>CM070502.1:36456747-37056747 GCA_036346375.1 Guadua angustifolia
AAGCAACCTCATAATTATAAGCATACTCATTGTATAAACTTAACTATGCTCATTGGTTATACTTAATCATTACCAATTACATAAGCATCAATCACTTCTTTCATCCCTGAATTACCATTCTTATTAGTCCAATCAAATTCAAGAATAAAGCGGGTAGCACATCATAATCATTTAACAATTCCTTCAACATTAACATATTCACCACTTACCATTATGACTCACATAAACATTGGTATAAAGGTTAGCAAGGAATCGTCATCCTAGCAATCATACTATTGATACACTTGCCTTAATCAGCGAGGAGGGGTGGGCGTGAGGAAGAGGCCACACCGAAACTACTCCACTGAAAGCAAATAGCATTTGCATACTCATTTGCATAGGTTATTAAATTTCACAACAAAACAAATAACACTTCTACTCACTTCACCAAAATAGCTCGAAACTCGAATTTCAACCACAAATTCAGATTTCGAGAAAAATGATTGGACAGCAAGTTCAGAATTGCATAACTTTTGCTATACAACTCCAAATGGAGCAAACCAAATATTTTCTAAATCTATAGGAAGTTATCTAGCTTTCTCCAGGCAAACGAAAAGACTAAATCTGCTTGCAACTAGTTTGAAACATCTGTTGAACAATTCAGCCTCCACTACAAACCAATATGGACAGCAAGCACTAAAAAATAGAGAGATTTTGAAATTTGACACCCTTTAAAAATGAATTTTTCAATATTTGACACCCTGGCCCACTGTCATTGACTCAGATGGACCCACATGTCATACACAGAGCCCGAAAGGCATGCGAATTGGGTGTCAAATATCGAAATACCCCCTACAAAATAGCATATCTTTCAATTGGCTAGATGAAAAATTATGTTCTTGAGCTCTACATGACCATAAGAGGATAACCTATGATTTCCCCATAGCCATTAGTTCAGAATCTGAATTTTAAGTCCTGAAACTACACTCTGAAGTTCAGTCCAATCTCTGAACTTTTCTGCATAATTCCTATTCTGGACAGCAACTTCAATTCAACATAACTTTTGATTCTAGAATCCAAATCAAGCAACATTTTACTAATCTAAAGGAAATTACCCAACTTTCTCTAGGCAAACACAAAGTCTAATTCGGCCAGCAACTAGCCCAAAACAGCTGATGAACATTACATCTATCACTGAAATCCAACACAGAGCAGTCTGCACTAAACTAGCCATAACTTTCGAATGGATGGATGGAATTGAGTGTTCTTAGTCTCAAATTAAAGGGAAAAGGATTATCTAGAACTCTATAAGCAATTTTAAATCCATATAACGTCTCTAAGGCCCTCGAAATGCAGCTCAAACATAGGGGGCGAAATCTGCCCGAAAAACAGCAAAGCTTTCCCTCCATTCTAGAGCTAGTTTCCTCCAAAACCTCAAATCTAGGAACCCTAGAGTAGTACTAACAGGTCAAGAACTCCATGGCTGGGCACACAAGAAATATCCAAGCTTACCTCCAAACCAAGAAGAGGAAGGAAGGGGGAGAGCTGCTCGACTGCAGCTCGGGAAGGAAGGAGGAGGGGCGCTGATTTTGGGGGAGCCACCGGCCAGGGCAGGGAGGAGCAGGGCTGGGGGAGGGAGGCGCCAAGGGTGGAGCTCCTGGTGCTGCTGCTGCTCTCCCACAAGAAAGGAGGAGAAGAAACCAAAGAGGAGGAAAAAAATGCTTTGCTTTAAGTGAGAGAGAGAAAAACCAAAGCCACACTTATGTAATCCCTCTCTCACTCTCTCTCTCTAGAAATACACCTCAAATAAATTTAAGATGCAATAAAATATTTTCCACAAATAAATAAAAAATTTAAAAATGTTAAAAACAACCGTTTTGCAAATTAAGAAAATTGAAGATCGACCGTAAAATCAATTACGGCAAAACAAAAGATTAATCTCAGGCGTGGTATTACAAAAAGACTAGATTAAAGGTTGATCCGAGTCAGATTTGTCTTGAAGCATTTTGATAAAGTTCTCAACCAAGTCGTGTTTCTTTGCTGAATTTCTCTAACTCCTCGACTGGTTCTCTTTCTTGGCTGTTTGCTAAGTGCCGAGTGCTGCCAAACCTTTGCTGAGTTCTTCTAGCTTTCCGACTAGTTTCTTTGCTAGGTACTGTGTTTCGAGTGGTTCCTATCTTTGCTATGTGTGTCTAGCTTTTTGACTAGTTTTCTTCCTTTGGTGAAGGCCGAGTGCTTCCAGTCCTTGCTGCGTGATTTTTAGCTTCTCGACAGATTTCCTTCTGAGTTGAGTACCTTGCTGTAATCAAGGGGTTGCTAAGGACTCACCAGGTGGTTAGCCGAGTGGTTAACTAAGTGGTTGCTGGGTGAATTAGCCTTGTGGCTAGGCAAGCGTTTTAGCCGAGTGGGCTTGAGTATATGGGTTTGCCTACTGGTTTTTGTTAAGTTGTGTTTGACTATTTTGAGATAGTCAGCAAATATGATTGTGGGCATTGCTATGTGAAAGGTTTCCTTGTCTTTGATGGTTACAGGATGACGGTGCTGGGTCATGGTGAGGCGGAAGATGACCGGGACTAGACGAGGTGCGTCAGAGGTCCAGAACTGTTGGGAGATCGCCGGAACATGATCGGAGACGGAGTTCGGGCAAGCCAAGAAGGCAAGGAAAGGAGCAGATACTAGCTATATGCTGCGAGAATCAATGAGGACTGTTGGTGTATAGTCTAGTTGATAGGAATAGCGGTTCTAGTAGTATGCTTTGAGAGCCGTGCAAGAAAAACCTTGTGTTAGCGGGTTTAGGGTTTCCCCTTGCAAGTTGTGAGTGGGTGCTTCCTAGCCCTTAGATGAGTCTCTAGGGTTAAGAGTTGTATCTAACGGTGGTAGGTGGCCCAAGAGCTGTATAAATATGGAGGGATGTCTCCCTCAATCGTGGTGGTTGGTAGGGGATCTCAGAAGGGTTTTAGAGGTTTTGAGTGCTCTGTTGAGCTTTGCCCATTTTTGTGTGTGTGGCTTTGTAGCCTCCCTTCCAGGAATACAAGATTCATATCAAAGATTTCAATACTTATATTTTACCTTCTATCATGTACTTTATGCAAGTTACTTTCTGCAATTTAAGTTACGCAAGTTGATTCTTCCGTCTGCATTCTTTCTTGCGTTTTTTACGTTCTTGAGTTGATTGATCTTGTATTTCATTTCTATGCCCCTATAGCTTGCTATGTTTGAACTTCCCAAATCTTTTCATCAGTAGCAAGTTTTACACCGAATTCCCTGTTCTCTCTGCTTTTCTTGAAGTGTTCATTCTTCTTGGACAGAAAGATCGATTCTTTGAGATCAATCTCGTTGATCCTTCCGGGAATCAAGTTTCTTGGTGAACCAAGATCACATCTACCAAATTTCTGCAAGCTTTATTGAGGAAATCAAAAGTTCTTGTAATTCTTGTTCTGGTTGAGGTTTCTGTTCATGAGAAACTTTAAGGTCTTGTACTCTCACCTACTCCTCTAGGGTACTACCAGCTTTTCTTCTTAAAGAACCACCACCCTTTTTGAGTGATCTTTTGTGTTAATCTTTTGGAATACTGTGTGTGGGAAAATTTGATTGCGACCATTCACCCCCCTCTATTCGCCATTCCGATCCTTCAATTGGTATCAGAGCCGGTTCTGCTCTTTTTATAGATCTTGACCGGGTCTCAAGAGCCATGGCCTTGAACAAGTATTCCACCAAGCCTCCCATGTTCTCTGGCATTGATTTTTCTTTTTGAAGTCGAGGATGGAATCATACATCCTTGCTTTCAGGCTTCGATTTGGCGAAGGTGAAGCTCCGTATGATGTTCTTCTTGGATGAACACGTCCACACGTAAATATGGGTGATGTGGAGGCAAGCGTTAAGGCAGAAACATCCTCATACAGAGACTTAGCCACAGTGAGTATGACAGGATCTCTCATTTGCGATCCGCTCATGAGATCTGGGTGACCCTCGATGCTTACCATGAGGGTAATACCCAAATCAAAACCGTGAGGCAGGATCAACACAAGTGTGAGTACAACAAATTTGAATAACACGCTAGTGAGAGTCTTGACGAGTGTTTCGGTCGATTTACAAAAATTTTGAGCGATCTCTGGGCAGTTGGTTGTACATACCCTGACTCGGATAATGCTCGACACTTCTTGACCGCACTTGATCTTCGTATTTGGGAAATGAAGGTAACCACCATCAAGGACATAACCGATTTGTCGATCTTGACTCTTGACGGGCTTTATTCTCGTCTCAAGACTCATGAGATCAACGTCGTCTCTCACAAGATGAAATCTCAGTCAATGACCTTGGTTACTGATCCCATTTGTTCCTCTTCTTTCGACTCTTCTGCTATCTTTTCTCTATCGGCCCTTTGTGAGCTAAGCGATGATCGTTTGGACAAGTTTCTAGAAACTGAGCTTGCTCTTTTAGCTCGTAAATTTTCTCATGCCTACAAGAGGGTGAGAGAGAGAAAAGGAGGAGGTGTGATCACTTGTTTCGAATGTGGTGGCCCCAATCACATTCGAGCAAATTGTCCAAAACTGGAGATAGGCAAAAATGATTCTGGCGGTTCCGGCAAGAACGACTACACCGACAAGAACCGCAACAAGAAGCCTCTAGTTCGTGAGTCGGCGCACGAGAAGAAGTACCGCAACTTCTCAAAGAACAAGAAGCTATTCCACCGTGTCCTCGCTGCCCTCGTCGACATCAACATCTCCGACATGGAGACATGGAACAACGAAGGAGAGGATGATCTGCAAGAGAAGAAAGGCGATGATAATTTCTCCGGCATGTGCTTCATGGCAGACACCAACGGCGCCAGTGACTCCAAGCTATACAGCGACTCAGACGAGGTACCTTCCTATGACCAGCTCAATGAGACCTTTTGCAAATTAGGAAAATTTCATGCTAGAGCTAGAGCTAGGTGTATGGAGCTTGAGAAGGAAGTAGGTATCCTTACTCGGGAATTAGCTTTTCTTAGATCTTCTCCCTCCCGAGTCACTGATGATTGTTCCTTATGTGATGCTCTACTTGTGGAGCTTGAGAACCTAAGGACCTTGCATAATAGTGTGCAAACTGAACTTGAAAGCCTTAGATCGAAGAATGCTAGCACTCGGACTGATGATGCTTTCTCTCTAGATGCTAGTTTTCTTCATGCTCATGCTACTCCTTCATGTGATAATTGCCCTAAATTACTTGCTGAAATAGATGCCATGAGCGTTCACCTTAGGAAGCTTTCTTCTAGAAGCGATGAACTTGAAATGCATGCTTCTAAGGACCCTGTCAACTCATGTGAGGGTTGTAAGCAACTAAAACTTGACAATGAAGCTTTAAATATCAAGTGTGCTAAACTTGATAAGGACTTACTAGATAAGTCACTTAAGAGTTGCTTGCAATGTTCTGTGATTGAAGGGGATTTGGACAAAATCCAAGTCGAGCTTAGGAAGAAATTAGAAAACCAAGCCCATAGAATTAGAAAAGCTCTCTGCATTTCTTGTGAGGCCCTCAAAATGAGGCAACCGTGCTGAGGGAGAAAAATGCATGTGCTGATGTTTCTTCTTCTCTTTCTGGTTCTTTTTCTTCCACTCACCCCTGTTCTTCTTGTGCTTCACTTTTCCGAGAGTGTGAGTACCTCATGAGCACTCTTGAAAAATTTGTAGGAGGTAAGAAGAAGCTTAATCTCATTCTGGACTAATAAAAAATTAGCAGATTTAATCAGGGTCTAGGATTTGACTTCTTGGAACATGCTAGGACTCATCCTCCTACCATTTTGCGTGGATCCAAGAGTGGAGAGATTGTGGTTGCTCCTAGGGTGAGTACCACTGTGTTTAGATCTGCTGGGATTGTCCATGGGACTTCTGAGCAGAAGAGTGCTCCTCATGTCACTTCGGCCTCTAGTAAGGCAAAGTATTCATGCACCTTCTGTAAGAAGGATGGTCACCTAGTAGATTTCTATTACAGGCATGCCAAAATCACGAAACGTAAGCATGTAGATGCTCCTAAGTGTATTCAGGATCATTCTCAGGTTCCGAGTGCATCTAAGACACACATTGCTACTAAACAAATTGAAAAATCGCCTATTTTTGGGCGGCGTCCAGGACTCGGTTTTCATGCTGTTCAGTTGAGTTTTGGTTCTGGAGCTGCTCATGGTCAGTCTTTCCGCCGTCCCTTTGATATTTCTCGTTTTTCCTATCGAGATAGATATCAGCGGCGTGAGGTATTTTCAGGTAGGAGATTTAGGCAGCCTCGTTGGGATGGTCCAGCTTTTGCATCACGGCAGGCTAAACCAGTGACAGCTCCCAGATCTCCTACTAGAATTGTTTCTACTGATCTTGTGAGAGTCGAGCGTCAGACAAACACTAAAGTCTAGTCTTCTCCTTCTGTGGCTAGCACTTTGAGACATCGTGTGATTCAGTATTGGGTTCCCAGGTCCTCAATTTATCCCAGTACTGAGTCTTCTCTCTCTCTTTTGACTTGATCAGGTCCGTCGGATGGGGAAGGGAGAAGTTTGGATAGTTGACTCCGGTTGTTCTCGCCATATGACCGGAGACTTTCGTTGGTTCTCTTCCCTAGTCCGAGCTCCCGGTGATGAGTTGATCACTTTTGGGGATGCTTCTTCAGGTAGAGTTATTGCTAAAGGTATCATCCGTATTAATGAAAATTTTATTCTTAAGGACGTTGCCTTAGTAAGTAAGCTGCAATATAATTTACTTTCTGTTTCTCAGCTTATTGATGATTCTTTCGAGGTAAGCGTTAAGAGTAATGCTTGTAGAATCCTTGATTTATCAGGAGAGTTGGTTTGCGGGATTTCTATGTTTGGGAGAGTCTTTCGTGCTGATTTTTCTTTTTCTTTTGGAGACTTTTTTTGGTGTTTGATTGCTTCTGAGTCCCGTGATCTTTTCTTCTGGAATAGGAAACTTGGTCACATTGGCTTTGATCATTTGACTAGAGTTAGTAGTCGCGATCTTATTCGTGGTTTGCCCAAGCTCAAGATGGTCAAAAGACTTAGTTTGCTCTCCCTGCCGACATGGTAAGATGGTTACTGCTTCTCATCCTCCAGTCACAGTAGTGATGACTGATGCACTAGGATAGCTTTTGCACATGGACACTGTTGGTCCAGCTAGAATGCAGTCAGCAGGAGGGAAGTGGTATGTCCTTGTCATTGTTGATGATTTCTCGAGGTATTCTTGGGTATTTTTCATGCCCTCGAAGGATGAGACTTTTTCTCACTTCAAGGGATTTGTTAGTAGGTTGTCTATTGAGCTCCCAAGTGCGTTCACGAGCTATCTTGATGATAATGGCTGAGTTCAAGAACTCCTACTTTGAGAATTCTGTGTGGAGTCGGCGTAGAGCATAGTTCTCTTCTCCTCGCCCCTCAGCAAAATGGTGTAGTGGAAAGGAAGAACAGGACCCTGGTTGAGATGGCCAGGATGATGCTAGACGAGTACAGTACTCCTAGAAAGTTTTGGGCTGAGGCTATAGCTACTACTTGTCATGTTTCCAATCACGTTTTCTTGAGAGCACATTTGCATCGCACTTCTTATGAGTTGAGGTATGGGCGAAAGCCCAGTGTTTCTCATTTTCGCGTTTTTGGTTGCAAATGCTTTGTTTTGAAGTCTGGTAACTTGGATAAGTTTGAATCTCATTCTTTTGATGGGATTTTTCTGGGTTACTCGACTTCTTCTCGTAGCTATAGGGTATGGAGTTGTGATGCAAATAGGATCATAGAGACCTGTGACGTGACCTTTGATGAGGCTAGCCCAGGAGCTAGACCTGATATTTCAGGCTCTTTTTATCCCTCCGAGACCATCTTTGTAGAGGATGATGAAGATGTTGGTGTCTCACCTGATCCAGTCTCCTCTACACCTGAGGTGCCTCCTGTTTCCATCTCTGCACCCAGAAGACCAGACTTTGCCATCCATTGCTCTTACGCAAGTGGCTCTGGAAGAAGTTGAGGCCATTACGGTCCTCCTCGCCACATTCATTCATCCACGGAGCAGATCATCGGTGATCTTTTGAGCTTGTCACGCGCTCAAAATCAGGCTTATCTTCACTCTGCCTTTATTGCCTCTTTTGAGCCAAGGGATGTTACTCATGTATTGTTCGATGAATCATGGATTAATGCTATGCATGAGGAACTGAAAAACTTTGAGAGGAACAAAGTTTAACCCCTATCTGGTCATAATGTTATTGGGACTAGGTGGGTGTTCAAAACAAGCAGAGTGAAGATGGGGTTGTCATTTGCAACAAGGCTAGGCAGATTCAAATTGAGGGTCTTGACTTTGAGAAGACATAGCTAGACTAGAGGCAATTAGAATCCTGCTTGCATTCTCTACATCCCAGGGCTTCAAGCTCTATCAAATGGATGTCAAGAGTGCATTCCTCAATAGCTTCGTTGAGGAAGAGGTGTATGTCATGCAACCTTTAGGATTCGAGAACCCCAAATACCCAAACCATGTCTACAAGCTTTCCAAAGCCTTGTATGGACTTAAACAGGCCCCTAGAGCTTGGTATGAGAGGCTTAAGTCCTATCTTCTCAGTCATGGTTTCAAAATGGGTATTGTAGGCAAGACTCTGTTCATCAAGCACCAAGATTCCCATTTCCTTCTCATCCAGATTTATGTGGACGATATTATCTTTGGTGGTTTTTATTCATGAGAAACTTTTAGGTCTGATACTCTCACCTACTCCTGTAGGGTACTACCAGCTTTTCTTCTCAAATAACCTCCACCCTTTTTGAGTGATTTTTTGTGTTAATCTTTTGGAATACTGTGTGTGGGAAAATTTGATTGCGACCATTCACCCCCCTCTGTTCGCCATTCCGATCCTTCAAAAAGTATGCTTTTAGCATTAACGCAATTGTTGCTTCAGGAAATATATTGTAAAATATAAAACAAATATAACACAATAAATGAATCAATCAAATATTCTGAGAAATAACAATTTTATTCAACTTTACATGATAATCACTCAACAAGAGCATAGACCAATTTTCATTTAGGAAGTAAAACAAAACTGATAAGGGGAATCATAAGGAATTTGACATCGACTAGCAAAGCAAATGAATATTTAGGAGACTAGTTCGAGTCTCCATATAAGTCATGGATATCCTTCTGAGACTCCTCAAGCTCAGTCCCAAGGCAATCATATTGATCCATGGGAGTGTTTCCAGATTCGAGATGGTCCTTTTGGAACTTCTCTGTAGGATCAAGAACTACTCAGCATCCCTGTCAATAATAGGATGAACGGTTAAGTGTGCCTCAACATTGCTTCCCTTGGTCTTCTTGACTTTTCCAGTGGATTGTATGTAGAGATGTACCATATGCTTCGGGGTGCGACAGTTGAGCGACAATTGGCTGGTGCATCGACACCTAAAGCAAGGTTGTGCAAGGTAAGCAACCTTGTTGGCTGAGTCTTGATTCTGGAAACTCCTTGTCCCTTACTTTTACCTCTCCACTAGGGCTTACCTCCTCCCTTCAATATTCCACCATTCTTCCATTTTCCCCTTGATGCCTTTAGCCTTTTCTATGGCTTTGGCTATTGCTAGCCTATTGAGTATCGGCATGTGTTTTAAGTATTGCCTATGTTCTATTGGGAAAAAATATGATGATTCTTCACCAAGAGTTCATCGTGTTTCTCTACCTTTAGCAAAGTGTAGATAAGCTCAAGACTTCTGGTATTTGCCATGATAGTATGTTGCTGCAATACCCTCATAATTGGGTAGAAGGTACATAATATCTTGTCTATCATCTCAACATCCATAACTTTCAAGTTACAGAAGCACAGCTTGGTGACAAATTTGTGCATGGCAAAGTTGTAAGATGCCATGGTTTTAAAATCCAAGAAGCATAGTAGGGTCTATTCACACTGTACTTCTGGCAATATGATGAATCTTTGCTGGTCATAGCATTCCTTCAAGGAATTCCATTGTTCTAGTGGTCCTCCTTCATCAAATACTCAGCCTCGAAGTCCACATGGAGATAGTACCTTAGGAAGTGTAGAGCCACACAGTTAGCGGCTTCAAGAAGAGTAGGGATGCTAGCTTTAGGCTAGGTAATAGTAGCTCCAAGAAATCGAGCTATCAAATTAATCTTGGCATTTATTGCCTATGTGAGATAATTGATGACATTCAAGGCAAGCTTGGTAAATTTCCTCTTTGTGAAGTCTAACATATTCTATGTTATATTTATGCCAAAATGAGTTTTACTACTGGTAAAATCAATATATTACATTCTTACTCTTGAATCAATAAAGATTGCTCCATATCTATTTAGTAGATAATTATCTAAAATTTTTGAAATTTTCTTAACATTTTTCATAATTTTCTGCTTTTCCCGGCAATTTTTAGCATTACAAAAATAATAGAAAATAAATTTAGTATATATAATCATAGAATTATGCTAGGAAAAAGAAAGCCTGTGATATGAAGCTTCCAATGTGCTCTATGTCTAGGGTTCAACAATTTACGAAAGCCCATATACATAGAAAATCAGTTTGAAGGATTTAATTTAAATTTTCATAATTTACTAGCTATTTTTTTGGGATTACTAGAAACTTCAGGGTCTAGAATGTAAAATTTTCTTTATAATGATAAATTGCAATAATTATGTAGAATTTCAAGGTCCTTTTTGCAAAATACCTGACCCATTTATGTTCATGGCCGGATCCAGTCTAGCCTTGCCATATTGGCCCAAATCCAGTATGGCCCATTATGTATGGCTGAATAAAAGGGAAACCGAGAATGCTAGGGTTTCCCAAACCCTAGCACCTGAGTGGTGGCGGCAGCACATGGCTCGTGTGGTGGCAGCAGAGCATGGGCACAGCGCATTGGGTAGTGCATGAGGCAACGCTTCGGGTGTACTGTTCATTGGGCATGCACAGGTGGTGACCTGCACTCTTTAGGAGTGTGCGCGGGTGGTGGCTTGCACTCTTCAGGAGTGTGTGGTGGCTACAGGTGCTCGTGCGGGGGTGCTATTATGGCGGTGAATCTGGCCATTGGCCAGTAATGTGTCGTGGTCAAGGAGACCACAGACGGCATGGCCATGAGGTTGTGGTGGTATTGCACGATGCATGCGGCATCGAACAAAGCCGTATGCAGTTAATCAACCAATTGGTTTTAATCCAAGATGTACTGAGTTTACTTTATCTCTTTAAAACATGCTAGTTATACTAGTTAGAGAATAGATCTAATCTAGTAAACCATGATTAATCTACAAGATTAATCAAGTATTATGGCGATTTAAAAGAGGGAATATTGTGACATATTGTTAGGTCATGGAGATCTGTCATACTAATAACGTGTTGAAAAATAAATTGATCACCATAGATCAATCAAAATGCCAATCAAGAATACTTGAAGAACAATCACAATAGATGAACACAGCATATAGGGGGTATGAACTTTTTTGTCTTTATTGATTATAGATTAATTTCTCTTGTACAATGAGGTGTTATATTTATATCCAAAATCCCTTAGGGGTGGTTTTAGAATTCTCGCACCAAAACCAATAGTTCGGCTATATCTCAACAACCAAAAATCCTATTATATCTCAAACCTTTTCCACCTCATCTCCCTCTCTCACCTCTCCCAACTCCCACCTACCTATCCCCTGTCTTCCTCACATCATCCCTTACCAACACGAGTGCCTACCTCTCAAATATGCAAGCGCTCGCTACGTCTAGAGGTGGGCATCGTGCCATGCTGGGATGGCATGGCACAAGCCCATTTGGTCCCGTGCCAAAACCATGCCATGTCACCACGACCAAGCTGACCCACTGTGCCTGCTCAACTCGCCATCAACGAGCCCAGGCATGAGCCATTTGTGATTCGTGTCATGCTAGTCTAGGTCTAGCCCTTTTAACTATAGCGATGAGAGGAAAAGAGCTAGAGACATACAGAGCTGAGGTAGTGGACACAAATATAGGGAAAACACTAAATTTTATTCATTCCTGAATGAGTAAAGAGTTACTACCAATCTAAAACCTTAAACCAATGTGGGGTACCATAGTTTGGAGTGGCTCAGAGTGTGTGCTCGGTGTTAGTGACCATGTACTCTCGTGTCTCCATTCTCTATCTTTTAACATCTTTGTTGTCTCCCCTTTCTCTATATGCTAGGACCACAAATGGCGCCAACGATAGGGCTAGCCAGAATATGACACAATGTCGCAGTAGAGTGTCCTGCCACATGTCATACCTACTTTGGGCCTATCAGGCTTATTTCGTACCATGCCGGCCCAAGTATGGCCCATGAAGGTGTGTCGTGCCATGCCATCCATCATGCCTGACCATGAGGCCCGGCATGGCCCTATCATTCATGTCGTGTCGAGCTGACCCATGCGCATGGGTGCCATACTATGCTTCAGCCGTGATGTGCCTGTCATGCCATGGGCTGACCCAGAAAAGCCTGGTCCAATGCCCAAGTCTAACTACATCCAACCCTTCAACCGCCTACTCCCCATCCACCTGGACACCTTTGCACTACCCGCCTATATCAATAACACCATTGAGATACTCAACCTCGCACCCCACAACGTGCTCACCAGAAGTGGCCAGAATGGCGACACGATGGTCATGGTGACTTGTAATAGTTGAGGTTGGAGGTGGTGATTTTGGTAGTGAATCGAACTGAGCAAGATGTCAATGAGCACAAGGGATGTGAGATGATCCGGTGACATGGATGGCAAGGAAGGAGGATGGCCAAGGTGGCCCAGCATCAATGGTAATGCCACAGGGCCAACGAGCTCAACGGTGGTCGTTCTTCGGCTAGTGATGTAGGTGGATGGGAGGTTCTCTAGGAATCAATGGACCAAGAGAAGACGATGGTGTGATTAGATTGGACAAAGGTTGATGTTATTGTGTTGGCATCAGGCACAATGTGCTTGGCGATAGCGCTCATGGTGATGGGGTGTTTTGGGTGGAGTTGGAGTAGAAGGTGTGAAATGGGTTGCAGTGAGGTGGTGTATATGGGAAAGAATTGATTTTGGAGAAGGAATGAAGGTGGTGAGGAATTTCTGGGGATGGCATATTTAGGGCAAAAACAATGGCTCATGGGCACCAGAGACAAAGTAGGAGTGCAAGAGAGAGGTGAAGCTTTCTTTGAGGAGATAGAACAACGTGAGCTGTAAAGCTCGAATTCCCCTCAATCAGTGCACTCACCCATTATCAATGAACTTCGTCCCTAAGCCTTTCTATTGAGGACACCTCACCATCGCCATTAACAATCATTGTTCAGTTGCCACTGTCCTGCTCTGCCACCTTCAACCTTACTAGTGAGCTCACATAACTGCTTCGGGCGCTATTCAACTAGATAATTAAAATTTGTGTAGTGTCATGTGTTGATGCCACCAATCCATTGTTATCGCCACCAAAAAATATGGTTGACATTATTGCTCTGGTGACCATCGGTCCCCGAATCACCTGCTCTCGCGTCGAAAACACTCCATCTCTCCTTCCCAGATTGATTCCTGAAGAAACTCTCCAGTGCCAACACTATCACACAACTTAGATGACCTCGTTGTTCAGCACCACCACACAGATGCCATGAAGGGGAACGGGTATTCTACTCTAGCATAAATTCAAATTTTTACTACATAACCAAAGAACTACTGCAAATTATAGATCACAGAATTACCACTAGATGCACTAACCTGTAGTGGAAGTAGAGCCGATGTAGTGTGTTAGTGCGGTTGTAGTGGTACTAGCCTCACGCCTTCTACAACAGTTCCTCGTGACTGTCAAAGGTTGCGGATCATCCTCAACACAGTCAAAGGTTGTGGATCGTCTTAGTGTTGAAGCTTTGCAACAATGCCTCTAAGGTATCCACACATACGGGCATGGGCGGAGCTAGCCCAAGCACGAGCCTCAAGCTGGGCCACACCTTCTTCAGCCAATATGCAATTTTACTAATTTTTTAACATATTTTACATGGGTTTTTCATGCCAGGCCTCAAGCCACGGCCGGGTGGCCCAAGACCTACTTCCACCCTGCGTACGAGACAGGGACACCACGCACCGAAGTGCTAACGCCTGCTGCATGATTTTGACATAGGAGGTGTGGCAACTAGGGCACCAACTCCCTAGGCTCGAGGTAACACGTAATAGGGTCCACGGTGGTGGGGTACATATCAACGGTGTCAAGGACAAAATGGTGGTGCTCATGGAGTGCCTAGAGTATGGATTGGGCATGGTCAAGGTGTCTTAGGTCAGTGTAGGAGGCAGAGTAGGAGGAGAGAGGAGGAGAAATAGGAGGTTGACAAGTCGGTTCAAGCCACATTGGCACTCTTATAGCATGTCCAGGTGACACCCGTAACAGTAGTATGTGCTTTGTATGGCTGAGAATGGCCCCAACTTGTTAGATCTATGGCAATGTGATTAAGTTGTAGTTTTGTGATAATTTTCCTGCTAAATGTGTAGTTTTGGAAAATAAAAACTTACATGTGTAGTTTTCTGATAATTTTGCCACAAAAGTTATAGTTTACCGAAATTAACTCATTTCTAAAAGACACCTGTAGAATACAAACCATTTCTTGCAAAATTCATATATGTTTCATATGAAATTCCTATTTCCTAAATGAAGCCCAAAATGTATTCTTATTCTTCCTCCCAAATTGATGAAAAACATACATGAATACGTTGTGTTTTGTTTTTGGATCATCATGTATATGTAGTGTTTGACTCCCCATCATTTATACTTTTGTTATGTTCACCGATGGATGTGCATGTCAATTAGGAATGAATCCAATAGGGGGCAGGCTTGAACCCACCCTCCATGCCACCGCAGATAGTTTTTTTTTGACTTTTGGCTAAATGGTTCAATTTTGAAAATTAATAGTATCACTTAATTAATTTGGGCACACATGGGAACATGATATACATGATTATGACTTAGCACTCCTCCCTCTTAATGTGCCACTACCCATCTTGCTCAAAATTGCAGTAATAAAGATTTTGTACAAAAGCAAGAATAAACTATTTAAATTGATTTTCATGATATGTAGACTACACAAGGCTAGAAGCTAGATTATTCAATTTAAATAATTGTTACTGAGATAGCATTGGTTCATGATGTGGAATGATCATCCTCAAGGTTGGCTCTAATTTTGCATATGATGAAGTTCACCTTTCTTAAATGAGTCAAGCCTCCAATGCATCTCCAAATGCCTATTAAAATTTTAAGCACTTTTTGGTACCCAATTTTGGTTGGATCCAAAAATTTTAGTCACTAGAGATTTAGGGACCCAAATGGCCCTAGCAATAATATTCTTAGGTGAGCTAACATATCTAGCAATTGTTGTGCCATTTTCATCATTCCTAAGCACATGATTATCATCATTTTGAATAGTCTTAAGAGAATTGACAAATTTAGCAAACACATTGCCATATTTATCCTTCCTAAGCAAGTAATGATCATTATAGAGAGTAGGCTTAGGGGATATACTCAAGGAACAATCTTTACCAATATATCCTTTTTCCCAACAATTGTAGTAAGTTTGGCTATTTCTTCCACATCATATCTTCTTGTCTTGCACATTGCTAGTTTGCCTCTTCCTTGATGATCTTGGCTTGTCATCTGCTTTGTTAGGGCACACCAAGGCAAAATGATAGTCTTTGTTGGTCTTGTGTTGTGCCTTGTCTTGCTATTCTCCTTCTTCGTGGAGATGAATCCTATCACACTCTTGTTATGCAAGACCCGTTGCTTGCTTAAGATGTTATCTAGAATGGCCTTCCCTTTGTAGTACTTTTCCAAGTCTTTTCTCAACTTATTGACTTGGTTCTGGAGTTCTTTGTTTTTCTCTACAAGATTAGACTCAAAAGACATAGAGGGACTAAAGCATTTTCATTTCAGCTACAAGGCATATTAATTAAATCACCACTAGAGGTGGACATGTTAATCTTAGATGTAGTGCAAGAGTTAGCAATTAAGCAGGCATATCATCTAATAAATCACATGTAATGCCTATGTCCACTTTTAGCATATTATAATTATTTTGAAAAGAGTCATGCTTATTCTTTAAAACCTTAAATTTTGTCTTTTCCTTTCCAAGATACTCATTGAGCTCCTCAAGCATATCTATTAATTCATCATAAGAGGACTCATCATCATTATTTACCTCAATTTTACCTTTTGCCATAAAGCAATGTGTTGATGTGGACGGATTTGTATGCTCATCATCACTTGAGGTAGAAATTGAGGTTTCTTCCCGACATCCAATCTTCAATGCAATCATCATTGCTTGATGTGGATAATTCATATTTTTCTTAAAGTTTAGTCCACATTTCATGAGCTTCTTGAGATTGCAAACTTAATTGAATACATCTATTCTTAAAGTACTAAATAAAGCATTAATAGCTTGAGCATCAAGATGTAAGCACTTCTCCTCCTCAATTGTTGGAGCATGATAATCCATTTGAGGAGAAAAGCCCACATCTACAATGTGCCACATTTTTGGGCTCATTGCCTTAAAATAGCATGACATTGGAATTTTCCAATCAGTATAATTTGTGCCATCAAATTTAGGTGTCTCACAGGGGTGCACTATATTAATAGACGCCATCAATTCTCTCTAGATGGTGAAACCTAATAAAATGAGAAACCAAGCTCTAATACCACTTGTAAGATCGAGGATGCTGGCTTAAGGGGGTGAATAGGCGGTTTAAAAATTATCTCTTAAAAACACTTTGGCTAAAAACTAGTTTATATGCGGAAGTATAAATCAAAATAATTTTGTCCAATTAAGACCTAAATCATCTAACCTCAACTAAGCGCACCAACAATTTAAGTCTATGAACAAGGTTTGCATTCCTAGGTTGACCAGCAAGTAATTTAATTCAAGAAATGTAAATGAGCAATAGAAAGTAAACCATAATTGACACGTAATCTTTTTATCGTGGTGTTTGGAGACTTGCCGATCTCCTGTAATCCACATTGAGGTAAGCCCAAATGAATTGTACTAGCTCCACAAATTAAGCCAAGCATCTCAATTCTACTAGTGGTAGCTCTTGCCCCCTCCGGGTAGGTGAGCATCAACCTTCACAACTCTCTGGGCCTTCTTACAACCTTCTTAAGAAGATCGCCAGACCATAATGCCTTCACACCATCTAGGTGTCAGTAAACTCAAAGAGTAATAGGTCAAGCCTCTTGTTTGGTCCTCACCAAGTGCAACACATGCAACTAAAAACCTTCTCTCCGTGCTCATAAGGTGCAACACATGTACAATTGAGAGGAGAAGCTTGTACTAGCTCAAGAGAATGCAAATCCAAAACCAAGAGTTATCAAACACTAAACTCTAGCTCAAATGCTTCTCAAATCACTCAAACATGGCTATATGAGCTCAAGAGGTTTTACTCTCAAGTGTATGTCTCAAGTGGATACAAAAATAGCCAGAGCAACACCCAAAACCTCTAGCTTGGACCCATTTATATCCCCTCAAAGAAAACTAGCTATTTGGGGTATTAAACTGGTACTACCGCCCATGTAGGATTGGTAGTGCCGGCCTTAGTGTTAACGGAAACTTCTAGGCATTAAATGCAATGGTATTTAGTAGTAGTGCCGATCGGGTAGCACTACTGGCATGTTAAATTGGTAATGCCGATCAGGCGGTACTACCGACATATAAAATGGTAGTGCTAACATTTTCAATAGTAAAACGATCATAACTTTTTACTCCAAAGTCCAATTTAGGTGTTCTTAGACTCTATAAAAAGCTTATCTAGAGGGCTACAAATTCCACTTAATTTCAAGATTTAAGAAGCCATAGATATTTCCATAGAATACTAAAACTCCAATATAGCCACACAAGTCTAAAATCTGATTTCTCGAAATCTTTAATATAGACTTGATCTAGAGAGTGACTACAAACTAGCAAGAGTATAGAAATGATCAATGCATTAACTTCAACACTTTGCAAAACACATTCACAAAGTTTAGACACATGCTAAGAAAAAACAGGTGCATGAGCTTCGTCTATTTGCAGAACACATTCACAAATATTAGTCTCATGCAAAGAGTAGCAACCAAGAACAAACTTGAACACATGTAGCCATGTGATGATCAACTCATGATCTCTAGGAATTTTCAAAACACATTTGCAAATGCTAGTCACATGCTAAAAAAACAAGTGCATGAGCTTCAACTATTTGAAAAACACATTCGTAAATATTTGCTCCATGCAATGAAAAAACCAAGAAGAGCAAGTGCATGACTCTCGACTACTTACAAAACACATTCACAAATATCAACACCATGCACAAGAAAAACAACTAATAAAAGTTTATCTAGGGCAAGTAAGATTGAGACATCAACACATGATGAGATTCAAATACATGACAAGACCCCTCTTAATAGTACGGTAACCTATACTAGCAATTCACTCTCCCATCCAAACACCGAGACTGGTAAAAAACTAAGAATACATTCTAAGCCTATGCTAGTTATGCCTTTGCCTTGAGCATCCACTTAGAGCTTTCCCATGATGATGATCATTTTCTCTCCAAGTCGAGTCCTTGTCTTGTTCATCAACCACATCATGAACTATCTTCTCTTCGGGATCTTGTCTTGATACTCATCAACATATGATGACATCCTTTATCCCGAACCTTGATTTGATGACCATTACCATATGATATCATCTAAAGTCTCTATCATCATTAGACTTAACCTATTTCACGAACTCATTGAAAATGTTAGTCCAATATATTTGGTTATCCCTAATCATCAAAGCACACTATTAACACATGATAGAGAGTCAGGATCCTTTGATGTACTTCTTTGATGATTGGCATTAACCCAAATATCACTTGATTAAATTTTAAATTGTTTTGAGTATATTTCAACTATTAAAGCTTCATATACTGAATGGATGTGTTTCAAGATGAAGATCATTGATATGACACACCCGATTGTCATTAATCACCAAGTCACAACATTAACATATAATGGAGGGTCTAGATCTTTTAATCTACTTCTTTGGTGATTTATGACAACCCAAATTCAAACTAATTGAATTTAAATCAACATGAGTATGTTATCGCTACACAAGTTTCATATACTCAAGAGATGTGTTTCAAAGTAATGATACTCAATATTATGGAAGACAAAAAAGGATCAACACTATTGAAACATCAAGATGTAGAATGAACTTCCATTAAATATGTGCATACACATACATATGAGTTGGAAATGATATGCACATGTTCAACTTGAAACTATTTTGGAATTCACCCTACATTTTATATCAAAGAAATGCAACATGTATAATAATGTGAAGTCGAATGCATACCTTTGAGAGTTCTATTTTTATTCAATTTGACACTAAAAACATTATATTTGACAAATGAGTTAGTCTCGTATTCATATTTATCATTGACTAGTGAATGGAACTTGAGCATATATTCAAGATATAGAATGAACTCCCCCCAATTGTGTGCATACATATACATATGAGTTGGAAGCACTATGCACATATCCAAATTAAGATATTTAGAGAGTTCGCCCTATATTTTGAATTCAAGACATGCAACAAGATGTAACAATATGATATAGTATGCATACCTTCGAGATGTTCAATTTGGTCATCCAAATGAGACTAATACAATTGTATTCAATCAAAAGAGTTAGTCTCATATTTACATTTGTCATTGATTATTAAACCAAAATGAATGGAACTTATCTAAATAAAGCAACATGATATAATGGATTTGACATCGAATGCATACCTTTGATATGTTTATCATTTCATCAAGGTGAGACTATTTACAATCATAATTATCAAAGAAGTTAGTCTCATAATTAGCTTTATTATTAACCACCAAAATCAATCTAATGGAGCTTGAACTTATAGACGCCTGCCAGGCAAAGACTATGAGGGGAGGGAGGAGCCTGGGCGATGGCGTGGCACGACGCTAGGCTAGGCACGAGTAGGCGGCGATGAATCTGGAATCATAGGAGTCGAATTGTCAAGGAAAGGGAGACAAGGGGACACGGTGTAGGGACTAATGGGAGAGAGTGATTGATGGTGAGAGGAAGTGACCAAGGCACCGAGCAAGTGAAGAAGTGGTGACTGCGGCCGGCCCTATTGATAGCCGACTAAGTGATGTTTGCTCTAGTTAGTATATAATATATTGTCATCAATTATTTAATTTCATTAATATTAAATATTTTTTGTAATATAGTCTGATGGGAACGGGGATGCCGAACTTCCGTCAAGTGGAGGATAAGTCGATTAGGCGGCGCGAGACACACACGATCCGGCTTCTTGATCGGCACGATCAAAACCCCTGCAATTGCAGCACCACGCGTCCTCTGGTTATCAACCGTGCGCTGCCCGGTTGACCTCGCCACGAAGGCAAATCCCTACCTGTGAATCAAGAACACAAGCAAGAACAAGAAAGATGCAACTGAATTTGCAATTGAGGATGAAGCTCACAAGTTGGGATCTCACAAACCGATGAACGGCGACACTGTTCAAAAACAGAATTGATCTAAACAAAACCCGCCTCAAACCCTAGCGATGGCTACTGAATATAAGGTCTAAGGGACGTCCTAGAAACCCTAAACACGTCTGTGATGGACTCCAACATGATACAGGGCCAACGGCCCAAATTGGTGACACAGCACTCTGGGACAGATTCTGTCCACCAACTTGCAGCATGAATTCCTATCGATTCTGAAGTCCAAATGACCTGAAACTAGTGCCATTGGAAAGGTTATCTCCTTAGCTTTTGAGGCATATGTAGATCATCGAAATCGGAGCCCGTTTGTGGCCTGGGTGATGATTTTAGTGAACACTGCTCCTAATGGCCGAGGTAGTCGACTCCGAGATGAATTGTGTCTCCAACTTGACTTGGACGCCCTCCTTGCCTCCCTCCTGGCCCTTGTTGGTTCCCAAGGCCTTCATAATCCTCTCCAAAGTTGCTAAGTACAATATAATCAATAATATCATTAGGTAGCATACCATCCTCACAAGTATATGCACGGGCACTTAGGAACGAGCTCACCTGTTGATTCAATTGCCGTGCTCGTGCTCTTGTGATGGGTCCTTGCATCACAGCTGGAGGAGTCTCGGGCGTATGCATAGGAGTGACGTCCTCATCATCCTCCCCCTGTTGAAGTGGAGTCGTCCTCGACTCAAGCTCATCTTCTTCTCCCATGAACGGTTTCAAATCTGCAATGTTAAATGTGGGACTAACCCCAAATTCGGGTGGCAACTCAAGTTTATATGCATTATCATTTACTTTCTCAAGTATCTTGAAAGGACCATCAGCTCTAGGCATTAATTTAGACTTTCTCAATTCTGGAAAACGATCCTTTCGCAAGTGTAACCATACTAAATCACCCGGCTCAAGTTTTACTTCCTTTCTACCTTTACTTCCCGCAGTCCTATACCTTTCATTCATCATTTCAATATTTTCTTTAGTCTTTTTATGCAATTTTAGAATAAATTCAGCACGTTCCTTAGCATCATGATTAACTCGTTCACTAGTAGATAAAGGTAATAGATCAATAGGAGCACGGGGATTGAAGCCATAAACTACCTGAAAAGGACTTACCTTGGTGGTGGAGTGTACCGCCCTATTATAAGCGAACTCAACATACGGCAAACACTCTTCCCACATCTTCAAATTCTTCTTCAAAACAGCCCTCAACATAGTAGATAATGTACGATTTACTACCTCGGTTTGGCCGTCGGTTTGGGGATGACATGTTGTTGAAAACAAGCAGCTTGGTCCCCAATTTATTCCATAGAGTTCTCCAAAAGTGGCTCAAAACTTGGCATCACGATCTGAAACAATAGTAGAAGGCATACCATGCAAGCGAGCGATTTTTGAAAGAAAATGTTAGCAATATTATGACATCGTCGCTCTTATGACAAGGAATAAAGTGAGCCATCATAGAAAATCTATCAACCACCACAAAAATACTATCCCTCCCCTCTTGGTCCTAGGCGGTCCTAAAACAAAGTCCATAGATATATCCTCCCATGGAGTGCTAGGAACAAGAAGAGGCATATATAAACCATGTGGATTCAATCGTGACTTAGCCTTTTGACATGTAGTGCAGTGGGATACAAACCTCTCAATGTCTCGCCTCATCTTCGGCCAAAAGAAGTGAGCGGACAGCACGGCCTCCGTCTTCTTGGCACCAAAATGACCCATCAAACCTCCTCCATGAGCCTCATGTATCAAAAGAAAACGAACGGATCCAACTGGAATGCATAGGCGGTTAGCTCTAAACACAAATCCATCATTTATCACATATTTGTCCCATGTTCTTCCCTCTTTGCAATGCAGCAAGACATCTTTAAAATCATCATCATCAGCATATTGTTCTTTAATTGATTCCAATCCAAATATACGACAATCAAGTTGGGACAACATGGTATATCTCATAGACAAGACATCAGCAATCACATTATCCTTCCCTTTCTTGTGTTTGATAACATAAGGAAAAGATTCAATAAATTCAACCCATTTAGCATGTCTACGATTGAGTTTCACTTAACTGCGAATATGTTTTAGCGACTCATGATCGGAATGAATAACAAATTCTTTGGGCCAAAGATAATGTTGCCACGTTTCTAAAGATCGCACAAGAGCATACAATTCTTTATCATACGTGGAATAATTCAAAACAGGACCACTCAATTTTTCGCTAAAGTAAGCAACAGGTTTACTGTCTTGCATCAAAACACCACCAATTCCAACCCCACTAGCATCACATTCAAACTCAAAGGTCTTATTAAAATCAGGAAGTTGGAGTAAAGGTGCATTAGTAAGCTTATCTTTCGAAAGGTTGAAGGCATTCTCCTATACTTGCCCCCAATGGAACACAACTGCCTTCTTCGTCAACTCGTTCAATGGGGCTGCAATGGTGCTGAAATCCTTCACAAACCGACGGTAAAATCCGGCAAGTCCATGGAAGCTTCGCACTTGTGAAATCGTCGTGGGCGTTGGCCAACTCTTAATCGCGTGCACCTTGGCTTCATCCACCTCAATTCCCTGTGGAGTCATAACATAGCCAAGAAACGATACTCGTTCTGATGAGGACATCCCAACCAAGGATACAACCACTGGTCCTTCTTCCCCTACGACTGCTACTTCGTCCCCGACTGTTGCTGTTTCGGCCGCTATTTCGTCTACGACGCTTGGAGGGCTTAATCCGGAAGCAAGTCCTTTCCATCCACCTTTGCTGGACCAACACGTCAATAACATCCACAAAGGACAGCCCACGCGCCAAGGAAGGCCCAACATCAAGCTCAATTCGTCTCCGATTCCAGTTCGGCCATTCAGGAGCAGCAGTACTTCAAATGGACAGAACTTGGGCTCTCGGACTCCGTTTTCAGCGTACGACCACCCGTTTGAAAGCTTAAGAGATAAGCTTTCCAATGGATCTAGCCCCACTTCCAAATTCCTGATAAATCGATGGGAAATCATAGAACAATCTCACGGGAATTCGTCTCCGAGTCCGGTTCGGCAATCCAGAAGCAGTAGTACTTCAAACGGACATAACTTGGGCTCCCGGATTCCGTTTTCAGCGTACAACCACCCGTTTGAAAGCTTAGGAGATAAGATTTCTAATGGATCTAGCCCCACTTCCAAATTCATCCTGAAGCGACAGGAAATCACAGAACAATCTAACGGGAATTCGTCTCCGAGTCCGGTTCGGCCATCCAGGAGCAGCAGTACTTCAAACGGACATAACTTGGACTCCCGGACTCCATTTTTAGCGTACGACCACCCGTTTGAAAGCTTAGAAGATAAGCTTTCCAATGGATCTAGTCCCACTTCCAAATTTGTCCTAAAGCAACGGGAAATCATAGAACAATATCACGGGACAGAGTTTCCAAGTGCTGCGTCACCTTCCTTTTGGGTCTATGGCCCATGTATCTTAGGGTTTTGGTGGCCACTGCTGTTTTGGCTGCCCTACACCTCCTGGCCGCCTATATATATGTGGCCACCACCGTTCTTTTACGCTTAGGTTTTGTTGTGTTTGGTAGACCCCGTGTGCGTCCCTCCTCGTGTTTGCGCGTGTCGACTAGACCGCCCAAGCCGTGAAACAGAACCTCAACTTGTTTCGTTTGATTTCAGTACTATCTATTCAGATTACTTCATGCTTTGTTCTTGCGGGTTCTCGATTTCTTGCAGGAACAATTGATCGTTTGGATCTTGTATCTGTGTGGATTGGCATTGCGATTGTGAAGCTCCCGACCTGTTGGTAGGAAGTCCTTGATTCGGTGCCATCAACACCCCCAAATCGACGTATCATCATCTCACCGAAAGATCGGGATCACCCGTCCTCATCAAGTGGTATCAGAGCTCAAGGTTGCTCGGTGAGATCTTCCCTCAATTTCGTTTTCTACCTAGAGTCCAGAAAATTGCCCCACAAAAATATGATTTGTCCCTCTGTCCAAGCCAATTTGTGCCATAACTTTTACTACTTGTTCTTGGTTTGTTGAATCGTCGGTTGCATAATCGTGTCTTTGCTGGTTTTAGAGTCTAGTGCCCTTAGAGTTTCGAGTTCTATTCACGTTTTCGTCACAGCGTCGTGTTTCTTCGTCAATTCGAGTTGGAGTCGTTTTCTCTTAGTAGATCAGATCAGGACTCTTGGTGGTTGCTAGAGTTCAGATTGGAGTTGAGTTTGTTTGTCCTGCCATTTGCATCCTACCAGCACGTCCCAAATTCCATCACGCAAAAATCAACCCAAGTAGCCCACGTTCTCCACAACCAACTCGGTTTCCTCCTTCCAAATTGTGTGCCCTCATAACTCATCCGAAACCGAGAAGGAGTCAAGCCGTGCCATATAAAAGGAATCCGTGTTCAATCTGCCGGCTCTTGCCATAAACCAAAAAGGATTCATATTCCTTCCATACTCGGCTGAAAAAAAAGTGTGTGTGGTAAGTGTTGTTTGGAGCCCCTTTTGAGTCTGTTATTCAGTTTTTGGGCTCCCACAAAAACAAAAAAAAAACAAAAAAAAGGAAAAGAAAAAGAGTGGAGCCCTAGCTGTTTGCTTTGTGTTGTGGTCGTTCTCATTGCGTCTCTGTGGCATCGTTGGTGTTTAGGCTTGCGTCTCTAGCACGGTCTAGCCTAGGACCAGCACTGTACTGATTGTGAACGACTTTTCAGCTTACTTTGGTTCAGTGGTACTAGTTCCTCCTTTGCTACATATTATTGCCTGTCCAAACTCCACCATCTTCTTACCACACAGGTTCAGGAATTTGCAATCGCTTGCCACATCGAGGACTTGTAAGAACTTGGTAGAAGCTTGAGCGTGTGTGAGGCTTGCCACTTCATAAAACCTAGTAGTTCATAGGAGCTTACATATCTGTGTGGAGTTTCTTTGTTTCTACTAACCATGGCAGGTATTCCAAGCAATCATGGGAATGCGTCGGCGGTGAAAATGAGCGTGAGGACCCCTCACACCCAAAGAACGGCGTTGGGTCACTCATTTCAGAGGATGCACCATCAGCATGAGATGCGAACTCGTACACTCTTGATGCGATTCAAGCGCAATTGGCACCCCTCATCGAGCTTCAAGCCAGCTAGCACAACTTCTTCAAGGTCTTGGCCCCAACAATGGTGTCATTGGTCATGCTTTGGGCCAACGCTGTGCTCCACTGCTCCTTTGAGCGGGGTGGATCAAGAGGAGAACAACTACGCCCCGATATC
This sequence comes from Guadua angustifolia, assembly GCA_036346375.1. Classification (NCBI taxonomy): domain Eukaryota; kingdom Viridiplantae; phylum Streptophyta; class Magnoliopsida; order Poales; family Poaceae; genus Guadua; species Guadua angustifolia. The sequence goes on from CM070502.1 coordinate 36,482,398, forward strand.
GAGGGCGACTACTGGGGTAAATGTGAACAACGACCGACCTCATAAATCGACTCGCAATAACGAGCAAGGTATGGCTAGAAATCAACATGATCAAAGGGAAGAACGTGATGATTCTATGGCAAAAATGAAATTTACTATGCTTCCTTTTGATGGTGCTTATAATCCTGATGCTTATCTAGATTGGGAGTTGGCGGTAGATCAAAAATTTTCTTGCTATGACTTCTCTGAGTGTAAAAGGGTTCATGCTGCCACTAGTGAATTTTCTGGTTTTGCATCTATTTGGTGGAAAGAACTTTGTAGAGCCAACCGTGATGTTCCTACAACTTGGGTTGGGTTGAAGCGTGCCATGAGGGCTAGATTTGTTCCTACATACTATGCCCGTGATTTATTGAATAAAATGCAACGCTTTAATCAAGGTGATAGAACGGTTGAGGAATATTATCAGGAATTGCAAATTGGCATGTTGCGCTGTGGGATAGAAGAGGGCGAAGATGCAAAAATGGCTAGGTTCTTGGGTGGGCTTAACCGAGAGATACAGGATATACTTGATTATAAAGAATACAATTCTATCACTCGTTTGTACCATCTTGCTTTGAAAGCAGAAAGGGAAGTGCAGGGTCGTCGATCGACAACGCGAGGTAATTTTGGAGGCTCTTCCACATCCAAGTCGGTCCAGATCCATACCAAGGCAACATCTTCCATGCCTGGACGTGTACCAACACCCGCTGTTCCTACTACTTCGACGCCATCACGCATCTCGGAGGTAAACAAGTCAGTCACATTTCAAGCACCCGCCAAGAGTGCTTCCTCAGTTGCCTCCACCGGTCGGACGCGGGAAACACAATGCTTTCGATGCAAAGGAATGGGGCATGTGATGCGAGACTGCCCTAATCAACGTGCTCTAATAATCAGAGAAAATGGTGAGTACACTAGTGCTAGTGACATTGATGAAAATAAATATGCTCTTGTTGCCACTAACACTGCAGAGCAAGAAGAAGAGATTATCACGTCTGTAGCATCCGATAAATATCCAGCTCTTGTTGTCACACGAGTATTGCATGTGCAGCCCACACGTGATTGTAACATCCCAATTTTTGACTTTCTAAATATTTGATATTATTTTATCGCAATTTATGGTTTTCATGAATTTCCTGGATTTATTGGAATTTCCTGAGATTTATTTGGATTACTTTAAAAGTATATTGTCACCAGTCAAAAACTAATTGTAAATGGATAAATTCAAAATAAAGGTTGCCCAGAAATATGTTATTTGAGTCTAGAAGGTCTCAAAGTATTTTTTTTAGATTTCTTTTTCTCTCCGGAAATGCTCTGGGTATTTTTCGTTAAATCGGTCCACATGACCAGGGTTTTAGATGGACCATTGTTAGTCGTCGGATCGCTTAGTAGCAGTGGGGATTGAACCGGAGTAGGAAATTGATTAACTGGTGAGATCTGAATAAGTTCCATATGTGTGCGTCTCAGCCACGGTCCCGTCACGTGAGAGCATTGGCGTCGGCGTGGACGCCTTTAGGCCGATATCCTCTCTAGTGATGGGCTGGTTGTGAGGTAGCAGCGAGGAGTTCTCCGTTTCTCGGCAGAGTGATTCAAACGCGAAGCCTTGAGACCGAACTCGTCGGAGACTCGGAAATTCATCCGCGGAAAAGGTGCGGGTGCGCCGTGTTGCCGCAAGATTTGGAAAGTTGAATCGTGGACGGATCGGACACGTTAGGCCAACATCGAAGACACGCGAAGAGTTTCCGGCGGAGAAAACATTGGCCGCAAGACGTGGGCGACTTCGGACGGGTGGACATTGGCGCCAAATTCGGAAGGACCCGGAGTTCAAAGCGAGCAAAGGAAGTTTTTCCGACGGGGCCGATTCGAACTCGTGGCATTGGCGCTGAATTTGGCAGGAGCTGGAATCCTTTCCATACGGGAGAACTACGGCTGGCTATTTAAGCCATACGAAGGCATCGCCAGGACCAAGCGAGCGGCAGAAGCGAGGAAAAAAAAGGAGAGTCGCGAAGGAGCGTTGGTGTCCCCAAGAAACCGAGCAACAAGGGAAAATCGAGAGCGATCGAGGAGTCGCACCAGCGTTCGGGGGATTTCGTGAAGGATAGCACGCGCTACCGAGGTCGTCATCGTTGTCGTTTTCGGTGCATTCAAGTCGCCGTCGCTTCATCGCCGATCGGGAGTTTCGTCAGCCGTCGGATCGTAATCAAGCGATCGGAATTCGTCCACGTTATTTTGGAATCGGTAAGCATCTTAGATTAAATACCGACCGTTGAATTTAAGTCGGACGATTGATATTAGGCCATGTAGTAGATTTACCCGTAACCATTAGATTGAGTTCATCAGTCTAGATTTCGCCATGCCTTGTCCGTGTAGCCGTGGCGAGAAAATCCGTATTTTCCTTTATAGAAATAATTCGGGAAAATAAGAATTCCTAGTTTCGGAATTAACTAAACATCCGAATATTATAACTTTTGCATATAAACTCCGATTTGGGTGATTCAAACTCCTAAAAATTTATAAAATCAAGATATATCTAATGGGGGTTTTATTTGAATTTTCGAGTTCATTTGTTATTTGTTCTTGGTGTTTATTTGCTATTTGGTTTTGGTTCTTATTTGCTTTCTCCCACGATTCGCGTAGACGTTGAGTTGAGCGAAGTGTCGGAAGAAGGATTATTATTTCAAGAGCAATCTTCGGAGCAATACCATGAGCTTAAGCAAGGCAAGTTGTGCTTTGATCATGTTGCACCCATAAACTAGATTGCATGCTATTTTGATTTACCTTATCACTTGTTATTTTATGTGTATAAATGATTTCAACATAAGTTTGGGATTAGCTATCGTACCCTTTGAATTACACCCTACCTTGCTAGTTGTATGCCATGATCCACTTGTCACCCTAGGTTGGTTCACTATAGTTGGTTAATAATGAAATCAACATGGATGGTTAGATCGGATTAGAATGCTTAGCCATGACACGTCATCACATGTACTTGAATCTTTGATAAATAATCTTGATTAATGGAATATGGAACAATGTTTTGAATTTGTGTGTCATGTGTGGTCACACGATGAGATTGAGTTGTGTTGGCAATGGATGTCACACAACGATATTGAATTGTTGATGGCACGTGGGGCTTGGTAATCAACTGGGATGGTTATGATTTTGGGTCGGAGCAAGTGGCAAGGGCAGGATGCCAGGGTGGGCCCGATGGGCAAAGGGTATGTGTATGTCTTGCTTTGATCAAACCATAAGGACACCTTGCGAGCCTTTGACCTGAGTCTAACTTGCAACCACATGTCTGGAATGGGACAGCCTAGCTGACTAATTTGCAAATGCTTAGCTTAAGTACTATCGTGGTGGAGTGGTTCATCCTTTTAAATGAACCCAGATGGCGCAAGAGGGGGGCCCTGTTGTGGTTTTCAGACCCTTCAATGTTGAAACCTTAGCGGGTAGTACTGGGTTAAGAGGATGCATTGTAAAGGCTTTGTCATGATTCTCTGCCGGCATACCAAAGGAAGTGTGCTAATAGCTTGGCATCAAAGAGATTATCATGTCGTGTGGGTAAAGTGCATAACCTCTGCAGAGTGTACAATCTATTCTGGATAGCCGTGCTCACGATATTGAGCAAGCTCGGGATTCTGATCAAGGGTTTAGATGTTTTCGAGATAAAACTTGGGATGGATGGCAGGATGCCATGGAAAGATTGAATCTTGATTTAGGACTGGAAACTTGGTTTACTTGAGAAATGCTGAATCTATTACTTGCTACTATTTGTTTTACTGTCTTTTCAATCTATTAATGTATGTGTTTCAAATGCTGCTTTACTGCTTATGAACCATAAGCCTTCCTTTGGAACAAGCCTGCATATAGTTATAATAGAAATGCATTCTGTGCACAACTTGTTGAGTACGTGTTGGTGTACTCACCCTTGCTTAAACAACCAACAACAGTGGAGGAATCAACGCCTGTGCTTGAGGAGGACTTTCAGGTGGACGCATGTCACTAGGCCAATCCTTGTCAGTCGCTTGTGGTGTGCTGATGGGACATCTACGTTTTCTACTACTTTCCGCTGCATTTGTCTTATTGATCTTATTATTGCCTTGTGAGGCTGATACTGTAAGTGATTATAAGATCATACACTAGTTATATTCAATCAATAAAGTCTTATTATTCTTATCATTGTGTATGATATGATGCTTACCGATGTTAAGCTGTGTGCACTAGCGTTTGATCCTGGGACTAGTGCGGAAAAACACAGTGGATTCGAAAGGTTGAATTCGGGTCCTTACAGTGATGATCAAAATCAACGCCATACCATCTTCCAAACAAAGTTTGTAGTCAATGAACGAGCAGTGCATGTTATTGTTGATGGTGGTAGTTGCAACAACCTTGCTAACGTGGATATGGTCGAGAAGCTTGGCTTGGCCACAAGTCCGCTACAACAACCATACGAGATTGAGTGGCTCAATTCTAATGGTAAGGTTTAGGTAACAAAAACCATTCAAGTCCCTATTTCTATCGGTTCTTATCATGATCATGTTGTTTGCGATGTTGTACCTATGGATGCTTGTTCTCTTTTGCTGGGTAGACCATGGATATTTGATATAGATGCTACACATCACGGTAGGACCAATCAGTACACTTTCATGTTTAAGGAAAGAAAATAATTTTAGAACCAATGACCCCACCGAATTACGTAGGGTGCTGCACAACATGCAAAAAGAGCATGAAAGTAATGATACTAAAAAGAAGAGTGTAGCTAATGAGCTAAATCTACCTAAAGCAACAAGTGATAAATCTGATCAGAATTAAAAGGTGTAGTTTTGTTAGTGTCAATGCTATGATATATGATGACATCACCAAAAGTTTGCAACCATCTGTTTCTTTGTCTCCTGTTGTCACTAACCTTTTGCAGAGAATGAGAAGGACTCGATGACGACTCAATTCAAGAAGGGAGGATGATGAGGACATCCCAACCAAGGATACAACCGCTGGTCCTTCTTCCCCTCATTGCTACTTGCCCACGACCGTTGCTGTTTGGCAGCTATTTCGTCTACGACGCTTGGAGGGCTTAATCCAGAAGCAAGTCCTTTCCATCCACCTTTGCTGGACCAACACGTCAATAACATCCACAAAGGACAGCCCACGCGCCAAGGAAGGCCCAACATCAAGCTCAATTCGTCTCCGATTCCAGTTCGGCCATCCAGGAGCAGCAGTACTTCAAATGGACATAACTTAGGCTCCCGGACTCCGTTTTCAGCGTACGACCACCCGTTTGAAATCTTAGGAGATAAGCTTTCCAATGGATCTAGCCCCACTTCCAAATTCCTTCTGAATCGATAGGAAATCATAGAATAATCTCACGGGAATTCGTCTCCGAGTCCGGTTCGGCAATCCAGGAGCAGCAGTACTTCAAACGGACATAACTTGGGCTCCCGGACTCCGTTTTCAGCGTACGACCACCCGTTTGAAAGCTTAGGAGATAAGCTTTCTAATGGATCTGGCCCCACTTCCAAATTCATCCTAAAGCGATAGGAAATCACAGAACAATCTAACGGGAATTCGTCTCCGAGTCCGGTTCGGCCATCCAGGAGCAGCAGTACTTCAAACGGACATAACTTGGACTCCCGGACTCCGTTTTTAGCGTACGACCACCCGTTTGAAAGCTTAGAAGATAAGCTTTCCAATGGATCTAGTCCCACTTCCAAATTTATCCTGAAGCAATAGAAAATCATAGAACAATATCACAGGACAGAGTTTCCAAGTGCTGCGTCACCTTCCTTTTGGGCCTATGGCCCATGTATCTTAGGGTTTTGGTGGCCACCGCTGTTTTGGCTGCCCTACACCTCCTGGCCACCTATATATATGTGGCTACCACCGTTCTTTTACGCTTAGGTTTTGTTGTGTTTGGTAGACCCCGTGTGCGTCCCTCCTCGTGTTTGCGCGTGTCGACTAGACCGCCCAAGCCGAGAAACAGAACCTCAACTTGTTTCGTTTGATTTCAGTACTATCTATTCAGATTGCTTCATGCTTTGTTCTTGCGGGTTCTCGATTTCTTGCAGGAACAATTGATCGTTTGGATCTTGTATCTGTGTGGATTGGCATTGCGATTGTGAAGCTCCCGACCTGTTGGTAGGAAGCCCTTGATTCGGTGCCATCAACACCCCCAAATCGATGTATCATCATCTCACCGAAAGATCGGGATCACCCGTCCTCATCACGTTCGGTGCAAAAAGTGCACTTCTCGAGGTTACCAAATAAACGTACAGCACGCAAAGTATCAAAAACAGCACGTAGATGATCAAGATGTTCATGTAACGACTTGCTGTAAATCAATATATCATCAAAATAAACCACCACAAATTTCCCAATGAAAGCTCGTAAAACCTCGTTCATTAAGCGCATGAAAGTGCTAGGTGCATTAGTTAAACCAAAAGGCATGATTAACCACTCATACAATCCAAACTTGGTTTTAAAGGCTGTTTTCCATTCATCTCCCAATTTCATTCTTATTTGGTGGTATCCACTACACAAGTCAACCTTAGAAAAATTATAGAACCACTTAACTCATCAAGCATGTTGTCTAACCTAGGAATAGGATGAGCGGTACCTTATTGTGATATTGTTAATGGCTCTACAATCTCACTTTGTCCCACTTGCCATCTTTCTTAGGAACCAAAATAACGAGGGACGACACAAGGACTAAGGCTCTCACGTACATACCATGCGGTCCAAAAATCTTGGACTTGGCGCTGAATCTCCTTAGTCTCCTCGGGGTTGGTCTTATAAGCAGCTCGGTTTGGCAAACTCGCTCCGGTATCAAATCAATTTGGTGCTCAATCCCTCGTATGGGTGGGAGTCACCGAGGTATCTCGGCAGAAAAACATCCGCATACTCCCGCAAAAGGTTAGTGACAGCAGGAGGCAAAGTACTAGGCATATCATCCAATGAAAACAAAGCGTCTTTGCATATCAAAGCATAGCACAAAACATCATCACTAATTGCAGCAAGATCAGATTTTGTAGCAAGCAAGACGGGATTCCTCAATTTAATTTGGTTGGCTACATGCTGAATTTCAGATTTTTAATCAATGGTTTTCTTGTCATTAGCAAGCCGCTCCCTATCGGATTTAATAATTTCAGCGAGGGTCAAAGGTAGAAGTGTAATTTTCTTTCCCTTATGCATAAAAGTGTATTTATTACTTCTACCGTGGTGAAGTGCATCAGTGTCATATTCCCATGGGCGACCCAATAAAAGAGAGCAAGCTTGCATCGGCACCACATCACAATCAGCAAAATCAGAATAGGAACCAATGGAAAAATGAACCCGAACTGTTTGTGTTACCTTAGCTCTGCCGGAATCATTCAGCCACTGAATGTGGTATGGATGTGGGTGCGGGCGTGTGGTCAAGCCAAGCTTCTTGACCAAATCTGTACTCACCAAGTTGTTGCAGCTGTCGGAGTCAATGATCACGCGCGCTCGTCGGTTGTTGATGACGAAGAAAATCTGGAACAAGTTGTGGCGTTGTCTTCTTTCGGCTTGCTCCATTTGTGCGCTAAGGACACGCTGGACATTGATGGACTGACTGTGGCGGTATCCTCGGTGCCAAAGGTGGCATCATCATCAACCTCGTCGTCGTCCACCCTGGTGTCGTCGATCTCATCCTCAACATCGCAGGCGCTGATGTAACCTCCGTCGTCGGTGGCGATGTATGCCCGCTAGCTGGGGCATTCTTTCTTGACATGGCCCATCCCTTGGCACTTGTGGCAGCGAATTCCCGTCGATGTACGGCCCGTGGAAGCGACGGAGGAGGAGCTCTTGGTCGGTGTTGGCAGGGTCGACTTGCTGCTGTCCGCGGCACGAGTGGGCGGTGCCGTCGATGCCGGTCGTGTGCTCGTCGAAGGTGACGGTGTAGCTGGTCGGAAGATGGAAGAAGGCACTGTCTTCGCTTGTCCCGTAGTCGTTCGGGGCATGAAGGTGCTGCCGGCGTTGCTCCTGCTCTTAGAATGGTGTCCCTGCAACTCCTTCTCTACTAACATAGCAAGTTGAAACAAGCGATTGACAGTTGTATATTCTTTATAATCAACAATATCTTGAATTTCGAACGCATAAACCCTTTATGAGCCCTATGAACTAATAGGTGGGATCTCACGCTCTCAAGCAATCTTACCAAGTTCTTACCAGTTCTTACCAACACAATGAGGGGACGGTGCAACCGGTGGTCGGTTCGTGACACCGTGAGGGCATGATGAAGCGATTGCAAGGGTCAATAACCCTGTCTTGATCGAAGGATGTATATGTGGAGCTATAGGAAGGATATATGTATGGAGTGGCACACAATTCAAGAATGATAGTAATGTGAATAAATATCCAAAGCACTTGCCCTAGTTCTTTGTTCTAAATGTGGCCTTATTCTAGTCATGCAAAAAACAAGGAATATATAGAGACAAGCAACAAGGCATCGAATATATGAACAGATATCAAGACAAAGAGAAAACACTTCATTAGAGCACGGTAAAAGCACCTACCTTTGCTCCTGTCCTCTTTTTTTTGCTCTCTGCTTCTTTCACAAAAAAAAATTATTTTATTTTTCTGATATTTTTCCTAGGATTAGGAGCACAAAGGTAGACAGTACACAAATTTTCAGCCTGAACAGATGTAAGATGAAACCGATATGAAATAAGAAGTGTTCTCTGAAAGGCGTGCTCAAACTTCGGTGGTCGGAAACTCAATCTTCCTGGGGAAATTTCGCAAAAATAAATTCAGCGAGCCCAACAAGGTTGGGGAGAATCGGATGTAAAATTTTTAGTAGATGTCCGTGAAAAAATTTTTGCCTAATTTCGAGTCCATATGCGAAAGTTATGGCCGTTTTATAGAAGGACTCCGAATTAGGGTTTTCTAGGCGGCACCTCTCCGAACTCAAGGGTGTATAGAGTGGATATGGAAGGCGATGATCTATGGTGGAAGGCTCTGTGATGAGGGGTGGCGGTATGGCTAATAGGAGGTAGGGGATTAGGGTTTATGAAGGGGAAACCCTAACACAACTAGGACTCCGAAAATGATGAAAACCACAAAGCAAACCGATTCCAATAAGGACACAAATAGCGATTGGTGACTGAATCGGTGTAGGATATGGGATGCAGCGGAGATGAAACACAACTAAATTAAGACCACGATCTAAACCAGCAACACGACTCGACTATGGACACAAACTCAGTACTACGGACTCTGAAAACGAAATTGTGCAAAGGCTAGGCGTGTTTTTAGGTATGGTAGACTATGAACTGCAATTTTTTTTGGCCTTTTCGTGGACTATAGGACGAACGCAAAACTAAATCAAACTACGGGAAAATGCGAACCTGACGGTAACCTTGCTCTGATTACCACTTGATGGGAACGGGGATGCCGAACTTCCGTCAGGTGGAGGATAAGTCGATTAGGCGGCGCGAGACACACACGATCCGGCTTCTTGATCGGCACGATCAAAACCCCTGCAATCGCAGCACCACGCGTCCTTTGGTTATCAACCGTGCGCTGCCCGGTTGACCTCGCCACGAAGGCTAATCCCTACTTGTGAATCGAGAACACAAGCAAGAACAAGAAAGATGCAACTGAATTTGCAATTGAGGATGAAGCTCACGAGTTGGGGTCTCACAAACCGATGAACGGCGACACTGTTCAAAGACAGAATTGATCTAAGCAAAACCTGCCTCAAACCCTAGCGAGGCTACTGAATATAAGGTCTAAGGGACGTCCTAGAAACCCTAAACACGTCCGTGATGGACTCCAACACGATATATGGGCCAACGGCCCAAATTGGTGACGCAGCACCCTGGGACAGATTCTGTCCACCAACTTGCAACGTGAATTTCTATCGACTCCGAAGTCCAAATGACCTGAAACTGGTGCCATTGGAAAGGTTATCTCCTTAGCTTTCGAGGCATATGTGGATCATCAAAATCGGAGCCCGTTTGTGGCATAGGTGACGATTTTAGTGAACACTGCTACTAGTGGCCAAGGTAGTCGACTCCGAGATGAATTATGTCTCCAACTTGACTTGGACGCCCTCCTTGCCTCCCTCATGGCCCTTGCTGATTCCCAAGGCCTTCATAATCCTCTCCAAAGTTTCTAAGTACAATATAATCAATAATATCATTAGGTAGCATACCATCCTCACAAGTATATGCACGGGCACTTAGGAACGAGCTCACCTGTTGATTCAATTGCCGTGCTCGTGCTCTTGTGATGGGTCCTTGCATCACAACTGGAGGAGTCTCGGGCGTATGCATAGGAGTGATGTCCTCATCATAGTCATATACCTGTACTCCCTCCGTCCAAAAATATATGACGTATTTTGACTTTACACAAGGATTAATATTATGTTGAAATTAAGAAAAAGGTACGAGAGAAAATGACTTTGATGCTCCCACTTAATTGTTTTGGAAGGTGAGAGATAATACTTTGTGTGGGTGGTAATGAATAAATGCCTATGGTAGAGAGAATAAATAGGGGTATAAAAGGAAAAGTCTCATTAAATTTACATGTAAGCCTTATATTTATGAACAAGGCCATTCAAAAAATAAGCAGTATAAACTTGGACGAGGGAATAGTTGTTTGTAGATTTGCAATAAGGGAGAAGCGAACTTTGCCCCATCCCTGACCTTGTCGTGACGGCCGTGAACATGCTGGAGGTGTACACTATGAGGTGTAAGGGCCGTAGCAACGTCATCAGCCAAGGATTGGGGTGGCAATGCCAAGACATGAATGAGGCGTAAGGGCTGAAGCGGTAGCGGCGACCAAGAATTGGGGTGGTAGTGCCAAGCCATCCTCGTTGTCCAGTGCCCTCTTGGATGAGATCTCGAGGGGTGCGCCTAGAACCGGTATGCTATCACAAGTGCAAATGGTGGTTTCTTGCTTCTTTGCACGTACATTTCATTTTAGATTTCGAGAATTGAAGCGTGGGGTAGTTTATTGGTGAATAATCCTTGGAATGGCATTTATGCTCTACGGAACATTGAGTCGGTGGCCATATTGTCAGATGGGATGGAGAGTAGGCGAGAACATTTAGCAGGAGAATATATACCTATAATTAATTACTAGCTAGTGCTATGTACCACTATTTCTTTGTTAGACCGATAAAATTATAAATATTTTGCTATCCTCCCCTCCCATTTGCCGGGCGGCCCGCGAGCGGCCTGGGTGACGTGAGGAAACAAAGGCAGAGAGCGCACAGGAGCCGAGAATCCGATGCGAAGGACAGACGAGACGAGAGCTCTGTTCGCTTAAACACGGCCTTCATTCTCTCCCTAGCTTCGCCAATAATACCAACCCTTTTACATGTGTCTGACCCTGGCAGGTCGCAATCATCCACGCCACCGCACACTCGCCTCCCCCAGTTGGCTTGTTCCTCCTCCGTCCCAACAACTCCTGCCTGCGTTTCGACCACGCACACGCACCAACCACACGCTCCAGCAAAATCCACGGTGAATTCGCGTCCAAGCCTTCCATTCCGAATCTGACGCTACAGATATACCCAACGCTTTCTACACAATCTTTAACTGGCATCCATCCGTTCGAGAAGCACAAAACTAATGCAGAATGATCTTGATCGGAATTAGAGAAAAGCTTCCTGCTCCCTGGTTGTCACCTTCCTCAGATAGCTTCATGCTGGTTTTCATAACCACTCGGTGCGAATAGAGCAACTTGATCTTTCCATTGGCATATCTTGATCGGACCTTAGCCACTTGCAGTTGCAGGCACAAATCTATTATGTATCGTGCATGGTGATATATAGCACGTGCATTAAGGCTTGAGTAAATTATATATATAAGGACATTGCAAAGAAAATATATGTCTTTTTTAAAAAAAACACACACACAAGAAAAGTAATCAAGTACCTTGCAAAGGTAAGTTTGTATATTGCTACTTCTTCTGAGAACAACTTAATCAGTACTTGGCAGGATGATCAGCTTGTACTTAGAAATAATTACATGTGGTTCAGTCACTAAGATTTTCTTTTGAAAACTAGCTAGTTCCTCTACGATTTTTATGAAAGTTAATATTATCTCTGTATTTTTACTTGTCGTTTTGGAAATCTTCACGCTCTCTAATACACGCCTTTGGTCATTACTTTTTCTAATTATACATTAGTAAAAATTATTTTAAAAAAAATAATATGAAGATATTTTTTATGAAAAATCTACAAGTCTAAATACTTTTGTGTATATTAGTAGTTAAAGTATGAAAAAGTTGACTGCAGCTGTCTAAAATAACGACGTCTAGAACGAATGGAGGGAGTAACGATTAGTCCTAGTACTTTACAATAGATGAAGTGGGTTTAAGTAAAACCTGGGGCGTGTTTGTTATTTGCTTCGCTACTGATAATTCCGCAAGAAACTTTGACTCGAACATCAATTATCTCATTCAGTCATGCGTATCACTTACACGTCAGGATATCTAACTGAAGAGAGATAAGACAAGATTAATTAGCACACCACTGCTGCGAGATGAAGCTGGTGACTCAGAGAGTAGCAAGCGCTTATCACTCCATGTGTTCTCGAAGTGTGTATAAATATGCTCTTTAAACATCATTTAAATGGTTATGGAAAAATATTAAAAACGATTGACAAAGAAAAGTTAATTCACAGTCTCGTACAATTTTCGAACCACAATGGGCCGGGATGCCGAAATCGGCGCCAAGCCTCTCTGTGCCCAACCTCAAGATCTGTTTTGCGCTCAATTCGATTCGGATAATCGCATAGTTCCATTCAAATAACGGCATCGAGCTTAATGCGATGCGCTAATCTTGCCTCCATGTATTGCGCTGTGCATGGAAGGAGGTTAATTGGATTTTGCTTTCTATCGTTCTCTTCAAAACAAATTTCCCGGTAGCTTGTTTCTTCATTTTGGAGTGCTGGAGCTTCTGATGAGGCATCGTAATTTGTTTTCTCTAAATTCTGTTTATTTCTCCACTTTCCAGCTAGAGATCTAGGGCATGCAATTTCCCAATCCTACATAACATATAGAGAAAATTGTTTATTTGCCACTGAAAGTTGGCGGTTCCCCACAATGCTATCGCGAAAATGCTGTTTTCTGCATTGCCATCCGATTTCAAATTACCTTCCTATTTTGCCATTGCCGTCAAGTTGGCTATGAAACCACCGTTAGTTGACACGCGAAAAGTCCAAATTGCCCTCCTTTTGAGTGTGCTGCCCTATTTAAATCTATCAAATGTGCTTAGAATTTTATGAAAATTTTTGGAGATGATCTTAAGAGAGTACTAACATTTCTGTAAAAATTTGAGAACATGAGCAGCTCTGTGATTTTCTGGAAAAATCTTTTAGCGATTCTGTCTTAATGAAAGAATTGCCCATCTTCATCCTAATTTAAATCTATCAAATGTGCTTAGAATTTTATGAAAATTTTTGGAGATGATCTTAAGAGAGTACTAACATTTCTGTAAAAATTTGAGAGCATGAGAAGCTCTGTAATTTTTTGGAAAAATCTTTTAGCGATTCTGTCTTAATGAAAGAATCTAAATTTTGATTTTTCAGAAGCACTAAATAAATTCAAAAATTTATGAAATTTTTTGGAGTGGTTCCTTGGGTTATTTAGAACTTAAATAAAATATTTCTAGGCTTTTAAATATTTTGAATTCATTTCGCTGTCCAAGTTAGCACACAGGGGCAGCTTGGTCTTTTCGCGTGCCAGCAAACGGAGGAGGGTTCACAGCCAACTGGACGGCGATGGCAAAATGGGAAGGCAATTTGAGATCGGATGGCAATGCAGGGAAGAGAATCTTCGCGATGGCATTGTGGAAAACCGGCCAACTCTCAGTGGCAAATAAACAATTTTCTCTAACATATACACCAATGAGGTAATCTCACCATCTTAACAACAAAGTCATTCTATGCAAACTAGGGTTTCGAATTTAGTTTTAAAACTTTTTTCGGCACTCACCAAAATCATTGAAATTTAGTATTTTGGAAATTTTGGAACAACTGTTGAACAAAAATTCGATTTTTTTACAAAAGTTTGGGGCAAAACTGTTGAACAAAAATTTAGTTGACTGAAGTTTGAAATTTTGGATAAAATTTGAACCCCACCAGAATGTAACCGAGACAAATGTATTTTGTAGTGACCCTATTTTTACATAAAATACAAAAATGGAAATCTTGTATGCATACAATACTAGTCCTATGATCAGTAGCTAGTATGCATATTTACAACAATTGGAATCATAGTCATACACAGTGATATTAAAGCGAAAGCTATTTATATATTGTATTTTACAATTCAGAGTATATACACACACACACATAGCATAGGAGAAGCAAAATCTTGTAGTGTGCCTATCCAACTCTCAGGCAATTGACAAGGCATAAATCTCTAGAAAGATCACATCATTAAAATTCCCGTAACCTGCGACGAAAAGTATTCTTTGAAGCTTCGTTATCTTATTCACCTAAAACAACATAATAAGTAAGGTTGAGTACTTTCGTACTCAGCAAGATTTAAGGTGGTATTTGTAAATGCATAAATGTAGACCATATCAAAGGAGGTTTCTATAGTTAATTTTGCATAAAGCGAAATTAAGTTTATAAATCAAGTTGTAATTTCTCAAACGGAATTTGTAAAAGCAAGTTTTTTATTGATAAGAAATAAGTATAAATAATAATCACATGTCCTTCGCGAGCGACGAAATCATCCAATAATCCTGCCAATCATGACACAATATGGTTTTCGCCAACACGTGGCAAATCATGTAGACCCAAGCCCTTTTGAAAATAATAAAACATCTAACATGTGTTAGTTCACCAAGTTTCCCATAACCACAGTACGGCTAATCGATTAGATTTACACTCTGCAGAGGTGTATACCTTTACCCACAAGTCATGACTTTTTCTTTGCCATATATTTCACGCACCTTTAGCGTATGACTAGAATGTTCATGACGAAAATCTTTATATTAACTAGGTTAACTTTGCACCAACCTAGTGACGATAACCCATACTATGATAGAAGAATTCAGAGCATAGAAATGATGAAACTCACCATAGCATGGCGTACACCATTGCATTGGTAAGTAGAAACCCCTACAAATAGACCTAGAAAGGAATGCATGTGCTACTCTGGTCTTTCAAAGTGCAAAGTTAAACTAGATAATTTAATTGGTTTAAGCCTACCCCATCCCAGCACTTGTGGTTTATACGGATTTATCTTAGATCATACAACACGATGTTCGGTTCTTAATCCGACACGGGCGATATTCTCCCCCTATACTACGTGCAAATTCCTCTGCACATCCGGCTATTGCCAATAATCACCCACATCAAAAGCATAATTTTATTTTGGGTTTTTAATCAAAATTACCAATAACCAACAATGTCATATCCAACCTTTTTAAATTCTCATGAAACAATTTTGATCTAATCATCTACCTCGTTACTAAGTAAGCATGGCTAAGCAGGATTAATATGTAATCGCATATACCCATGTTAACATTAAGTAATGTCTATCCTTAATCTACGGTTATCAAGATTCATATGTCCATACTTATCAAGGAAGTTTCATGAGACAACAGGTATATCTACCAGTACTACAAAATAGCAAATTTACAGAAAATGAGCACATGCATGAAACAGTTTGATAAATAAAAGGAAAATTAAATTCTGGGATCAATATGATCAAAGGAGTGCTTACCTTGCTTAATTGTTGTTTACGACAAAATTGTAGTTGTGACTAGCGTTGTCGACGACGCAGTTAATAATGTCGAGTTCTACACGTCGTTCAGCAGAAATATAGCAAATAACAAACATTAATAAGGACAAAAAGAAGATAGACAGAAAACCAAATAAAGACTTACTATAGAAAATTGGAATAGTTTATGGTTTGGGTTAAATGACTTCACGTTCTCGTGTTTTAATTGATTATGTGTGTATATTCATTTATATCGTCAACAATTTGAGTGATGCACGGTTTCTTTTATAGGTTATTTATTCTTATTTTATGAATTCAAGAAGCTAAATTTATTTATTTTTATATTTATAATATCGAATTCAAGATGCAAAAATTATTTGGATTAATAGAAATATGACATTAGTTATTATGTTGAATTCTATGCATGAATAATGCTTAGCATTTTTGTATAAAAAGTGATTTATATTAGTTAGGTTTATAGGATTAGGTTATTGGTTGCAATTGCATGGTTACACGATGATTCTTGCAATACAAGTATATTCACCAAAGGTTTCTTAAGTTCAACTATTCATATAATACGTTTTTGGCGACATTAACACTTAGGGTTATTGCACTAGCAGGATTTAGATGAAAAGCAAGTTATAATAAGAATTTTTTTCCAGATTATGGTAGTCGATATTCGAAAGAACATTATTGGGCTGTTGTTCACAAAATTCTCATTTAGACGATATATTTTGTGAGCTGTCGAAAGGGCTTAAGTGGTCACAAAGTTGACGTTAAAAGAAATCGAATTTCATTTTAAGTTTGTGACTGCCCTGTACACGATTACTTACTCAATTTTTTGGTATTAGTAGGATACAATCCTAGAAGTGTTTTAGAACTAGTTTTTCTTTATTTTGATTTTGGCCGCAATAGTTCACAAGCATATGAAGATTAAAGGTTTTTATAAATTGAATTCAAATTAGTTCATTTTGCTGATCATCATGGTCTAAACTTTAAGAATATGCTAAGATTGGCTCTACTTAACTTGACACTTAATTTTTGAGGTGTTATACATATATTTTTTATTCTCAAATATATATACATATATATATGCATATTTCGGCTATGTACAAATTATGAATTATGACTTGTTATAATGAGTCTGGTAGTATTACAAAGTCTGATTCTTATAAGATATTTCAGATTTGGTTTTTCATGAACCATGAATTTACTTTTACTATATGTATTTATATATGTTCTTTTACAAAGATGAAGATTATGGTTTTCATACCAATTAAATTTTGGTCATGCAAACTATTGTTGCCGAATTCAAAACATTTCATTAGTAATTAAATTAGCTTTATGGTCATTCTGGAATGTATGCATCTATCTATACAACCCTTAGTTATTATATGCACATATATAAATATTTACCTTTGGGTCATATTCCATTCATAAAGCTTATTCCATATCAAGTTCATTTCTTAAGCATTTGGCATATTCAGGTATCCTACTATCATATTAGCATATAGAAACCAATACTACTCATTTTGGATTTCTTTTGCACCATTTATGCTGTTTTGAATGTTTATTGTATTGGAACTAACCTTTAATAGAAAATGCTTCAAACAAAATTGAAATTTAAATATTTTTATATATTTGGACTGCTGGAAGTCTAAATATTTCAATAAAATTGGTTTCATTTAATTCTGAATTTGTTTGCAAAATTTTTGTATATAACATATATTTAGGCCCTTTCTTTTAAATTTGAATTTCAAATTCATCCAGAGATCTTTTTCAAAATATCTTTGCATATTCTAGAAGCACTTGATTTTAGATGAATTTAGAATTTTGTTTCTTTCATTTGGATTAAAATGCAAAAGATATTAATGTTTGAATGCTATTCGGTCTGAAAATACACTTGAAAATACAAAATACGTTTTCATCACCTAGAAAGCATCTTTTCATTTTCGCAGTATCTATTTGAACTAGCAAACTGGCAGGTAGGGCTTGTGTGTAGTGTCAATGTGTGGAGGGAGAGGCGACTAGTGGCTGGAAAGGGCCCCGATCAGTAGTGACTCGTAATAGAGGATCGGCTCGCCAAGACTCGCCGGCAAGCGAGGGGTGCCCAAATCTGAGAATGGGTAGCTCCACGAGCTCCAGAAGGTTCATGCATGCCTAGAGGAGGGTTAGCTACTTCTACGGACGGTCGGAAGTGGTGTGTCACCGATGAGGTGCAGTAGCCGCCATTGACGCTAAGCAAAAGCTTGGATCTACAGGTGTTTATCAACAAGGAATAGAAGAATGAGCATCAAGGAGGCTAAGGGGTTTCATTTTACCATTTATTGGTGTCTGATATTGGCCAAAACTTGCCACCACCAAATGCCAGGCTTGAAGAAGAAGGACTCCGTAGTGGCAAGGCTTTGGTTCAGAGGAGTCTGGAATTGAGGCGTGTACTAGGTTTAGGGATATACTAAGGTACTCTGGATCCAATGAATCGGCAAGATTTTCATTGTGGCTCACTTAATTTGTTTCCATCAATTTTCGGCGAAGGTCTGGTAATGGCAGTATGGGGAATATAGGCACAAATGGATGCTAGCTATGTGTTGGGGAAGCAGTGAGGAAGTACAGGGGAAATGATGCGCGGCTTCTTGTGAGCTCAAGGAGGCAATTTATAGCCAAGGATTGGTGCAGGTGATCCCGACCCCGGTTGTGATCTTCACCAGGCTCTTGCAATAGCATAGAGAGAGGTATGGCGGCACAGCGGGAAACAAGGAGGATACGGTCGCGTGGCAGTAGGACGTGGCAAGGTAATGATTGCGTCGCAATTGCTAAATTTGGTTCACACGGTGTGGCAAGATTTCGTTGGCTAGGAGCTACGACGAAGTTGCGATAGAGAGGATGAACCAAGCTGGGGAAGCTGCGAGGAAGAAGGGAGGAGGAGGGAAGAGGTGAGGCTGACATGCGGGGCCTCAAATACTGTTTCAATGGAGGGATGCAAAACCGCTTCAACCGATCAGTACACAGCAATGATGTTAGGTTTTAAATGATCATCAATGCTTGATGGAAATTTTTCATAATTTTTCTCAGAGATGGTTAGATAATTATCTTCATACTATAGAAATTTCAGATGAAAATACTATGTACAAAATTAAAAAATTCTGACAAGGCACATAGCTTAGAATTTCATTTTCTGTTTTTAAATTTTCTGGAAGTCTATATCTTGTCAAAACTTTTTGAAAATTTTTATGAGAGTTCCCCCTAGCCATATAATCCTTTGGTAAAATTTTTAATTTAATATATTTTGTATTTAATTTTTAAAAATTCTGATATTTTGATTTTTAGCTTTTTAGTTTTTGAATTTTTAAATATTAAAAATTAGTTATTTATTTTAATGTAGATGTATTTATCTATCCAGAAGATAATTTTAAATTTTTAGCTCAAGATAAATTTGGATTATTTTTATTTAAATCGACAAATTCTATGTTGCTAATCAAGAACCATTAATTGGCTTTCATTTCATATTTAATTGCTTTGATATGACTTTTAAAATTTATAATTGAAGTTATAGTGATTTCTTGACATTATCCAGAATTTTATACATTTTATTGTTATAATATTTTATTATTGTTATTTATCTATTACTTATAAAGAATTTTCCATTATAGCAAAAATCAAGGAAAATCCAGAAAAATTCAGAAAAAACATCAATAAATAAAATTAGATTCTAAAACTTAATTTCCTACTTTATTTTAATTTTTGGGATGTTACATATTTCGAAACCCACAGAAAAAACTAAATTTCAGTGAAATTTCAATGAAATTCCAAAACTCTGATGTACATAACCAAACAACTTCTCTACCCAACCAGGCTCAGTATATATATAGGGAACCAAACATCTCATTGCATCTCTAAAGCCTGGTTGGATGAGCCAGGCTCATGGATACGGACCGGGCTAGTGTTATGCGGGCAATAAAACACTCTTTTACTGTTCTAGTATTCGAAACATGTCATAGATGATAAGTGTAGTATCTTCATATATTATATATATGGTACTTACTCTGTCCAAGCTTAAAAATCATATTTTCTTAATGGTCATGTCCATAAGTGTATGGCATATTTCATATTCTAATACAAAATTAGTGTAATAACTCCCCTATGTCACTAATAAATATTCATCTTTACATTATATTCTCTACGTGCTTGTATTAAATATAGTGCTTAGTGATATAATTAGAGATAATCTGATTATTTTTAATATTTTCTTGATCTATATGCTAAATAGAAATAATTCTGGTAAATTTGGACGCAAAGAGTATAAGTTAAGTTTGTCCAACCGATGAACAATCTCCGATTTTCAACCCTTTGTTCCATAGCTCAATCAACTACAAATAAACGCTACTATACAATGTAGAGTTTAAGGGCGAGTATTAGGAATTGGACGTCTGATCACTGTTCATTTCGTCGGACGCTATATTCAATATTTTTTTTCCATGGCTACAACATTTTTTTAAACGTGTGCAATACCGTTTTTTCACGTTGATATTTCTACTGTTATCAAAGAAAAATATTGCATATATAGAAAAAATATTATATATGTAAGAAAAAAAATATTACAAGTGTTAAAATAAACAGTGGATCGGACGTTAAACACAAGTCATTCCGAAAAGGGTAACGTGTATTTCCTTTCCTAACATTCATCAACTTCCCAATACTCCAATCATTTATCTATATAAAGCCCTACCCACCAGCCTCCGCTTGCCCTCCGTTCCTCGTCCATTTCCTCGTGTTCCTTGTGTCCCAAATCTGCAACTACTACTGCTCCTCTCTCCTTTACCAGCGCGGGATTCCTGGATAGGACTCTTATTTTCAGGTACATCCCTTTTGCTTGAATGAATCTACGTGCTCTGCGCTTTTCCTTGGTCTTAATTCGGCGCGGAACCGACGGTCCTTTCTTGATTGGGGGAAAAACTGAATCTTGTAGGAGTAATCCCAACCCTTTCGCCCTTCTTGGTGAAGTCTCTTGCTTATTCGCGTGTTGCAGCGTTGTTTGGCGTGAAATCGATGGCCCTGTTCTTGTTTTTGGGAGCAAAGTTATTATCATCTTTGATGTGAGATTGCCTTTGTTAGGTTCGTTGTCAACCGTTGGTGGTTTCTTGGATCTGTGATGTGCTCCCTTTTAAGATCTGCGTTTCTCCCATTGACTTCAGTTTTCTTGGCTGTTTTATTCATGTTTTCATGTCTTCTCCTGCAAAAAGAGATTTTTTTTTGTTCGAAATGGGAGGTTCCTATTCGAGTCTCAGATCCCCCAGATAGTCATTATGTTCTATGAGATTAGTTATAGATGTTAAAATTGAGTTTCTGACTCGAAATGGATTTGAACTCTGCTGCGCTAGGTCCAACATTAAAGGAGGTCATACTTTTATTTCAAATGCCTAGCTTGTTCGAGTTCTTGTTGTAATAGAGGTAGTTCTAAACTTTTAATTCATATTTAGGTTCCGTGAGCTTCGGCTTGTGGTGTTCTGTGGCTATTGACTCAGAATCAGTTCGTGAAAGGGGATTTATTTTCGTCCGTGTTTCAGATTTGATCCAAATCTGGGATGTTACTAGCTAATAATTGATCTAAAATTAAATTTATTTGGCTGATATAATTTTAGAAGTTATCTTCTTCGAGAGGATTGGGTTTCAGTTCATGGTACGGAACGATGTTGAAACATCGATTTTCTGCTCACTGCAGGTAATTAGACTTGCAGAAAATGGACGCAACTGCTGGCTAATAGGCATCAAATTTATATGGCCATAAGTACACATATCTTTCACCTATTTGGCTATTTGTGCCTGGCACCTATATGACTGTGTTGCTGATTTAGCTGATATTTCAATATTTCTGCAGATATTAAGGCAATGTGTAAGGGAGGGAACGGTTTCTACCTTATCAATAAGGAGACAAGTGCTGATTCTATCAAGAAAAATCATTCCAAAGTCTCTCATTATCGGATGGCATTTCATACAGCAAGAATAACTAAAACAGAGATATCAAAGTTGAAGAATTTGATTTCAGCATCATTCAAACCCCTGTCTCTGACCATTCCTATCGGCGACGGATTCCACGAATCGTTCCATTTGAGCCATTGTCATTTATAGTACTTAAGGTCTATAAGTAAGCCAAATATTTTCTTCTGTTGGTTAACAAGGGGAGGCAAACATTTGAGTTGCTTGCTGCTGCATTTTACAATGCATACGCTTGTTGATGCACAAGAACAATTTGTTCAATCACAGACGTGCCTCCATGCTACAATGCATTTCAAGCCTCCAACAAGGCCAAAACTTTCCTCATGCTTTATGCCGCAAGGGGAATTCAGTCCATACTGCGCTCTAATACCTGGCTTGCCAGAAGACCTGGCAAAGATATGTCTTGCCCTTGTTCCTCGGAGTCACTTCCCTGTCATGGGTGCAGTGTCCAAGAGGTGGATGTCATTCCTAGAGAGCAAGGAATTGATTGCTGTAAGGAAGGAGGTTGGGAAGCTTGAGGAATGGGTATATGTGTTAACTACTGATGCTAGAGAAAAGGGGTCTCATTGGGAGGTTTTGGGATGTGTGGGTCAAAAGCAAAGCCCTCTTCCACCTATGCCTGGACCAACCAAAGCTGGGTTTGGGGTGGTTGTTCTTGATGGGAAGCTCTTTGTTATTGCTGGCTATGCTGCTGACCATGGGAAGGAATGTGTTTCTGATGAGGTTTACCAATATGATTCTTGCCTCAACAGGTATCTTTGGATCCTCATGCATGAACGTTCTTATACAAAAGTGTAAAAACTTTGTTTTTTAAAGTCGATCTTACTAGTCTCACAAACTTTAAAGACTAAGCTAGTGTTTTGCTAATAATATGTAAATCAATAGTAACTCATTGACACTGATCATGTTAAGGTGCAGAATTTTAATTAATGTCTCAGCATTTTGAAATGTTGAGCTAAATCATTTGTGCTCTCATTCCCCAGGTGGACTCTGCTTGCTAAGATGAATGTGGCTCGTTGGGACTTCGCCTGTGCAGAGGTCAATGGTGTGATATATGTTGCTGGTGGATTTGGCCCCAATGGTGATAGTTTATCTAGTGTCGAAGTTTATGACCCAGACCAAAATAAATGGACGTTGATTGAGGGACTTCGCAGGCCAAGGTGGGGTTGCTTTGGGTGTAGCTTTGAAGGCAAGCTGTACATCATGGGTGGTCGTTCGAGCTTCACAATTGGTAACACCCGTTTTGTTGACGTGTACAATACTAATAACCATGCCTGGGGTGAGGTCAAGAATGGCTGTGTAATGGTCATGGCTCATGCTGTTCTTGGTGAAAAGCTCTTCTGCATCGAGTGGAAGAACCAGAGGTCTCTAGCGATTTTCAACCCAGCAGATAATTCTTGGCAGAAGATCCCAGTGCCACTTACAGGTAGTTCGAGCACTCGTTTTTCTCTTGGGATACATGATGGGAAGCTGCTGCTGTTCTCACTGGAGGAAGAGCCTGGATACCAGACACTGATGTATGATCCTGCTGCACTGACCGGATCTGAATGGTGCACATCTAAGCTCAAGCCATCGGGACTATGTCTGTGCAGTGTGACCATCAAAGCCTGATGCCCTGGTTTGTGGTTACCATAGGATGATAACCTATATTACTGCTTGCCTCATCTTTCAGAGTTCAGAACTTCAGATCAGGCTGAGCTTGGTTTCATGTTCATCCATATTTGCTAGGATTTCTGTTCACTTGTTGTACTCCCCAATAATAGGCTGTTCACGCAATCATGCTGCAGTTCATTTGATTGCTGAATGGTGTTATGATGTACTCTGTTTACACTTGTATTAAACTTGATCAAGAACCTTCGATTCACATGGTCTTGTTGCTGGGCAGATGCACCACACCATGTGCTGATATTCAGCTGCAGTGGTCGTGATGGGCAAACCGAGTTTACTTATCGCAATGCTTCAGTCCATGCTATTTCTGGTACCGTGTTTTTCAACATGATTTTCCAGTTCTTGCTTTTTTGGTACCGTCCTTGGTCATTTGGAGGTACTTTAGGATAATTCCGAAGGTTTATATGAGCGCTTACAATGATTCTGTGGAGGTGATCCCTCCTAGCAGAAAACTGAAGGCCTGAAGTCAGGTTTCATTCTGTCCTTCGTGAATCACGACTCGAGCTAAAGCCCGAGTGTGAGCTTGGAGCTTTTTACGCGGTCTTAACACCTAAGGACTTCCATATGCTCTGGACCTTGGGCATTTAGGCTTTTTCAGAGTTGTGAAGTACCTGCATAAGGCTTACAAGCTCCCTCTGGAAAATAATCACTAGATTTATACCATCTATTGTGGAAACTGGACAAGTGATATCTCGAATTTCATGCAGCACCTTGTCTACCATGTCTATTGGTTTCTCAAAGTGTTTTGGCTCCAGTGCTTACAGAAGTTATACTGTCCAATTTCTTCCGTAGGATTGCCTACCTGTTCCTTTTCCGGAGGTTCCAGTGAGCAGACGAAGGAATGGCGCGGTGAATAAGGAATGAAAACGAAAACGGAGACATCTGAACTCTGAAGTAGCTAATAGCACTGCAGTTTCTTCTAAAGTTTAGTAGTTGTTTTGGGGAATTATTGATGATTTGCCACTGCAAAGAGGTGCATTTGATGATTTGCCACTCGATGTATCATAGACATGTGGCTTCAAGACCCACATGTCAGTGTTACATTGCAAATCCTCAAGTGAGGTTCTTTGCAGTGACAAATCCTCAAATTCCTTTGTTTTGTTTATGTGAAATTAGTTTGCCCTGAATAATATTCCTGCATCAGTTGCATGATCAAAATTCTTTAATTTAGTACTAGTAGCTGCTGAGACTGGTTATGAAATCTTTTGGTTCCATATGCATGGAGCTTCTTGCCTACTAGGTAGTGCAGCGCACTACGCCGCGCCGTGCAAATTTTGGGCTAGGGTCCTTTTTGCAAAAACAGTAGGAGGACTTAAACGTATTTTTGGTTTTCTTGGAGTTTTTTTTTAAATAGGCTAGCTAAGAGTCATCGGTGAATTTGTAGAACCCCAAGAGTTTTTTTTTGCAAAAGAACTGGTGGAGGACCCGAGCGGAGAATTTACAAAACCCTAGGGTCTTTTTTTGCAAAAGAATTGTGGAAGACCCATGAAAGGACCTGTCAGAATTTTACCCAAGTTGAATTTGTAGAACCACATGGGCTTTTTAACAAAAATACCCATGGAAGGACCTGTACGCAATTTTGGAATTTTACCCAGTTTGAATTTGTGGAACAATAGGATCTTTTTTGCAAAAATATAGATGAAAGGACCTATTTACGATTTTAGAATTTTCTAGGGACGTTTAAAAAACTGATGTGGCTGCCTCCCTTGCATGAAAATTCTTCCGAAAGTATATTTGCATCTTGCATCGGTTGCCTTGCCTGCCCCAGTGCCCCTCTTTTTCCCTTACTCCAATATTTGGAGTTTTGAGCCATCTCCACTAGATATGTTGATTACTTAGGCTTCCTTTAGAATAGTATTAGATTGTACATATTCTATATTATAGGAGAAACTGCTTCTGATTGTAGAAGAATTGGGTCGAGTCGGCTGTTTGTGGAGGTGGAGGATCGGGTCGGTGAAAATCAACTCGCATCCGGATTCTGATTCTATGTAGAGAATTACTTCTGATTGTGGGAGAAGTTGTCTAGAATCCTCCGTTCGACAAATAATCTGATTTTCTTTTAAACTAAAGTTGTCTTGAAAGGGGTCTTAGTAAATTTGGCATATGCCTGAATGAAGGTATGTTTGATGTAGAATTTGGAACTCAAATTAAATCCAAAATAAAGTTAAATTTGGAATATGCGAATTCAAATTGTAATCATATTGGAAATTAATATTGGAATACATAAATTATAAATAAAAAATGCAAACGGGACCTATACGATTGTGGAATTAAAGTATGGCTTAAGTAGTCTAACTACTACATTTAGTACATGTACTATTCAATAAGATTTTAGTGGTCACTGGTCAGTAAAGATAGTCACGTGAGGTGAGAGGAGTTCGTAGAGTTCATGGCTTATATATGACATGATTGACTTGTTACCGAATAAAGCTACTCCTGTGTTACGTACGACAGTGTGACATATCACAATGATCGAGTATGGATTGGTCCAATATATGCTCCAAAGTTTTGATCTTATTCTGATCGCCTGGACAGCAACAGCAACTCCAATTGATTGGTTGCACAGTATAATTTAGATACATAAAGATATCGGATTTGCTAAAAATTACTTGACAAATTTTTTTTACAAAATCAATTGAATTTCCAACTTTCGGATTGGCTCAGAGATTTGTGCTTCAGTGAGTCATCCTCCTCTCCGATGTCATCGTCTCATGCCGTTGATGGGTAAGGGCTTGAGTTCACCCATTAGGATTAAGGTTCATTGAATCCCTAAGCTTAGAGAGAGGAGAAGGTGGAGGCCTGATGGTGGGCACAGTGGTGGCAGGGTGATGAGGTAGTGGCAGTGGCGCCTCAAGGGATGAAGGAAGGCGGGGGTGAAGAGGTCCGACGAGTAGTTAGGACGCAAAGAAGGTGGTTGTCGGTGACGGATCCAACAATGGTGGTGTCGTTGGAGCCAAGGATGTGATAAACAGTATGAAGATATTGCAATTCAGTTGTTCAGTTATAACGAATTCTTTTCTGTTGTTTGTTATATCTTTCAGTTGTAATCTAAACTAATATACTATTCTTTATCTAGCAATGACCGGTGCTATAAAAGACTACATCTATCATGCTGATTGGTGCATAGAATCAGCAAACCAAACTATCTATTCTTCTCTTTTACATGGTATCAGAGCCTGTGGCATCACAAAAGCAATGAGTACCTCACCCTCCTTGAACAATGGCATAAGCGGATCTGGTGAAATTGTGACTGCGACTTCTGTCATGGGAGGATTGCTTCCAACCCCAGTTCCGTCGTTTGGCCATCTCATCAATGTCAAACTGACAAGGAACAATTATCTGTTGTGGAAAGCACAACTCCTTCCATATCTGCGAGGCCAGCAGCTTCTCGGTTATATCACTAGTGAGATTGTCTGTTCATCTCAGATGATCATGCAGACGATTGGTACTGAAGCAATGCAGGTGCCGAATCCAGCATATTCCCAGAGGCTACAACAAGACTAGATGGTATTAAGTGTCCTGCTCTCTTCACTATCTGAAGAAGTTTTGTCACAAGTGCTTTTTTCTTACTAACTCAACTAAAGTCTGGAAGGCTCTGGACCATATGTTTGCTTCAAGTTGTAGGGTGAGGAAAATACAGATTAGCATGCAGTTATCCACGATCAAGAAAAATGATCTTTCAATGATCGAGTATTTCACTAAAATGAAGAACTTGGCAGATATGTTATCAGCCATCGGTCAGCCACTTGAAGATGAGGAAGTTGCATCATATATCCTAGCAGGATTAGGAGAAGATTATGATGCATTGGTAACATCCATCAGCACCAGGTCAGATTCTCCTTCTCTATTTGATCTTTATACACACATGTTGAGCTTTGAGCTTCGCAAGGAACAAAACACTAGTGCCTTGCAAAATCTCAAGCAAATAACATAGTGCGCAAGCGGCAAGGGTGCCCGTGGTCAGTTCTCCAGAGGAAGAGGTTATGGTGGCCGAGGTAAACATCAAGCCAATCACAGTTCTGGGGATTTCAAACTGGAAATCGACCTATTTGCCAAGTATGCGAGAAGATTGGGCATAGTGCAATAAAGTGTTATCATCGGTTTGATCATTCATATCAAGCAAATGATCACCACTCAGTTGCAATGGTAACAACACCATCTTATGGTTTGGATTCAAATTGGTACACTGACACAGGTGCCACCGACCATATTACCGGAGATCTTGACAAACTCTTTGTGAAGGAAAGGTGCAATGGGAAAGAACAAGTGCAAGTAGCAAATGGTAAAAGATTGTCTATTGTCCATACTGGTTATTCCTTCATACCTTCCTCTATTTGAAGTCTTGCTTTGAACAATATATTGCATGTGCCTAGAATCACTAGAAATCTGTTATTAGTTCATCGTTTTACTGAAGATAATAATGCTCTTATTGAATTTCATCCAACTTATTTCCTTGTAAAGTATTGGGACACAAAGAAATTGCTACTCCATGGCAGATGTGAAGGAGGCATGTATCCTTTGAAGACTTTTGCTATGAAGATTCCTGCCGACAAGATTGATCAACAGGCGAATGCTTTTTTCAGTGTCAAGATGTCACAAGGCTTATGGCACAATAGGCTTGGGCATCCCTCTTCTTCCATTATGCATCGTGTTTTGCAAGAGAATAAGATTCTTTTTATCCAAAATAAAGACAATGTATTAGTTTGTAACGCATGTCAATAGGCCAAGAGCCATCAGTTACCCTTTTATGCATCAAATAAAATGTCTTCTTCACCTCTTGAACTTATATTTTTATGATGTATAGGGTCCTGCCCACAATTCAATTAATGGAAACAGATATTATGTGAGTTACATAGATGACTTCAGTAAATTTACTTGGGTATATACTTTATAAAAGCAAAGTCTGATGTTGTTCCAGTCTTTTTTCGATTCAAATAGTTTATAGAAAAGTATCTAGATAAGAGCATTCATTCTTTCCAGTCAAATTAGGGAGAAGAATACCAATCTCTGCATAAAGTGCTGCAAAATGCCGATATTAAACATCTAGTTTCTGTACATATAATGGATCATTACTTTTCATCAACATGAGTATATGAAAACTTGTGTAGTTGATATATATACTCATATCAATTTAAATGATAATTTAAATTGAGTTCATTTGTCTCATTAATCATTAAAGAACACTTCATCATGTGTTGATGGTGTTTTGTGATTAATTAAGGACAAATGAATAGTTCTTAAATATAATAAAGCATGAGTTGCATTATTGTACTTAAGACACAATTAAATCATTTCAATTAATTTAGGTTGTGCTCAATTGATCTAAAGGCATCCATTATGTGTTAATGGAGTGCAAGAGATAATTGAGACAACCATGCATCTTGGACTAACAAGTTTTATGAGTTGTGATTGAGTTAGGTCCAAAGATGGATGAGATGATGAAAAGCGGGACAAGGGCGGCATCATGAGTTGATGGGCGTCAAGAGTGGATCGAAGAGGAGTCGAGTAGAGATCCCGGGGAGTATCAGCGATGATCATAAAGACCCCAAAGGGATTGTTTTGGCGCGGCAAATGTATAATTAGATAGGCTAAGGATTTTATAGTCTTTGAGTCTAAGGTTTTTATCGCCGTGCTATTAAGAGGGTCGTTCCTAAGCTTGAGCTTCATCATGTGTTGATGATCTCATTCGCGTTCACTCGAGCTCAAACCATTTGGATTTGGTTTTTGCATATGGGTTAACCATTTGGCATGTGTTGCTGAACAGGTTAAACTTATGCTTGGTTGTATTTGGTTTTCGCATTATGCTTTGATTTGCATGTGTTGCAAATAG
Source organism: Guadua angustifolia (assembly GCA_036346375.1). Taxonomy (NCBI): domain Eukaryota; kingdom Viridiplantae; phylum Streptophyta; class Magnoliopsida; order Poales; family Poaceae; genus Guadua; species Guadua angustifolia. Next base: position 36,511,604 of record CM070502.1, read on the forward strand.
GATAAGCTAGTCGCGTTGGCTTTTGCGTGAAGTTCAATTTTGCATGTGTTGCATTAGTTGGCCTTCATGTTTTGGTTATAAAACAATCTTTCTAAAAACCGTGTGGTTGCTTGGAGCTAAGTTTTGCATGTGTTGCAAAAGGAGAGAGCTCAAGCATGATTTGGTGTTTATGTGTTTGTATGAAGCTAGAGGCTCGCATGTGTTGCGAGTAAAGAGTTCATACGATTGAAATGGTTTTGGTTTGAAGTTTGGTTTCGTATTGCATTGAACTAGAGAATTGCATGTGTTGCAATTAGAGAGTTCATGCATCTTGATGTGATGTTGCTTGGAGCTAGACTTTTGCATGTGTTGCAAAGAGTAGTGCTCAAGCATGAAAGTATGTTTGATGTGGTTATTGCGTTATTTGCAAGTTAGTTGTCTTGAATAAAGCGAGGTTTATGAGTCAGGAATCCGAGAGCATGTGAGTGGGGCTTGCAGCGGTGTTGGCAAGTTGACCGGGTCTTGTGTTGACCTTCACATGGCTAGGGGATTAATCTCATAAACTCGAGTTTGATTTCGCTTATCGTTTTGCAAATAGATCTTGAGTTGGTTGTGAAATGTGTTTTCGCAATTTGGTTTGAATTCTTTGGCGTGAGCTAAGTTGGTGCAAATGTGTTTTGCGTGTATATGATCATGTGTTGATCATCCTTGAGGCTCAAAGAATTAAGTTGGTTTTGGAGAAATGGATTTGGAGTTCGATTTCTGGTTTTCTCTGCGGCCGGTACTACTAGGGCCTTGCTATGATAATACCATAAGTCTTGATACTCTAGGGGTTAAGCGCAGGTAGCTATTTAGCGAACCAGTGTTTTTGTTTGCATGGCGGCGATACTGCTCGGTGGGAAGTGAGTATGTGAAAGTCGGTACTCTGAAGCCCTCGAGCGGTAACGGATATATGGCCGTTGGGCCGACCGTTGGAGTGAGGCGGTACTCTAGGCCCTTAGAAGCGATAATCCGCACTTTTGCTTGATTCGCCCATTTGCCCCCAAGCGGCTAGTTTTCTTGGTGGGGCTATATATACCCCTTGGGGGCTTGGGGCATGTGTTCTGGTATTGTTCTTTGTGTGTGGGAGTTGTGTGCATGTGTTGCTCTTCTCCATTTGCTTCTTGAGCTTAAGAGTGAGACTAATTGCATTTGTTGCAATTAGGAAGTGGTTTGGGTACCTCTTGTGCATGTGTTGCACTTGAGGAGGCCTTGTGCATGTGTTGCACTTGGTGATCACCGAGGCGCATTTGTTGTGCCGGTGAGGTTCAAGCGAAGGAGCGGCTTGTTACTCTTGGAGGTTGCCGACTCCTAGGCAGCGTAGGCGTCGTCTTGGCAGGAGCTCTCGAGGTGTGAAAGCCGGCGAAGTTTGTGAAGGTTCGGGTTGAGCCTCTGCGGCGTGAAAACCACGACTAGTGGAAAGAGGCGGGTGCTCGGCGGGAGCGGTCCAAGTGTGGGCTAGCCTCAGCGTGGACTAGGGAGGCAAGCAAGTCTCCGAACACCACGGAAAAATATCGGTTGTCTCTTGTCCATTTACATTCAAGCATTTACATTCTTGATATATTAATTGATTGCTTGAATTAGAATTGCTTAGTATTATTTAGTTGATCAATTTAGCAATTCTTGTGTAGAGACATATTTTAGATAGTGCACATAGTAAGCCTAGTTGATTTAGGCCTTAATTGTCAAAACCGAGTTTATCGCTTCCGCATTAAATTGTGTAGGTTTTGACATAGGGGTTGATTAGAGCGAATTGATTAGTGAGCGATCGAATTTTGTAAATCGCCTATTCACCCCCCCTCTAGGCGCATCCTCGACCCTACAAGTGGTATCAGAGCCACGGTCACTCTCATTTTAGGCTTAACTGTCTAGAGAGTAAAAAGGATGGCAAATAGAGGTTTAGTGCACTCCACCGATTCATTTATGTTTGATGGTTCTAATTATGCTTCATGGAAAATATTTATGATTAGTCATTTTAAATCCATGAGCCCACAAATATGGTGGATCGTAGATGTCGGCTTTTCTTCTCCACTAAATGATATTGCTCCAACTAAAGGAGAGGAGAAATGCCTACATCTCGATGCTCAAGCAACTAACGTTTTATTTAGTGTTGTGAGCGTAGAAATATTTAATCTCATATGCAACCTCTCGAGCGCTCATGCTATGTGGATCAAACTTCAAGATAAATTTGAATCATCCACAACAATTGAGGATTGCAATGAGGAGGAAGTGTCGGTTGACAATTCAACATCAACATCAAATGATGAACCAGCATCTCCATCAACCTCAACCTCCGCCTCAAGCGACAACGAATCTTCACTTATATCAAAAATTCGTTGCTTCATGGCAAAAGGTAAAGATGAGGTATGTGATGACGAAGAGCCCTCTTATGATGATTTAATGGATATGTTAGAGGAGCTCAATAATTATCTTGGGAAGGAGAAAACTAAATATAAAACTTTAAAGCTTGAACATGATTCACTTCAAAATGAATATAATGTTCTAAAAGAAAATCATGAAAAACTCCTTTTCAAGGAATTTAGTAAAGCTAGTGTGGATATTGCCACTCAATGCAATTTAGTTGATGAATTGCCTCACTCAATTCCAATTACAAACAATTCATCAAATAAATGCATATCCACCTCTAGCGATGATATATCTTGTTGCTCTAATTCAATTGCTAGTACTTCCTCTATGTCTTGTGAGACTAACCTTGTAGAGGAAAACAAAGAGCTCAAGGCTCAAGTCATTAAGTTGGAAAATGACTTGAAGAGGTGCGTTAAAGGAAAAGCCCTCCTCGACGAAATCTTGAGCAAGCCAAGGGCGCCTCAAGACAAGCGAGGACTCGGCTACAACTCCAAGAGGGAGAATAGCAAGACAAGACACAACGCACGACACTCAAAGACCATCAAGTGTTTTGCTTGCAACAAGAAGGGCCACCTCGTCTCCGTGTGCCCTAATCAAGTGGATAACAAGGCCACAACACCAACCACGAGGCAAACCGGCAAGGAGCAAGTCAAATCGGTCAAGAGAGGGCCAAATAGCGTGACATGCTTCAATTGCCGGGAAAAGGGATATTTCGGTAAGTATTGTCCCAAAGGTATAACTCCTAAGCCTACTCTCATTAATGATAATTATTTGCTTAGGAAGGACAAGAATGGCAATGTGTTTGCCAAGCTTGTCAAGTCCCCTATGCCGACTAAAAATGATATACATTTGCATAGGAAGAGTAATTCTAGAAATGTATTTGCTCAAAATGCTAGGTTTCCTAAGAATAAGAAAAATCATGATGATCATATGCTTAGGAAAAATAATTATAGCAAAACATTTACTAGAAATGCTAGATCCTCTAAGCCATTTCATAATTCTAATTATCATATGCTTAGAAGAGATCAAACTAGAAATAATTTTGCAAAGTATCATTGCCCTCCTAAGCCATTTCATAAAAATGCAAATTATTTGTCTAGGAGGAATAATTATTGCAATTCTATTTCTAGTCATGTTAGTCAAGTTAAAAATGCTAAAATTAGGATCATTTGGGTTCCTAAATCTATTGTGACTAACGTTGTCGGACCCAACAAGGATTGGGTACCAAAAACCGCCTAAAAGAATTTTAGGCAATATTGAGATGGATTGGACGCTTGCACATCAAGAGGAGAAGGATTACATTCGTCTACAAGTGGTGTCAAGCATGAAGACAATCATGTCCATCATAAGCCAATGCCATCTCGGTAACAAGCATTTAAATTGATTACTATTATGTTTTATAGCCTTGTGTAGGTTATATTGTAATATTCATGCTAGAATCAATTTAGATTGCTTGGTATGGACACTTGCTCTCGCCTCTTACCTATTCTCTTATTGCAAATCTTGAGCAAGTTAGAAAGTGGCACATTTAGGGGGAGTGTTAATTCATATTCATGTGTACCACATCCCTACGTGTGCCCATATTAATATAAGTGCATATATTTAATTTCAAAATCAAACCATTTAGCCAAAAGTCAAAATTTGTATACTAATTACTATTCTTGTGAAAAACTAGTTGCAAAATGTATACAAATGCTTTTGAAATGTTTTCCAAAGGTTTTAACTTCACAAAATCTATTTTGAAAAGAAAAAGAGTTTTAACTCCAAAAGCTAGTTACAAGTATCTTGATTTTGATTTAAACTTATAATTTTCATAGAAATAAAAGTAAAAGGATTTTGAAAATAATTCCAAAACAAAAATCCTAGAGTTGGTCATTCTTAACAATTTTCGTGTTCAAAAGATTTTCAAAAGACCAACTTATCAAAAGTTATTTGATTTTGAAACTCGCCGAAAAACTATGCTTGACCCGAAATGGTCATATTATTGCACTTAGTGAGTTTCTCCATTTGGATCCATTCTTGTATAGAATTGTGATTCAAAATGGCATTTTAGACTCATACACATAATTCAAATCTCTATATCTTACCCCATGTTTAGTTTGAATCTTTGTGTCAATTGATTTTGACTTGTTCTTTTATTTCTTCTTCAAATTGGACTATTTAGGTCAAAAGTCAAAAATCATATTTAAAAGGCCCAAATTTGTGAAAAGACTTGTAAAAGTATTCTACTATGTATTTCAAATGTTTTACAAGTTTTCAAAATGAAAAATCTATGTTAAAATCTAATTTGGCTCAAAAACGATTTGATTTAATCCGAAATGGCCTATTTAGGCATATAGCTCAAATCGTGGCATTCAAGTTGGATTTCATCATAAATCTTGGCTATACACATTCTTGATACACCTATCTAAGCCATGGAAAAAGAAATTGCATGAAATCCAAACCGAAGTGCATTTGAGACTTTTAAATGAAAATCGATTTTCGTTTTTGCCTCAAAAGCATAAATTGCCATATCTTTCAAAATAAAATTGATTTTGAGAAAATTCTTTTTGCAAAACCTTCTAATTGGTCCAAAGTTCATCTCTGCAAAATTTCAAATTATTTGGACTTCATTTGAATCGATTTAGCCAAAATTTGCAAAAGACTCGAAGTCTCGAAATTTGTCGGTCTTGGTAGTACCGCTTCCTTACCAATGAGTAATCTGGGGTTCTTGGTACTACCGGCCCTGATAAGCGGTAGTCTTGCCCTGGCAGAATTGGTTCTGTTTTTTCAGGGTTTTTCGAGTTTTGCTTTGGGATATCTTTTGATTGGAATTTGATTTTTCAAAAATTCCTGTTGATATAATTTCTTATGATCCCAAAGTTTATTTTGGCAAAATTTCAAAAGTTTCTCGAATTATTTGAAGGGATTTCCAAGTGGTATCAGTTATGAGCATTTTAATTAATCTTAAAGCGTGATTTTCACTTGATCTTTCGAGAAGACTAAACTTGCGCAATTCAAATGCAAATAACTCCATGTTTCACCTATTGAACATCTTGAGGAGTTTATTTATTGCAAGTTTTGGGCACTTAATTGCTTCCAAGTGATATCATGCCTTTGTTTTGCTATGATACTCATTATTTGTGATCTTATTAATCCTTCTTGAGTTTTCGATACCCGTAAGTATATTGCTCTGAGAATATTGCTCTGATACTCATCGATTTTATCGATTATTCTTTCAAGTGGTATCAATCTTTGTGATTTGATTCTAAATGGTATCAAATGGAGCCTTTATTCATTTCATATGCTTACAAGTGTATCTTTGAGCTTATCTTTTCTTTAAGTGGTATCTTGGACTTTATTGCTCATTTTCTCTAAGTAATAAAGGAATTCAAATAATCAAATAGTATGTTCATTTCCTTTTTAAAGTGGTATCATTGAATTCGATCATTTCCTACAAGTGGTATTTCATTGCCTCTTTGTAGCATTACTCCGATACCCACATTCTTGATTAAGATTTTTCCTCGCAAGCTAAAATTGTAAGTTCAACCGCCTAAGATTTCTCTGTGTGGGAGTCTTTATGTGTTGTAACTCATAAAAGAGGAAAATATCTAGTTGAGCATTGTTCTTAAATCAAAAACTTCAAAATGCTCATTTCTTTTGGTTCTTCAAGCAAGCCCTTGAGATTAATTTTACAAGTAGTATCTAACCTCTCAAGTGGTATCTATTTCTTTTGGGTTCCTCGTTTGACCCTATTAGGCAAAGTATTGGATTCTTTAAAAAGAATCATTTTGAAAATTTGCAAAGCCTAATAAAATGAGGAGTGATTTATTTGAAACACATTCAAATATCTTTTTATTTCAAATAAACCGTGTGATACCCTTACTTCGTTTTTCATGCCTATCTTTACAAGTGGTATTTTTACAAGTGGTATCCACAAACCCAAATATGGTCTCTTTTCGAGTTTTCTTTCTTTTTAGACCATATTTCAAATAAAAACTTGTTTTACTTCTTGAATGACCCTTCAAGTTTTTATTTGGCTTGAAATTTCAATTCTTTCCCAAGGTCATAAGTATTTATTTCAACTCTTGTATGACTTTCATTAAAAAGAGCTAATTTCATGAGGGGAGAATTAGGAGCTTAAAAAGAGATAATTAAATGCCAAAAAGGGGAGAATATTTATAAAAAAAAGGGAAAAATGTATGCCAAAAGGGGGAGAATTAATTAAAATATTCTTTTAAGATGGTTTATCCATTTTTGGTGTTTAATGCTAAAAGGGGAAGAATTAGGAAGCTTAATGTCATTTGGTTTAAAAACTAAGCTTGATATGATTAAGGGGGAGAATTAATATGCATATGTGTTCAATTAGCTTAAAATCACTCAATATGTTAGTTTTAATCCAAATATGCTCATTAAGCTTGGATTTGTCATTAATCACCAAAAAGGGGGAGATTGTAAGTTCAACCTTCATTAGTTATGGTTTTGGTGTTAATGACAAATCTAATCTTGTGTTAATGACAAATCTAATCTTGTGTTAATGACAAATCAAATATTGAGTTTATCCCCTAATGCGATAGTGTTATTAATGACAATCTTATATCGAGACTAACATGTTTATTTAGAATATCTTTGTTTAGTCTCATCGCATTGAAAAATGGAAAACCCGAGGTATGTATGCATATTCATTATAGTATTAGTTACATACTTTGGATTCAAGTTAAAGTATGAATGTCCCCGTTATATTAACCACAAAACGTGCATCATGTTCCCAATCCATACATTACATGGATGCACACACTTAGGGGGAGTTCGTGGTTTAACTTGATAGTTTCATTGTATTGATCTATTCTTTATTGACACATATAAGGATCAAGACAAAGAAACTAAATCATTGAGTATATATTTGAATTGCCTAGTTATAAGTATACTCAGGGTAATATAGGATATACTCCAATATGATCAAATTGAATATGTGCATATTATGTTCAAGTCAATTATATTTATGCACATATACATGTGGAGTTTATTCTATAGTTGATGATTTGGAGTAATGATCATTTCCATACATTTTACATATAATGGATCATTACTTTTCATCAACATGAGTATATGAAAACTTGTGTAGTTGATATATACTCATATCAATTTAAATGATAATTTAAATTGAGTTCATTTGTCTCATTAATCATTAAAGAACACTTCATCATGTGTTGATGGTGTTTTGTGATTAATTAAGGACAAATGAATAGTTCTTAAGTATAATAAAGCATGAGTTGCATTATTGTACTTAAGACACAATTAAATCATTTCAATTGATTTAGGTTGTGCTCAATTGATCTAAAGGCATCCATTATGTGTTAATGGAGTGCAAGAGATAATTGAGACAACCATGCATCTTGGACTAACAAGTTTTATGAGTTGTGATTGAGTTAGGTCCAAAGATGGATGAGATGATGAAAACGGGACAAGGACGGCATCATGAGTTGATGGGCGTCAAGAGTGGATCCCGAAGAGGAGTCGAGTAGAGATCCCGGGGGAGTATCAAGCGATGATCATAAAGACCCCAAAGGGGATTGTTTGCGCGCGGCGGCAAATGTATAATTAGATAGGCTAAGGATTTTATAGTCTTTGAGTCTAAGGTTTTTATCGCCGTGCTATTAAGAGGGGTCGTTCCCTAGCTTGAGCTTCATCATGTGTTGATGATCTCATTCCGCGTTCACTCGAGCTCAAACCATTTGGATTTGGTTTTTGCATATGGGTTAACCATTTGGCATGTGTTGCGAACGGGTTAAACTTATGCTTGGTTGTATTTGGTTTTCGCATTATGCTTTGATTTGCATGTGTTGCAAATAGGATAAGCTAGTGCGTTGGCTTTTGCGTGAAGTTCAATTTTGCATGTGTTGCATTAGTTGACGCTTCATGTTTTGGTTCGCAAAACAATCTTTCTAAAAACCGTGTGGTTGCTTGGAGCTAAGTTTTGCATGTGTTGCAAAAGGAGAGAGCTCAAGCATGATTTGGTGTTTATGTGTTTGTATGAAGCTAGAGGCTCGCATGTGTTGCGAGTAAAGAGTTCATACGATTGAAATGGTTTTGGTTTGAAGTTTGGTTTCGTATTGCATTGAACTAGAGAATTGCATGTGTTGCAATTAGAGAGTTCATGCATCTTGATGTGATGTTGCTTGGAGCTAGACTTTTGCATGTGTTGCAAAGAGTAGTGCTCAAGCATGAAAGTATGTTTGATGTGGTTATTGCGTTATTTGCAAGTTCGTTGTGCGAATAAACTGAGGTTTATGAGTCCGGAATCCCGAGAGCATGTGAGTGGGGCTTGCAACGGGTGTTGGCAAGTTGACCGGGTCTTGTGTTGACCTTCACATGGCTAGGGGATTAATCTCATAAACTCGAGTTTTGATTCGCTTAATACGTTTTGCAAATAGATCTTGAGTTGGTTGTGAAATGTGTTTTCGCAATTTGGTTTGAATTCTTTGAGCGTGAGCTAAGTTGGTGCAAATGTGTTTTGCGTGTATATGATCATGTGTTGATCATCCTTGAGGCTCAAAGAATAAAGTTGGTTTTGGAGAAATGGATTTGGAGTTTGATTTCTGGTTTTCTCCTGCGGCGGTATTACTAGGGCCTTGCTTATGATAGTACCGCAAGTCTTGATCTAGGGGTTAAGCACGCAGGTAGCTATTTAGCGAACCGAGTGTTTTCGTTTTGCGTGGCCGCGATCTGCAGCTCGATGGGAGCGGTAGTACCATGAAGTCGGTACTACTGAGGCCCTCGAGGATAAGTAATGGATATATGGCCGTTAGACGACCGTTGGAGTGAGGGCGGTACTACCGGCCCTTAGAGGGCGGTAGTACCGCACTTTTGCTGATTTCGCCCATTTTGCCCCCAAACGGCTAGTTTTCTTGGTGGGGGCTATATATACCCCCTTGGGGGGCTTGGGGCATGTGTTGCTGGTATTGTTGCTGTGTGTGGGAGTTGTGTGCATGTGTTGCTCTTCTCCATTTGCTTCTTGAGCTTAAGAGTGAGACTAATTGCATTTGTTGCAATTAGGAAGTGGTTTGGGTACCTCTTGTGCATGTGTTGCACTTGAGGAGGCCTTGTGCATGTGTTGCACTTGGTGATCACCGAGGCGCATTTGTTGTGCCCGGTGAGGTTCAAGCGAAGGCGGCTTGTTACTCTTGGAGGTTGCCGACTCTAGGCAGCGTGAGCGTCGTCTTGAGGAGCTCTCGAGGTGTGAAGCCAGCGAAGTTTGTGAAGGTTCGGGTTGAGCCTCTGCGGCGTGAAAAACCACGACTAGTGGAAAGAGGCGGGTGCTCGAGCGGGAGCCGGTCCAAGTGTGGGCTAGCCTCAACGTGGACTAGGGGAGACCGGCAAGTCTCCGAACACCACGGAAAAATATCGGTTGTCTCTTGTCCATTTACATTCAAGCATTTACATTCTTGATATATTAATTGATTGCTTGAATTAGAATTGCTTAGTATTATTTAGTTGATCAATTTAGCAATTCTTGTGTAGAGACATATTTTAGATAGTGCACATAGTAAGCCTAGTTGATTTAGGCCTTAATTGTCAAAACTGAGTTTATCGCTTCCGCATTAAATTGTGTAGGTTTTGACATAGGGGTTGATTAGAGCGAATTGATTAGTGAGCGATCGAATTTTGTAAATCGCCTATTCACCCCCCCTCTAGGCGCATCCTCGACCCTACAAAAGGAAACACAGACACATTGTAGAAGTGAGGCCCTCTCTATTATCTCAAGCATCAATGCCCTTAAGGTTTTGGGATAATGCTTTTGAAATAGCAAGTTTTCTTATAAACAGAACTCCAAGCTGGGTCATAAACTATTCCACTCCTCTGGAAAAATTGTTTGGCACAAAACCATATTACTCCTTCCTTAGAGTATTCGGGTGTGCTTGTTGGTCGAATCTGCGACCATGTAACACAAGGAAGTTGTAATTTCATTCACAACAGTGCGTCTTCATTGGGTACAGTAGTCTACACAAAGGATATAAATGTCTGCAAAATCCGACAGGAAGAGTCTATATATCTTGTAATGTCATTTTTGATAAATCAATGTTTCCCTTTTCTCAAACACATGATTCTATTAAGTCTCCTATTCATCAAAATGATATTCTTCTTCCTGTGCAACTACCATTCACTCACAGCAAGCCGGTTGAGCAGTCGGTTCTTTGTCAATCTTCTTCTAAAAATAGCTCTCAGAATGATCATATTGATAGCAATAATTGTATTATCTCTGTTGACTCTAAAAAACGCAAGCAAGTTCAATACCCATTGCTTCTGAGTCAAATTAGAACGAGACTGAGAACAGAATTGGAGTTCGCACTCAGCTAAGTAATAAGATTGTCAAAACCAGGCAGTACACTGATGGTACCATTCGATATCCACTTAAAGGAAAGACTTTTTTAGCCATAATTGAGTAAAAGACCGAACCTTCAAGTCATGAAGAAGCTAAACTTCATCCAAAGTGGTGTCATGCTGTAAGTTCAACAGCCTTTGGTTTGGTGATTGATGTTGATTAATGTTTAACATGTGTTTAATGATAAACCTAATCTTTATGAGACTAACATGTTTATTGAGCATATGTTTAGCAGTCTCATATTTGGATGAAAAATGAAAAACCCAAGGTATGTATGTGTATTCTTTATAGTATTAATTGCATACTTTGGATTCAAGTTAAAGTATGAATATCCCCATTGTATTAATCACAAAATGTGCATCATGTTTCCCAATCCATACATTACATGGATACACATACTTAGGGGGAGTTTGTAGTTTAACTTGAAAGTTTCTTTGTATTGATCTATTCTTTATCGACACATATAAGGATCAAAACAAAGAAACTAAATCCTTGAGTATATATTTGAATTGCCTAGTTATAGTATACTCATGGTAATATAGGATATACTCCAATGTGATCAAATTGAATATGTGCATATTATATCCAAGTCAATCATATCTATGCACATATACATGTGGGGCATATTCTATAATTGATGATACGCTACGGGCATTATACTAGTAGTATTAATTGCATACTTTGGATTCAAGTTAAAGTATGAATATCCCCATTGTATTAATCACAAAATGTGCATCATGTTTCCCAATCCATACATTACATGGATACACATACTTAGGGGGAGTTTGTAGTTTAACTTGAAAGTTTCTTTATATTGATCTATTCTTTATCGACACATATAAGGATCAAAACAAAGAAACTAAATCCTTGAGTATATATTTGAATTGCCTAGTTATAGTATACTCATGGTAATATAGGATATACTCCAATGTGATCAAATTGAATATGTGCATATTATATCCAAGTCAATCATATCTATGCACATATACATGTGGGGCATATTCTATAATTGATGATTTAGAGTAATGATCATTTCCATATAGTTCACACATTATGGATCATTATTTTGCATCAACATGAGTATATGAAAACTTGAGTAGTTAATATATACTCATATCAATTTAAATGAAAATTTAAATTAAGTTCATTTGTCTTAATAATCACTAAAGAACATTTCATCATGTGTTGATGGTGTTCCTTGATTAATTAAGGACAAATGAATAGTTCTTAAGTATAATGAAGCATGTGTTGCATTATTGTACTTAAGACACATATTAATCATTCAAATTGATTTAGGTTGTGCTCAATTGACCTAAAGGCATCCATTATGCGTTAATGGAGTGTAAGAGGTAATTGAGACAACCATGCATCTTGGACTAACTATTTTCATGAGTTATGATTGAGTTAGGTTAAGTCCAAGGATGGTTGAGATGATGAAAACGGGACAAGTACGACATCATGAGGTGATGGGCGTCAAGAGTAGATCCCTAAGATAAAGAAGAATCGATTGATGATCCCAGGGGAGCAAATGCGTGAAGATCATAAAGACCCCAAAGGGGATTGCTTGCGTGCGGCGGTGAAGGTATAACTAGATAGGCTAAGGACTTTGTAGTGTTTGAGTCTTGTTTTTATCGCCGTACTATTAAGAGGGGTCGAGTTTTCTAGTTTGAGCTTCATCATGTGTTTGTGAGCTCAACCCGCGTCTCACTCAAGCTCAACCCGTTTGGTTTTTGCATGAAGCTAACCATTTGGCATGTGTTGCAAATGGGTGAAGCTTGTGCTTTGGTTTTGCTTACGCCTTGATTTGCATGTGTTGCAAGTAGGATAAGCATACGCGTTGGCTTTTGCATGAAGTTCGTATTTTGCATGTGTTGCAAATGTTGAAATTCATGTTTGGTTCTTGCATGAGCTATGTACTTGCATGTGTTGCAAAGAAAATAACTCATGCTTGCTTTAATTCAATTTCTCATTCGAAGTAATTGCCTTGAGCTAAAGTTTCGCATGTGTTGCAAAAGGAGAAGGCTCAAGCAATTTGTGTTTATGGAGTATGCATGGAGCTAAGATTTGCATGTGTTGTAAATAAAGAGCTTATGTATTTGAGTTTGTTTTGGTTTTGTTTGGATCTAGGTTTTGTATGAGTTGCAAAACGAGGATGCTCAAGCAAGTTGGATTTGGAGTTTATATGCGGTTCTTTGAAGCATGTGAATAGTATTTACAAATGTGTTTTGTAAATTATTTTGATCATGAGTTGATCATCACATGATTCAAGTTTTAATCTTGTTGACCCCTTGCTAGCTTGTAGTCATGTTTTTGATCAAGTCTATGTGAAGTATTTCGAGAAAATCAGATTTTAGACTTGAATGACTACATTAGAGTTTAGTTTTGGTGATATTTAAAAATATCTATAGTTGATTAAATCTTGAAAATAGATGGATATTGTAGCCCTCGTGATAAGCTTCGCATAGAATCAAAAATCACCCAAATCGGAGTACGGAGTAAAAAGTTATGAGCGTTTTAGTGACTATAGCAGTGGTACTACCGCAAAAGCGGTACTACCGCCCGTAGGGGCCGGTAGTGCCGCCCTTGCGGTAGTTATTTGCCAGAGAAGGCTCTTTTGAGTTCTTAGGCCGGTACTACCGCCCGTAGGGGCCGGTAGTACCGCGGGTACTGTAGCAACGGCTAGTTTCAGCACTTTTAATGTCCGTTTTGCCCCCCAACGGCTAGTTTTCTTTGTGAGGCTATAAAAGGAGGTCATGGGGGGCATTTGCTGGTTGATTGAGTATTTTGAGTGAGGTGGTTCATGTGTTGAAGCTCTCATTTGTGTATTGGCTCTTGTGTGAGTTTTTGGGAGGTGATTTGCATGTGTTGCATTCTCACAAGTTGATGTTGAGCTAAGAGTGAGACTAATTGCATGTGTTGCAATTAGGAGTGGTTGAGTGACCTCTTGTGCATGTGTTGCACTTGAGGAAGGCCTTGGTGCATGTGTTGCACTTGGTGATCACTGCGAGCGCATGTGTTGTGCTAGGTGAAGCTCGAGCGGACTCGGCTTGTTACTCTTGGAGGTTGCCGACTCCTAGGCGGCGTGGGCGTCGTCTTGTGGGAGCTCTCAAGGTTGTGAAAAGCACCAGCAAAGTTTGTGAAGGTTTGGGTTGAGCCTACGCGAAAGCGTGAAAAAACACATCTAGTGGAATCGAGGCGGGTGCTCATTGCGGAGCCGGTCCAAGGGTTTGGGCTAGCCTCAACGTGGACTAGGGAGACCAGCAAGTCTCCGAACACCACGGAAAAATATCGGTTGTCTATTTTACCTTCAAGCATCTACTTTATTGTATATTTATCAATTACTTGATTGTAATTAGAATTGTTTAGTATTGATTGTTTATTCAATTTAGCAATTTTAGTATAGAGACATAATTTAGTTAGTGCACTAGTAAGCCTAGTTGATTTAGGGCTTAATTGTCAAAACCTAGTTTATTGCTTCCGTATTTTCTTTGATTAGGTTTTGACATAGGGGTTGCTTAGAGCGATTGTTTTAGAAGAGCGATTAATTTTGTAAAACGCCTATTCACCCCCATCTAGGCGCATCCTCGATCCTACACATGCCATGGACATTGAACATGAAGCATTTTTAAGAAACCATACATGGCATTTAGTTCCCTGGCATCAAGATCAAAATGTAGTTGACTACAAATGGGTGTTCAGGTCAAAGAGGAACACAAATGGTAGTACAAAATGATACAAAGCTCGATTGGTGGCTAAAGGATTTAAACATAGGTATGGCATAGATTACAAGGATACGTTTAGTCCCGTGGTCAAGCCATCTTCAATTCGAATTATTCTTTCCCTTGCTGTATCTAGAGAGTGGCCGCTATGGCAAGTTGATATTCAGAACACTTTTCTCCATGGAATTCTTGAGGAAGATGTCTACATGAGACAACCACTAGGGTATGAAAGTAAATAATTTTCACATCATGTTTGCAAACTGGATAAGGCAATCTATGGTTTAAAGCAAGCACCTCGAGCTTGGCATTCCAAACTTGGTGGAAAACTACAAGAATTCGGATTTACATTTTCTCAAGCAGATTCATCGTTGTTCATATGTAATAGTAATGGAATTGTCATTGTAACATCCCGGCACCCCGTGCCCTGAATGCTACACCCTCACGAACCCAACGGATAGCACCAGGCACTAGAACAATTAGCCTTACAACTAAATTGATTAGCAACAAACTGAAAATTATTAGAAATTTCGTGACACCTCCCTAAATCTAGGACATCCACTCGTGAGATGAAGATAGCATTTATCATAACAATATAATAAGCAACTAAAGGAACCGATCAAGCACGAAATAACTCCCACAAACTTAATTATTACAAAACATGAGCTCAATAAGTTTGAAAGCACAAGGGCTAAACTGAAACTATGGTGATAAGCCGTGACGTGCTACTACTCCCATCCCAAACATGCCGACTTGAGGAACCTACATATATTTACAAAAAGAAACGTGAGTCGAAGACTCAAAGTACAACAAAGTAGAAATATCACTTTCAATTAACATGTGTAAATCATAATCATGTCCATATTTTGGAATACTAAATTACACATATAATAGAAAGAAGAAATCACTATTAGTTACCTCATCACTACCTTGTTCACGAATTTCACATACCTCATTAGACAATATTGAGCAGTACGACCCGATCCATTCTTAACCTGTAATTCACCTTCAACCCAAAGGTCATCTGCTGCCATTCACCATTAGCTTTACCATGCAATGCATCCAGCAAAACATATACAAGGGATTTGGCACGCAACTTACTTAAACAATTTTGGGGAAATTACCTCCACACCTTACCACTCACTACAAGAGCCATTGCGTGTAACGCCATGCAATGCAAACATGCGGGAATGCTCAAGTGCAATTGTCATGAATAAAAATGCAACCTTCATTCGTTTCCAATCATAGCATAGTCGTATCTAACTACAGAATCATCCACTAGTTTTCACGTACATAACTTAACACTTACTTTTGTTTATTCAAACTCATGAGTAGATAAAACCAGGGGTACAACGCAATAAGTTCTACAAAGTGGACGAGATCACACAACAAGTAAGCATGCGGGGTCAAACAACATGCATCGCACTCCACTTGTATCATCGTCACATTTTTAACATTTTAGACCTATTACAGATTATAGTCATACTCCTTAGCACAATCAACACAATTGCTCTTACGTGCAGCCTCAAGGTAAGGAAACTAATCACATGGTTAGAATGATTGGACCATACTCATGAACCAGACTCTGAAGCCCATACTAGTATACTTCCTTAATCAATGCATTGGCCAAAAGCCCGTCCTCAACTAAAATTTCCTCTAATTGCACAGAACAATAATTAAAATAGGAAGCAACACGTAGTAACGCACAAGCTTACTCATAACAAGACGATTTAGCGATAGCATTAGCACAGTACCAAAACAGGAATGATCACTTAAAGATATTGAGTAAAATACTGAGTGCTTTCAATATTAAATATCGTCGATTCACTTATTGTTCTACCATTCATTTTCCAAAGGCCTTCTTTCAACCATAATTCATCTGAATTTGCAGAGCAATAAATGAATTAGGAAGCATCGTTTATTATAAAACAGAAATTATCACATAATATAAAAGCAGAAGTATCACCTATTACTCACGCCATAACCAACCCCATGATGTACTTGCCTTTAACCGCGGGAAGAATGGGTAGCAAGAGGTTATGCCACCCTCTGTGATCGCAGATTTCTTTTCTTCTTCTCCGGACAACTAGCGGGCCAAAAGGTGCAAGGCATTTATTCATCCTTTGACAAGCGAGAATAGTAAGTGGAAGCTACACTTAGCATTTTTAGGTATGCAAGAAGAGTAATGGCGCCACACTTATTGAATTAGTGCATACAAATGCTATATTGATCAAGGCTACTAATAATCTAAACATCTAATTTGGTTGGAAGAAAAGAAATAATTGAATAAGCGGGCTCATGAGCAAGCTTTTCAACCATTATACCTACAACATAAACAGGAGCTTATGATCAACAATCTACAAAATTAGATACCTTAGTACCCTCATTTGGGTTGAACATAACAAGTGGATCAGACTATATGCACAATATATATATATACTTTCATTCATCATTTGATTCAAGAAAATTTGAAAGGCATGGTGGGTCAAAGCATATTGACATCTATTCATGCATGTATCTTCTTAGCGAATCACAGACAAGCATGTATGAAAATGCACACATATCAAATTAGCAAACTTATCACATTTCCTAAGCTCCATTCCAATAATAAAGCACACGATACATAAATGAATTGAATCGAACATCAAAACATTAATATATTTTCATATGAGCCTCAACCCTTACCACATATTGTTGCAGAACACAAACATTCATTCCAATCTCTCGCCTTGAGTTCTCAAAATCATGTATAAATATGTGCATATGTATATATACATATAGACTTCATACTCATGATGCTCGGACAACAAATAACCGTATGATTTATAAAATCAAACAAATCAAAACTCAAGCATACAAAAATCAATTCATTCTCATGAAGGCATTTCATCAAGCTTTGGCATGCACAAAGAAGCTAACACCTCAATTTCAGTTTTGCTTGAGTTCTCACCACAAGAATGCAAGGGGAGGCACTTCGGCCGGAGGGGAGGGGGAAGTCGCCAGTCTGCCACCGCCGGAATGGCTTGCTGCTGCTGCTGGACTACTGGGGAGGAGGCGCATGGCTGCTGGGCAAGGCACCAGGGGAGGGAGCGATAGAGGCTAGAGGCGCCAGGGATGTCTTCGGCTGGGGGAGAGCAGACGCGCTAGGGAGGGGAGTCCGCTGCATTGCTGCTGCTTCTGGTGCGCACCGGCTAGGAGGGAAACCAGGGGAGGAATCGCCAGTGATGTCTTGGCCGGTCTTGTGTGATGCCTCCATCGATCTGAAATTCTTCTGGCCCAGTAGTCTTTGGGAAGGAGCAGCCGGCCGGAGGAAGCAGGCGTGACCAGAGGGCTGAGGGGCGCCAGGGGAGAAACCAGGGGACGCTAGGAGGGAGTCAGGAATCGGCAGGCAGGAGGAATCGGGAGAGGCAGCTGGGGAAAAGAGGAGCCAGAGGCGATGCTTGGATATTTTGGGGAAGACTGCAGCCCACACAAAATTTCAGCCACAAATGGAAAAAGGTGAGGAGAGGTAGGTGGGGAGGGGAAATTCCAACAATACCCCTCCCGCACAGGACTATTTTCCATCCTAACACCCCTAAATGGCCAACCATCCTCGAGAATACTGCCGAACGGCCAAAATACTCACAATGGAAGGTCAAAAATTTGGAGCGCGGTATGAGATACACTCTCCCCTTAAAGGAATTCGACCGAATTCGAGCGAATATAATGAGCAAAGCAAAGACACAAGGCCTTAAACTTCTTTACCAACCCAAAACACCCACATAAAACTCCAATGGCTTCAAACGATGAACCAAAACACCTCAAATCCAACGATTAACAAAGTGATTTGGCTTAGCTCAATTAAGTCGACTTCTCACGCAAGAACTCAGCCAAAGTAAATCAATAGGCCAAAATCCCAAAGGACGACTGCCCAAGGTAAATGCTCACTACATAACATTACACAGCAATTAAGAAATCCTTCGCTACAACCATCTTAACCCAAAAGTGGAGTCACATACTAGAAATGATGACGTAATTACCATCAACTTCCAAGTAGTTCATTAATAAGGGTTAAACAAGCACCACCAAGGAATCACACCAAAAGTAAAATCCTCAATTAACATCCACCCAAAATCCCTCGATTCTTTTAAGCAAAACAACCACTATCATCCTCTTCATATAATGTGTTAAAATACACACCAAGGAAACTCACTTTCAAGAAAAACACTGCATTGAACTTTTATCATCTCAACTTCACAACTTCACAGTTATCATCTCAAATTCATGCAATGCAGTGCAATGAAATGCTAAATGATGCAACACAACTATGCTTTCATTCACATAATATCTCATGGTACATGATGCATTATGCATGTCTCATCTCTTCTTTAGCACATACCGGTATTGCCGAGCACCACCCGTCGATGCGTGCCCTCAAACCCAATCATGCATGTCTCATCTCTTCTTTAGCACATACCGGTATTGCCGAGCACCACCCATCGATTCGTGCCCTCAAACCCAACCATCCCGTGGAAGGGCATGCCGAACAGACTTGCCCGCTACCTAGTAGCGGGTCCTACACTTATCACCGCTCCCATCCACGCCCGATTAGATGGGACTCTGGGTAGGAAATCCGAGCACACGGATTAGTCATACATTCCGTATGACTTTCTCACCGCCTCGCTCAATGCACTTTTCATGAATGCACATATGCAAATGCCATTCCTCACATTCATATCCATATTCTTAATACTCATATCCGCATTCCCAACTCTCATCTTCGTATTCTCAACATTCATTTTCATATTCTCGACACGCATACCTACATGGTCACAAGTATCATTAATACTCCCGTTAAAGTCATAATCCATTTTCATGATCGCCAAATCATCCATTCTTGTTAATCCAACCTCCTTACTTCATTATTCACATTATCCTTTCATACTAGTGATAATAGTATGATATCTCAAACGATAGCTCTTCATAATCGCAAAGTATCATGACATTTAACTTTCGACACAAATCATTTCAATCAACGATGCACTTGCATCAAATTACTTAACCTTTTCATCAAAAGACACTTACCCTACGAGACGTGCTTATAAACACAAATGCAATCATAGCGTAAGCATATACATACACAAGCAATCTGTAGCCATAACCATCCCATTCTTCCTCAAAAGAAAAGGAAACTCGTTCCCAATAAAACCACTTCACCCACAGAATCACTTACGAAATATCCACGATTCATACTTGAAATACTCGCCATAACATTACACAACTCTAATCAAACTCGGCTCTAGCCATTAAATGTTTCAGTTTCTCCAAATCCTAGAAAGCACACAGGTTTGAACGGAAGTTACAAAACCCAATCTTCCTTTATTTTCCTTCTCTTATTCATATACCACCATTAGTCATATTCCATAGATAAACTCCCCGATAGACAATTTCCCAAGACAAAAAAAAACCCCATCATTCATACAACCCTTCCATATACTCATGCTTTAAATTTCACCCCGATTAAATCATTTTGTCGATCCACCATTTAATTGACTCATCAGCAACATAAATCAACAACTCTCATGCCTTTGTACTAATATACTCCGGTACTTTACATCAACATCTTACTATAATAGATTCATCCATAGAAGATGCTAGACCTTCTCAATCATGATCAATACTAGATTTACCGGAACACAAATCTTGAATTTTCATTCAATTCCACGACTCACGACCATTGCAAAAACTCTAATCAACCTTTCACTTTAGAATTAAATACCATTCCAGTTAATCATCCTATACCCTACAATAAATTTGGTTGTCTTTAAATAACCACAATTCTTAAGCATGAGCAACAACAAAAACGTCTTTCTTCCCAGAAAAACTCAATCTTTAAAGAAAACCACGATTATTAAGCATGGATAGCAGCAGAAACCATCTTTCCTTCCAAAAGAAAAACACAATCATAAATCTCCAAAGAATTCGACTCTCGAATTACCAAACTCTGACGGGAAACAATTCCTTAAACAAATCTGAAGATTTACAACTTCCAAGAAGGAGGATATATACAAGGGGAAAACTAAATGACCACCCACGTCCTTCCCGATAAAACCTTAACACCAAAGATCCACACAACTTAAGTTTTACACCAATTAAACTTCAATAACTTTCTTAAATGGAGAGAACAACATCTACAATAGTTTTCTCTACAAGGCAACCCACGATAACCAACAAAAACAAAAAAAAACCAACGAAATCGAACTCCAGAACAGTAAAAGAATTCCCAAAAGGATTCCACACCAAACTTTCCTCTTTGCCTCCAAAGGAATGAAGCCCAAAAGAAACCGACCTTCTCCACTCACTCTCTAAACTATGTCACAACAAACGACGACCCTCACCTCGAGAGGTTCCCAAACTTCCGGTGGTGGCCCTACCCAGCCACAACCACCAACACAGCCTCTTCCATGGCCACACCAACAACCAAGGCCCTTAACAAGGTCAAAAGGACGAAGGCGAAAGCATAACAATTCAAACAATCCATTTACAATCTAAGCAATATGCAACAATAATTTAACATGCGATCATCAAAGCTTAAATGCAACATTTAAGCGTAATGCAATGATACCCATCCCTTCCTACTGTGCACCAGAGTGTGTCAAGTTTTAAATTAATGAACCACACAATTCCAGATTTTTAAGGTTATTGCCCTGGGGCCAAATTTTAAAAGTAAATCCAAAACCATGTTTCTAATTCCATCAAGCAAAATTTTATTTACTCTAGAGTAAACTACTAAATTCACAGACCATGGACCTAACGCCCGCTCTGATACCAACTGTAACATCCCGGCACCCCGTGCCCTGAATGCTACACCCTCACGAACCCAACGGATAGCACCAGGCACTAGAACAATTAGCCTTACAACTAAATTGATTAGCAACAAACTGAAAATTATTAGAAATTTCGGCAGCACCTCCCCTAAATCTAGGACATCCACTCGTGAGATGAAGATAGCATTTATCATAACAATATAATAAGCAACTAAAGGAACCGATCAAGCACGAAATAACTCCCACAAACTTAATTATTACAAAACATGAGCTCAATAAGTTTGAAAGCACAAGGGCTAAACTGAAACTATGGTGATAAGCCGTGACGTGCTACTACTCCCATCCCAAACATGCCGACTTGAGGAACCTACATATATTTACAAAAGAAGCGTGAGTCGAAGACTCAAACAAGTACAACAAAGTAGAAATATCACTTTCAATTAACATGTGTAAATCATAATCATGTCCATATTTTGGAATACTAAATTACACATATAATAGAAAGAAGAAATCACTATTAGTTACCTCATCACCTACCTTGTTCACGAATTTCACATACCTCATTAGACAATATTGAGCGAGTACGACCGATCCATTCTTAACACTGTAATTCACCTTCAACCCAAAGGTCATCTGCTGCCATTCACCATTAGCTTTACCATGCAATGCATCCAGAAAAACATATACAAGGGATTTGGCACGCAACTTACTTAAACAATTTTGGGGAAATTACCTCCACACCTTACCACTCACTACAAGAGCCATTGCGTGTAACGCCATGCAATGCAAACATGCGGGAATGCTCAAGTGCAATTGTCATGAATAAAAATGCAACCTTCATTCGTTTCCAATCATAGCATAGTCGTATCTAACTACGAATCATCCACTAGTTTTCACGTACATAACTTAACACTTACTTTTGTTTATTCAAACTCATGAGTAGATAAAACCGAGGTACAACATAATAAGTTCTACAAAGTGGACGAGATCACACAACAAGTAAGCATGCGGGTCAAACAACATGCATCGCACTCCACTTGTATCATCGTCACATTTTTAACATTTTAGACCTATTACAGATTATAGTCATACTCCTTAGCACAATCAACACAATTGCTCTTACGTGCAGCCTCAAGGTAAGGAAACTAATCACATGGTTAGAATGATTGGACCATACTCATGAACCAGACTCTGAAGCCCATACTAGTATACTTCCTTAATCAATGCATTGGCCAAAAGCCCGTCCTCAACTAAAATTTCCTCTAATTGCACAGAACAATAATTAAAATAGGAAGCAACACGTAGTAACGCACAAGCTTACTCATAACAAGACGATTTAACTGATAGCATTAGCACAGAGTACCAAAACAGGAATGATCACTTAAAGATATTGAGTAAAATACTGAGTGCTTTCAATATTAAATATCGTCGATTCACTTATTGTTCTACCATTCATTTTCCAAAGGCCTTCTTTCAACCATAATTCATCTGAATTTGCAGAGCAATAAATGAATTAGGAAGCATCATTTATTATAAAAACAGAAATTATCACATAATATAAAACAGGAAGTATCACCTATTACTCACGCCATAACCAACCCCATGATGTACTTGCCTTTAACCGCGGGAAGAATGGGTAGCAAGAGGTTGCGGCCACCCTCTGCGGTCGCAGTTTCTTTTCTTCTTCTCCGGACAACTAGCAGGCCAAAAGGTGCAAGGCATTTATTCATCCTTTGACAAGCAGAATAGTAAGTGGAAGCTACACTTAGCATTTTTAGGTATGCAGTAGGAGTAATGGCAGCCACACTTATTGAATTAGTGCATACAAATGCTATATTGATCAAGGCTACTAATAATCTAAACATCTAATTTGGTTGGAAGAAAAGAAATAATTGAATAAGCAGGCTCATGAGCAAGCTTTTCAACCATTATACCTACAACATAAACACCGAGCTTATGATCAACAATCTACAAAATTAGATACCTTAGTACCCTCATTTGGGTTGAACATAACAAGTGGATCAGACTATATGCACAATATATATATACTTTCATTCATCATTTGATTCAAGAAAATTTGAAAGGCATGGTGGGTCAAAGCATATTGACATCTATTCATGCATGTATCTTCTTAGCGAATCACAGGACAAGCATGTATGAAAATGCACACATATCAAATTAGCAAACTTGTCACATTTCCTAAGCTCCATTCCAATAATAAAGCACACGCATACATAAATGAATTGAATCGAACATCAAAACATTAATATATTTTCATATGAGCCTCGCAACCCTTACCACATATTGTTGCAGAACACAAACATTCATTCCAATCTCTCTGCCTTGAGTTCTCAAAATCATGTATAAATATGTGCATATGTATATATACATATAGACTTCATACTCATGATGCTTTCGGACAACAAATAACCGTATGATTTATAAAATCAAACAAATCAAAACTCAAGCATACAAAAATCAATTCATTCTCATGAAGGCATTTCATCAAGCACTGCATGCACAAAAAGCTAACACCTCAATTTCAGTTTTGCTTGAGTTCTCACCACAAGAATGCAAGGAGGCACTTGCCGGGAGGAGGAAGTCGCCATCTGCCACCGCCGAATGGCTTCTTCTTCTTCTTTGGACCTCTGGGAGGAGGCGCATGGCTGCTGGGCAAGGCACCAGGGGAGGGAGCGACAGAGGCTAGAGGCGCCAGGGATGTCTTGGGCTTGGGGAGAGCAGACGCGCCAGGGAGGGGAGTCCGCTGCGTTGCTGCTTTGCTTAGCTTGTGCGCACCGGCTAGGAGGGAAACCAGGGGAGGAATCGCCAGGGATGTCTTGGCCGGTCTTGGTCTTGATGCCTCCATCGATTGAAATTTCTTCTTGGCCATTTCTTCTTTGGGAAGGAGCAATGGCCAGGAGGAAGCCAGGGGGCAGCGACCAGGGAGGGAGAGGGCGCGCCAGGAGAAACCAGGACGCTAGGAGGAGTCGAGAATCGGCGGGAGGAATCGGGAGAGGCGCTGGGGAAAAGAGGAGCAGGCGATGCTTGGATATTTTTGGGGAAGACTGCAGCCCACACAAAATTTCAGCCACAAATGGAAAAAGGTGAGGAGAGGTAGGTGGGGAGGGGAAATTCCAACAATACCCCTCCCGCACAGGACTATTTTCCATCCTAACACCCCTAAATGGCCAACCATCCCTGAGAATACCTGCCGAACGGCCAAAATACTCACAGCGGAAGGTCAAAAATTTGGAGTGAGGCGCTGCAGTATTACAGTCATCTACATGCTCATATATGTTGATGATACTATATTATTATTACTAGTTCTTCCACACAAGCTGTTAATGACTTGATTCAACAGCTTCGAGGAGAATTTGCTCTTAAAGATCTTGGTGATCTGCACTATTTCTTGGGTGTTGCAGTAGTGTCACAATCAGATGGTATACTTCTCACCCAAAGCAATTATGTACATGATATTCTCAAGAAATAAAAAATGGAGAATTGCAAGCCAGCACTTACTACAATGGCAACCATTGAAAAATTGTCAAAAACTCAAGGAACACTGCTTTCTGATACCGCTGCAACTCTTTACAGAAGCACTGTGGGGGCATTATAGTATTTGATAATTACTTGACCTGACATTTCCTTTTCAGTCAATCGAGTGTGTCAATATTTGCATTCTCCCACCAATGATCATTGGTCAGCAGTAAAGAGGATTCTTTGGTATCTAAAACATACTAGTGATATGGGTTTGCACATCAGGAGGTCAAATTCAACTTTTCTCAATGCCTTTTTGGATTCTGATTGGGCAGGATGCCCTTATGATCGACGATCTACAAGTGGGTTTGCTATATATCTCGGAGGCAATTTTATCTCCTGGAGTTCATGCAAGCAGCAAACTGTGTCACAGATCAAGCACCGAATCTGAATATAAAGCAATGGTTAATGCCACAGCAGAATTAATATGGGTTTAGTCATTGCTCAAGGAGTTAGGGGTATTCCAAACGAGACCACTATCTCTGTAGTGTGATAATCTGGGCGCAACTTATCTCTCTGCAAATCCTATTTTTCATGCTCATACAAAGCATATAGAAATTGACTATCACTTTGTTAGAGAACGTGTTGCGAAGAAATTACTAGAAGTTTGGTTTATTTCTACCCATCACCAACTTTCAGACATATTCACCAAGCTTCTACCAATAAGATCTTTTGAAGGCTTTCGGCGCAATCTCAACTTGCAAAGATGAGTTGTGATTGAGGAAGGATGATAAATAGTCTGAAGATATTGTAGTTTAGTTGTTCAGTTGTAACAAATTTTGTTCTGTTGTTTGTTATATCTTTTAGTTGTAATCTAAACTAATATACTATTCCTTATCCAGCAATGACCGGCACTATAAAAGACGGCATCTGCCGTGTTGATTGGTGCGCAGAATCAGTAAACCAAACTATCTATTCTTCTTCTCTTTTACAGGAGGGAGGTAGGACAAGTAGTTAGGAGGCAAAGAAGGTGGTTGTCCGCGGCTAATCCAACAGTGGTGGCATCGCCAGAGCCAGAGAGGGAGGCGGCAAGCGGTGGCTACGGAGGCAAGGTGGAGGAGGGTAGCAGGCGGCAAATAGCAGCACCCATAGCACTAGCGACAGCATCGGGAGGGATCTTGCAGTGAGGAGTAGAAGCCTACAGACCTCGCTAAGCGTCAGCCAGGGGAGAGGGGGTGGTGTGAATGGAAAGGGTAGGGACGGTGTGTAATACCGAAAATCTTGTTTTAAAAGACTGGGCTTTAGAGGAGAATTTGAGAGGTTTCAGTAGATATTTTTGAGGGCTTAGTGGTTGGTTTTTCTTCCCTAAATCCCTAACCCTACCCCTCCTAATTTCCTTTTTTCCCCCACTTAAGTGGCCTCACTCCCTCATTCCCCTCACTTAGTCAATTTCATTTTTTTTCCTGCTCACTTCTCCCCAAACCGAATGGAGCTTCTCCTCCCAACCCAAGAGCTTGCTCCCTTGGCTCTTCTTCCTCCCCAACCAGCAGCTCCCCATGTCCATGGCGCCCCCTCCAGGTGCAGCATTCCCCCCAGCCATGGCGCCCTTCCTTCTCCTCCTCAAGCCATGGCGCCTCCTCTCCCCATGGCAGCAGCACCCCTCCTCCTTCCCTTGTTGTTTGGGAGCAAGGAACTAACGTAAGATTAGGGGATTTTTGTAGTGGAGGCTTTGGTGTGTTTAGGGGTGAGGCTAGAATAGTTTCCCTCAAGTTTTAATTGAATTTGGACCGGATTGGAGTGGAGCCCTAATCTCTGTGCAAGTTTCAGTTTCGGGCAGATTAGACCTAGTTTTTGGAGCTTCATTTGGGGGTTTGTGAGTCATTTCCTGGGGGGTTGGCCATGGATATATTTGTAGAGATTCCTCTTACCTTTAATTGGAGACCAAGTTCACTCTTTTTCGTTTAGTAGTTTGAAATTTATGCTACTTTTAGTGCATGTTATTCTGGAGATGCTAAAATTTGGGGTTGATTCTTAATCTGTAGTTTGGACTTAATTGGATGCCGATTTAGAATTTTTAATACTTATAAAAAGATGGGAAATTTCCTGTAGATCACGAAAATGTCTTCGTTTGTATGATTTGGAGTTGTCTAGCAATTTTTATGCCTTGTTGAACCTGCTGTCCAGAATCCTGTTTTCTGAAGAAAGTTCAGAGTTTGGAGCAATGTTCAGATTAAGTTTTGAGGGCTTTAGAAGCTGAACTAGAATTTCTATTTGCCTAGAAAGATGTGAAAAATTTCATTTAGATTATGAAACGGTCCTCGTTTGCTTGATTCCGTTGCTTGATTCCGATTTGTATAGCAATTTTTATGAGATGAACACTGCATGCTGTACTGAAGATGCTGAATATAGGGCTGATCTATTAATCTGTTGTTTTGATTTAGTTAGAGGCCTTTCTTGGTACTTTGGCTATAGAAGAAATTGTAGATAAGGTTCTTATGCTTCTTTAGAGCCTGAGAACACTCAATTTTGTTCAGTTTTGCAAAAGTTATATTCAGTTTAGTGCAGGCTGTTCAGAAATTGATGCTAAATGTTCAGGGCTACCGTTCTACATGGTTTTGGTTAATTTAAATGCAGTTCTTGGTTGGTTGGAAGTAGAAGAAATTGTAGATAATATTCTTATGGTTAATTAGAGCCTAAGAACACTCTAGTTGGTTTAACCATTTGAAAGTTATGGTGATTTTAGTGTCTGTTGTCCATATTGGGGACAAAATGATTAGTAGGGTTGATTTGAGTGTTTCGAGTGGAGTAGTATCTAGTCGTCTTTTTAATTGTAAGCTAATGAGTTTATCATTAGCACTTTAGTGTAGATTGTATTCATCTTGAGTTAGGCTAAAAGCGGGGTTTTTGAGTTTTGGTTCGGAGCGTAGAGCGTTGTGGCATTGTTGTGAGAGTTTGGTATTGAAGTGGTTTGCAATTTTGGTTTCAGGTGGAGTGGCTTTGGGAGTGGCCTCATCCTCGCGCCACTCCGCTCCTTCCGGTAAAAGGCAAGTACATCGTGTTTGTTGGGGATGTCTCGCGCGTTGATGTGTGGTATTCCTTACTTTATTTGTTGCCCCTACAAAGTTATATAGTTTCTAGTTGAGAATGAGCTTTTGGTAAAGTTGATTTATGGCAAATATGTCGTTTCAATGAATGTGGTTGACATGAGTTTGATTTAAACGATTAAATTACTTTCTAATGATTGTGTATATGATAAATAGTGATGCTGTTGTGTTATGACCACAATGGTATACTTGTTGTCATAATGCTTCCGTGGATTGAATGCACTTGTGGGCATGGGTCGCGCACTCGATGTGAATCGGCAAGTATAGGATTATGTGGCAAATGATCATCAGGCAAGAATAAAGGTGGGTAAATGAAAGGTGAGTATTCATGCTGCATCTTTGAAATATGAGTATTTATTATCCATCTTTCAAAGTGAATGATTAGATGGCACGCACTAAAGTGAGCATGTTGGCTGAAATCTTTAATTGAGAGCAGAGGTTGCATACTTTGCATTCATGTTATGCATGAGATATTTGAGCCAGGACGGTGAGAAAGTCATATGAGGATATATGACTAATCCGAAGAGCTCTTGAGAAGTCCTACCTCGTAGTCCCATCCACGAGGATGGATGGGAGCGAGTCATTAAGAGTAGGCCCCTCCACAGGGATGGAAGGGAATGAGAGTGCGACATCGACGGGTGTGCACTCAAGCTATACCGGTATAAGCTATGAACAGGGGCATATGAGCATACAAGTACATTTGCATTGCATAGCATTGTTGATGATGATTGATGTTTAATGTGAAGAAAAGAGTGAGTCGTGGACACCACTAAGGGTGATGACTGAGATGAATGATTATGTTACTTCCGGTTTATGTGCTTGCTGAATTTAATTTAGTAATATTGCCAAGTTATTACTTTAATGTGTTAAATGGTTTCGATTCTGTTCTCGTTGTACTTTGCTGAGTTTAAAAACTCACGCTTGTTGTTGTTTATGTTTTTAGGTACTCTGAGGTCGACTTCAGGGACGGGGCTTAGCTGCACTTCACCCTCACTTTCATGCCATGTTAATTAATAGCTTGGAAGAGTGTCACATGTTGTTATGGTGGATCAAGTGTTATTGTGTTTGTGGTGGTGTAATCGTTGCTAAATTTAGTTGCTAGAATGTTACTTTTGGATGCCTAGTTCTTTATGTTTGTGAATAATTTAATTGCTATCTTATTTGTCTGCTGAGTGGATGACCTCTTCTTCTAGAGAGGTCATGCCAAAATTTTTAGTGGAGTTCGGGAATTTATTAGTTTGCTAAGCTTGCATGGGATTTAATGGCAATCCTTTTGTCGGGTTGAGCGCGTGGTGGTAACATTTAGGGCACTTTAGGTGCCAGGGTGTTACACGGTGGTAGGGGTAGAGGGAGGTGGGTAAAGATTAGGTTGTGGATTTTAATAGTGGAGAGTCCTTAGACATGGGCAGATCTAGAGTATCTAGGTCGGGATCAACTAACACTGATGATATACAATCCAACCCATGTAACCCCTTAGGGCTTGTTTGGATACTAGGGAAAAGAAACCCATGGAAAATTTTCTCTAGAGGGGATTTTGAAGGCATATTGAATCCTCTTCAATCCCTATGGCAAATTCCCCCACAGAAATTTATTCCCTATCACCATTTGGAAGCCATAGGGGTAAAATTCCCTAACATTAAAAAATGCAAAGAAACAATTAAAAATCAACATGATGAACTTACTGAAAGATGTATTGATGCAAAACATCAACAACAAGTAAAGATAAATTGATGCAAAGCAATAATAATTTTAGCATTTCTGTTCCAAAAAGTGACGGGTTCTCAAGATAGCAACACAGATGTGTTTGCAAGCCCACAAATTATGTACATAATATCACACAACAAAGTTTCAATTAAGTCCACAGATCACACATGGCAATCACAATATCACAATTCACACACTTTAGCATAACAAGTCCATCTCTTTGATGCAGGTGAAGTCCTTAACCACAGTAGCAAGGCAAAATGTCTTCAACAGTACTGCAAGGATAAAAAACACAGGTCGTTGAGACTCTTTTCAATTGGATGAAAGTTGCTAGTGTATAATTTTAAGCAGATGGAGCCTATCAGTCTGAAGTTAACACATGTACCAACTATTCCAGTCCTATATATAGAACATGTAAGTTGTTCAAAAAGTACCATCTATTCTAGTCCTATATATAGAACATGATACATTGTCTTTTGTTGTTCATTAGACTGCACAAGATAACATTGATCTGCAGACAACCATCCTTTCTCATTTTGATCTAATCTTCATCGTTAAAGATATCAGAATGTATGATCAAGATAAGGTATGAAGAAAAATGCTTTCTTTGGCATACTTTTATGCTGCAGAAACTAAGTGAACTTCAAAATACAGCGAATAGCAAACCACATCATACGTTTGAGTGAATCTCTAAATTTATGCAAAAGCCAAACTATATGGCTTTGCATTAACAACTTGATAGACTAAAGCATGGAGCAGCAGTTGAAATCACTTTTTGTGCTAGAACCCCATAGCTTATAGTTCTTTGCACATGAAACTATACAAAATTTTGAAATCTACATTAATTTAGCTAGCCAAATGAAGCATGGGGTACCAGCTGAAATCACCTACAACAAAACCCCCCAAATAGTCAAGAGGGAAAGAAAGGGAAAACTCAAACTTTAGGGCACCAACACCAAATAATCAACACCTAAAACTCCTGCAAAACTAATATGAACTCTGTGCTAGCTAGTGGTTTAGATGACCTAAACTCTGAATAGATGATTTAGAATGCCATTGTATGATCACGCTAACAACTAATATAAACTCTGTGCCAGCTAGTAGTTTTGTCATGACTATTACTCAAATCAAATAGAGCTAAAATATTATTTTCACCTTTTCTTGTTATAACAAATAATACTTGTTCCGCCATTCTCTTGTTTTGTACTTATGTTCACCGGTGTCCCTAGCTTGATTGGACCTTATGGTATGTATCAAACTGCTTATTTAACTAGAAGATTATTTAGCTAATTCTTAAATTAGCCACAAGATTTGATAGACGACATATGTTCCTAATAGGTCACTTTGGATAATGATCATATACGAAAAGGATTATAGAGTCAAGACAAGACCCAAAAAATAGTACCAGAAGCAGGTGGATCAAATCAGGCAATAGAAAAGGATGGTAATAGCAAAGGTTTATACAGGGTTGGTTTTAAGATTGTGAGGAGAATGTAGATATCTTTTTTTCATTTCATTAACTGTTTTCTTAACAAGACATTCAGGTAACTATTGGCAGCATGTTGCAATTCACGATCAAATTATTGATCATCTGTTCTAGTTTAGATTTTGCTAGTCCTTGCTTGGATCGGAAATTAAAGAAAGAACAAGGTACCATACTTTGAATGAGGAGGAGACAGTGGCCGAGCGGGAGGCGAGGGTGAGGATCTCGGAAGCGTTCCTCCTGACCACCACAATGCGAAGGGTGAGGAGGGAGAGGCAGGCCTCCATTTGGAAGTCTGAAGCCACACGGTCACTGGGCCAAGAACCCATGGGCGGCGGTGCGCATGGAGGGGAAACAATCTTTGGAGGGCGTCCCAACGTTGATGTAGACTGCATCGCAGTGTAGGGTGTAGTCGGGGACATCACGGAGGCAGTGGAGCATGGCGGGGGAGGCACCGGTGGCGACGAAGAGAGGTTGTGGTGTCGTGACATGTGCCGGGGAGAAATTTCATGGGAATGGAAGGGATTCTTTTTTACCCCGGGATATCGCGTGCATTGGGCTAGGGGAAACCACACCAGTGGGCTACCAAATAGACCGAGAAGTTTTCCTCTAGAAATTTTCCGCATGGACGCTCAACCGTGGGAACTGGCGGGGATCCCGGTCGGGATCGATGTTGCCAAACAAGCCCTTAGTATATAAGCACTGAGCCCTCATTACGATCTAAAAGTTAGTGTTACAGTTCGTAGTAATTCTGGCAATCATTTTTCATGGATCTACCCCTGTCCTTTGATCCGAATCCAATAGTCCAAAAATTTAATTGATTTTTTTTAACAAAAACAATTGAGTGTTGGATAACAGTCACTAAAAATATATCCAAATTGAGAATAGTTGAAAGACTGCTGCATGCTATTCAAAATCTTGGTTTATCAAGAGTTTGGAGCAGGAGAAGAAAGAAGTGTTACGATTATTTCACTCAATTTCTTTCTAAGGAATTTTCTTTAACAAATCATCAGTGTTGTGAAACGTAGTCATTCACCCGCGATCAATCACGCAATTCATCGACGCAATCACAAGAGCAAGAGCAATGAACACATAATATGGAGGAAACTCTCACTTTATTAGATTGATTGAATACAAAAGGGGAATGCCCAATATATATAGAAAGTGAGAGAGGAGTTTGGATTCGCTCACACAAATAAGAGATAGAGTTCTAACCAAATACGGTTAGATTTCGTTATCTCATAACACTCCCTCTTGGGCGAATACCGCGTAATGCACAAGTCTCGTTAAAAAACTCCATTAAAAAACCCAATAGAAAAAAGGAGATGGAGAAAATAGTACATTGCACTTGCACTTTATGTTGCACTAGTTGCCTCATTAAAACCTTCATGTGAGAAAACTTCAGGAAAACTCACGAAGGGAAAAAGAGTACAACTTATAATCTTCAGGATTTATATTAGGATCTTCAGGAACACAATAAGGGTTATGGTTCAAGGGTTTACTCTCCCTGAACTTCGCATCTCTCTAAGTCTTCTCATTCCAATGCCTTTAACACATCTTTGAAATGTAGATTTAAGCAAGGACTTAGTGAATAAATCTGCAAGATTTTCACATGACTTAGTTTGCAAGACCATTATCTCACCGCTCTTCCGGAGTTCGTGAGGATAGAATAACTTAGGAGCAATATGCTTCGTGATGTTGTTCTTCACATAACCCAATTGCATTTGTGCAACGGAAGTAGTATTATCTTCATAGATAATTGTGGGAGTATCGACAGTGTTAAAGCCACATGACTTTTGGATATGGTTAATCACACGTTGTAGCCAAACATATTCACGTGAGGCTTCATACAGAGCTATGATCTCTAAGTGGTTGGTAGAGGTTGCTACTAGGATCTGCTTACAAGACCGCCAAGAAACGGCTGTACCACCACAAACAAAATACAAAACCAATTTGTGATTTGGCACTGTGGGGATCGACAGATAGCCAGCATTCGTATATCCCACTATGGTCAAGTCTTGCTTCTTCTGGAAAAACAATCCAAGATCTTGAGTACCTTGGAGATATCTGAGTAAAGTCTTGATACCAACCCAATGTCTTCTGGTTGGAGCTGAACTATGTCTTGCTAGTAAATTCACTACGAATACAATATCAGATCTTGTGCAATTCACAAGATACACGAGTGCTCCAATGGCACTTAGATATGGGACTTCAGGTCCTAAACCTTCCTTATTTTTCATCCTCGATCTGAAAGGGTCTTTATCCATTTCGAGGGATCATACGACCATGGGGGTTTTCAAAGAATGCGATTTATCCATATTAAATCTTTCTAATACCTTCCGGGTATAGGAAGACTGGTGTACAAGGATTCCTTCGGGAAATGCTCTAGGTGCAGACCTAAGCAAAATTTGGTCTTACCCAAATCTTTCATTTCAAATTTTGTCGTGAGGTAAGCATTTGCTTCCTTTATCTCCTCTGTGGTTCCGATGCTATTCAAATCATCGACATATACTAAGATGATACAGAACCATGCTGGGATTTCTTTATGAACACACAGGGGCAATCATCATTATTTGAGTATCCATTCTTCAGGAGGAATTCTCTAAGCCAGTTATACCACATTCTCCCCGACTGTTTTAACCCGTATAGCAATCTCTGCAATTTGATGCTATACATGTTGCGATTATTAGGATCCAGAACTTTGAATTCTTCAAGGACTCTCATATAAATATCTGAATCCTCCTTTGAAATTCCATTTAAATCCAAAATTTGGATTTTCCTCGGTGTTCTAATTAAAATGGTATCCATATCCTTCCGAAACTAAAGTTCAATCATTTTCCGTCCGCAAAGCCAAAATGGTAAATTCCGGTCCTTATTCGAAATTTCACCAGAGTTCCAAAATACTTAAAAAATATAAAAATTCATATAATTAGGTTTCAAATATTCTATAATGATTTTGGGAATTTTTCTAAGATTTATAGAATCCCTCTGGTATTTTATCTCTCGTGGTCTTTCGTTAAATCCAGTATATTAGTCTCGGAATTGTCTAAATTCCAAAACTTATCAAAATTTAGTGAAACCAATTTTATTGGGTTCCAAATAATCTCTAGTATTAGGAATTTTTCCAAGATTTTTAGATCATTTTTGCTATTTTATTCCTCGCGCTTTTGTCCCTCCATTTCTTCTAACCAATGAGAAAGCGACACGTGGCCTTTACCGTTTATCTTCAACCTCCAGTCATGCGCACTGTTCACGTTCCAGCCCCTTTTGCAAGCCAAATTTCAAATGCTCATAACTTTTGCAATTCTCAATGAAATTGAGTGAGGTCAGTTGCAAATCGTCGGTCTAGTTAAGGGCTTCAATTCCCCTATAGTTTCCCCCTCCTAAATCAAGTGAAACGGCTGCTGCAATCACTTCTTTGTCATTTCTTGTTTGAGCCATAACTCTTTCGTTTCTCATTCCCTCATCGCGTGTGACCACCCAAAATGAGCGTTTCAGTCTCCTCAGCACGGTGCTCACCCTTGCCCTCCATTTCCAGAACATTTGCCCTTCCAAAAATCGAAGAAACGGTCGCCAGACGTCCTCCGTTGACATCGCCGTGCCATCTTTTGATCCGGTAAGGCAAATCGACTTCCGTTCACGTTATCTTGTGCGCATTAGTGTGTAGATTATAATACCTCAAGAAAATCCAAGTTTCATCAAGACTTGCTCCGGGAATTTGCGTTTGTTCGTCGTCAAGTCGAGTTCCGTTCGTCGTCGATGTCTCCCAAACCGGTAATCCCCAATCAAATTCCTTCTAGATATAGTCTAGTATGATCTTGCTCTACGCCGTGCTCTCGCTAGTTTTAGGAAATTTTGCGTTTTAATGTGATTTCGGGCACCATGCCATTCGGGTCGTCTTGCTCGTCACCGGTCGTCCATGGCGCCACCGCTCCGGCAATCCCCGCCGTCGGCCATCATGCCCACGGGCTTCCCCTCACCTCTCCACCCCATCCCCACCACTGGCCGGCCCTCAGTTGGCCAACGTCGTCCCAAGTCTGTGCACGCACGCCACATGCTCGTATAAATGCCGACTTGATCCGTTTTGCTCCAAATCCAGTTTCTCTTGATCTAGCCAGCACCCCAACCTTGTGTAGACCTCCCATGACCTCTTCCACATGTCCTCACCTCAGATCAACTCATCCAAACCCGAGAAACTTTGCCCTCATCCTCCGAAGCGCCACCGCACGTCGGCCATACTTTGAGGTGCGTTCCCCGTCAACTCGTTGACTCTTTTCAAGATCCGTCTATGTCACATCGTGCCTCAAGGTACCCTCTATCTTCCATCCAAATTTGGTGCAATTTCACCCACTGGATCAAAAGTTATGGCCGCCCAAAGATCAAATCTTACCGGAGCCCGTTCTCCCTCGTTCTGCGAGTTTGGCCGTGAAATCTTTGTGGTAGACTCCCCTTAATGTCCCCTACACGGTGCTCACCCTAACTCAAGGTTTTACCAACGGGATTTGTACAGAAAAATCAATCTCCCTAGATCGATCGCTGCGTCTGAACAATGAGAGGAATGGCATCGTCGTGCCCGCTGATCCGAAGGTAAAAATCTGATCTCTTCACGTCATATCATGTTCTAGGATCTCAGTAGGCTCTCTAAATTTTTTTGTAATTTTTCATTCATTATTCTAGTAGTTATGGCTATTAGATCTATTAGCTGTAACAACCGTTAATTGGCAGTTTGTGATTAATCCATTGGGTTGCCGCCAAATCCGACTATACCGTTGAGTTCGTGTCACCGCGTTCTACGTAGTGCTCACTTTTCCTTTGCTGTTCCGTCCTCCTAAAATTTTAATATTCGTTACCGTCGCCTTTTTGCCACCGTTCGCCGAGCTGTTGCTTGCCTCGGCACCGCATCGTCGTCCTCGTTCCATTTTGCCACTCCCCATGCGCTGCCATGCCCCCAATCTCCAGTAATGTTGGTGCAAAAAGCTTCTAATGGCTCTCTGTAAAACGGAAAACATGAAAACAAGCACTGTAGCATCCAATTTCGTAATTTCAGGATTTTCTTTCTAGTCAAACTTCATTTGATCCATTCTCCTCCATCCGAACTCGGAATCGAGTGATTCAAATTTTTAAATTCATATAAATTCAATACCTTCATGCCAGTATAAATTTTATAATTTTTAGAATTTATTTTAGTTTCGGTTATTTAAATCGTTGCTCCGTTTTGCGTGTCAACTGCCTCGGCAGTACCCATTCGGCCAGCACAAATTTGCCATGTAGTTGCCATGTCGTGACCTCGCTGCCCTATCTATCAGCCGATGGTCGCCACCTTGTTATTTCATATGCGTCCCGTCATCGCTTCGCCTTCGCCGTTAACGTTCCGCTGTTAACGTTTCGTCGTTATTGTTGCGCCGTTAACGCTTTGCTCTCATTTCGCTATCATCGCATGCGCGCATTCAAACAAGAGCGTAGCGCGAAGTCATTATCCTTTTTATCGCCCTATCGTGATCTAACCCCATTCCTTGTGAATCGGCTTTATCTTTTATCATCGCAAAGCCGCACCAAAACCTAACTTAAGACCGGTTCGATGAACCGAAGTTCATTGTGAGTCATGAATGACCGGTATTGCGGTTTCCCTCGTTGTGTCCACCGTAGTAAGATATTTGTGCTCGTCTTACTACATATCGTTATCGCCTTGTTATCGCCAAGTCTCTTCGTTGATGTATGATCAACTCGGATCGGATCGCATCAATGTTGATTCCATCCGTCCTTGTCTTATCCCTGAAAATCTGAAATGCCATTAACCCAGAATTCATTCGTGGACTTGGTCACTGGACCATTGACCATGTGTCATATCCTTGTGCCATATCTAATCTATCAGCTTATCTTTCTTTTGTTTGATTGTGTATTTACTTAGTCAACGAAAGTCAACCTCGAGCATTAGCTTAGTTCATCGTGAACTAACATATCTTTATGGACCCGATCTATAGATCGAGAGTCCATATGACATCGGCTATCTAATCAAGATAATAACTTCGGAAGAAATATTCTTCAGAATATCATTCCTTCTTTCCCATTTATTAATCTTTCTCTTCGGTGTATTTTCCAAAAGCCGTTCTCTTTTGTCTAATCATCGATCTAATCCATTCAAGTTCCTAATTTCATCTAAACTGTTGTACCCAATGCTATTCGTTCTTAATTTGGAGTTTACTTGATTTGCTTTTGAGTTGTGTTGTTTTTGTGTTTCTTTATCGTTAGACGCGTTGTCCGGAAGTCATTTAAAGAAGCTGAAGATCAAAGAAGTAAAGATTGAAGATCGAAGATCCAGATTCAAAGATAAAGAGTAAAGATCAATACAGATAGCAAGGGCCAGACAAGTCGTGCTTTGATCATATTGCTCCCAGTTTTACAAATTTACTTTGATTCAAATTATTACATGCTAGTTCAAGAATTAAAATGATTTAAATTAATTTGGGATTAGTTATACAATCCAATTGCTAATATCACCTTGCCATGATTAACTGTATGCCATAATTCATTTATCACCCTAAGATGGTTGATTATTAATTGGTTGTTATTACTTGCCAACGTGGGTTGGTTAGACCGTGTATAATTGCTTAGCCATGCCACGCAACTCATGTCTTTTGAAAATAAAAGAATAATACTGATTAATAGATTATGAAATGTGTTCGTGAAATGGTGTGACGTGTTGCCACACGATGATGTTGATATGTGGAACCAGCGTGGTTCTACATGGATGTTGAGTTATTGTTGGCATTGTGTTGCGCAATAATCAACTGGGGTGATAAAGGGTTTAGACTGTGGCAAGTGGCTTTATGCCAGGTGGGCTGTAATGTCCCAAAATTTGGTCTAATTTTAATTTTTGGAGTTATTTGAATTTTTGTGAATTAATTAAAATTTATTTGGATTTAATTGAATTTAATTTAAATTTATCCTTCTCTTGAATAATTAAATAACATACAAGTAATTATCAAAAATAAATAAAAATATTTTATTTAAGCTCTAAATACCCTAAAATATTTTCTGGAATTTTTCTAGAATTTTTCGGGTATTTTTAGTGCCCTAAACAATTACTTTGATTTTCTGGAATTAATTTAATTGTTAAAAGTCGGAAAATGCCATTGCTACAGTATTGGGCCGAGCCCAACACTGTGCTCGCGCCGGCCAAACCCTAGCGCAGCCCGCTCCGGGCCGTGTGATTCCGATCGAACGGACATGGTTTGGCCGCGTCGCTTAAATCGCGTGGGTCGTTGGATCTCATTAACTGGCCGCCAGGATTTCGCCACATGGCGCCATGTAGCCGAACCGTTACTCGCCCTGAGCCGTTGGATTGCAATCGGACGGTGTGGACTGGTCGCGCCGCATTGGGAGGAGCGAACTGTGCGCCGCCGTCGACTGTTGGCCGCCGAGATTTGTCAGGGGATTTGCACGCGTTTGAAGGCATATCGACGACCGTGCTGTAGCCCATTTAACGTGTCCGACCACCCCGCGCATTTGGTCCATTCACCCGTTAGCTCTCGTGCTCCCTAGCTCTCCCTGTAGCTCACCGAAGTTAGCATTACCACCGCCTCGGTTTTCCTCGTTTCCCGCCGTCGTTCCTCACTCTCCGCCGCGCCTAAGAACCTTGCCGAGTCCGCCGTGTTGAGCTGCATCGCCTGGGCCACTTCTTCCCACCAGAGAAGCTCGGAAACGCCGGCGCCTACTTCATCTTCTCCAAGTCCGGCGACAAGCACCGCCGTCTCTTCTTCGAAGCCCCGCAGCTCACCGCCGCCGTTGGATTTCCATCCCACGTTCGAGGTAACGCCACGTCTCCTCTCCTGTAGAGCTAGGCCGGAATAGCTTCGGTAAAAAATGGCCGTTAGATCTTAATCGTGCGGCTCTAGTGAGGCCACGTAATCATATAGGTTACGTTTAAAAATGGCCATTAGATCTCATCTCAACGGTACAGATTTCACCGCATAGATCAGTAGTGGTAGATTGTGACCGTTAGATCTTGGATGATCGGCTCAGGATAAGCCACGTAGGTTCGGTGAATAGGGTATCGTCCGGGTAACCGCCGCCGTTGGATCTTCATCCAACGCGCCGTTGAGTCCACGAATCACGTGAGGTAGCGTTTGAATAGGGCCGTTAGATCTTGGATATTCGGCTTGGATTAAGCCACGTAGGCTTGGCAACAGGATATCGTCCATGTAACATCAGCCGTTGGATCTTGAATCCAAGGTCGAGGACTTGCCACGCGTCGCGTGGTAGTTCTAGCCGCCGTCGGATCTAAACAGTAGGTTTCAGTGGACGATCGGGATCGTGCCACGTGTTCACACGCCGAGTGAAGCGTTGCAGCGGTCACCGAGGCTAAATCCGACCGTAGAAATTTGGATGGACGGCTCGGATGGTGCCACGTGGTAAGGGTTGATCACAAGATGGACCGACTGCTGGATTTGGATCCAGCGGACGGAAACGCATATGACCACGTGGATCGATGGATGCGCCGCGCCATTCTTTGGGTAGATCAAGCATCGCTCATCGGGCCCACTTGTCGGCCAGTGAGAGCCGTGTGTCGACGTCGGCACACACGCCACGAGGGGCCCACGGTCGCTGACCAAGCCGACGTGGTGGCTCGTGTTCGACACGTGTCACGCCGAGGGTATTTAACCGGATTTAAAGAGAAAAATAAATCGATTAATTCGGTTTTTCTTTTATTAAAATTTCCAAAACTTGTAAACATTATAACTGTTGCGTATTAGCTCTGATTTGAGTGATTCTAGTTCCTAAAAATTTGTAAAAATGTGAACAATTTATTAGTGAATTTTATTTTATTTTAGAGTTGCTGTTGCTGTCTGTTTATGTACTTATTGTATGATTATGTGTTGCGATTAGACCCCGAGTTGCCGGAAACTATCGGAGAAGATTTCGAAGACCCATCGCAAGTGCCAGATCAGAACCAACTGCTGTGTGAAGGCAAGTCATGCTTTGACCATATTGCCCCTAGATTTTCAAATGTATTTCAATTCAAATTATGCATGCTATGTTAATTAAAATTTGCACCGAATAATTTGGGTAAAATAGATACTACACCTACCTTGTTATGCCACCTTGCTAATATTATTCATATGCCCTGAAAACCTTGTCACTCTAAGATATTAAATTGAGTTGGTTACTATTATAAAGCCAACACGGAGGCTAGACCGTGATTAGTTACTTAGTGCTTGTACGCTTTGAATAACTTTCGAATCGCAAAAGAATATTGACTAAACATTATGGAACGATTTTGGAATAATGCGATGATGTCATGAGATGGAATTGGGGTAGCGACCTATGTGGTTCTACTCACGCAATGAAGTGGGCATTGGCATGTGTTGCATAAATGCAAACCGGGGTGGGAAATGATTTGGACCGGGGCAAGTGGCAAGGAGGCTTCGTGCCACGCGGGCCTGTGTGGCAACGGGATGTACCAAAGTTTGTAAAGGCTGGGTGCCGAGAAATATAAAATGGATGTCTTGTTCGGGACGATTAAGGACTTCACCTTGCGAGCCTTTGAACTGAAGTTACTCAGACAACCACTTGTCCAGAATGGGACGGACCTAGTTTAGTAGGGTTCGATATCTTTCCTTTGACACTCGGGGCGACAGTTACACACGAGTGTAACTGTGTGGGGAAGCGTACTTGTGCTACGACTTGGTACCCATTCAACAGTATTCGCTTGATTCTAAACTTTGGCTCGAGTGAGTGAAGTGTTAGAAAGGCAATCTTTGAGTGAGGTTCACTGTGTTAAGTGTTAGTCTCCGAAAGACTTTGTTGCAATCAATCGCTTTGTGTAGTGAGCGATCAGTATCCTGTGGGTAAAGTGTACGACCTCCGAGAGTGTATGTTAAATCTATTCAATAGTCGTGTCCATGATGATCGACAATGCTCGGGATTACAAATCAAGGGTTAGATTTTGAAAATAAAACATGGAATGGGTGGTCGTGTGCCAAAGACCGATAAATCGAACTTAGGTCAGGTGCCAAAGCTGTTGAAAAGAATTGAGAAATTAATTATTAATAGTAATGGTTTTATCGCTTAACCTAATTAAGACTACTGTTAAAAGAAATCTTCGCTTATGCAAAATAACCATTTAACCCTTCCTTGGAATAAGCCATGCATGTAGTAATAGAACCGCATTGTGCATGACTTGTTGAATATGTTGTATACTCACTCTTGCTTCAACAAAACCTCAAGAAGAGGCGACACCACTTGGGAGGAGGAGTTTAACGAAGATCGGGAGGATTAGGGTTGAGCCTCGTCGGGCCAGTTCGTGGCTACGAGGGTTTCATTATCGCATTTTTGCTTCCGCTATTGAACTTGTGCTCTTGTTGCTATTTATCGTCTGCGTGATTTAATTATTGTAAGGTGACCATAAGGTCGTGTAACTCGTTATAATTATGTTTGAGGTACTTATTTATTATTTCCGCTGTGTATGATTGTGGTATCTCAACCTGTTTATCCTTTGTGTACTAGCGTGATCCTGGACTAGTACAGAATACACAGAGGGTCCAGATTTGCAAATTCGGGTCCCGACATGGGCCATCGTGGCATTTGGGAGGGTTGAGTGTTATGAGGGCTGTGCGCCAATTTTGAGAGAAGGATGTCTTGCCCTGGTCAGTTAAGGACTTCACCTTGCAAGCCTTTGACTCGAAGTCACTCAGACAACCACATGTCCGGTATGGGACAGACCTAGTTTAGTAGGATTCGATATCTCACCTTTGATACCTTGGTGGCGGTCATCGAGGGGTGATTGTGATGGGGAGCGATGCTGTCTTTGCGGCTTGGTACCCGTCCAACGGTGTTTGTCGGTCCTATACTTCAGCTCAGTGTGAGGGAAGTGATAGTGAAGGCAACTCGAAGAGGTTCCTAGGTTGAGATAGAAGTTTCAAAGGCTTTGTTATGATCGCTCGTCGCGATACTCTTGTATGGCGATTCACTACCGACGTGATGAGTTGATTGTATCTTGTGGGTAAAGTGTACAACCTCTCGAGAGTGTAAAAACTATTCGAATAGCCGTGTCACAGATCGACAATGCTCGGGATTACAAATCAAGGGTTAGATTTTGATAAAAATGAGGTTAGAAATGTGGACAATGTGATATGGAAATTGGTTAAGGAAGAGAAATTCTTTACTTGAGAATGATTACGAAAGTTATTATGGGTATTACTTGTTTTACTATTTTTCAA
Source organism: Guadua angustifolia (assembly GCA_036346375.1). Taxonomy (NCBI): domain Eukaryota; kingdom Viridiplantae; phylum Streptophyta; class Magnoliopsida; order Poales; family Poaceae; genus Guadua; species Guadua angustifolia. The sequence continues at coordinate 36,553,860 of CM070502.1, forward strand.
TCTATTTATGATATTCATTTGTAAATGCTGTTTTATGCAAAATAGCCAATTCAGCCATTCAATTGGAATAAGCCGTGCATATAGTTATCTAGACTTGCATTCTATGCACGACTTGTTGAGTACGGTTGTGTACTCACCCTTGCTTTAACAAAACATCACCAGTTGAGGAGAAGTCTCAATTGAGAAGTTCTGCAAGAAGGCGAATATCTAGGAGTTGAACCTTGTCAAATGCCTGTGGTATTTTGATGGGATTCACCGACGTTCTTCGTTCCACTGCTGTTCGTTTTACTCTGAGTTGAAGCCATCTAGGCTTCACAATTGTAAGTTGACCTTAAGGTTGTTCAACATGTTATATTAAAAGATGAATACTTTATTTATTATTCCGTTGTGTATGATTGTGATACTCATCTTTGTTAACTGTGGGCACTAGCTGCTGATCCTGGGACTAGTGCTGAAAACACAAAGGGTTTCCGGATTGCGAATTCGAGTCCCGACAGATGGAGTCTAGGTATTTTGACTTTCCAGCGTCAGATTGTGCGCGCAAATATTCGCTGGGATTCCCATCTTTAGGATGACTCGTTTCAGGGAGGTTACCATCTTTAGGATGGCTCACTTCAGAGATTTTCTCAACAAGTTGAGTTTCTTCAACTGTCTTAGGTAGTGATCTCATTTGCTGGGTTCTCCGTTTCTGCAGACGTTTTCTGCGGGCGAGTCCGTGCACTGTGGCCTCCCTCTTTTTGTCATGAGGAGCAAGAGTGGGTTCAATAACTTTCTGGGGTATTTCCACTCTTTCAGGTGCATTTATTATAGGCATATGAGATTTTGTCACACCTTTATGATCAGTGAAGGCATCTGGTAGATTATCGGCTATTTGTTGCAGACTTACTATTCTTCGAACTTCAAGTTCAGCTTCTTTAGTGCGTGGATCTAAGGACTGAATGCCAGTGGCATTCCAATCTATTTCCCAACATTCTTCAATGTGGTACTTATATCCCCCTAATGCTGAAAAATTGTCCTCATAAAAAATACAATCAGCATACCGAGCTGTGTACTGATCCCTTGTCATAGGCTCTAGATATTTAATAATTGACAGAGATTCATAACCAACATAGATTTCCAACTTCCGGTGAGGTCCCATGGTGGTACACTGTGGTGGGGAGATTGGTACGTATACAGCACAACCAAATTTTCACAAATGGAAAATACTTGGTTCTTTCCCACGCACTAGCTACAAGGGGGAAATTTCATGGTATGCAGTTGGTCTGAGTTGAATTAATGATGAAGCGTGTAGTACTGCAGGCCCCAACAACTGGTGGGTAACCTACAATTCTGCAAAAGTGGCCTAGCAATAAGCTTTACTCTCTTAATTAACGACTCTACAAGACCATTTTGAGTGTGGACATGAAATACAGAATGCTTTACATTAATGCCTAGAGCCGTACAATAATCATTAAATACTTTTAAGGTAAACTCACCAGCATTGTCTATGCGAATGAACTTAATCCTTTCTTCTGGAAAGGAGGGTCTCAATTTAATGATTTGGGCAATTAATTTAGCAAAAGCATGGTTCCTAGTAGATAAGAGACATACATGGGATCATCTAGTAAAAGCATATATTAGTACCATAAAATATCTAAGGGGCCCGACAGGGGCTGAATTGGTCCATAGATATCACGTAGAATTCTCTCTAGGAAATTTAGTGATTCTTCCCTAATTTTAAGATGAGAGGGACGAATTATCAGCTTTCCTTTAGCACAACCAGGGCATGTAAAAGTTTCAGGTTTGAAAAAAGTTGTAGTTTTTGTATTATGGCGAGCAGAATTATTTATTATTCTTCTCATCATATTCAACCCAGGATGACTCAAACGATCATGGTAGATCTTAAATATTTCTGGGGTTTTAACTATGATTTTCATCGCAACATAAACTTCAGGTTTTATATATGTGAAATATAGTCTGGAGGAGAAGGAAGGAAGTTTTTCGACCACACGTTTATTACACCCGTCAAACTTAGTCATGAGTAGGTATTATGTACCATCCTTATTTTCAGTCTCCATATGGAAACCATTTAGATGGATGTCTTTAAAACTTAGGAGAGTACGACTGGACTCAGAGTATAATAGGGCATTTTCTATAATTATACGAGTGCCCATAGGGAGAACTATGATGGCTCTTCTGGTGCCAACAATAAGAGCATCGCTTCCGGCAATGGTCATAATATTTCTAATTTTCTTAATCAATGTCTGAAAATATTTAATTTCCCTAAGAATTGAATTTGTGGTGTAACTATCTAAGAATTGAATTTGTGGTGTAACTATCTACAAGACAGATTTTCTCATCCGCCATTGGATTATTCAGGAGTTCTATAATCAATCAAACATTTGTTGCATCGGGAACACATAATATAGAACAAGCATAGCATAATTAAATAAATTTCCTGGAAAAATCACACTTTATTAAATTTGACTGATAATCGCTCAACAGGAGGGTAGACCATTGTTCATCCAGGAACACAAAGACTAAACTGATAAATGAGACTCTAAAGGATAATGCGACATCAATTCTAAAGGAAAAGCTAGGAGATTACTGCATGTCTCCATACAAATCATTTATATCATCCTCTTGGGATTTATCTTTATTCTTTTGGAATTCTTTTAGCTCATCCCCAATAAGATCATCCTCCTCCATGGGAGTATCATCATAACCAAGGAGGCCCTTCTTGAATTCTTCCGTGGGGTGGAGACTTGATCATCATCCAACTCCATTTTATTGTCAACAACAGGTTGAGAAGTGAAATGCGCATCTGTTTTGTTCCCTTGATTTTTTTGCAATCTCCCAGTGGATTTCATATACAGTTCTACCAAATGTTTTGGGGTGTGGCATGTACATGACCAATGACCAGTACATCCACACCTATAGCATGGTTGTTTAGGATCGGTAGCATTCTTTGCTAGTCCTTTCTTCTGGAAGCGATCTGATCCATTTTCTTTTGTTTTCCACCAATTTGTGAAATTTGTGGAAAACAAACGCTCGAAATGTCACAGCCAACATGCCATGTGGCCCATGTAGCTCTCCTTCAGGCCTCACGAGGCCGTGCTAGTCGCATGGCAAAACAACTGCTTCGGCCATAAGAAGCCTGCGCGCACGCCTGCATGTGGTAGGTCGGTAAACTTGCCCTTATGGCTTGTCTGCTCGCACGACATTATGGTCGATTCAATCACTTGCCCTTAAAGCCGTCCGGATGGGCTGGTCAGCGGCTCTCTTCAAAAGGAAGTCGGTGGCTAAAGGATGCGCCATATCCATGACGATTAATGAATCGCCACCGGTCTTGGTCGATCGTAATCGAAAGCCGCCGAGACCGAGAATGCCGTCTACTTCGATGTCGAACACGCTTCGTTTCTTCGGTAGCGGCAAGCGAGTTCCGGCAGGCGTGATGCCTCGACTTCCGTGCGCCCTCCAACTGGCCCGGCACAACACCTCGACCTCGGCGGCGGCGGCCAAGCGGGTTAACCGGCGTGGTGCCTCGACTTCCGGCGAACGCAGCGATCTGAGTTCTAAGGGCATCTCCAAGCAGTGCCGCTTGGTGGCTATAAGCTTGTCCATATCGGCATTTGTCTTATGTGGAGAAAGAAAGAGAGACACAAGCATCGGCGACAAGTTTATGCTTGCGATAGCTTCAATCGAGCCGATGTCGCCTCGCCTATCGCCACCTATCGACAAGGTCGATGATTATAACGTTTCACCTCCTCGCGGGATCCTCTCCTCCACCTTGGCGCTTCCGCTCTCCTCCCCAAATCCCGCGGGATCTCACGGCCTCTCGCCTCCTCGCGGGAACATGCAGCTCCCCCCCCCCCCCAAATCAGCGGGATCTCCCTCCTCGCGCTCTCCTCCCCCAAATCCAGCCAGCGGGATCTGCGCTCTCCCCAAATCAAAATCCAGCTCTCCTCCGTGGGATCACCCTCCTCATGTCATCCTCCCCACAAATCCGGCGCGGGATCTCCACGAGCCACGACAAGCTTTTAAGCCAGGGAAGCGACAAATGCCAATGTTGTTCCTCCTCAAGCCGAAGGTGTGGAGAAGCACCACCCATGACGAACCCTCCTTGACGCAATGCGCCAGATGAAGTCTTCTTCCTTCCTCTTCCACTTCTGGTGGTTTTTCTTCTGTAATGGATGTGGATGGATTTTTCCAATTTGATGATTCAGATTTTTCCCCAAAAATTAAAAGCAACTGCAGTGGTGATGGTCACTCGCTCCAAGCGTGAGTAGCACCTCGGCCGCTGAAGGACCAATTCCCCCTCACGGATTGGGATCAATCCTTGGATGTCGACCTCAATGAACCACGGCACTCCTTCTTCAACCCTTGGTGGGCCGGCGCAATCGACACAAAGCAATTTTGCTCCCAATTCTTATGGGGTTTGGGCGCATGACTGCGGCTAGACCGGATGTTCATCTTTGCTCCATCTACAATTAACACCGATGGATTGAGCTTAGATCCACATGAAGGTAGAACAATGCACTTGCAATCACATCAATCACAAATGCGAACTTGCGACTTGTGTTAGGAAAATGCTACCTTGTGAAGTTTCATGCCCTCACCCGTTTGCTGATTTTGTGGAACCCAAAAGCGTCTAACATATGTTGTGGGTCATCTTTTTGGTTTTGTGATTTGAAAACTAAAAAGTGGGCACTTATATGGAAGCTTTGGATTACCATGCACTAGTCTAAGAACTAGCAAGTATGAGTTGACAATAGACACACCCGATGTGGTTATATTCAATAATTTCAGGTTTACGCATCTTACTAGTAGTGCTTTTAATTGTTAGTCACTTATTCTCGAGTGTAATGCATCTAGTTGGCATGAATAAATAGGATCATGTAAGGTTTCAATTTTAGAATTTGCGATCATATGATTGGTGACCCCATCCATTTCCTATTGTGATTGGACAATGGACCACGAAAATTGGGCCTTTTGCACATGTATATCATTCAATGACTATGATGTATGTGTATGTTTCACAATTAAAAATTCAATGTAAAGTTATGAAGCTACAAAGGTAACATGAAAGTTACAATCAAATTAATCAAAATAATGTAATAAGCGAGAATGAAATGCTTGACTATATATATTTTTTATAAAAAATATCTATAATCAAGCATTTCTATTCTATAACTGAAAATAGAATATATTTCATCATTATTCATGTTCATCCCTTTGTAACTTTCATGTTACCTTTGCTACTTCTAAGGCAAGCATTGCTAATTTTCTCTTTGCTTGGATTGTAGCCCTCACGGTGGTTTTGTAAGTCTTCTTAAAGATGGTATGGAGGAAGCAAATCATAATTTAAAGACTGGACATGATGTATCTCATTTGAAAAGCGAAAAAAGGGTTATCAAGACTTCAAGTAAAAACTGACGAAAAGGAGTGAAGCGATTGTCATGGATAACGGAGGAAGACTTAAGATTGGTGAGTGAATCACTAATCTGAATTTGGCTATTTTATTTTGTGTGAATTATCTCGATGTTGTGTCTGCAATTTTAGGTGAGCACGTGGTTAAATAATTCAAATGACCCCATAAATGGGAACAACAAGAAGAATGATCAATATTGGTGTGATGTGCATGCGCTTTATGATATCACCACACCCATATCTAGGAAAAGGAAAGAAAGCATCTCAAAGACGCATGGCAAAGATTAAGAGATTAGTCGGTTTTTTGTGCCTCATGGAAAAAGTACATTTCGATTTATGTTAGTGGACAATTTGATGATATGCGAGAGACAAGGCTCTTGAATTTTATTTACAAGACTATAAAGAAGGCCCATTCATGTTTATGCATTCTTTGGAGGGTTCTTCGCAATGAACCCAAGTGGCTTCTGTGTGTTGGAGGATCATGAGAATACAAAAAGCGGAAGCTTAGTGATGAGGAATGTACCAATTGTAGACATCTCTGAAGATGCGAGAACATGAGCAACATCCGATGGGAACAAAAAGCTAAGAAACAACCTAACCGTGCGCTTGCGCAGCAGGCGTAAAGCAAAAAAAGGTGTGCGGGCGAGGCCGCCGATGCGCGGCATGGATGAGGCCGCTGCGGTGCGACGCGGACTCAGGCACTGCACAGGGCGTAGCTGGCGGCACAGGCAACGGCGGGCTACTCGTCGCCGTGAGTATAGGTGACATCACACCGATCGGTTGGTGCAGTGGTCCGCCATGAGGGCATGATCGTGAAGCCAAAGCATAGTGCCGTTGCCGCTGCTTCTGGGCGTGGGCACCGAGGGCTGCACCGCCGCCGCTCGCGTGGGGCATGGCAACCGAGGGGCACGCCGCCGCTTCACATGGGGCTCGGAAACCGGGGGCTCGCCGCCGCATCATGGGTGGCTTTAGGCCAACGAGCAACGGCACGCGAGTGGACATGACCGGATTGAGATTTTTTTCTTAGTTGTTGATGAACAGCAAAGCATGGATGCTATGAATTGATGTGATGATCTACCGGATCAACAATTACATAAAAGCGTTTACATAGAGTTTGATGTAGGATGATCGTGTGTAGCAGGATAAAATTCGATATTGTGTAGATTGTTGTGGCGTAGACGATCACGATAGGCCTTGGTAGAGCTTCGTGCTAATAACATGTTGTGAAACATAGTCATTCACTCGCGATCAATCACGCAATTCATTGATGCAATCACAAGAACAAGAGCAATGAACACACAACATAGAAGGAAACTCTCTCGCTTTATTAGATTGATTGAATACAAAAGGGGAACACCCAATATATATAGAAAGAGAGAGGAGTTTGGATTCGTCCACACAAATAAGAGATAGAGTTCTAACCAAATATGATTAGTATATCTTAGAGACGGTCATTGATTGGTCCTAAGTTGGTGGTGTGGAATGAGTTGCTTTCACGTATTACTAATTTAAATTTGACGTAGGGTGATGATGAATTTCGATGGAATTTGTGTCAATCCGGATAGTTCTCAGTAAAGTCTCATTACCTGGCATTGATTAATTGCAATGTTCCTAATTTAAACAAGCGCTTATGGAAGTTAAAAGCACCGCTAAGGGTTAAAGTTTTTCTGTGGTATCTTAGAAGAGGGGTCATTCTGACCAAGGACAATCTAGCCAAATGCAATTGGTAAGGTAGCCAAACTTGTTGCTTTTGTCACGAAATGGAGACAATTAGGCACTTGTTATTTAATTGTCGCTTTGCTCGTATGGTCTGGGGTTTTTGGCATTTAGCTTCTGGCATTGCTACACCTGTTAGTGTTTCACATATGTTTGGGAGCTGGCTTGGTTATTTTGAGAAGGGTCTTAAAAATGTCGCTTTACTAGGAGCCGCAGCTATTTGTTGGTCTCTATGGTTAAGCAGAAATGATATTGTTTTTGCCAGAAAATCAAGTTCTTCTCCTCTGCAGGTTATTTATGCTATGTCCCACTGGTTGCGTACATGGGCTGTGCTGCAGAAACCGGATTATGGTGGAGGCTATTCACCAGTTGGTGCAGGTGGCCAAGGATTTCTTTTCCAAGGCGCATGGGTGGCGGTCTGATCTTCGAATTGATAGTCATTAGAGTGTGTGTTATTTTTGTGAGAAGGCTGTGTGCTTTTAGTTAAGCAGAGGCCGGGAGAAATTTTAAGAAATCATATCACTTCGATGTAATGTTTTTGAAATTAATAAAATCTTCCTTTATCGAAGAAAAAAAATGATTAGATTTCATTATCTCATAACAATCAGGAGTTTTTGTATTAAGTGGAATAATTGCAACGTTATCCGGCAAATGGGATTAAGAGATGATACCGGATCTCTTCATGTTTATGCTCCTTGAGGCTTTCGCCGATTAATTAGTTAGTGCATCCATCACGTAGGAAACGAAGCCCAAGTAACAATTAACCAACAAGCATATTTGTTGCGAACGAATGATCAGAATCAGTTGCCCATTAGGAGCCAGTAAAAGTAACTCAAGCAAGCGACCAATGAATTTCATCCCAGTTTATTGTTTTTTTTTCTAGTAATTCCATCTTAGCTAGCCTGCTGAGAGCATCTCCAACAATCAGACCTTAAAATGGAGTCCTATACCTCAAAATAGGGCCTAAACTAAAAGAATTAGGGTCCAAGATAACTATTGACTCCAGCAATTAGACCCTAAACTCAACTCCAGGGATGCGCGGATAGGGATGGGGCCGGAGAGGAGTGTTGCCAAATATAGCTACAGGGCTCCGAGTTCTAAACCTATTTTGATAATTTTTTTCAAAATACAACCTCTATTGGAGTGCCTTTTTTCATCAAAACCCTATAATTACAATTAGCAACCTATTTAGTGGAATAATTGCAACGTTATCCGGCAAATGGGATTAAGAGATGATACCGGATCTCTTCATGTTTATGCTCCTTGAGGCTTTCACCGATTAATTAGTTAATTAGTGCATCCATCACGTAGGGCTGAAGCCCAAGTAACAATTAACCAGCAAGCATATTTGTTGCGAACGAATGATCAGAATCAGTTGCCCATTAGGAGCCAGTAAAAGTAACTCAAGCAAGCGACCAATGAATTTCATCCCAGTTTATTGTTTTTTTTTTCTAGTAATCCCATCTTAGCTAGCCTGCTGAGGAGTAGCAATTCTTTGGTCTCCGAATCTTTGGCATGCTACGTACGTACGCAAGGGCGGAACTGTAGCTATACTTGCGGGTCTCAAACGGTTTTATAATAGGTTGTAAAAGTCACTTCAAAAAGAAATAATATTGTGAGGAGTAGGATTCGAACCCACGACCTCGATTTTGTAGTAGTGTATATGTGACTGTTAAATAAATATTTACAAACTTTGAACATGATTGACTTATTAGATTTTCGATGTCTTAGTTTTAACCCTCTCCGTTCAATTTTCTCTGTACCCACGTGTTGAGCTAAAATCAATATCCGGAGTGAGCTATCATATTTGCCAGAGTAACGAGCGCTCGTGTGTACGTAGCGAACTTTTTCTTAGCTGAAATTTGGTAACATATCCGGTGCAACCCCCCTCCGTGAAACCACTGTGCAACTGAACTAAAAAAAGTTTCAAAAAATTCTCAAAAAATTACCATATGTAGGGGAGGTAAGCTTCTACAATCGTGCAAAATTTGAAGACCAAACCCAATCGCATTTGAAAGATATGAAAAAACAGACAGCAAAAATGAATAGTGATGAACAGTAAAAATCACTGTTCATGCTGAATTTGTCTTTTTTGTAACTGCTAGTATAGGATGAATTTGATCATAAAATTTTATATGTAGGTGGGGTAAGTTGAGATGTACATCCATGATTTTTTTCAGAATTTTTTGAAACTTTTTTTTAGTTCAGTTGCACGGTGGTTTCACCGAGAGGGGTGATTGCACAGGATATTTTTCCCTGAAATTTTACGTCTAATTGGACCAAAATCGCTTCTCAAACTCACCGAAGTAATGGCAGAGCGAATTAATTATACTTATCCACATGCCCGGTAACCGCATGCAAATCAAGGCCCTGTTTGGGAGAGCTTTAGCTCCCAACCAGAAAAAGTTTCTGAAACTTATAGGCTAAAATAAAGTAAATTAAGTTTATATTTTTAGTCTAAAATGTAAACAAGATGATCTACATAAACACTCTTAATGATCTACAGCTTGCTTATGATCAACTGTCTTTTTAAATTTCTAGCACAGGACGAATTTGATCTCCACTGAGAATCCATGATTTTTTTCAAACTTTTTGAAACTTTTTTAGTTGGCACCGTGGTTTCACCAACTCTCTGGTTGAGATATATTCCTAATTATACTTAAATAAGGCATGCAAATCAAGTGTACTGCTCCACAAGGAATATTCTCTTTCACGAAATTTTCACTGTGTTTGACCTCTTTTTTTTCTTTCAAAAATAACACTCTTCTAAGTATTTTCTTTTTGCAAAAATAGTCTCCTTCTTCAACACGAAAGGATCAGGATATGACACTTACATCTTCTATGCCAAGGGACTACTACAGGAGGTAGCGTGGCGCGGGAGGTGGGCGTTGCGATGAGCGTGGAAGCATAGGAGTTTCCATGAGCTGGAGGTGCAGCAACGGATGCGGGAGGTGCTATTCCATGCTATAGTATCACGGGAGTGTCTTTTATGGCACTGTAGCGAGGAGGGGTTAGTTTTGAAAAAAAAATTCAAGAGGAAGCTATTGTTTTAAGAAAAGTGAAGAAAGAAAGTCAAATGAGTGAACAATCCCTCTTTCACATCCTAAAATCGCGCACCACAACATTTCTCGTCCAGGCAAAGAAATTCTGTTCTGTTGGTCATGATGCCATATGTATACATACATACATATAGATATATATATACATATACATATATATTGCAATTCTAGCCTTGTGTGAATATAATTGCAAAATTAGCCTTTTTCTCGATGACAAAAACGTTAGTACGTAACACGTGTCACCTATCATGTTCGTGTACCGTGATTGACCGGTCGATCATGGTAGTAGCTAGTGGGCCCACTGTAGTAGGCGTGTTGCCATACTCCAGCTTGACAGTCAAGTGCTTAGAACCACAGGTGTGGCAGCAGGGTGACAGAGCAGTGTGATCTAGTGCGGCAGGGGCCATTGTCTTGTCATAGCCCTAGCCTCCTATGAAGGTATACGAGCACAACAAGCAATGTACCATTGTTTATATGGTAGGAGAGAAAGCTATAATAGAGAGGGGGGGGGGGGGGTTGCTATGGCTTCGCAGGTAAAGGATACACATAGAATAGGTGACAATTTCTATCTTCTTAAGTACCTCTAAGCACGCGCCACGCTATTTCGGTGGATGCATGTCACGGATTGAAATCTTGTTTCACTCTAAATATCATCCGTAACTAGAGAATAAAATCTAGACGAGATTTAGAAATTTTGAACTAATTTTGGATAAACCACAAAAATAGATTTTCAAATCCGGAATTTTTTCTACCAAGAAAACCGAGATCTCGGCGAGATTTGCTGAAATCTTGGTAAAATTGCACCTAGCGAAAAGTAGCTCAAATGACGTCAAAATTTTTTGAATTTTTTGTGGAGGTTTCTGACATATCAGTTATGTCCCCATAAAAATTTTAGATTATTATAAAATCTAAGGAATTTTTAAAAATTCAAATATGACAATTGTCCTGATAAAATGCTGACCAGCAAATTTGAACCGAATGAAAAGTAAAACAAACCACCTTAGAAAATTTTGAAATTTTTTTTACATGGTTATGATGTATCATTAATATTCTCATAAAATTTTTAGATGATGAAAAGCTTCATGAATTTTTAAAAAATTGGACAATGCTACTGTCCTGATAAAAGCCATACTAGCAAATTTCAACCAAATGAAAAATAGTACAAACCACGTTAGAAAATTTTGAAAATTTTTGTGAATATTCTTGATGTATCATTAATATTTATATAAAATTTTCATATGATGATAAAACTTCAAGAATTTCCAAAAATTATGAGAGCACTACGTCCTGATAAAAACCTAATGATTAATACGTAGATTTTCTTTAATAATAAAAAAGGTTTAAATTTTTTTTAAATTTTGCAGAAGGGTTCTAAGGAAATGATTAAGATCTAATAAAAAATTTTAATCATTATCACACTTCAGTAAATTTATAAAATTCTTGTAAGTGCACTGTACCATTTATGTTCTTTCTGTTTTTTATTTTTGAAATATAACAAATGAAGTTCAGTGCATATATAGATTTGATTGAGCAAAAAAATTTAAAATTTTTGAAAATTTTATATAATGGTATTGAGGCAATTATTAAGCTCTTATAAAAATTTTGAGTCATGATCACACTTGATAAAATTTATAAAATTCTGACAAAGTTACTGTCCCAATTATGTTCAATTGGTTTAATTTTTTTAAAGATAACAAATGGAGTTAAATTATTTTTAAAATTTTTAGTATAATCCTACACTTCTTAGAATGGTACTATAAATTTTTCATATCATGATAAAACATATAAAATTTTATAAAAATCCAAAAGTGTTTTTGCAGGTTTTAAAAAATATCTCAAAAATTTGTTTTTCAACAAATTTTCACAGGAGATAACTTTCTTAAGGTTTATTGATAATTTTCAATCGAATTCGGTTAAAAAAAAGTTAAAAACCGGTCAAAAACCCTGAGATCTCGTTGAGATATGCCAAGATTATTATAGCAATTTAAATTTGTTTGAATTTTTTTACTCTAACCGATATTTCAAAACATATCCACCTCGATAAGCGAGATCTAGTAAGATCTCGTAAAATTTTGGTGAGATTTCAATCCCTAATGCATGCATTGCACGAGCTTCCCAACCATAGTATATCCATTCATCGAATTGTGCATATTAAGGCGCCTATTCCGCCGGCGGATTGTCACGTAATCCCGTCATTTTCCTGCTGGGACTGCAAAATATCGTCCGGTCCGAATCGCTCGTCTTTTTTAGCTTAGGTTTTTGCGTGAATATTCGCCACTTGCATCGCCCCTCCCGAGGGTAACTCCACATCCGAAATGGCCTTATTTTGTTGCAAGCTTACAGGCAAAGGGAATGGAAGTTATTTTTTCTACCAGAGAGAAAAAATATGTTGGTGTGTTTTTGGGTCAACTATGGTCAACCCTCTAGTGGAACTGAATTTCGATTCAATCAAGACAACAAAAAGATATCAGGATTAAGTGATTCTTTTACCATCCTCGGAAGGTAGTAGAAAGGTTTAAAGATAATTTAGTACTATCTTTCTTAGGGACGGTAATAACTCTCCAGAATTAAACCTCCGAAAGCTCGCACAAGAAATATAGAGGAAGAAGTAGAACCAGAAATGAAATCAGTTTCCCCTTCTCTGTTTGTTAGCAGCAGTAGTAGTACTTCAGTAAGCCCACTCCACTGCCCGCCACGGCTCCTCGAACAGACGCGCGGATGTCACACAAGAGCAGAATCCAAAGGACTCGCCTCTGCAGCAAAAACAAGAAGACCAAACAAACTCTGCAAGAACAGCAGTGAAGCGAAGGCGAAGTGGTGGTGGTCATGTCTCTCATGGCAGTGGCATCCCTCCCTTCCTACAGCGCCCTCCGTGCGCTTTCTTGCCCGAGGAGGAGAGCCAGCGGAGCCCTCTCCCCGGTGGTGGCCATGGCCTCCACAGCCAAGTGAGCTCTCTGCTCCTCCTCCTCCTCTTCCTCTGCGCTGTGCCAAGGCTCTCGCTTCTGCTTATCATTTCTTTTGCTGTTCTTGATCTTGGTTCCTGAGCCGTCGTTTCTAGGACATGAGGGACGGTGCGTGGTTCTTGAGATTTTGGGAATGCGTGATCTTGGATTTTGGGATGGTGTGCTTCTATTTGATCCTTGCTGTGGATTGATTGGGGTTTAATATTTCAGCTCATTTCCGTTTGGTTTGGTACTTCTTCATCTGCACCTGTTTGGTTCAACTGAATTCATCCATCAAAGAAACTCTTCCTTTTCTCTTTCTTTTTTTATCGTTTATTATGCTTCGGTTCACGCTTTTGTCATCGTAATCTTACTTTACCGTTCGCGTGGAGATTGGAGAGTTGAATTCTGGTAATTTTCATTATGTTTGTACTGCCTTATTTCAAATTGATTGGTTTAATCCTCCTTCATTTTAGGGCTCGGCTCCACCGGATCCATGGATCTGGTGGAGCTGGTATTTCTATTTAATTACATTTGTAGATGGATCATATTGTTTATATTTTAGACCAAAATATAAACTTAATTCACTTTATTTTAACTACAAGTTTCAGATCTCGGTTGTATGCCCTAAGATTAGGTAGATCATCTTGTTTACATTTTAGACTAAAAATATAAACTTAATTCACTTTATTTTAGTTTATAAGTTTTCAACCTGAGTTGGGAGCTTGGAGCAGGCCTTAATCCTCCTTCATTTTAATTCTTTTTAATTATTTGTGGGGTGAGCTACTATTTCTTGTATGAATTGGTTTTGGCATTTTTGTCCCTTTGGAGCATATGCATATGTAAATCCTACAGTTCAGTTGCACTACACCAAAAATTTGCCCATGCTTTTTGGATGCTTGTTGTGATCTCTTGTTCGCTTCGATTCTGCTTATTGTTGAGAGATCTGAACTCAGTGCAGTTCTAGTAAAGGTTAAGGATTTCAGTTCCCATGGTGTGCAATTAATATGCGGATGTACAATGTACTCGTACTATTAGCGATACAAAAATTGCAAGAAGGATATTTGGTATCAGGTGTTTCTATTTTGACCACGTCATGCCAAGTTAACTTACATTTGACTGGTATTTTCATAACCAAAAAATGATAGATCTTGAGCGTTGTTAGAGCAACTCCAATCCAAACCCTTATATTTTCCTCCTAAATCACTCATTTAGGAGTGGTGTAAAAATTAAGGACACCCTATATCAAATTTGTCTCCAACCCACACTCCCTATTACTCACTCCTATTATTTATCTAAACATTATTATTACTTTGCACCCATGAATTATTTACTAAAAATAGGAATAATGAATAAAAAAATATTGAAGAAAATAATAGGGGGGGAAGGAACAAGCCCCTAGATGTAGAGGTGAGAAGATGTCTCTCTAAAATAGGGGTTCCTTATAAGGGTTGGATTGGAGCTCACATTTTTCTAATTCTCCTTATAATTTAGGATAGGGGGAGGTTTAGGGAGGGAGTGGGTTGGGGTTGCTCTTACTCTTACAATTAGTTGCAAATAGCACGTATAATTTGAAGGAGTATTCGCATAGCATCAAGGATTGCGTCACAAAAAATTAGAGCAATTAATTTTGGACTCATTGCAACGATGTTTGTGATTTCTGAACGTTACAATCAAATTTGCATAAACGGGTGTAAATTTCCCGGGAGAAAAGCATGGATGTTTCACCAATCAACATACTCATAGGCAGTTCGATTGTTGTGTCAGAGTTGTACTTGTATCACCTCTGGTGTTACTCGGACACGGACACGAGAGTCGGGATGTCGCAAATGAGATTGTAATCCATTTTTGCATTACTCTTCTTCCAATCTTGAGCTTACTTTTTGTTGCTTTATGAAGGGTTGGAACTCCCAAAAAGCCCTTCACCCCTCCTCGTGAGGTGCAGCTCCGAGTCACCCATTCACTGCCACCTCAGAAGAATGAAATTTTTGATTCGCTGAATCGATGGGCAGAAGACAACATCCTGATCCTCTTGAAGCCGGTTGAAAAATCATGGCAACCGCAGGATTACCTGCCGGACCCTTCTTCCGATGGATTCTATGATGAAGTCAAGGAACTGAGGGAGAGGGCCAAGGAAATTCCAGATGACTACTTTGTTTGCCTCGTTGGAGACATGGTCACGGAGGAAGCCCTGCCTACTTATCAGACAATGCTAAATACCCTTGATGGTGGTGTCAGAGATGAAACTGGCGCCAGCCCAACCAGCTGGGCTATCTGGACAAGAGCGTGGACTGCTGAAGAGAACAGGCACGGTGATCTTATGAACAAGTATCTGTACCTTACTGGGAGGGTTGATATGAGACAAATTGAGAAGACTATACAGTATCTGATTGGCACTGGAATGGTAAGCTCTTGTGTCTAGTTCCTGCAAAATGCCATAAGCCATATTTCTTATTTTTCTTTTTCTTTTCTTGATTCTTTGTTTTATTGCTGACAACGAAGGGATCACATAATTACCAGTTGGGAACTCTGATTTCGAATCTTCAGATGACAATTAGCAGACGAAAATGTTTACAATGATAACAAATATGTTCTTTGAAACAAAAACAAAGATAAGACTTACAAATGGCAACTGCTGTTATTTGATTCACACAAGAACTGTATGGAATAACCTTGTTGTGGTCGTCCATTGTGAAAATGTCGGTCAATTTACTTGCCTACTTATATGCACCATATCCTATTGTACCACTACCAACTGGTTCATTGCACCCTCAAGTTTCAGCAGGGAAGATTGTAAGTTGACTGATCACCTTCAGCAACATACATGATACATGTTTAAAGATACATTTCTTGTTCTACGCCCACCTTCTGCTGTGCTTACTTCCTGCAGGATCCAAGAACCGAGAATAATCCCTATCTAGGCTTCATTTACACGTCTTTCCAAGAGAGAGCAACTTTCATATCTCACGGCAACACCGCAAGGCACGCCAAGCAGTACGGCGACACAAAACTAGCTCAGATATGCGGTACCATAGCAGCTGATGAGAAGCGCCACGAGTCGGCTTACACCAAGATAGTCGCGAAGCTCTTCGAGCTCGATCCCGACTACACGGTGCTTGCATTCGCCGACATGATGAAGAAGAAGATCGCAATGCCCGCCCATCTGATGTACGATGGGCAGGAGGACAACCTGTTTGAGCACTTCAGTGCGGTGGCGCAGCGGTTGGGCGTCTACACTGCCAGGGACTACGCTGACATCCTCGAGTTCTTGGTCCAGAGATGGAATGTCGCGGACCTTACCGGGCTATCTGGGGAAGGGAGGCAGGCGCAGGAGTTCGTCTGCTCCCTGGGGCCAAGATTCAGGAAGCTGGAGGAGAGAGCTCAGGCAAGGGCAACGCAATCACCGGCTGTTCCTTTCAGCTGGATCTATGGCCGGCAAGTGCAGCTTTGAGTAAGATTGCAAAAAAACTAGATAAAATTTACAGGGATTTAGTGATGAGGAGGTTGCTGTAAGAAACAATAACTTGGTCTTTAGCTGTTATGACTTACAGCAGAATAGAATGAAAGTTAGCCGGTTCAATATAAATTTAGGCTATTAGCCAGAAATCGTCTTCGAAATGTTTGGCTTCTCTACACTGCATTCTTCCTCACCAGAATTCTGCTCATGCGTTCCTTGCCCAGCTCATTTGATACGGCACCACAATTGTTGTATAACATATTAGGCACACTTGTTGTGTGACTGTAAGTGGGCCCGGTAAGTTAGTTAGTGTGCCTTGCAGTGATCTACAGGGGCTAGTGAGACATCTGGCTAGGTATAGGTCACCAAACTGGGGTGCTGAAAGAGAGAAATTGAACAAACAGCTGTAGGAAATGTTATGTGATCTTGTAAATTTCTATCGTTTTTTTCTTTCTGAATATGGTACATCATGCATGTGTTGTTGGTTCCTTGAATCACTTTTCAGCAAATAAGACTCGTTTCTCATTCAATCTAGCATAATATGGAAAATTCATGATTTACAGTGAGCTTCCAATGAAAAATTGATGAAAACATCTATTGGCATTAGGTTGATGAAGAACAATGGCCATTATACAGAGAAACGTCATTAATATTCCACATGAACTAATTATACAGGAATTCCTGAGGGTAACTGTCAATACAGGATAAGGAAGAGAAACTATTATGAAGGATGGTATGTTACAGATCTGAACAGCATTATCTATATACGCAATATATGACGTATCTATATTCAAGCAAAGGGAAAACATTGACCTTTTATAATTCAACTATACATGCGTACATTACGTACATCAATAGCAAGCACAGAAGGAAACAGTTCAGTGCAGTTTCTCCATGAGAATAGCGGTCGTTGGGGATCTCTTCTTCATCTCTTCACAGTATACAGCAAAGACAGGTCTGAAAGGGAAAGATGTCAGTCAATAAGGTTTTACTTTAGTATTGCACTGAAAATTTTGCTGACAAATAAATAATGCTACTTTGTTGAACATTCAAGCAATTTGCCCACCTCACCGTACTAATGCAGTTTATCACCCCGAATGACCTGACGTAAACAACACACATCTCCAGTGTTTAGAGGGATCGAAATTTAGTCCTCCAGTTTAGTCCAGCTCATGACATTATATCCATGCTTAAAGCTATAATTTCCATTAACACACTGACTGTTGTTTGTTCAATGTTTAGTTATTAACACTGGTGTGATGTCTGAGTTGAGCGTGCCTGAAGTGTTCAGCTTTGCTCATACATGAAAAACGAGTGAGCAGATTGCGCACCAGAGCAGCTTAGTTTGGTTCTCGTCAGATATCTAATGGTGAATTGGTTATTAGTTGTGCAACCTGGCCGGTTCGTATAAATTTATCTTGCCAAGAATGTCCTTAAGTATTTAGGGGTATGTTATCTATGGTTGCAATGCTGTTATCCAGCTAACTTGATTCAGAAAACAATAGCTTGGATTATCTTTGCTACAGTCCCTATCAACATATAAGATGTCCAGATACGCCGATACCGATACGGATACACGATATGCCGATTCTGCAATATGCAATTTCTCAAAAAACACTGATATGGCGATACATGTGAATATATATAATGAAAATATAGATAAATATACATGAGATATGGTATGTCACACAAAATAGACATAAAAGAGACTATAACAAAGAAAATAAAGAAGCAAATAGGGCAGATCATCTCGCAGGCCCATTAGCCCAAAGTAAGTAACTTAGGGTATCTAGTCTATTGCTGCCCTAAACGTCTCCACAATTGTGAGCTTCTATTTCTGCCAACTGCAGCCATATATCTTGTCTCCTAGCTGCTATTGCCCTCACCAACTCCTAGCTACCACCAGCTGCCTAGGAGTATACCATACTACCACAGTCAAGAGGGGAGAAGAGGACTAGTCGAAGGATTCACCATGCGTGACCAATGGTGTCATCGTGTCAGCAGGAAGAGGGGTGTTGCGCACCACTGTCTACAGGGGAGAGAAATGTTGGCATGAGAGCCTAGGAAAAGAGAGGAGCAGGGGCGGTGGTGTAGAGAGCGAGAAAAGGTTGTGGGATGGGAACAAACGATTTTAACACTTCCTTCTAAGTTGGTAGAAATATTATGGTTGAGAGGTATTTGCAAGTATCGGAGAAGTATCAGGAATTATTATCTTTTTTAAAAATGGAAAATTTATCGTACTGGTAGGATACGTATCTGGCCGTATCAGGGCCATATCCGTATCTGATATGAATAAGCCAGTTATCGTAAGTATTAGAGTATTGGAGGTCAGCAGAGCACCAAATTGGTAACACTGGATGACAATGTTGAAACTGGAAAATATGAGACTGAGCTGATAAGTTGTGCACCACAAACTCAATAAATCTTTTCCACATATAGCAAAATTAATATTAGACAACTGAAACCGTTCAATCTAAATCAACAATTTAAATTCAATAATTAGACTAAGACTTTTCCATTAAAAAATAATTAGGCTATGTCCTACCGCTACATGGTTAGACAACCTGAATAACATAATGTACATGTCTTATAGTGACTGGCCAAATATTCTATTTCATATCTGCAAGTTCTTGACCTGTACTTCTTTTTGTTGGTACCATATCAGGAATTTGTGAATAAAGAAGTGTGATAAACTGGGCCAAGGAACCATACTGATAGTGCAGGTGAAAATATAAACCCGTGAGGGCCACCGCCCCACGCCTCCTTCTCCCCACGTCCCCTGCCCTAGCCGCCAGGACTCCCCAGCCCTAGCCACCGTCAGACCTCTTCCCCACCCTTTCTCTGCCACGCCGCTGCCGGAGCGAGCTCGCGGGAGGCCCGTTCAGCTTCCAAGGAAGGCGGCGGCGGGGCCATCTCGCCCCATGGACTCGATTGCCCAGATCCGTGCGGGGACGTCTGTGGTTGCGCTCTCCACTCCGGCGGGTGGAACTCCGGTGGCCTGGCGGCCGGATCTTTGGTGTCCCTCACCGGATCCGTGCTCTCGCCCCGGATTTAGCTGTTTTGGTGGGAGCCTTGCCGCCGATGATGGCCGCTGCTCCCGGTGCGGTGTCTTGGTGGTCGCCCGGCATCTTGTGGATGATGGGCAATCTAGGTGACTACTCTTCGCCGGCGTCTTCATCTCTTACTAGCGTTGTTCATACATTTCTTTTGACCTATGTCATCTTAGCATCGATTCGTGGATTCGCTTTCTTAGGCGACACAACTTATTTTTAGATGCACTCTATGGACTTGATGATCGTGTGGCTATTGGCTAGCTCGCGAATCTGTCATCGAGAGTCGAACATCTAAAATTGTTTTGTCTGCCTTGAGAAGGTGGCCGTTGCTATTGGCTAAGATTAAGTGGTATGGCGGCACTAGCTTGGAATGAGGGTGGTTGCAACATGGGATCTCCCAGCTTGACTTGAGGAGAAATCCTAGGTCGACCTTAGTTGGTTGTGCCCGCAATGGTCTTGTTGAAGGCATTGTTTTGTAGTCAAAAATTTACTCTCCGAGGTGAAAACCTTTGGTCTGGCCTTCACTGGTTGGATCATGGTAATGGCGGTGCGTGTAAGTATCGAGTCCTTCTTGGAGGCGTTGTCATTGGAGAGTTTTTATCGCGGTCCAAGTGTTGCTATGATGGTGGATAGCCTTGAAGACAATATTGCGTGATGTAGTTTGCCGCGACGGTTCCTTTGTCTTTTCTTGTGTGTGTGTGTTTGGCTGTGTACACCCTAGCTGTGTAGAGGCCGGGAGTCTTCTTAGTATATACAGCCACCACAGTGTTCATACAAAAATTATCTGATCCATGTAAAAACATGTTCCCATGAATTTAATGTACAGAGGTGTGTGATCAATGGTTGCAATACCAGCTAACTTGTTTCACAAAAGAATAGCTTGACCTATCTTTGCTGCAAGACGGGTTAGCCGTTCAACAGAAATGTACTACATGACAATGTTGAAACTTCAAAGTATGAGACTGAGCTGATAGATTGTGTAACAAAAACTCAATAAATATATCTTTTCCAAGGAAAAGAACCTCAATATCAGACAATTGAAACTGTTAAGATCTCATTTACCAATTAAATAATTCCACCATTACACTTCAAGACAGTGACTCAATCCGTATGCCATATGGTTTTGGACATCGACATGGTCCCTGAAATGCATCTTTTAAACACTAATTGTTATTGTAATATATTTAAAAAATTCAATAAAATTGTAATATTATGAAAGTACATTCAAGACAAACTTGCACATATGATATGTATCCAATCTAAATATTTAAAAAGATATCGATAGCTAACGTTTCGAAAGTTTGACTGCACATAACCTAAATTGACATATTTTTGTAACCAGAGAGAGTACTCATATATCATGTATAATAACAAAAACTACAGATCAAGATGCCAGATGAAAATTGTTCATATTTTCTCTTATTTGTGATGAATTATACAAAGTGATGCAAGGATCTGTATTATTGTAGGAGCACTTCAACAATGCTATTAGGGGCTAACTACTAGTGAACACTAGGGAGGAGTTTACACACACCTGTTTTACTTTATGTTCCTGGCTGCCGCTAGAAGATGGTGGTTGCTTGACAGAAAAGTTCGGCGACAATTTATCATTCCTCACCCTGTTGAAAATTCCACTGTGCTACTCGCCCAATGCCGCATTAGAGTCATCCCAATCGCCGAATGGCGGTACAGTCACTTCATCATCAGTCTGGATTCAGAAATGCAAAAGCACCACCACACCACTCTTCAGAAACTTCTAACGCAGCATATATACACCATTTCTGAAGGTACGAAGGAAAGAAAGAACTGAGGAGAAGAGGGAAACTACTTCATAGCCCCGGCCTCCTTGTTTCCCTCTGCTCCTTCCAGGAGTAAGTGGACCATGGCCTTCAGATGAGGCCCTCCTTTCTGGAGTCTGCATTCCAGCTGACCTGTGCTTAGGCTTTGCTGGATTGGCAGTTTGCATTGCAGAGGCAGCCCCAGCAGTTGCTTGGTAAGGACTTCTATTTGGGCTACCGTACCTACCTTGGTCCAGGTGTTGTTGGTGCTGTGGATTCACATGCCTCCGAGCGGGTTCACGGTGGAGAGGGGATCCAGAATAATGGGGATGATCAGTTTCAGGCTTACTTGCTCGTGTCTGGTATTTGGGTTTTTGGTCCCAAGGCTTCAGGTGTGCAAGTGGATGGATGCAACGGTGATTTGCGAGGAGGTTCATGGTTTCTTCTTGGATCATTTGGGTTGGAAGAAACACCAGTTTTCTTGTTCCTTCGCACGCCCTCAAACTTCTGCGTATATGGGGTGTAACCAGTGGTCTCCCAGTCCCCAAATGCAGGAATTCCATGTTGCTGTTTGGACCACATGAATTAATAAACAGTGTTAGTGCCTGTAGGAATTTGATTCTCGTGGTGAAACCATGTAACCAACTGAAATAGGGTAAATCTTGGAAACATCCTAAGCAATATTGCAGATTTGGTGTATGCTCTCAATTGCATGGTAAAGATAAATTACAGTTAATTATAAGCAATTCATGGCTGATAAGTTAAGTGTAACAAATTACAGTTAGAATTCTTACATACAGAATTGTTCAATGATAACTTGTTCCCTGAAGATTGGAAAATTCCTTCAAGGTTGAAGAATAATCGATAGTAACAATAATAGCTAACAAAAAATCAGCGGCATTAATAAAAGGCTAAGGAATATTACGGAAACAACAAACAGACCAATAATATTCGAGTAACTATTTCATCATCCAAAAATACATGTGAACAATTTGCATCCCTAAACCATAAATACTATATGTAGTGTTCCATGAATTTGACATAATTTTGAGTTCTGTGTGGATATATGTGCTTTTCCCCTTCATCCATATCAATGTCAAGAAGCATAAAATAGGATATAATTACACTCCCCATGCATGAGCATTTACTAGTCCCATTATCCCATATACTGTATCACCCCAATTTTCATGCCTTTTAAATTATCACCCCAATTTTCATTCCTTTTAAAGTTTACAAAATAAAAATAACCATTTGGGTTTTTCCTTGAACTAATTAAAGCTTAATTGGAAATTTCTAAATAAAATGATTTAATTTGAATAATCTAAACATCAATTAAATTAAAACTAGTTTTAGTTGGGTTCCTTGTATTGCAAGGAATTTTTCTGTATTTTCTTGTAATTTTTGGAGTATGTTTGTTATTTATTTGGATTTATTTGAATTTCTAGGCTTTTCTAAAATATGAAAATTCCTTTTCTTTTTGACAAATCCTGCGGGCCAAATCTAGTCGGTCCATCTCTCCTCCCCACCAGCCTCCCTCTCCATCTAGGCCGTGGCTCATTTCCTTTCCCTCTATCTTGGCCCACCTTTTCTCCCCCCTCTGCTTGGCCCATTGCCACTGAGTCAGTACAACTCACGCGCCCGGGCCACTCCATGGAAAAACCATAACCCTAGCCGTGCATCACCGCCGTTCTCACCTTTCATGTCACCTAAACCTCCTAAGGATATTTAAAGTCTCGAGAATCCTCGATTCGTGCACCCCTCATCACTCTGCATCCATTGTTAAATGGTTTGATGAAGTTGTAGATGGTGAAGGGTGAAGTCTCGACATTCTATTTATGTTGTCTACCATTGGTTTAATAATTACCATTGGTTTAGTAATTATTTATTATATTTTCTCAAATATGCTTTGAATTTATTTATTATATTTAAATTCAAGTTATTGTTTTCTGCAAAAGAACCATATGGCCACTTATTTTCAAGACCTACATGAATATATTTGCATTATTGTTTCCTATGATTTGCTAAGTATTCTATATACTCACGGTTGTACACATCATTGTTCAGCTATTGAAGAAGATCGTCAACCTAGGAGGTGGTTAATGAGGACATTTCTCCAAAGATCACGGAGGACGAGGTCGCACTACCCCCAATCGATTGCCTATGACATATGAATAAACTATAATTGAAGTCATCTTAATTCCTTCTATTGCAATTAATCGAGTTGTTCAGCCTCTAAGGCTACTAATGGTAAGCTTTGGCTATAAGGTCAATACTTTGATTTATTAATGCAAATTGCATATTCATAGCTATACGTATATATAGTTGATATTTTATCTATGTTACTACTGTATGCACTAGTATAATCTTGGATTAATGCAATATACAAACGGTTTGGATTTGGTAATCCGGGTCCCAACATATATCTATAGTTGATAAGCTTTGCACTAAAAAAATACTATAAAAACCAATCATGAAGTAGATTAATGGCTCATTGCTCTAACCAACTAAAACTAGATAGATCTGGTCAAGATAAGCGGGCATGCAATAAAATTTCAAGTTAGTTCCTTTGTAACTAGTTAAATCAACCGTCAATAGAGTAAGAAACGTCAAGAATAATTAAATTGCATCATGCTACAAGCCTAAAACCTAAGTATCAGTAACTCATAATTGTTCTAATTCCAAGAAAACAATAATTAAAGCAACTCACCACCATCAGCCACTTCGAGCTCACCACAAATAGAGATCCATTAGGAGAAAAGTGCCTCCTTTTCCAACGAATTCTGGGAGAAATGAACCAAATCCTCCAAATATAGCTAGAGGTTCTGTCCGAGAACAACCAAATAAACACACTGTCTATCGAAAGGAGCAAACAAATTACCCCTTTCTCTCTCGATTAACCTGAGACGCCAAGATCAAATCCACCAAAAAGTAAAACAAAAAATTAAAGTTTCTTTCACTTCAAAAGGCCCCAAAAATGGTTCATCATTTCACGGAATCCAAGAAAAGAACGGATTGAATGCAGCTCTCCTCACTCAGATTCCTTAAGGGAACAAATTGAACCCAAAGATTCTAACAGATCAACAGCCAAATTAGTTCCTTTCACCTCAATTCCTCAAAGCAAAAAAACAAAGAAACAAAATTTTCTCAGAAGCATCAGCAAAAGATGCTTCCTTCTTGAATTAACCAACAGAATACCCCCCCACCCCACACACACACACACACACCACACAGAGCAAGAATAAAACTACCAATCCTTACAAGAAAGAAAGAAAGAAGCAGAATTATCCGAGAACAAAATAAACCACCCAAGAACCAGTCAAAGAAGGTTTCTTCGCCCTAGACCTCTAAGAAAACAACCCAATTCCACCCTGATATTATCGAAAGGCCTCTGCTTTCACTCAAATCTTTCAGGAAACACAAAAACCCTGCCCAAAATATCCCAACCTGTCGGGACCGGATTTCCAAATCCGAACCCTCTGTGTGTAACCGTGCTAGTTCAGGAAAAGCTAGCACACACAGTGGAAACAGTGATGATAATACAATCATATCACGAATCACTTAATAGTAATTAAGCAAAAAGAGTATCAGCCTTATGGCCAAATTATTACAAATAGGCAGCCTCATGGCTTAAGTTCAATAAGAAGCAACGGAAATAAGATAGTAGCAGCAGAATGAGCCAATCCATATGCCCAACAGGCAATCGACTGGGGTACGTGTCCTAGTAGTCCGGATCGCCTTCATCATAACCACAAGCATAGAACTCGTAGTCACCTTCAGGTTCAGCACACTCCTCTGTGGAAAGTTGGGAAGTTTCAAGGGTGAGCACAAAATGTACTCTGCAAGTCTTGGAAACATAATGCATGATAACTATATGTATGGCCAAACAATTGAAGGCATAATATGGTTCATTTGGCGTAAAGCAAAGTTTAACTTTAAATACCAATAGTAGTTTCACAGAGCATCATTTAACAAAATGCAAGTAAATAATAATTGAATTTGATGTAACAACTACACAGGTTCCAACCACCTGACTAACTCCAACCACCAAACCAAAACCCGAGAGTTCCAACCACTCATGGATTCCCAAACCATCATTTTCATTTAAAACAAAACCATAAGGTCTACAATGTGCTAGCGTACCTTGCCTGCTCTTGACCGTGGGCATAGCTACTTAAGTAGTTTTAACTCTGCAGAGTGTGTGCAATTTTACCCACAAGACATGATTGACTCTTGTTGCCATGCAATTAAAACACTTCCTTTGGTGTGTCAGTAGAAAGATCACGACAAGGCCTTTACATTGCATGACCCTGCTATTAACTTCGCCCACTAAGGTTTCACCGCTGTTAGGGTTATAGCCACCCAGTGCAGAAGCCCCCTCTTGCGCCTTGCGAGTGTCTACATCCGGCACCCACATTCAACCAAATGACGAAGCCAATAACGAGATGCACAAATTAATTAACGAGGTCGTACCCATATAGACTTGTGGTTGTACGGTAGTGTTTGGTCCATGGTAACACATGCTTCAGTCCTTAATTGACTAGGGCGGAACATTCACTTTACAAGATCTCGTGCATCTAGCACCCACCAAACATCCATCCGCCCCGGTTTAAGCCATTTTCACTTTAATTCATTTAAATAACAGCAGCAATACCAATCGCCACAATTCAACAAATAAGTTTAAATAATGTTTGACAAGTTTTCCATAATGGCATAATACCAAAACGTTTAAGCTAGACTAAGCAATTCTACCGTCCCATGCTACACTATTGGTTATTACCAGATAAAGTAGCTAATATCATCTAGGGTGACAAAGGGTGTCATGATTAAAGTCAATGAGGTTATAACAAGTCTAGGTTTTAGCTACACCTTAACACTACAGTTAAAGTACATTGCGCAAAATAATAAGCATGCCTAATTTAAAACAACATAACGTTTTTATAAAATTTGGGATCAACATGTTCAAGAAAGACTTGCCTTCAATGCCTCCCGCTGGTTCTATCTCCGCCTGATGATTCTCCTGAGTTTCGATTGCGTCGTCTACACGTGAAACGAGAAAAAATAAATAAAATAAATTCAAAAATTGAAAATAATGGTAATGAAAGATAAATCATGAATTTATATGAATCTAGAAATTTTAATCACGGGAATCGGAGCTCGGACGAAGGAGAATGGGCTCCTGGAAGTTTCTCGGGTCGTAAAATCAGAGAAAAATCAATGGGGTGACACGTGTCAGCATGTGATTAGATGGAATTTTGGATTTTCGAGAAAATCAAAAAATGAAAAGAATCTTTGGCTGACAAGTGGGACCCACGAGTCAGAGACTGGTCCACGGTGGACCGAGACTACCGACAGGAACTCGTAGTGACATGGCGGATCAGCTGAGGTGGCATGCCACGCGGCAGCTAGGGCTAATGTGGCACCTGACACGGGGTTGGCGAGGCAGTTGACACGGCGCACACGCGGCGAGACACATGTCGTGTATCCAACGGCACGGCCAGATCGGACAGCAACGAAGCGAGGAAACAGTGACGACGATGCGGCAAGATCTGAAGCACATGATCTCGATCGGACGGCCGAGGAGTCGCGAGGGTGAACGATGGCAAGCGGCGGTGCTAACTCACCGGTCGCGAGGAAGAAGAAGCGAAACACGTCAGGAGGATGATGGAACGGGCGCGAGACTTGGCAGTTCGAGGAGAAGACTTCGCAGGTGACTCGGGCGTGCAATCGGCACCGACGGAGACCAATTGGAGGCAGAGAAAATGGTGGCAAAAGGCTTTGGACGGCGGCGCAACTATGACGACCTCATTCTCGGCAACGGAGAGGTCTCTGGCAGCGCGGAGGAGGGCGGCGAGTGCGGCGCGAGATGGAGAGCACGACACGGGGTACGACGGCGGCTTTTATAGCCTCGGGAGGTGGGTCCACGCATAGAATCCGAGAGCGGTGACGGCTAGGGTTTGCATGAGCTGGCGGCAGCGACAGCGATGACGTGGCACCATCTCGGTCGTCCATGAGGCGCTGATCGGACGGCTCACATCACGCGGCTACGCGGGCGACTCTGGATCGTTGGATCAAGATCCAATGGCGGAGGTTGGCGCGAGCTAGGGTTTCGGCGGGGCTGGGCTAGGCCGGCGCGGAGGAGAAGCTAGGCCGAAGGCTAGAAAGACAGCTGAGCGGCGAAGGAATAGGGTTGGGCTAGCAATGAATAAGAGTGGGCTAGAGAAGATGAATAGGAATGGGCCGCGGAGATGAAAGGGCCCGCACTGAGGAGAGAGAAAAGAAAAGGTTTTCAATTTTTAGAAATTCTAGAAATTTGAGTAAAAGCAAATAAATCTAAATAAATAGCAAATAAATTCCAAAAAATCTCCAAAAATACAGAAAAATTCCTTGAAGCACAAGGAATCCAACAAAAACTAGAAATCTTTAGTTTGATGGGTAGATTAGTCAAATTAAATCATTTATTTTTGGAAAAATCAAATTAAGGTTTAATTAATTCAAGGAAAATGCAAATGGTTAATTTTCAGATTCAAGCACTAAAAAAAATCAAATTTTGGAATGTTACACAACCTTTCTCAAGAAAACGATGCAATCATCTTCCCTAGAATCTGTCAAAGGGTGGTCCTTCAACTTGGATTCCATCAAGAAAGGACCCAAACCACATCAAAAATCAAGCAGAAAAAAATCATTTCTTTCCCAAATGTGTGTATATACACACACACTCAGAAGTAGAGGAGGAGGAGGAGGAATTTGAGAGCACTACTATAAAACAGCACATAGGTGACACCCTATTTGTGGCGGTTCTTTTGGAACCGTCACAAATCCATGCATCAGTGGCGGGTCTACACGGAAATTGGCGGGAGAACCATTTGTGGCGGTTTCATCCAAAAACCGCCACAAATAATACATTATCTGTGACGGTTTTTATTTGCAACCGCCACTGATAACGCTAAGACTATTTGTGGCGGCTCCATCCAAAAACCACCACAGATAACTCACTTATCTGTGGCGGTTTGTTTTTGTAACCGCCACTGATAAGGTTGGGACTATTTGTGGCGATTTTTAGTTGGAATCGTCACAGATAGTAAATTATCTGTGGCAGTTTGGTTTTAGAACCGCCACTGATATAATTATATGTGGCGGTTTTTATTCCTATTTAAAACAGCCACAAATAATTATTCCTATATAAACAATCTGACACCAGTCGCTGGTCATCTTCCTCCCCGAGAAGAAAAGAGTCCTCCCCGAGAAGAAAAGCTCTTTGATTTCAGATTTTGTTTGGCCAAAATAGTGTGCTTCTACTTCCTAGAATTGTTCCAAGGTGTGTAAATTGTGTCTCCTCCCTTCATTTGTAATGTGAAATTGCAATGTAAGGTTTATTCCTAGCTTAATTAAGGTTTAGATGCAAGGTTCATATTTAGTTTGTTTTTTATTTACTTAGCAATTTGTAGATGATGAATTTATTACCTTGCTCTATTAGATTAAGTTGTCTACCTTACTTAGATGAAGAACTTTTGGTCAAACATATATGAAATTTATTTAATTAATTAAGATTATTGGATATGAATGAAAAATACATTTTAGTTAATATGATAGATGGGTGATCATGAAGTTGACTTGCATTTTGAGATGAGGAATTTGTTATGTTGCTCTTAGGAGGATATATTTAAGTTTGGCTAGGTGCAGTATATATAGAAATTACAAAGACATAAAATTTCTTTTGTTAGTTACCATTTTTTTTTCGTTAGCGCGTGCATATACATATTGCTCCATTAGTGGCTATTTTTAGTGAATTTGTATGAAGCTTATATCAAATTTATGTTAAATAAATTTTAGTTAATATGGTAGATGGGTGATCATGAAATTGCCTTGCATTTTGAGATGTGGAATTTATTATGTTGATCTTCCGGAGGATATATATAATTTTTGGTTACGTTTGAGTATATATTAAAATTAATTAATTAAGTTTGCAACATTTAATTAGCATTAATGTTGTCCCATTAGTGGATATTGTTGAATATTGGAATAATAATTTATTTAATTAAGATTTTTGGATATTAATAATTGCTTAAATTAATTAGCTGTAGATGGACCGGAGATGGATGTACGATCACGAACCGTTGCACCAAGAATATATCGACAGTGTATCTGTTTTTCTAAGGGCCGAGGAGAACGACTTGCAAAAGAAGGCGGAGTACATACATCGTCCATGCATTGATTGCAAGAATGAGAAGATGTTTTCGAACAAAAACCATATCCATTTGCACTTGATCCGGAGGGGTTTTGTACCTGGCTATACAAGTTGGACAAGGCACGGTGAAGAGGAGATCATACTTCAACGTGATAACGTCGACGACGACGGAGCCGGCAATGTGGCAGCTGACATCAATTATGGATCCGATGAGGATAGGTTGGTCGTCGATGACGACAATAATCTAGCTCAAATGTTGCGCGATGTAGAAGAGAACTACACTAGTCAGAGAGAGTTTAATCAATTCAAGGGTTTGATGGAGGATTCAGAGAAACCTTTGTTCCCGGGTTGTAAGGAGGAATACACAAAGTTGCACACAGTGCTCTCGCTGCTGAAATTGAAGGCATGCAATGGTTGGTCCGACAAGAGTTTCACGGCGTTGTTACATCTCTTAGCGGACATACTGCCTGAGGGAAACATGTTGCCTAAAACCACGTATCTAGCTAAGAAGGTTGTATGTCCCTTAGGATTGGAAGTAGAAAGAATACATGCTTGTCCAAACGACTGTATACTCTATCGCAAAGACTATGCAGACATTCATGTATGTCCGGTATGCAAAGCATCGCGATACAAGCGTAAGGGCGATGACAACGAAGTTATCGAGGTGAAGAAAGGAGCTCCCGCTAAACTGGTGTGGTATTTGCCAGTAATACCTCGTTTGAAGCGTTTATTTGGAAACAAAAAGCACGCCAAGTTGATGCGATGGCACTCGGAAGACCATAAGAGGGATGGAAAACTGAGACACCCGGCTGATTCTGCCCAGTGGAGAACCATCGATAGACTCTTCAGGGAGAACTTCGGAAATGAACTGAGGAATGTAAGGTTTGGCTTAAGTACGAATGGAATGAATCCTTTCGGTAACATGAGCAGCATTCATAGCACTTAGCCTGTGACTCTGTGTATATACAACCTTCCACCCTGGTTGTGTATGAAGCGAAAGTACATTATGATGTCACTGCTTATCCAAGGGCCGAGACAACCTGGCAACGATATTTATGTATACCTACAACCATTGGTGGAAGATCTTGTGATACTGTGGAACGAAGGTGTACAGGTATGGGACGAGTACAAAAGAGAATACTTCACTCTATGCGCATTGTTGTTCTATACCATCAATGATTTTCCTGCGCTTGGTAACCTGTCCAGCCGTACTATAAAAGGAGCCAAAGCATGCCCCCAATGCATGGATGAAACCGCTAGTGTGTGGCTCAACAACTCGAGGAAAATAAGTGTACATGCGTCACGGAGGTTCCTTCGCGAGAATCATCCGTCTTTGCAATATGAAGAAACAATTGACGGGACAAAGGAGGACGATTTAGCTCAAAGGCGTCTTCATGGGGAAGAGGTGTATGATATGGTTAGGGATCTTAATGTTATACTTGGAAAGAATCGGCAATACATCGTGGTCCCATCTTGAGAAGACCATGTGGAAGAAGAGATCCATCTTTTGGGACTTGCCCTCTTTGGAAGGACTTGGAAGTTCGACCTTTGCATCGGCGTCATGCATGTAGAGAAGAATTTATGTGACAGCGTGGTTGGTCTTTCTTGAATATTCCTAGCAAAACAAAGGATGGATGAAGGCACGAAGGGATCTAGAAGACATGAAAATCGAGCCGAGCTACATCCTCAAGACACTGGGAAAGGCCAGCTTTACCTTCCCTCAGCTTGCTACACTTTGAGCAAGAAAGAGAAAACAGAACTCTGCAAGTACTTGCATGGTGTGAAAGTTCCGTCCGGTTACTCCGCAAACATCAAGAAACTGGTATCGATGAAAGATTTGAAGTTAACTGGCATGAAGTCTCATGATTGTCATGTGATGATGACACAAATGCTCCCTATTGCAATTAGAGGTATTTTGCCTGACAAGGTCCGAGAGGCAATCGCGAGGTTGTGTTCCTTCTTCAACGCGATTTCACAGAAGGTCATCGATCCCGTTGGACTTTATGAACTTCAGGCTGATGTGGTAAAGACTCTGTGCCAGCTAGAGATGTATTTTCCCCCATCATTTTTTGATATCATGGTTCATCTCATTGTTCACCTTGTCAATGAGATAAATATTTGTGGCCCCGTATTCCTACATCAGATGTACCCATTTGAAAGGTATATGGGTGTTCTGAAGAAATATGTATGTAATCGATCTCGGCCGGAAGGCTCCATTGTAGAAGGTTATGCAACTGAGGAGGTTATTGAGTTCTGTGTCGATTACATGGAGGAGGTCGAACCGGTAGGAGTGCCTGTATCTCGCCATGAGGGTAGGCTAGGTGGGAAAGGTGTAATAGGAAAGAAATCTACAAATTCTTACGATAATATTTTGTTGAATAAGCCCATTTCACGATATTACCTTGATTAGTTGAGGTGTACCCATATATGGACATACACAAGGGTAAGCTAAGGAGGGAAAACCGAGGGCGATCGAGCTTTGGATAACAAAAGAGCACAATCGTTTGTTCGGTCATTGGTTCGAGGAGCACATATCTGGTGAAGAAAGCGAGTGTTACGTTGAGGTGGTTGGCAAAAGGGCCTTGGTACAATCACGACATGGCAAGGATATGACATCAATGGATATACATTTTACGAGAGCTCGGGATAGCAAGAGCACTTACCAAAGCGATGGTGTCCATATAGATGCCTCGACAACACGAGCGTCTGAAGAGCAACTACTACGGGTTCATAGAGGAGATTTGGGAGCTTGATTACTACATTTTCAAGATCCCGGTGTTTCGGTGTCGTTGGGTCCAACTCCCAAAGGGTGTCAAAGTTGACAAGTACGGCTTCACTATTGTTGTCATCGCACATGTCGGATACAGGGACGAACTATTCGTACTTGCGAAGCAAGTAGCACAAGTATTCTACATAATCGACCCGGCAGATAAGAAGCGGCATGTAATTCTACAAGGAAAAAGAAGGATCGTCGGAGTTGAGAATGTCGTGGATGAGGAAGAGTACAACCAGTTTGATGAGTTGCCTCCTTTCGTAGATGGCATCATCAGCCTCGAGGAAGAAACCACTCAAGAAGCTACCTATCATCGTGATGATCACAACGAAGGCCAAATTGTAAAAGAAAATGAGTAGTTATGAGTAATGGCAATATTTGTCCTTGTATGTGTGATTCAATTTTCATCCGAATGTAAATGTTATTACAAAAATGGGATAGTACTGTAACATCCCAAAATTTGGCTTAATTTAAATTTTTGGAGATATTCGAATTTTTGTGAATTTTTGGGATTTATTTGAATTTAATTTGATTCGATCCTTCTCTTTAAGTAATTAAATAATACAAAAATTATTTACAAAAAATAAATGAAAATATTTTATTAGAGTTCTAAATTCCATGAAATAAATACTAGAATTTTTCTAGAATTTTTCTGGTATTTTTAGTGCTCTAAATAATTACTTTGATTTTCTAGAATTATTTTAATTAATAAAACCCGGGTAATTCTTGCTCTGATCTTTGGTCGAGCCCAACACTTGTCTTGTGATGTAACGCCCGTTAGGTCAGAATTCCAACCGTTGTATCCGGCGCCGTTCGTTGCGGATCATGTGGCTGCGAGGTCGCCACGACCGTGCCACGTGGGCCATCGGATCCGTGTGGTGCGGACGGTCGGATGTGACCCCCGACGCCTCGTCTCCGTTCCAACGGGACCCACCGCCGTTTTAACGCAGGTGGTTGGCCGGCACAGTAATGGCGTCCGTTCTCGCAAACCGAAGCGTCGCCCCGTGCAATGAAATACCCCGTCGAAACGTGCTCTTTGTTCCGCACCTTTTGTCCGTTCGCCCGTACACTGTCGTGCTCCGTAGCTCCACCAGTTGCTCACCGGAGATGGCATTGCTGCCGCTTCAGTTTTCCTTGGCTTTCGCCGTCGTTAGTCACGGTCCACCGATTTGAAGCTCGGATTCGGGACCCTTGAGCCAAGCCGCACCTTCCACGACGTTTCATCTCGCCGGAGAAGTCCCGGAGCGCCGCCAACCGAGTCATCTTCTTCGTCTCCGGTAACAAGCGCCGCCACTTCATCTTCAAAACCCACGAGCAACCCCGACCGTTGGATCTCCATCGCACGGTCCAGGTAACGCCACGTAGTCATATATAATGCGCTTGAAAATGTCCGCTAGATCTCCATCGTACCGCTCTGGTGAGTCCACATAGCCATCTTTGTTGCGTCTGATAATGTCCGTCGGATCTTAGATTTGTGGCTGAGATCTCGCCACGTAGCTGACCGATAGCCCTAGCCACGTTGAACTGTAGCCGTCGATTTTAGAATGACCGGCTGGGATGCGGCCAAGTGTCCCTCGTCGGGACCATCCACGTCGCTAGGTCAAAATTGGTCGCTAGACCAAATCCGCGCCGTCGGATTTTGAACGAGCGGGCGGGATGTCGCCGTACCGCTAGCCAATAAGAGCGCGCCACGTAATCCTAGGGTTCCGAAGTGGCATCGAGTTTCGACCGTTGGATCCAATGGACGGTTTAGATGCTGTCGCGTGGCCCAATCATGTGTCAATGCGTGGTTCGGTAGTTGAATCGGTCCAATCGTGGCCGTTGGTTTGGGCGGACGGTTGGGATTGCGCCGCGTGTCGACGTGGCACCCGAAGCGTTGCCGCAGCCTCCCGAGGTGAAATTCGTTTGTTAAATTCAAACGGACGGCAGGGAATTTGCCACGTGTAGGCTTAGGGTTCGTTCTTGATATCGGGGTAAAACCGACCGTTGGATTGAATCGATGGCGGGATTCGCCGCCGAAGTCAATCGCGTGCACTGCGTGTCGGCAATAGATGCTGCCGTCGTTGAGCGATGTTGCGGCCCGCGTGTCAGCCGCACTGTGTGGTGGGCCGAGTCCACGGTGAACCCGAGCGAGCCGTGAGCCCAGTCTATAGTCCCGAGGCGACGTGGCCCACTCTGAGGCTGCCACGTGTCGGCCGAAGGATTTATCCGGAATTTCCAGAAAGAAAATAAATAATTTAATTCAGGTTTTTCATTTATTTGAATTTCCAAATTTGTAATCGTTATAACATTTGCGTATTAGCTCCGAATTGAGTGATTCTAGTTCCTAAAAATTTGTAAAAATGTGAACTATTTATTAGTGAATTTTATTTTATTTTTAGAGTTGATCTTGCTATCTATTTTGTGTATTGATTGAATGTATGCTTATTCGAGTAGACGTTGAATTGCCGGAAAACTTCGAGTGGGAACTTCCAGCACAAGACCAAGCTCCAGATTAGGATCAGCCACTGTTTGAAGGCAAGTTATGTTTTGATCATTTTGCTCCTAAGTTTTGAAAATATATTTTGATTCAAACTATGCATGCTAATTTAACTAAAAGTAGATTTAATTAAGTTGGGTGAATTAGTTAATTAACCAATTTGTTATTGCCACCTTGTCTCTGATATTTGTATGCCATGATTCACTTGATGCCCTAAGTTGATAACATTAGTTGGATGCAATGATATGCCAACACGGGAGGCTAGACCGTGAATAGTTGTTTAGCCTTGCTTATGTCGTGAACAATCTTTTATAATACAAAAGCAACATTGACTAAAGGAATAGTGAATGTATTTTGGTAAATGGTGGAATGTTGTTGGTAATGATGTTGAAATGTGGAGGCCTGTGTGGTTCTACATGAAGGTTGATTTGCTGGCATGTGTTGTACCGTAAAACAACTTGGGGTGGGAAATGATTTAGACTGGGGCAAGTGGCAAGATGGCTTCATGCCAGGTGGGCCTGTGTGGCAATGGAATGAATCAAGCATAATGAGATGGTTGTGTGCTGAACTTTTGAAAGGAAATCTTGCCCTGGACAGTTAACGACTTTACCTTGCAAGCCTTTGAACTGAGTTACTCGTACAACCACATGTCTGGTATGGGACAGACCTAGTTTAGTAGGGTTCTAATATCTTTCCTTTGACACCTCGGGGCGGCAGTTACACAAGAGTGTAGCTGCAGGGGAAGCATACGTGCTACGGCTTGGTACCCATCCAACAGTATTCGCTTGTTCTAAACTTTGGCTCTGAGTGAGGGAAGTGTTAGAAAGGCAATGCTGGGGAGGTTCATAGGTTTAGATGTTAGCTTCTAAAATACTTTGTTGCAATCAATCACCTGTGTGGTGAGCGGCTGTATCTTGTGGGTAAAGTATACAACCTCTGCAGAGTGTATAAACTATTCGAATAGCCGAGTCCACGGAATTGGACAAAGCTTGGGGATTACAGTCAAGGGGTAGATCTTTGAAAATAAAATGGGATGAAAGGCTGTGTGCCAGGCCAGGTTAAAGGTGAAATTTGATTAAGGACTGTGTGTCCAAAATTATGTGGAAAACAATTGGAGAAACTTATTATATTAATATGGTTTTGCTTCTTTAAATCTAAATAAATAGTAAGTTAAAATATTGATGCAATGCAAAATAACCAATTGAGTCATTCCTTTGTAATAAGCCATGCATGTAGTAATGGAACTGCATTCTGTGCATGACTTGTTGAGTACGGTGTGTACTCACCCTTGCTTACAACAACATATCAGAAGAAGAGTTTATGCCTGCTTGGGAAGAGGAGTTTAACGAGGAGCCAGAGAACTAGGGAGCAAGCCTTGTCAGTAGCCTGTGGCAAGGAGATGGATCACTACGATGCTTTATTTTCCGCTGTTATTTTCCTGATACTCTGATTTATGTAAGCCCTGCGTGGCAAACTATTGTAAGGTGACCATAAGGTCGTACAACTCGTTTATATTCATGTTTGAAGTACTTTATTAATATTCTGCTGTGTATGATTGTGGTACTTTAACCCTGTTTAGCCTGTGTGCACTAAGCGTGATCTGGACTAGTCTTTGAATACCTGAGGGTCCGGATTTCTGATTCGGTCTGACAGAGTTGGTATCAGAGCTATACTGACCGTAGGACTTGACCCTAAGTAGACTGGCCGAGGAAGATAAAGCTATTTTCTAAAGATTAAAATTGGGCAAGAATAATCAATGAAATCTTGACTTACCCTTTCTTCCTTACTTCATACCTATGCTGCATTTTGCTATTACTTTTGTGTTCTTTTAAAAAATTTTAGTACTGACGAGGTCTGATTTGGCAGATGAGGAGGATCCACTCTTTCGGTGAGCGCACTAGAGGCTTCGCCGCAGAGCTGTGGCGAATGATGCAGATGCTTGAGGGCTTCAATAGACCGATCTATCGGGGAACTTTTGTTGTTCGAGCAGGTCTGGTCATTGCTTGGGACGTGAAGATCACCGTCTACGCTCGCGAAAGGGGGAGAGCGAGCCGCCCTATCTACATCACTGTCAGGAGGTCTACATTTGAGGCTGGGATCCAATAGACAGCACGTTTGGCGATGCGGTAGATCGCCCGCACCTACCCGGCAGAGCTGGAGGGCATAGTTTTCCGTCATCACCCGCGCCGGGACAACCACTTTGACCGAGATCCGATCGAGGAGGAGGACGCTACGATTACCTATTTGGTGAGGTTCGTCATGGCTCAGGAGGAGTCCATTGACGACATAGTCCAGGAGCTGTAGAGGGCCCGTGATGAGGTCGCAGAGGTCAGGACTCAGCTGTGGGAGGCTAGAGAGGGTCTGGCTCTCTATATCCGGAGGGTTCACGAGTTGGTGGAGATACTGGAGGGACCCGAGCCAAAGCCAGAGCTGGAGCTGCACGACCCGAACCTCGAGGAGCCAGAGCAGGAGGCCCTGGTGCAGGAGGCACCAGTGCAGGAGCAGGCAGCCCAAGAGCCATCAGAGTCGGTGGGGTCGTTCGTACTGCCAGCTGTGGGGCATCAGGATCAGTTTGCTCCTATACCGCCGCACCCACCGCAGTACCCACCGGGAGGACCGCAGCCAGGGTGGCTCGACGACTATAGAGTTTTGGTTTTTGTCAGAGTCGACTCAAATGTTGAGTAAAGTTATCGAGTCAGTTTCATCGAGAGGTTTCTTAGAACATTTGTTTAAGTTAGTCCTATCGAGTCTGGTCCTAGAACATTTGCTTTGAGTCGAACTTTTTGTGTTGTTATGATTGAATGATGTGTGCTTGATGTGTGTTGCATGGCCCCTAGGCCCTTGTAAGCAACCATACTTATCTACTATCTATGAATTGTCGTTTAAGGGTTTTAATTACACATATTTTCCCGTATACGTTCTTCTTCTTGTCTACTTTCTTTTCCCCTTATCTCTAAACCGTCAAAGTAATCAGCAGATGGTGAACACTCGCAATACCGGAGCTGGCGGCAGTGGTTCGCGTCAGGGAGGCGGTCAGAGCAATGCACCAAATCCCCAAGCAGCACCACCGGTTGACATGCAGAACCTAGGAGCATTCCTAGCAGCGCAAACCCAGCTGATGCAAACAATGATGACAACCATGCAACAGATCACCAATCAAGCAGCTGCCAACAATCAGGCTGTTAACAATGGCCCCCGTCCCTACTCAAGACTGTCCGAGTTCATGAGGACACGACCGCCCACCTTCTCGGGCAATGCTAGTCCATTAGAGGCAGATGACTGGTTAAGGACCATAGAAAGGAAGCTGCATATAACACAGTGTGTTGGAAATGAGAGGGTGCTTTATGCCTCTTATCGCCTAGAAGGACAAACAAGCGAATGGCGGAAAACTCTCGCAAGATCGCAGAAAACCCACAGGAAATAACCTGGGAGGAATTCACAGTAGCTTTTCGTCAGTATCATGTGCCAGAAGGTATCATGGAGCTGAAAAAAGAAGAGTTTAGAGCGCTGAAGCAAGGAGGCCAGTCAGTGGTCGATTACTTGAATAAGTTCACCCAATTGGCACGCTATGCTCCAGAGGACGTAGCAACATATAAGGCAAGGTAGTCCCATTTCATGAAAGGACTCAACACTGGATTGCAGGTGGGATTGATTACCCACACATTCCCTGATTTTCAAGAGCTGGTGAATAAGGCGCTCATATTGGAAGACAAGCTCAAGGAACTAGATGATAACCGCAAGCGCCGCATGGCACAACAAGGAGGACGCCAGGGTCAGCAGAAACCAAGGATGGTACCTCAGCAGTTCTCCAGATTCCAGCAAGGGAATAATGCCAGGACACCGCCACCGATGCCAAAACCGACAGGACAAAACCCCTAGACTCCAATCAGGACTATTGGTCAAAATGGAGGAAACCAGCAGATGTCAGGAAGGCACTGCTACAATTGCAATGAGACAGGGCACTTCGCCAATGTTTGCCCCAAGAAGGGAGGGGTGACACTAGTACGTTTCAACCTAGTAAGCACACCTACTAGGACCCCTACTCAAGGTGGGAGCAGAGGACCTACTCAAGCTGGAACCACGCCCCAGGCAGTTGCTCGAGGCAGAGTCAACCACGTCACCGCAGATGAAGTTCAGAACGCCACGGACGTTGTACTAGGTAAGTTTCTAGTCAACTCAGTACCAGCTACAGTTTTATTTTATTTGAGCTTCCCATTCATTCGTTTCTCGAGTCTTTGTTGTGCAAAATGAATTGGGTATTGTCAACCTTAAGAATACACTTCTAGTCCAATTCCCGGATCAGAACTTCGATCTAAAATCGGTTGCTCTGGGATTAAGCTATTAATAAAAGATGTAGAGTTCCTAGTGAACCTTATTATATTAGATACCCAAACCCTAGATGTTATACTGGGAATGGATTGGTTGTCTAAGCACAAGGCTGTATTAGACTGTAGGCGAAGAGTTGTGTCTATTGAGAGCCCTGATGGCAGGAAAGTTGAATTTCAAGCAACGGCAGTTCGAGAAGGGCAGTTGTTGGTAAACAGTCTAGAGACCATCAGTTTGAAGGATGTACCCGTGGTCAGTGAGTATTTGGATGTTTTTCCCGAGGAGTTGCTTGGAATGCCACCAGACCGGGACATAGAGTTTGTAATCGATTTAGTGCCTGGAACAGCACCAATAGCAAAGAGACCATATCGAATGTCCACCGAGGAGTTGGTAGAAATGAAGAAGCAGATCGAGGAACTATTGGAAAAATGATTCATCAGGCCGAGCTCGTCACCTTGGGGAGCACCGGTCCTGTTTGTTAAGAAGAAAGACGGGAGTTTTCGGATGTGTGTGGATTATCGTGCACTTAATGAAGTAACAATAAAGAACAAGTATCCGTTGCCCAGGATAGATGATTTATTTGATCAATTAAAAGGGGCAGGAGTTTTCTCTAAGATTGACCTTAGATCAGGATACCATCAGCTGAAGATTAAGATAGAAGACATACCAAAGACTGCATTTTCTTCAAGATATGGACACTACGAATTCACTGTTATGTCTTTTGGATTGACAAATGCACCAGCACACTTTATGAACTTGATGAACAAAGTTTTTATGGAATATTTGGACAAATTTGTAGTTGTGTTCATAGTTGTGTTCAAAAACTAATGAAGAGCACGCTAAGCATTTGAGATTAGTTTTGGAAAAGTTAAGAGAGCAACAGTTGTTTGCTAAGTTCAATAAATGTGATTTCTGGAAGAGTAAGGTAGAATTCCTAGGGCATGTAATGACTGCCGAAGGAATCGCAGTAGACCCAAGTAAGGTGGAGGCAGTACTGCATTGGGAGCCGCCAAAGACGGTGACACAGATCCGTAGTTTTATTGGGATGGCTGGTTACTACCGCCGATTTATAGAAGGGTTTTCGACAATTGCTAGACCTCTTACGCAATTTCTAAAGAAGGAAAAGAAATTTGTTTGGACACTGAACTGTGAGAAGAGTTTTCAGGAGTTGAAGAAACGACTGACGTCAGCACCAGTGTTAGTTCTACCAGATGTGCACCAGAGTTTTGATATATATTGCGATGCATCACGCCAAGGACTTGGATGCGTGTTGATGCAAAATGGAAAGATAGTAGCTTATGCATCAAGGTAGTTAAGGCCACATGAGGGGAATTACCCGACGAATGACATAGAATTAGCAGCAGTAGTGCATGCTTTAAAGATATGGTGTCACTATCTCATTGGGATTGCAATGAAAATGAAATGTCGGTCGATGATTCAACTTCTACATCAAGTGATGAACCGACATCCCCATCAACCTCAACCTCCACCTCAAGCAGCAACATTTAATACTCACTTCCATCAAAAATCCGCTGCTTGATGGCAAAAGGTAAAAATGAGGTATGTAATGATGAGAATGAAGAAGAGCCCTCTTATGATGATTTAATGGATATGTTAGAGGAGCTAAATAATTATCTTGGGAAGGAGAAAACAAAATATAAGATTTTAAAGTTAGAACATGAGTCACTTCAAAATGATTATGACGTTCTAAAAGAAAATCATGAAAAGTCCTTCTCAAGGAATTCACTAAAACTAGTATGGATATGTCTATTCAATGCAATTTAGAAGATGAATTGCCTCACTCAAATTCTATCACAAACAATTCATCAATTAAATGCATATCCACTTCTAGTGATGATTTACCTTGTTGCTCTAATTCAATTGCTAGTACTTCCTCTATGCTTGTTGAGACTAACCTTGTAGAGGAAAATAATGAGCTTAAGGCTCAAGTCATTAAATTGGAAAATGACTTGAAGAGGTGCATTAAAGGAAAAGCCCTCTCGATTTAAATCTTGAGCAAGCCAAGGGCGCCTCAAGACAAGCGAGGACTCTTGCTTCAACTCCAAGAGGGAGAATAGCAAGACGAGGCACAACACGCCACACGAAGACAATCAAGTGCTTCAATTGCAACAAGAAGGGCCACCTCGCCCGTGTGCCCTAATCAAGTGGATGACAAGCCACAAGCATCAACCATGAGGCAAGCCGGTAAGGAGCAAGTCAAACCGGTCAAGAGAGGGCCAAATAGCGTGACATGCTTCAATTGCCGGGAAAAGGGACATTTCGGTAAGGATTGTCCCAAAGGTATCACTCCTAAGCCTATTCTCATTAATGAAAATTATTTGCTTAGGAAGGACAAGAATGGCAATGTGTTTGCTAAGCTTGTCAAGTCCCCTATGCCGGCTCAAAATAATATTCATATGCATAGGAAGAGTAAATCTAGTAATGGTTTTGCCAAAGTTGTTAGAACTCCTAAGCCATCTCAATATAATTCAAACCAATTGCTTAGGAGAAATAACAATAGCAAAGCCTTTGCTAGATTTGCTAGATCCTCTAAGCCATTTTATAATTTTAATTATCATATGCTTAGAAGAGATCAAACTAGAAATAGTTTTGCAAAATATCAATGCCCTCCTAAGTCCTCTCACTTAAATCCAAATATTTTGCTTAGAAGGAATAATTCTCGCAAAACTATTTCTAGTCATGTTAGTCAATCTAAAAATGCTAAAATTAGGACCATTTGGATTCCTAAATCTATTTTAAAAAGGAAAATGAGTTTTAACTCCAAAATCTAGTTACTAGTATCTTGATTTTGATTTAAACTTATAATTTTCATAAAATTAAATGTAAAAAGTTTTTGAAAGAAATTCCAAAACGAAAAACCAAGAGTTGGTCATTCCTAACAAGTTTCATGTTCAAAAGATTTTCAAAAGACCAACCTAGCAAAAGGTATTTGATTTTGAAACTCGCCGGAAAATTATACTTGACCCATAACGGTCATACTTTTGCACTTAGTGAGTTTCTCCATTTGGATCCATTCTTGTGTAGAATTGTGATTCAAAATGGTAATTTAGACTCATACACACAATTCAAATCTCTATATCTTACCTCATGCTTAATTTGAATTCTTGTGTTAATTGGATTTGACTTGCTTTTTAAATTGGACTATTTGGATCAAAAGTCAAAATCATATTTAAAAGGCCTAAATTTATAAAAAGCTTTGAAAAAGTATTCTACTAAGTATTCCAAATGTTTTACAAGCTTTCAAAATAAAAATTCTATGTTAAAATCTAATTTTGCTCAAAAACGATTTGATTTGAACCAAAATAGCCTAGATTAGCAATATGTCAAAATGATGGCATTCAAATTGATTTCATATCAAATCTTGGCTATAAACAATCTTGATACACCTATCTAAGCCATGAAAATCAAAATTGCATGAAATCCAAATTGAATTGCATTTTGAGGCTTTTCGTGAAAATCAATTTCCTTTATGCCTCAAAGTGTAAATTGCCATAACTTTCAAAATAAAATTGATTTTGAGAAAATTCTTTTGCAAAACCTTCTAATTAGTCCAAAGTTCATCTCTGCAAATTTTCAAATTTTTGGACTTCATTTGGATCATTTTGACAAAATTTGTAAAAATCGTTTTTTCGTCGGTCAGCGGTTGGATCACTCGAGCGGTTGGATCGCCTTAGGCCGGTTGGACCGACCTAGAGAGGTCACACCGGCCATGGCACAGTCACCTCTGAAATTTCAGATTTTTTCCGAGTTTCCTTTTGGGATATCTTTTCATCGGTAATTCCTTTTTCAAAAATTCTTTTTGGAAATGATTCTTACTATCCCAAAGTTTATTTGTGCAAAATTTCAAAAGTTTCTCAAATCATTTGAAAGGATTTTCAAGTGGTATCAGTTTGAGCACCTTAATTGACTTAAAGCGTGATTTTCACTTGATCTTTTGAAAAGACAACTTGTGCAATTCAAATGCAAATAACTCCATGATTCATTCATTGAATAACTTGGGGAGTTTATTCATATCAAGTTTTGGGCACTTAATTGCTTCCAAGTGATATCATGTCTTTGTTTTGCTCGATATCTGAATCTTTATAATTTTATTGATCCTTCTTGAGTTTTCAATACCTGTGAGTATATGTTGCTCTGATTATATTGCTCTGATACCCATCGATGTTATCGATTATTCCTTCAAGTGGTATCAATTCTTCGTGAGTTGATCCTAAGTGGTATCAAATTGAGCATTTATTCATCCATATGCTTACAAGTGGTCTAATTGAGATTCCTTTCTTCAAGTGATATCATGGTTCTCATTATTCATTTCTTCTAGTGATATCCTTGATTATATGGATTCCTTTTAAGTGGTATCATTGAATTCAATTATTTCCTACAAGTGGTATTTCATTGCCTCTTTGTAGTATCTTTCCGATACCCACATTTTTGATTAAGAATTTCCTCTCAAATTCAAATTGTAAGTTCAACCGCCTAAGACTTCTCCGTGTGAGAATCTTTATGTGTTGAAATACAAAAAAAGGAAAATCTATCGTTGAGCTTTGTTCTTAAATCAAAATTTGAAAATGCTCATTTCTTGATCTTCAAGCAAAACCCTTGAGATTAATTTTACAAGTGGTATCTGTTGTCTCAAGTGGTATTTATTTCCTTTGGGTACCTCGCTTTCCCGGTTAGGCAATCATTGGATTCTTCAAAAGAATCATGTTGAAAAGTTGCAAAGTCTAATAAAATGAGGAGTGAGTTAGTTGAAAGGGTATCGACGGGTCATTTGCTTTGGATACCCTTCCTTCTTTGCTTTTCATGCTTATTTGTATTTACAAGTGGTATCCATATTTGTAAAATTCTTATCTCTTTTAAAATGGTATCCACATTTTAATGCAAATCTTACAAGTGGTATCCAAAATTGCAAGCGCTTATTCTTCCTTCAAAGTGGTATCCAAAATCCCTAATATGGTCTCTTTTCGGTTTTTTTTCTTTTTGGTATCAGGCCATATTTCAAATGAAAACTTATTTTATTCCTTGTATATCCTTTTCATTTGGGATTTTATTGCCTACCTTTTTCAATTGGTATCTAAAATCTAATTCACTGCCAAGGTCATTAGTATCCTTTTAAATTCTTGTATGACCTTCATTAGATATGACCCCTGAAAGAAATTGTTAAATGCCAAAAGGGGGAGATAATGATAAATCTTATTAATGATATATGTTTGCTAAAAAAGGGGGAAGAATGTATTTCAAAGTAAATCTTATTGTTTTTCCATTTTTGGTGTTTAATGCCAAAAGGGGGAGAATTAGGAAGCTTAATATCATTTGGTTTAAAAAGTAAGCTTAACATGATTAAGGGGGAGAATTAATATGCATATGTGTTCAATTAGCTTAAATTCTCTCAACATGTCAGCTTTTAACCCAAATGTGCTCATTGCTTGGATTTGTCATTAATCACCAAAAAGGGGGAGATTGTAAGTTCAACCTTCATTAGTTATGGTTTTGGTGTTAATGACAAATCTAATCCTGTGTTAATGACAAATCCAATATTAAGTTTATCTCCTAATGCGATATTGTTATTAATGACAAATCTTATATCGAGACTAACTTGTTTATTTAGAATATCTTTGTTTAGTCTCATCGCATTGAAAAATGGAAAACCCAAGGTATGTTTGCATATTCATTCTAGTATTAGTTGCATACTTTGGAGTCAAG
Source organism: Guadua angustifolia (assembly GCA_036346375.1). Taxonomy (NCBI): domain Eukaryota; kingdom Viridiplantae; phylum Streptophyta; class Magnoliopsida; order Poales; family Poaceae; genus Guadua; species Guadua angustifolia. The sequence goes on from CM070502.1 coordinate 36,598,758, forward strand.
TTAAAATATGAATGTCCTCGTTATATTAACCACAACGTGCATCATGTTCCCAATTCATACATTACATGGATGCACACACTTAGGGGAGTTCGTGGTTTAACTTGATAGTTTCTTTGTATTGATCGATTCATTTATCGACACATATAAGGATCAAGACAAAGAAACTAAATCCTTGAGTATATATTTGAATTGCCTAGTGAAATAGATGTGAGGTATATCTGAGATCATAAGAGTCTCAAATACATTTTCACCCAATCTGACCTGAACATGAGGTAAAGAAGGTGGTTAGAGCTGATTAAATATTACAATGTGGGGATTCACTATCACCTAGGCAAAGCCAATGTGGTGGCTGATGCTTTGAGTTGGAAAAGTCATAGCCTAAATATGTTGGTAGAAGAGAGTCGGGCAGAATTGTGCAAGGACTTTCAGAGGTTGCAATTGGAAGTTATTCCGGAAGGATTCGTAGCTGCTTTAGAAGTAAAGCCTATCTTAGAGGACCAGATCAGGGAAGGTCAAAAGAATGATGAAAAGATCAAGTGAATCAAATCCAAGATGGAGGAAGGTCAAGCAAAAGAATTTAAGCTGGACGAACAAGGCACACTATGGATGAAAGAGCGCATTTGTGTACCTAACAAAAAGGAACTGAAGCAGTTGATATTGGAGGAAGCTCACGACTCCAAGTATTCGATTCATCCAGGAAGTGCGAAAATGTACCAAGACTTGAAAGAAAGATTCTGGTGGCCGAATATGAAGAGAGAGGTAGCTGAGCACGTAGCGCTATGTGATGTATGCCAGCGAGTCAAAGCTATGCACCAGAGACCAGCAGGACTGCTGCAACCATTGAAAATACTAGAGTGGAAGTGGGAGGAAATCGGGATGGATTTCATCACCAGTTTGGTTATGACTCCATATGGGTCATAGTAGATCGATTAACAAAAGTTGCGCATTTCATACCAGTAAAGACAACTTATTCAGGAGATAAGTTAGCAGAGTTTTACATGGCAAGGATCGTTTGCTTGCATGGAGTGCCGAAGAAGATAGTATCGGTTAGAGGTACCCAATTTACCTCAAGATTTTGAGATAAGTTGCATACGGCAATGGGAATGCAATTGAACTTCAGTACAGCTTATCATCCGCAGACAAATGGACAAATAGAAAGAGTCAATCAGATATTAGAAGATATGTTGAGAGCTTGTGCGTTAGCATACACAACATCATAGGACAAATGTTTGCCATATGCAGAATTTAGTTACAACAATAGCTACCAGGCCAGTTTGCAGATGTCACCTTTTGAAGCATTGTACGGTCGACCTTGTAGAACACCATTGAATTGGAATGAGACCAGAGAGCATCGTGTCTTCGGACTAGATATACTCCAAGAAGCCGAAGAGCAAATAGCACTGATCAGAGAAAGGTTGAAAATCGCGCAGACAAGACAAAAGAGCTATGCGGACAATCGCTGCAGGGATTCAAGATTTGAGCCTGAAGATTATGTGTATCTCAGGGTTACGCCTCTTAAGGGAGTCCAGAGGTTTCACACAAAGGGAAAACTTGTGCCAAGATATGTAGGACCGTTTAAGATCATAAGCCGTAGGGGAGAAGTCGCATATCAACTAGAGTTACCGCAGACATTAGCAGGAGTACACAACGTCTTTCATGTATCGCAACTCAAGAAGTGTCTCCGAGTTCCTGACGAACAAACATCCCTGGTTGAACTACAGGAAGACTTGACCTACAAAGAGTACCCGGTAAAGATTCTGGACACCATGGATCGAAAAACAAGGAACACGACAACCCGCTTTTGCAGAGTTCTGTGGAGCAATCACTCAGAGAGCGAAGCCACCTGGGAGCGTGAAGAGGATTTGAAAAAGGAATTTCCTAACCTATTCTCTAGTTAAGCTTCGAATCTCGGGGTTGAGATTCTGTTAAGGGGGTAGTTTTGTAACATTCCAAAATTTGGCCTAATTTAAAATTTTGGAGTTATTCGAATTTTTGTGAATTTTTGGGATTTATTTGGATTTAATTTGATTCAATCCTTCTCTTTAAGTAATTAAATAATAAAAAAATTATTTACCAAAAATAAATGAAAATATTTTATTAGAGTTCTAAATTTCATGAAATAAATTCTAGAATTTTTCTAGAAATTTTTTGGTATTTTTAGTGCTCTAAATAATTACTTTGATTTTCTAGAATTATTTTAATTAATAAAACCCGGGTAATTCTTGCTACAGTGCTGGGCCAAGCCCAACACTGTGCGTGGTGTAACGGCCTGTTAGGTCGAAATTCCAACCGTTGCATCCGGCGCCGTTCGTTGCGGATCGTGTGGCTGCGAGGTCGCCACGTCGTCGTGCCGCGTGGGCTGTCGGATCCGTGTGGCGCGGACGGTCGGATGTGGCCCCCGATGCCTCGTCTCTGTTCCAACGGGGCCCGCCGCCGTTTTAACGCAGGTGGTTGGCTGGCACAGTAATGGCGTCCGTTCTCGCAAACCGAAGCGTCGCCCATGCAATGAAATACCCCGTCAAAACATGCTCTTTGTTCCGCACCTTTTGTCCGCTCACTCGTACACTGTCGTGCTCCGTAGCTCCACCAGTTGCTCGTCGGAGTTGGCATTGCTGCCGCTTCGCTTTTCCTTGCCTTTCGCCGTCGTTAGTCACGGTCCACCGATTTGAAGCTCGGATTCGGGACCCTTGAGCCAAGCCACACCTTCCACGACGTTTCATCTCCCCGGAGAAGTCCCGGAGCACCGCCAACCGAGTCATCTTCTTCGTCTCCGGTAACAAGCGCCGCCGCTTCGTCTTAAAAACCCGTGAGCATCCCCGACCGTTGGATCTCCATCGCACGGTCCAGGTAACGCCACGTAGTCATATATAATGCGCTTGAAAATGTCCGCTAGATCTCCATCGTACCGCTCTGGTGAGTCCACGCAGCCATCTTTGTTGCGTCTGATAATGTCCATTGGATCTTAGATCTATGGCTGAGATCTCGCCACGTAGCTGACCGATAGCCCTAGCCACATTGAACCGTAGCCGTCGATTTTAGAATGACCGGCCGGGATGCGGCCAAGTGTCCCTCGCCGGGACCGTCCACGTCGCTAGGTCAAAACTGGTCGCTGGACCGAATCCGCGCCGTCGGATTTTGAACGAGCGGGCGGGATGTCACCATACCGCTAGCCAATAAGAGCGAGCCATGTAGTCCTAGGGTTCCGAAGCAGCATCGAGTTTCGACCGTTGGATCCAATGGACGGTTTAGATGCTGCCGCGTGGCCCAATCTTGTGTCGACGCATGGTTCGGGAGTTGAACCGGTCCAATCATGGCCGTTGGTTTGGGTGGACGGTTGGGATTGCGCCGCATGTCGGCATGGCACCCGAAGCGTTGCCGCAGCCTCCCGAGGTGAAATCCGTCCGTTAAATTCAAACGGACGGCAGGGATTTTGCCACGTGTAGGCTTAGGATTCGTTGCGGTATCAGGGGTAAAAACCGACCATTGGATTCGAATCTGATGGCCGGGATTCACTCGCCCGAAGTCCAATCACGTTGCGCCACGTGTCGATAACAGGACTGCGGCCGTGCGTTGCACAGTGTTGCCGGGCCCGCGTGTTAGCCGCACTGTGTGGTGGGCCGAGTCCACGGTGAACCCGAGCGAGCCGTGAGCCCGGTCTATGGTCCCGAGGCGACATGGCCCACTCTGAGGCTGCCACGTGTCGGCTGAAGGATTTATCCGAATTTCCAGAAAGAAAATAAATAATTTAATTCAGGTTTTTCATTTATTTGAATTTCCAAATTTGTAATCGCTATAACTTTTGCGTCTTAGCTCTGAATTGAGTGATTCCCATTCCTAAAAATTTGTAAAAATATGAACTATTTATTGGTGAATTTTATTTTATTTTTAGAGTTGATCTTGCTATCTGTTTTGTGTATTGATTGAATGTATGTTTATTCGAGTAGACGTTGAATTGCTGGAAAACTTCGAGGGGGAACTTCCAGCACAAGACCAAGCTCCAGATCAGGATCAGCTACTGTTTGAAGGCAAGTTATGCTTTGATTATTTTGCTCCTAAGTTTTGAAAATATATTTTGATTCAAACTATGCATGCTAATTTAACTAAAAGTAGATTTAATTAAGTTGGGTGAATTAGTTAATTAACCAATTTGTTATTACCACATTGTCTCTAATATTTGTATGCCATGATTCACTTGATGCCCTAAGTTGATAATATTAGTTGGATGCAAAGATATGCCAACACGGGAGGCTAGACCGTGAAAAGTTGCTTAGCTTTGCTTATGTCGTGAACAATCTTTTATAATACAAAAACAACATTGACTAAAGGAATAATGAATGTATTTTGGTAAATAGTGGAATGTTGTTGGTAATGATGTTGAAATGTGGAGGCCTGTGTGGTTCTACATGAAGGTTGATTTGCTGGCATGTGTTGCACCGTAAAACAACTTGGGGTGGGAAATGATTTAGACTGGGGCAAGTGGCAAGATGGCTTCATGCGTGTGGGCTGTGTGGCAATGGAATGAATCAAGCATAATGAAATGGTCGTGTGCGAACTTTTGAAAGGAAGTCTTGCCCAGACAGTTAAGGACTTTACCTTGCAAGCCTTTGAACTGAGTTACTCGTACAACCATATGTCTGGTATGGGACAGACCTAGTTTAGTAGGGTTCTAATATCTTTCCTTTGACACCTCGGGGCGGCAGTTACACAAGAGTGTACCTAAGCTACGGCTTGGTACCCATCTAACAGTATTCGCTTGTTCTAAACTTTGGCTCTAAGTGAGGGAAGTGTTAGAAAGGCAATGCTGGGGAGGTTCGTAGGTTTAGATGTTAGTTTCAAAGACTTTGTTGCAATCAATCACACTGTGGTGGTGGATTTGTATCTTGTGGGTAAAGTATACAACCTCTGCAGAGTGTATAAACTATTCGAATAGCCGAGTCCACGAAATTGGATAAAGCTCGGGGATTACAGTCAAGGGGTAGATCTTTGAAAATAAAATGGGATGAAAGGCTGTGTGCCAGGGTTAAAGGTGAAATTTGATTAAGGACTGTGTGTCCAAAATTATGTGGAAAACAATTGGAGAAACTTATTATATTAATATGGTTTTGCTGCTTTAAATCTAAATAAATAGTAAGTTAAAATATTGATGCAATGCAAAATAACCAATTGAGTCATTCCTTTGTAATAAGCCATGCATGTAGTAATAGAACTGCATTCTGTGCATGACTTGTTGAGTACGGTGTGTACTCACCCTTGCTTACAACAACATATCAGAAGAAGAGTCTACGCCTGCTTGGGAAGAGGAGTTTAATGAGGAGCCAGAGAACTAGGGGGCAAGCCTTGTCAGTAGCCTGTGGCAAGGAGATGGATCACTACGATGCTTTATTTTCCGCTGTTATTTTTCTGATACTCTGAATTATGTAAGCCCTGTGTGGCAAACTATTGTAAGGTGACCATAAGGTCATACAACTCGTTTATATTCATGTTTGAAGTACTTTATTAATATTCCGATGTGTATGATTGTGGTACTTTAACCCTGTTTAGCCTGTGTGCACTAGCGTGATCCTGGACTAGTGCTGAATACACAGAGGGTCCGGATTTGCATATTAGGGTCCCGACAGAGACTTCCCTCCATGACAAGCAGGTGACGTCGCTGCGGGAGGAGTTGGCGTCGGTGAAGGTGGAGAAGACGCCGCTAGTGGCTCGAGTTGAATCTGCTGAGGCACGGGAGAAGGGCGCCGAGGAGAAATGCGACACGTTGTGCGTGGAGACAAGCCGCAATCTGCGCAACCATGTCACTATGCTCCGCCCTGCGTTTAGGCACATGGTCAGCAACTTGCAGTCACTAGGGGTGACGGTGAACGGCCCGCTGGAGGAGTCAGCAGCGCACTATGCACACAACATCACCCTTGTCGCTGAAGCCCTTGCTGGCCTTCCTGCCGCCTTGGCAGACCGCTTCGCCCGTCGCGACGACTCCTTCGACCCTCTGGCAGCTATCTCCGGGGTGGAGTGTGACCCCGCCTAGGCACCGGCGCGGGTGCGCGAGGCGGCGGAGCACGTGGCCGGGCTGATGGAGATGGTGCCTCCACCCGCCGCCGAGGCAGAGGAAGAAGCCGGGGAGGACGCCGGCGATATTGAGATCGTCGACGATTAGTCCGAGTGATCACCTTTGCTGTCTTCCTTCTTTTTTTCTTCTTCTGTGGAAGCATGTACATAGGCCTTTCAGCCATTATGAATGAAAATACTTTGCTTTTACCTGTTGTCTTTTGTGGACTTGCTCGTAATCAGTTCGATCTAGTGCCAGGCAACCAGCCCTCGAGCATTTTGCACGGACCCTTTGGGTGACCAGGTGGATCAACAGTTAGGAGTCTTTTCTGCAATCACACAGAACCGCTCCAAATACGAGTCAAGGTTAAACCACGCTTGTTTGGAAACAAACAGGCAAACAGCCATACAAAGTCTAAGTTCTGACCATCGAGTGGGTAGGAAGTGCATACTAGGTTGTCACTTTCCTATCACCGTTCAGAGCTTAATCCCTTGTACTTTACCGGGACTGGACCAGGGAACTGTGAGGCTAGGGAGCAGGTCGCGTAGAGGCGGGGCAAATGGTGAGCAGAATTCGGCCGCGAAGCACCATTGTCGGGACCCAAATTTGCAAATCCGGACCCTCTGTGTATTCAGCACTAGTCCAGGATCACGCTAGTGCACACAGTCTCAACATTGGTACATATCACAGTCATAACCAACGAAATAATAAGTACTTTGATTAAATACTCAAACTAGTTGATCGACCTTATGGTCAGGTTACAAAGATACGCCTCGCAGGGCGAAGACTTATTAAAATATTCAAATCAATGAAATAAAATAAACTCGTGGCGCCAACCAATTTGCCACAGAAACCGACCAGGCTCGCTCCCTAGTTTGTCGGCTCCTCCGATACTCCTCCTCTGGCGGTGTTTTTTTCTTCTTCAAGCTGAAGTTGTGTTGTTGTGGGGTGAGTACTTTGAGCACTCAAAGAAGTCATGCATGAGAATGCAATTCTAATATTCTACATGCATGGCTTAGTACAAAGGATAGGCTATGGTTCATGAGCGATCTGACATTTAAGAATAATGATAATAATTTGCAAAGCAAAGAAAACAATAATAAGAATAGTAGCTTTCACAAACATTTTAATCACAATCATATTTCCATCCTATGTCAAGTTCCTCATTACCAACCCCAAGCATTTTCCATAAACAATTCATTTTCATGAAAATCTAACCCTTGACCGTAATCACGAGCGATGCTCATTACAGTGAGCACGGCTATTCAATAGGTTGTACACTCTGCAGAGGTTATACACTTTACCCACAAGATACGGTCAAATACCACCAAGGCAAATAACAATGTGAAGCCTTTCCAAAGTTCCATCTAACCCGATCTGATCGCTAAGGTTTCAACTTTGGAGGGGTGGTTACCACACCTGGGGCCCCTCTTGCGCCATGTGAGTTCTCATTCCGCTTCTCGGGCCTCACACCACCACGACAATACCAAAGAATAGATTTCCCGGTTTACTCGGCTAAGCCCGTCCCATTACGGAGCTTGTGGTCAGTATGAGAGACTTCAGTTCAAATGCTCGCAAGGTTAAGTCCTTAGTTGACCGAGGCAATACTAACCAAGTGTGATCTCAATTATCCAAAACCAATAAAAACCAAATCGATCGCCAGATTGCCACTCTTGGCCCACGAAACAATCTTGCCATTTGCCCCAGTCTAAATCATTTTCCCACCCGGTTCTTTACCATTGCACCACGTGCCATCATCAACAATAACACATGTCTCATTCACAAAATACATTCCATATCTCATTAAGTCAATATTAACTTTGGCATTCCAAAATCACAAAATGTCCACGTGGCAGGGCTAAGCATACTACTTCGGTCTACTCAACCCATGTTGGCAAATTATTAATGTCCAACTATTAGTCCATAACCTAGGGTGACAAATGATTCATGGCATACAACAACTAGGCATTTAGCTAATCCCAAAATTCATTCAAACCAATTTTTACTAAATTAGCATGCAATAAATTAAATCAAAATAATTTTCTCTAATAGGTTCAACATGATCAAACACAACTTGCCTTCAAAAGTGCTGGTTCGGTTCTGAGCTTGCTCTCGGTCGAACCTCTCCTCGAAACCGTCGGGGACTTCAACGTCTCACGCGTAGAATTATACATAAACATTAAAATAAATAAACAGTAGGCAAACAGTGCCCAAAAATTCAAATAAAATTCATAAACAGAAAGATCACAATTTTAAAATTTATAGAAATTGGAATCACTCAAATCGGAGTTAAAAGCATAAAAGTTATAAGCGTTTGAAGTTTCAAATTACATTTTAAACTAATAAACCGAATTAAATAAAGATTTTTCTTTTCGGTAAATTAATTATTGCGTCATCCAAGACACGTGTCGACACCAGAGAGTGACACGTGGCCTTGCTGACGTCAGCCCTGACCGGCTCCCGTGATGGCGTCGGATGACGTCATCGTGGCGTCCACGACGACTTCGGCTATCTCTCGACAAGTGGGTCCCACCGTGGCGTCGGCATGACATCGTCGGTGACGACATCACACGCACGATGCGTCTTGGACGAGTGGGCCCGTCTTGTCGGCGTCTCGATGTAAATAAAGGTTTCGGGCGGCCGACATGTGGGTCCGCGTCGTCAGTGACACGTGCTGCGATCGCTTCGTCGCGGGCGGCCGACATGCGGGCCCGCTTTGTCGGCGTCTCATGCACGAGAGGAGCGGCGTGGCACTACGGCTGCCCTTAGATCTACATCTAACGGCGGAGGTTAGAAGATGGGGTTCTTTGTTCCTAAGGCGGCGTGGGCTCACCTCACGATCGGATGATGATCGTCATTTGTGGCTTCATGAAACTTCGGCGGCGCGGCGGCGTTGATTCGACCGAGGCGAGAGACGACGGCGGCGTCGTATGGCGTTCCGTGCTTCTCGGGGCGAAGAAGTAGCCCTCCGACGCGGCTTGACGAGGTGAGTCCGATGGTGGCACGGCGATGGCGGAGATCACCGTGGCGGCAAGCAGCGCAAGGAACTCGGCGGTGGCCGGGAACCGGCGAGCTCTTGCGGCGAGGCGGCGGCGTCTCGGCGGCGTGGAGTGTCTGGGTGCGGCGCAAGGAGAGATCACAACCGGGTGGCGGCGCATTAAATAGCCCCTCGGCGTCCGTGAAAATCGCGAAATCGAGGCCCACACTGGCGACGGCGGAATCCGACGAAATCGGGTTGGGTGGCGTGGCGCGATGAGAGCCGTCGGATGAAGATCGAGCAGTGGCGCGTTAGGGTTTTTCGGAAGGGCCGCAAGATACTCGCCCAAGATCGTTCATCGTGATTTTAATTCTTTTTCGATTAAAACAATTCCCAAAAATAAAATAATTCATTTGGGGCATTAAAAATATCAGAAAAATTCTGGAAAAATTCCCAAAAATATTTTAGGACATTTGTGACTCAAATAAAATATTTCCAGCAAAATTTTATTTTAACTTTTCCATTATTTAATTAATTTGATAAATGGTTTAATTCAAAATAAATTCAAATAATTCCAATAAATCCAAATAAATTCCAAAAATTCCCAAAAATTCAAAATACCATTTAAATGCAAGAAAAGCAAAAATTGGGGTGTTACAAACCTCCCCCCCTTAACGGAATCTCGACCCCGAGATTCAGGGCTGACTAAGGAATAGGTTAGGGAATCCCTTCTTCAAGTCCTCTTCGCGCTCCCAGGTTGCTTCGCTCTCGGAATGGTTACTCCACTGAACTCTGCAAAAATGGGTTGATTTGTTTCTCGTTTCTCGATCCATCGTGTCCAAGATCTTCACCGGGTACTCTTTATAAGTCAAATCCTCCTGCAGCTCGACCGACTCTAACGGCATCTGCTCTTACGGCACTTTCGGAGACATTTCTTTAATTGTGACACATGGAACACATCATGCACACTGCTAGAGATGCGGTAGCTCAAGCGATATGCTACCTCACCTCTACGACTTAGAATCTTGAATGGGCCAACATATCTTGGCGCTAACTTCCCTTTAGTGTGAAACCTCTTAACTCCTTTGAGTGGGGTAAATCTGAGGTACACAAAATCTTCGGGCTCAAAGCTCAGATCCCTGCGGCGATTATCAGCGTAACTCTTCTGTCTTGATTGTGCTATTTTCAACCTTTCCCTGATCATGGCTATCTGTTCTTCGGCTTCTCGAAGAATATCCGGCCCAAACATATGGCGTTCCCCGGTCTCATTCCAGTTCAACGGCGTTCGGCAGGGTCTTCCATATAGTGCTTCAAATGGCGACATCTGCAAACTTGCCTGGTAGCTGTTGTTATAGCTAAACTCGGCGTACGGCAGGCACTTGTCCCACGAAGTTGTATAAGCCAGTGCACATGCCCTCAACATGTCCTCCAATATCTGGTTAACTCTTTCCGTTTGCCCATCTGTCTGTGGGTGATATGCAGTACTGAAGTTCAGGCGGGTCCCTAGGGCCTCATGCAACTTATCCCAAAATCTTGAGGTAAACTGGGTACCTCGGTCCGATACAATTTTCTTCGGAACTCCATGTAGACATACAATTCTTGACATATATAAATCTGCTAAGCGGTCCCCCGAATAGGTAGTCTTCACCGGTACAAAGTGGGCAACCTATGTCAAACGGTCCACTATAACCCATATAGAGTCATACCCTGTCTGGGTCCTCGGTAAACTGGTAATGAAGTCCATTCCGATTTCCTCCCATTTCCACTCAGGTATCTTCAGTGGCTGTAGCAACCCTGCTGGCCTTTGGTGCATTGCTTTGACTCTTTGGCATATGTCGCACAACGCAACATGCTCTGCAACTTCACGCTTCATGCTTGGCCACCAAAATCTTTCCTTTAAGTCTTGATACATCTTAACGCTTCCTGGGTGAATAGAGTACTTGGAGTCATGAGCTTCCTCCAGAATCAGCTGTTTCAGTTCCTTCTTATGCGGTACGCAGATGCGATTTTTGATCCACAGTGTACCTTGTCCATCCAGCTTGAACTCCTTCGCCGTGCCTTCCTCCATCTTAGGCTTAATCCTCTGAATCTTGACATCATCCTTCTGTCCCTCACGAATCTGATCTTCCAAAGTAGGCTTCACTTCTAAAGCGGCTAAGAATCCCTTAGGTACAACTTCCAACTTTAACTTTTGAAATTCCTTGCATAACTCGACCTGACTTGCTTCAAAGAACATGTTCCTTTATGTGGCTCTTCCGACTTAAAGCATCAGCCACTACATTGGCTTTCCCTGGGTGATAATGAATTCCCAGATTATAATCCTTAATTAATTCCAACCACCTTCTCTGCCTCATGTTCAGATCCGATTGAGTGAATATATATTTAAGACTCTTATGGTCCGTGTACACCTCACATCTGTTTCCAATCAGATAGTGCCGCCATAACTTCAAGGCGTGTACCACGGCTGCTAATTCCAGATCATGCGTCGGATAGTTCTCTTCATGCGGCCTCAATCGCTTTGATGCATACGCAAGCGACCTTTACGTTCGTGCATTAACACGCATCCTAGTCCTTGGCGCGATGCATCACAAGATATATCAAAGCTCGCTTAAATCCGGTAGTACTAACACCGCACCGTTGTCAAACATTTCTTCAACTCTGGAAACTCCGCCACATTCCGGCGTCCATGCGAACTTCTTTTCCTTTTTCAACAATTGCGTAAGAGGTCTCATAATCGTTGAAAATCCTTCAATAAATCGGCGGTAATAACCGCCATTCCAAGGAAACTACGAATTTGAGTCACCGTCTTGGGTGGCTCCCAATGCAACACTGCTTCCACCTTACTTGGGTCAACTGCGACTCCTTCGGCGGTCACCACATGTCCAAGGAATTCCACCTTGTTCTTCTAGAACTCACACTTGCTAAACTTGGCGAAAAGTTCTTCGTTCTCTTAACTTCTCCGTAACTAGCCGGATGCTCGCATGCTCTTCCACGGTCTTGGAGTAAACTAGAATGTCATCTATGAACACAACAACGAACTTATCCGGTATTCCATGAAAACCTTGTTCATCATGTTCATGAAATATGCAGTGCATTTGTCAAACCGAAAGACATAAGCGTGAACTCGTAATGTCCATATCTTGACGAAAATGTCGTCTTGGCACATCCTCCGATCGAATCTTCATTTGGTGATAACCTCGATCGTAGGTCAATCTTGGAGAAAACTCGGCTCCTCTCAAGCTGGTCAAAGCGGATCATCGATCTGGGTAGCGGATACTTATTCTTTATAGTGACTTCATTCGTTGCTCATTAATCCACACACATCCGGTAACTCCCATCCTTCTTCTTGACAAATAGAACCGGTGCTCCCCATGGCGCATTTAACTTGGTCTAATAAATCCCTTATCCATTAACTCCTCTATCGCTTCTTCATTTCCACTAGCTCATCGGTTGACATCCGATAAAGTCTCTTAGCTATCGGGCTGTTCGGTACTAACTCGATTACAAACTCTATGTCCTCGTCGGTGGCATCGGGTAAATCCTCCGAAATACATCCGGGTATTCTCGACAACCGGTATGTCTTCTATCTTGTGGCCTTCACACTATTGACCATCAAGCATCCATCCCGAGCAGCGGGGCTTGAAACTCTACTTTTCTCCCACAAGGACTCTCGTGATATGACTCTTCGTCACGGTCTAACACAACCTTGTGCTTAGACAACCAATCCATTCCCAAAATAACATCTAGGAGTGCGGGTATCTAACACCACTAAGTTTGCTAGGAACTCTGTTCCATCTATAAGCAACTTTACCCTAGAACATCCTACATCAGATCGGAGTTACGATCCGGGATTGTACTAGCAATACATGCCTAAGGTTCATCATTTTCAACCCATTGTTCACAGCAAAAATCCGAGATATAAACGAATGCGAAGCTCCAGAATCAAATAAAACTGTTGCAGGTACTGAGTTGACAAGTAACTTACCCAATCTGACGTCCGATGTGTTTCAGACCTTTGCATCGGCGATGACATGATTGACTCGCCTCTTACCACGATCGTGGGGCAGCTCAGATTGTGTAGCTCCACGGCTTGCTCTCGACGCTGGTGCCTTCGTTGGAGTAGTTCCAAGATTGAAGCGAACGTGTGTCCTCCTCCTCCTCCTTCTTAGGGCAAGAATTGGCAAATGCTGCTGCTCGTGACAGATAAAACAACGTTTAGCTGTCATTCTTGGCTCCTCAGCGTTGCATTCCCTAACCGTGTTGGTGTTCGGAAATTTTGTCCAGCGGTCTTGGTACGGTGGTGGCGTCGTCATCACATTCCTTGGCTGGAATCTGAAGAAGCGGTTTGGTGCAACCCTCAACCGCTGCGCTCCTGGCGTGCTCCTGTTTGTGCCATCCTGCGCTTCCGGTTGTCCTCCAGCTCCTTGCGCTTGTCCTCCAATATCAGCGCCTTGTTCACTAGCTCCTGAAAATCAGGAAAAGTGTGGGTTATGAGTCCCACCTGCAGCCCTGAATTCAGTCCTTTCATGAATCGAGACTGCCTGGCCTTATCCGTTGCTACGTCCTCAGGTGCGTAGTGTGCCAGGTGCGTGAACTTATTCAGATACTCGGACATCGATTGATTGCCTGCTTGATGCCCTAAACTCCTCCTTTTTCAGCTCCATGATGCCTTGGCACATGATATCGCCGAAAAGCAATCGTGAACTCCTCCCGGTGATGTCTGTGGGTGCTCATGAGCGTATGATAGTTTTCCCACCATTCGTGGCGGTTCCTTCAAGGCGATGAGAGGCATAGAGTACCCTCTCATTTCCTTCACTTTGGGTAATGTGCAACTTTCTCTCTATCGTCCTTAGCCAATCATCGCCTCCAATGGATTGGCATTCCCGAAAAATGTAGGCGATCGTGTCCTCATGAATTCAGCGACCTCGAGTGTAGCCTCTGCCTTTGGGTTGACTCAGTTAACTTGGGCGGCGGTGGCTTGGGCGATGACTTCTTGCATCTCTTTGCATCATGGCATGCATTGCTTGGGTCTGTGCAGCAATAAAGGCTCCAAAGTTACGCATATCAATCTGGCGGTCTGGTTGAGGTCCTTGTCCTTCCCCATCGATGTTTAACCGGTGGCGAGAACCGCTCCCATTTCCTCCTTGGTTCCTCGAGTGTTCACCATCTGCCGATTGCTCCATGGTTTAGAGGCGAGAGGGAAATAAGAATAGACGAGTAATAGAGTACTTATGCAGGGTCAAAGGTGTAACACAAAATCCAACTTTATTACTTTATTAATATTTGGGTATGGTTGCTCACAATGCCTAAGGGCCTTGCAATGCATACCGATCACTCACAAGCATGGAAGAAGCAAATCGAACTAACACTCCGGAGTCAAACGCCTCTAAGGGTGACTCTTATTCGAGACGCGACTCAACGCAGAGTCTCAACCACTAATCCTAACGCTCACTCCTCTAGCCATCCCCACCGAAACTTCTGGTGGATACACCGCGGTGTCTTGGTCTTTGGTACAAACCTATCCCAACGATCCTCCATTGGATCGCCTCCTGACAGCTCAACCTCCATGGTTCTGCTTGGCCTCCACAGGCTCGAGCTTCACTTCCACTTGCTCCGACTTCACTTCCACTGGCTCTGGCTCTGGCTCTGGCTGCGGCTCCTGCTGTGGCTCCTCCGGGTCTGGTCGTGTAGCTCAAAGATCGCTCGGCTCTGGTCAAGATAAATATTGTCTCCAGCTCCCCAATCCTCTGAATAGAGTGGGCCAAGTACTCACAAGTCTGTAACAGATGAGCCCTTGCCTGCGTGAACTCGTCACGAGACCTCTGCAGCTCCTGAACCGTCTCGTCGATAACATCCTCTTGAGCGATGACATATCTGGCCAGGTGGGTGATCGTGGCATCCTCCTCCTCGATGGGCTCTCGGTTGTAGCGAGTGTCTCTGCGTGGGTGGTGACGGAACACTGTGCCATCCAACTCCCTGGGGTAGGTACGAGCAATCTGCCTCATCGCCAGACGCGATGTCTCCTGAATCCCAGCGTCAAATGACAACCTCCTAGCTGTGATGCGGATGGGACGACTCGCCCTCGCCCTATCCCTAGCGTAGACCGTGATGGTGACATCCCAGGCAATATCCAGTCCTGCCCGATCCACAGTAGTCCCCCGGTAGATCGGCCTGTCATATCCTCCAAGCAGCTGCATCATACGCCAAAGCTCCGCGGCGTACCCTCCAGTGCGCTCACCAAAAGAGTGGATCATCCTCATCTGCCAAAGGACACTCACGTGAAACTCAGATATTTTAATCAAAGCGAATATGTGTTGAATTCAGCAAGGGATATGAAAGAAGAGAAGGGGTAAGTCGAGATTGCATTATCATCTTGGCACATTTTAGCTTTTAGAAAATAGTTTTATCCTCACTACGACCGTGAAAAGATATGCCAACACGGGAGGCTAGACCGTGAAAAGTTGCTTAGCTTTGCTTATGTCGTGAACAATCTTTTATAATACAAAAACAACATTGACTAAAGGAATAATGAATGTATTTTGGTAAATAGTGGAATGTTGTTGGTAATGATGTTGAAATGTGGAGGCCTGTGTGGTTCTACATGAAGGTTGATTTGCTGGCATGTGTTGCACCGTAAAACAACTTGGGGTGGGAAATGATTTAGACTGGGGCAAGTGGCAAGATGGCTTCATGCCAGGTGGGCCTGTGTGGCAATGGAATGAATCAAGCATAATGAAATGGCTGTGTGCCGAACTTTTGAAAGGAAGTCTTGCCCTGGACAGTTAAGGACTTTACCTTGCAAGCCTTTGAACTGAGTTACTCGTACAACCATATGTCTGGTATGGGACAGACCTAGTTTAGTAGGGTTCTAATATCTTTCCTTTGACACCTCGGGGCGGCAGTTACACAAGAGTGTACCTAAGCTACGGCTTGGTACCCATCTAACAGTATTCGCTTGTTCTAAACTTTGGCTCTAAGTGAGGGAAGTGTTAGAAAGGCAATGCTGGGGAGGTTCGTAGGTTTAGATGTTAGTTTCTGAAAGACTTTGTTGCAATCAATCACCTGTGTGGTGAGCGGCTGTATCTTGTGGGTAAAGTATACAACCTCTGCAGAGTGTATAAACTATTCGAATAGCCGAGTCCACGAAATTGGATAAAGCTCGGGGATTACAGTCAAGGGGTAGATCTTTGAAAATAAAATGGGATGAAAGGTGTGTGCGTGGTTAAAGGTGAAATTTGATTAAGGATGTGTGTCCAAAATTATGTGGAAAACAATTGGAGAAACTTATTATATTAATATGGTTTTTTGCTTTAAATCTAAATAAATAGTAAGTTAAAATATTGATGCAATGCAAAATAACCAATTGAGTCATTCCTTTGTAATAAGCCATGCATGTAGTAATAGAACTGCATTCTGTGCATGACTTGTTGAGTACGGTGTGTACTCACCCTTGCTTACAACAACATATCAGAAGAAGAGTCTACGCCTGCTTGGGAAGAGGAGTTTAACGAGGAGCCAGAGAACTAGGGGGCAAGCCTTGTCAGTAGCCTGTGGCAAGGAGATGGATCACTACGATGCTTTATTTTCTGCTGTTATTTTTCTGATACTCTGAATTATGTAAACCCTGTGTGGCAAACTATTGTAAGGTGACCATAAGGTCATACAACTCGTTTATATTCATGTTTGAAGTACTTTATTAATATTCCGATGTGTATGATTGTGGTACTTTAACCTGTTTGCTTTGTGTGCACTAAGCGTGATCTGGACTAGTCTGAATACCTGAGGGTCGGTTGCATATTAGGGTCAGACAGAGACTTCCCTCCATGACAAGCAGGTGACGTCGCTGCGGGAGGAGTTGGCGTCGGTGAAGGTGGAGAAGACGCCGCTAGTGGCTCGAGTTGAATCTGCTGAGGCACGGGCGAAGGGCGCCGAGGAGAAATGCGACACGTTGTGCGTGGAGACAAGCCGCAATCTGCGCAACCATGTCACTATGCTTCGCCTGCGTTTAGGCACATGGTCAGCAACTTGCAGTCACTAGGGGTGACGGTGAACGGCCCGCTGGAGGAGTCAGCAGCGCAATATGCACACAACATCACCCTTGTCATTTGAAGCCCTTGCGCCTTCCGCCGCCTGGCGGCACCAACCGCCCGTCGCGACGACTCCTTCGACCCTCTGGCAGCTATCTCCGGGGTGGAGTGTGACCCCGCCTAGGCACCGGCGCGGGTGCGCGAGGCGGCGGAGCACGTGGCCGGGCTGATGGAGATGGTGCCTCCACCCGCCGTCGAGGCAGAGGAAGAAGCGGGGAGGACGCGGCGATATTGAGATCGTCGACGATTAGTCCGGTGATCACCTTCTTTGTCTTCCTTCTTTTTTCTTCTTACGTGGAAGCATGTACATAGGCCTTTCAGCCATTATGAATGAAAATACTTTGCTTTTACCTGTTGTCTTTTGTGGACTTGCTCGTAATCAGTTCGATCTAGTGCCAGGCAACCAGCCCTCGAGCATTTTGCACGGACCCTTTGGGCGACCAGGTGGATCAACAGTTAGGAGTCTTTTCTGCAATCACACAGAACCGCTCCAAATACGAGTCAAGGTTAAACCACGCTTGTTTGGAAACAAACAGGCAAACAGCCATACAAAGTCTAAGTTCTGACCATCGAGTGGGTAGGAAGTGCATACTAGGTTGTCACTTTCCTATCACCGTTCGAGCTTAATCCTTGTACTTTACCGGATTCGACCGAGGCTGTGAGGCTAGGGAGCAGGTCGCGAGAGGCGGGCAAATGGTGAGCAGAATTCGCCATGAGCACCATTGTCGGGACCCAAATTTGCAAATCCGGACCCTCTGTGTATTCAGCACTAGTCGAGGATCACGCTAGTGCACACGATCTCAACATTGGTACATATCACGGTCATAACCAGCGAAATAATAAGTACTTTGATTAAATACTCAAACTAGTTGATCGACCTTATGGTCGGGGTTACAAAGATCGCCTCGCAGGCTTAAGACTTATTAAAATATTCAAATCAAATGAAATAAAATAAACTTGTGGCGCCAACCAATTTGCCACGAACAACCGACTGGGCTCGCTCCCTAGTTTGTCGGCTCCTCTGATACTCCTCCTCTCGCGGGGTTTTCTTCTTCTTCAAGCTGAAGTTGTGTTGTTGTGGGGTGAGTACTTTGAGCACTCGGCAAGTCATGCATGAATGCAATTCTAATATTCTACATGCATGGCTTAGTACAAAGGATAGGCTATGGTTCATGAGCGATCTGACATTTAAGAATAACGGTAATAATTTGCAAAGCACAAAAGCGATAATAAGAATAGTAGCTTTCACAAACATTTTAATCACAATCATATTTCCATCCTATGTCAAGTTCCTCATTACCAACCCCAAGCATTTTCCATAAACAATTCATTTTCATGAAAATCTAACCCTTGGCCAGTAATCACGAAGCGATGCTCATTACAGTGAGCACGGCTATTGAATAGGTTGTACACTCTGCAGAGGTTATACACTTTACCCACAAGATACGGTCAAATACCACCAAGGCAAATAACCGTAACGAAGCCTTTCCAAAGTTCCATCTAACCCGTCTTGCCGCTAAGGTTTCAACTTTGGAGGGTGGTTACCACACCGAGGCCCCCTCTTGCGCCATGTGAGTTCTCATTCCGCTTCTCCTGCCTCACACCACCACGACAAGTACCAAAGAATAGATTTCGGTTTACTCACTAAGCCCGTCCCATTACGGAGCTTGTGGCTGTATGAGAGACTCAGTTCAAATGCTCGCAAGGTTAAGTCCTTAGTTGACCGAGGCAATACTAACCAAGTGTGATCTCAATTATCCAAAAACCAATAAAAACCAAATACGACCGCCCAGTTGCCACTCTTGGCCCACCAGAAACAATCTTGCCATTTGCCCCAGTCTAAATCATTTTCCCACCCCGGTTCTTTACCATTGCACCACGTGCCATCATCAACTTAATAACACATGTCTCATTCACAAAATACATTCCATATCTCATTAAGTCAATATTAACTTTGGCATTCCAAAATCACAAAATGTCCACGTGGCAGGGCTAAGCATACTACTTCGGTCTACTCAACCCATGTTGGCAAATTATTAATGTCCAACTATTAGTCCATAACCTAGGGTGACAAATGATTCATGGCATACAATTATATACGACAAGGTGGCATACAACAACTAGGCATTTAGCTAATCCCAAAATTCATTCAAACCAATTTTTACTAAATTAGCATGCAATAAATTAAATCAAAATAATTTTCTCTAATAGGTTCAACATGATCAAACACAACTTGCCTTCAAAAAGTGCTGGTTCCGGTTCCTGAGCTTGCTCCTGGGTCAGAACCTCTCCCTCGAAACCGTCGGGGACTTCAACGTCTACGCGTAACGTATACATAAACATTAAAATAAATAAACAGTAGGCAAACAGTGCCCAAAAATTCAAATAAAATTCATAAACAGAAAGATCACAATTTTAAAAATTTATAGAAATTGGAATCACTCAAATCGGAGTTAAAAGCATAAAAGTTATAAGCGTTTGAAGTTTCAAATTACATTTTAAACTAATAAACCGAATTAAATAAAGATTTTTCTTTTTCGTAAATTAATTATTGCGTCATCAAGACACGTGTCGACACCAGAGAGTGACACGTGGCCTTGCCGACGTCAGCCCCGACGGCTCCGTGATGGCGTCGGCATAGCGTCATCGTGGCGTCCAAGACGACTTCGGCTATCTCTCGACAAGTGGGTCCCACCGTGGCGTCGGCATGACATCGAGGGTGGCGTCACACGCGCGGTGCGTCGCGGTGGCGAGTGGGCCCGTCTTTGTCGGCGTCTCGTGTAAACGATGCTTTCGGTCGGCGATCGACATGTGGGTCGCGTCGTCGGTGACACGTGCCTGCGATCGCTTCGTCGCGGCGGCCGACATGCGGGCCCGCCTTGTCAGCGTCTCATGCACAGAGAGGAGCGACGTGGCACTACGGCTGCCCTTAGATCTACATCTAACGGCGGAGGTTAGAAGATGGGGTTCACTGTTCCTAAGGCGACGTGGGCTCACCTCAGCGGTCGGATGATGATCGTCCATTTGGCGGCTTCATGAAACTTCGGCGGCGCGTTCTTGTGGCTTGATTCGGCCGGGCGAGACGACGGCGGCGTCTGTGTGGCGTTCCGTGCTTCTCCGGCGCGAAGAAGTAGCCCTCCCGACGCGGCTTGACGAGGTGAGTCCGATGGTGGCACGGGCGACGGCGGAGGATCACCGGCGGCGACGAAACGACGCAAGGAACTCGGCGGGTGGCTTCGGGAACTTCGGCGAGCTCTTGCGGCGAGGCGGCGGCGTCTCGGGCGGCGTGGAGTGTACGGGCGGGTGCGGCGCAAGGAGGAGATCACAACCCGGGTGGCGGCGCATTAAATAGCCCCCTCGACGTCTGTGAAAATCGCGGAAACCGAGGCCCACATGGCGACGGTGGCGGAATCCGACGGGAAATCGGGTTGGGTGACGTGGCGCGATGAGAGCCGTCGGATGAAGATCGAACGGCTGGCGCGTTAGGGTTTTTCCGGAGCGGGCTGCACAGTACTCGGCCCAGAACTGTTCATCGTGATTTTTAATTCTTTTTCGATTAAAACAATTCCCGAAAATAAAATAATTCATTTGGGGCATTAAAAATATCAGAAAAATTCTGGAAAAATTCCCAAAAATATTTTAGGACATTTGTAACTCAAATAAAATATTTCCAGCAAAATTTTATTTTAACTTTTCCATTATTTAATTAATTTGATAAATGGTTTAATTCAAAATAAATTCAAATAATTCCAATAAATCCAAATAAATCGAAATAAATTCCAGAAATTCCCAAAAATTCAAAATACCATTTAAATGCAAGAAAAGCAAAAATTGGGGTGTTACAACCATGGTGGGCGGAGCATGGCCACAGTGCACTAGGCCGCACGCACCTGCTAGGCGCCTGTCCGGGCTCGACGCAGAAGTTGGGGTTTAAAGGGGTTGCCAAGGGGCCATCAGGCTACTGGTACTTATGACAACCAAGTATGGCACAAACCCTATAGGCCTAAGCAAGTTGAATGGATCAAAATGATAATCAACTGCATACTGAGCATGTGGGTTGCTAGGAATCAGCTAGGGAAGAGTGCAACAACCTGCTAGCTAACCCAGGGCGAGGCCACGAAAAACTTACAGCATGTCGAAGATGGCTCGCTGGGTTGTCATTTCCCGTTGCCATCTGGGACTTATGCCCTTGCCATCTTTATGAGACCAAGCTAGAGAACTGCGGGGCAAGGGAGCAGGTCGCTAGAGGCGGGGCAAATGGTGAGCGGAACTCGCCCGCGAAGCACCATGGTGGGCGGAGCATGGCCGCAGCGCACCAGGCCACACGCACATGCTAAGCGCCTATACAGGCCAAGCGCAAGAGCTGGGGGTCAATGTTATGGCCAAGGAGCCACCGGGATACTGGCATGCATGACACCCGTATGAGGCGAGTTCAGGGGTAGAATTTCCGCAGTAGCTCTATATTCTGGGAGTTCGCTAGCTCCCAACCGTCTTCCGCGGCTAATCGAACTGCCCCGGGTCGTGAGACAGACCACCTTGAAGGGGCCTTCCCAGCGGGGAGACAGTTTGTCGTGGCCCGCTTGCTGCGGAATTCGGCGCAAGACGAGGTTGCCTACCGCCAGTGTTCTCTCACGAACCTAGGTGGCGTGGTAGCGCCGAAGACTTTGCTAGTACCGAGCAGCACGAAGTGCCGCCCAATCTCGTACTTCGTCCAAGAAGTTGACGTCGTCTTGGTGTCGGTCTTCCTAGTCTTCTTGGTTGAAGGCCGATACGCGCAGCGAGCATAAGGAGAGCTCAGAGGGCAGTACTGCTTCGGTGCCGTAAACCAGGAAGAATGGAGTCTCCCCAGTCACACGGTTGGGTGTGGTTCGGAGAGACCATAGCACCGTTGGAAGCTCTTCTGCCCATCGTGCTCCGCGCTTGTGGAGCCTATCGAACGCCCTGGTCTTGAGGCCTCTCAGGACCAGCGCGTTGGCGTGCTCAGCTTGTCCATTGCTTCGCGGATGGGCCACGGAGGCAAAACACACCTTGGTGCCCATCTCTTCGCAAAAGTCCAGGAACGCTTCACTAGTGAATTAGGTGCCATTATCGGTGATGATGCGGTTGGTAACTCCAAAACGAATGAAGATCCCATGCATGAATCTGACGGCAGCGGAGGCCGTAATAGCGCGCACTACCTCGGCTTCTACCCATTTGGTGAATTTGTCGATGGCGACGAACAAGTGGGTGAAGCCCCCCTGGTTCATGAGGAATGGACCCAGATATCTAGCCCCAGCATCATGACGGCCATGAGAGTGGGATGGTTTGCAAAGCTTGGGCCGAAAGGTGGGTGTAACAGCCCAAAATTTGCTTAATTTGAATTTTTAGAGTTATTTGAATTTTTATGAATTTTTGGGATTTATTTGGATTTATTGGAATTTAATTTGAATTAATCTTTCTCTTTGAATAATTAAATAATAGAAAAGTATTTACTAAAAATAAATAAAAATATTTTATTTGAGTTCCAAATGCCATGAAATATTTTCTAGAATTTTTCGGGTATTTTTAGGGCTATAATAATTAAATTTATTTTCTAGAATAATTTTAATTAGGAAAACCCTGGTAATTGTGCTACAGTGTTGGGCTGAGCCCAACACTGTGCGTGTTTGTCAGCCCGTTCGACTAGAAACCTAATCGCCGTGTCGCCCGGCCATGTGATCGTCATCGAAGGGCTGTGATGGAGCCACGTCGTGGTGGCGCGGGGGACGTCGGATCGTGGTGGTTCGGACGCTCCGGATAGCGCCACGTCGCGTGGGAGGAGAACAGTCGGGTCGCCGCCGCCGCCATTATTGCTTCGGTTGGCTGCTGGTTTTGTGCGTTACGAGGCGTCGCCATGCATGTGAAATACCCCCGCGGAATGGGCTCTCCGTTCCGCACCCATTGCAACCTCTTCCAAACGCTGAGACACCTCAGAGCCCTTGCAAATGCTCGCCGTAGCACCGTCTCTTGTTGCTTCGGTTTTCTTTGTCTTCTGCCGCCGTTGGTCATGATCCGCCGCATCTAAGCACGGATTCGGGATCCTTGCGTCAAGACGCACCTTCCACGCCACCTCATCTCGCCGAAGAAGCCCCGAAGCACCGCCAACGGTATTGTCTTCTTCATCTCCAGCCAACGAGCACCGCTGCACCACCATCAACTCCTGCGAGCATCCCCGACCGCCCGATCAAGATCTAACACCTACGGTAAGTCCACGTAGCGCCTTCCCGTAGAGATAAGAGCAATAGCTTTGATCTAGGCCGTAGAATGGAGATCGTGCGGTTAACGTTCGCCATATAGATGTAACCTAGAAGTGCTGTTAGCCATTTCATCCGGAGTATAGCGCTTGGATTTGGCCACGTAGCCGCTCGGAAGTCCAACCAACGCCGTTGACCGGCCATTGGATTCGAATCCAACGGGCGGGATTTTTGCACTGCGCGAACCATTGTCCGTGTGCCAAGTGTCAGCCGGGGAGCGGGTGTCGCCGCTATGCCATGTTCGGGTGACATCACCGTGACGTCACGCGTGGGTCCGCATGTCGCACAAGGGAGAAGGGTTGGCGTCATCATGGCGTCCTTTGTGGGGACCAGCGAATTGGATCAGTCTTTGTTCAGAGAGCCGAGTCTACCGTGGACCGCCCCGTGCCGTGAACCCGATTCATAGACCTGAGGCTATGTGGCTAGCTCTGGTGCTGCCACATGTCGGCCGAAGAATTTACCGGATTTTCCAGAAGGAAAATAAATAGTTAATTCGGGTTTTTCTTTTTATTTGAATTTCCAAACTTGTAATCACTATAACTTTTGCGTTTTAACTCAGAATTGGGTGATTCCAATTCCTAAAAATTTGTAAAATTGTGAAATATTTATTGGTGAATTTTATTTTATTTTTAGAGTTGATCTTGCTATCTGTTTAGTGTATTTATTGTATGTGTGCTTATTACGGTTAGACTTTGAGTTGCCGGAAGCTGTCGGGGAAGAGTTCGGAGACCCATCTCAAGCTTCGGATCAGGATCAACCACTTTTTGAAGGCAATTAATGCTTTGACCATTTTGCTCCTAGATTTTAAAATGTATTTCGATTCAAATTATACATGCTATGTTAATTAAAAATGACATTGATTAATTTGGGTAAGGTAGTTAATACACATATCTTGTTTATGCCACCTTGTTATTATTACTTGTATGCCTTGAAATTCTTGTCACCCTAAGTTATTATTTGAGTTGGATGCTATTTTGATGCCAACACAGGAGGCTAGACCGTGATTAGATGCTTAGTTGCTTGTATGCACCGAATGATTTTTAAACTGCAAAGAATATTGACTAATGAATAATGGAATGTATTTTGAAATATTGTGATGATGTCATGTGATGGATTTGAAATGTAGCAACCTGTGTGGTTCTACATGTACAATGAAGAGAGCATTGGCATATGTTGCATAATAGTAAACTGGGGTGGAAAAATGTTTTGGACCGAGGCAAGTGGCAAGATGGCTTCATGCCAGGTGGGCCTGCGTGGCAACGGGATGGACTGAGTAATGTGAAGGCTATGTGCCGGGATCTGTGAGAAGGAAGTCTTGCCCTAGACAGCTAAGGACTTCACCTTGCGAGCCTTTGAACTGAGTCATTCGTACAACCGCAAGTCTGGAATGGGACAGACCTAGTCTAGTAGGATTCTGATATCTTACCTTTGACACCTCAGGGCGACAGTTGCATCGGGGTAACTGTGTGGGGGAGCGTACCTGTGCTTCGGCTTGGTACCCATCCAACGGTATCTGTCGTTCCTACCCTTCGGCTCTGAGTGAGGGAAACAGTAGTGAAGACAATACTGGAGAGGTTCATAGGGATAGATAGAAGCTTTTGAAAAGCTTTGTTACGATCAATTGCCTTTGTGGTGTGCGATTGTATCTTGTGGGTAAAGTGTACTACCTCTGCAGAGTGTGTGTTAAATCTATTCGAATAGCCGCATCCACGGTATTGGACATTACTCGGGAATTACAGTCAAGGGTTAGATTTTTGTAATAAAATGTGGGATTAGTGGCTGTGTGCCAAGAGCAGATAACTTGAACTTAGGGCTGTGTGCCAAACTTCTGAAAAAGAATTGAGAACATATTATTATTATAATAGTGTTTTACAGCTCTTGAATCTAATTAAGATTATCTGTTTAAAAATGTTGCTTCATGCAAAAATAACCAATTAAGCCTTCCCTTTGGAATAAGCCATGCATGTAGTAATAGAACTGCATTTGTGCCTGACTTGTTAAGTATGTTGTATACTCACCCTTGCTTCAACAAAAACCTCAGAAGAAGAAGCTACGCCAACTTGGGAGGAAGAATTCAACGAAGGTCCAGAGAATTAGGGTTGAGCCTCGTCAGTTGCTTGTGGCAATACAAGGGGTTCATTGACTTACTTTTGCTTCCGCTATTGAACTTATTGTACTTTTGTTATTTGTAAGCCCTGCATGGCGAAACCTTGTAAGGAGACCATAAGGTCGTGCAACAGTTTAATATTATGGTTATTAAGTACTTTATTATTATTTCGCTGTGTATGATTGTGGTACTTAAACCCTGTTAGCCTGTGTGCACTAGCGTGATCCTGGACTAGTGCAGAGAACACAAAGGGTCCGGATTTGCAAATTCAGGTCCCGACAGTGGGTCTGCTTGGCATGGAACTGGCACGCCTCACAACTCCTTACCAGCTCTCAAGCATCCTGGAGGGCAGTAGGCTAATAGAATCCCTGGCGGTATATATGCTTTACCGACCAATGTCCAACTGGACATATAGCTCCTGCACATGCCCCCATGGATATCAGAGAGCAGCTTGCTGCCTGCTTCCCGAGTGATGCACTTCAGGAGAATTTTGTTTCTACTCTGGCGATATAGGTCCCCACCTATCAGAGTATAGCACTGGTCTTACGTGCAATTCTCTCAGCTGAAGCATTATCATCGGGGATCACTTGATCACACAGGAAGGCCAGGATGGGATCCATCCAC
The DNA here is from genome assembly GCA_036346375.1 of Guadua angustifolia. NCBI lineage: Eukaryota > Viridiplantae > Streptophyta > Magnoliopsida > Poales > Poaceae > Guadua > Guadua angustifolia. The sequence goes on from CM070502.1 coordinate 36,624,868, forward strand.
TGACCCCCCTCGACCAAGTGTGGCAATCTCGTGGTGATCGCCTGGGTACTCCGCCTGGCCGAGCGTTTCCACCGATACCGCCTTGGCGGTGTTACCGTTTTGCCTCCCGGAACTGGGGGATATAGTAGCTGCATCGTCGACCCCACCAGAGTTGAGGGCTGAGATGGGTGCGTGGACTCCCCGCGCAGGACCGGGGGATATGGCAGCCGCATCGTCGGCCCGCCGGAGTTGGGGGCCGAGACAGATGCATCACCTCCCCTCACGGGATCGAGGGATGCGGCAGCTGCGTCGTCGGCCCCCCAAAGTTGGGAACCGAGACATGTGCGGTACCTCCCTGCCTAGCATTGGAGGACGGAACAGCCGCACCATTGGCCCCGCCAGAGTTGGGGGTTGCAATGAACGGTCACGCAAACCTTCTTTCGAAGACTTGGACCGGAACCGACCCGTCATTGGCCCCGCTGGAGACCGGGGTGACAATGGACTATCGAGCACTATCGTCCCCGCCAAAGACCGGGGAAGCGATAGACGGTCTCGCGAGACTCCTTTCGGAGGGGTGGACTGGAATAATAGCGCCATCGGCCCCGTCGGAGTTGGGGGCAGTAATGGACGGTTGGGCAAGCCTTTCTTCGAAGACTCCAACTGGAATAGAAGCCTTTAACGAGGTGAGCTGTGAAAGCTCGTCCGCCAAATGATTGTCGTGCTGGGGGATATGGATGTACCCCAGCCCGTCAAAGTAGCGCTCCATCCTCCTGACTTCCGCCAAATAGGCGGCCATCATGGGATCAGAGCACTAGAACTCCTTTCGTGCTTGGTTGACAACGAGTAGAGAGTCACCCTTGATGTGCAGATGCGGATGCGGAAGTGGCGGTCGTAGCCCTTGTTGCCCTTTCGTGTTGGCAATGTTGTTGGTCGCCTTGAAGTCCAAGACAATCAAGTACCGTAGGATGTCCCCGGTCGGGAGACCAGGACAAACCTAGCCCCCACGCCCTCGACTCCGAAAGAGCCGTCGAAGAACAGGGTCCACGGGGGGAGCGCGAGCGCTCCTTCAGCTTCGAGAGTGGAGGGAGTCCACTTGGCGATGAATTCGGCCAACCTCTGACTTTTGATGGCAGTGTGCGGGCAGAACTTGAGGCAAAATTCGCCTAGTTCCACTGACCACTTGGCGACGCGACCTTCGGCTTCTCGGTTGTGGAGTATCTCTCGAAGTGGGTAGGCTGTGACCACGGTGACCTCCCGTCCCTCGAAGTAGTGTCGAAGCTTCCGAGACGCCACCAGAATAGCGTAGAGCATCTTCTGGTCTTGCAGATATCTGGTCTCCGCGTCGGATAGCACTTTGCTGATGTAGTAGACTGGTCTCTGGACGCCTTCCCTCTCCGCCACCTGCACCGCACTCACTACCACTGGGGGTGAGGAGAGGTATTTCTTTAGGTCTTCGAACGCTTGTTGGGCTTCGGGCGTCTATTCGAAGTGGTTAGTGTTCTTCAATAGCTTGAACAAAGGGAAACTTTTTTTCTCCCAAGCGGGCGATAAATCACCCGAGCGACATCAAGCAACCAGTCAGACACTAGACGTGCTTGAGTCTAGTCGGCGGCATCATGTGTTCGATAGCCGCTATCTTGTCAGGATTGGCCTCAATGCCTCGACTAGACACGAGGAATCCCAACAGCTTCCCAGAAGGTACGCCAAAGACGCACTTCTCGGGATTGAGCTTCAGGTGATTCTTCCTGAGGTTGGCGAATGTTTCGCCTATATCCTCAATCAGCCCTTCACTCTTCTCAAATTTCACCACCAGGTCGTCGACGTAAACCTCCAGGTTGCGCCCGACCTGTGGTCGAAAAGTGGCATGCATGGTATGCTGATAAGTAGAACCGGCATTTTTTAACCCAAAGGGCATTCAAATGTAGCAATAAACATCCATAGGAGTTACAAACGTGGTTTTCTCTTCATCTTCTTTTGCCATGCTGATCTGGTGGTACCCGGAATACGCATCCAGAAAGCACAGCAGCTCGCACCCTGCCGTAGAGTCCACGATCAGGTCGATGCGTGGCAAGGGGTACGGATCCTTCGGGCAGGCCTTGTTGAGGTCGGTAAAGTCGACACACATTCACCACTTCCCGTTGGACTTCTTGATGAGCACGGGGTTGGCAAGCCATTCAGGGTGAATGACTTCTCTGATGATACCCACGTGCAGCAGCTTCTCCACTTCCTCGCGGATGGCATCCTGACGCTCAGGGGCCTAGCGTTGGACCTTTTGCCGGACCGGGCGCGCCTCCAGGAGCGTTACCAGTTTGTGCTCGATCACCTCCTTGGGGACCCCGGTCATATCGGACGGTTGCCAGGCAAACACGTCTACGTTAGACCGGAGGAAGGTGACGAGCGTGTCTTCCTATTTGGTGCCAAGGTTGGCACCCAGCTTGACGGTCCTTTGGGCTCAGCCACACTCAGTGAGAGCACCTTAACCTCGCCGGACGGGCCGGGAGAGGCATGGGTTCTCACCGAAGGGGCTCCCGAGTAGACAATGTCAACCTGCCGCGAACAGGTGGCGCCTGCCAGGTCCAAGGCTTGCTTATCGCAGCACAGGGCCTCTGGCTTGTCCACCTGGACGCTTATGGGACCTCCAGGTCTCGGTATCTTCACCACCATATAGGCAGTGGGTGGCCGCCATGAACCTGACCAACGTGGGTTGGCCAAGCAAGGAGTTATAGGAGAGGTCAAAGTCAGCGACGTCGAAGTCCACCAGCTCTATGCGGTAGTTGTCCACGTTCCCGAAAGTGACGGGAAGGGGGACCTGGCCCAGGGGGCATTGAGCCAGCCCCCAGGGTGACTCCGTAGAAGGGGAGCGCCAGGCGGAGCTCTCGCTCCGGGATCTGAAGAGCCCGGAATGCCCTAGGGGACAGCGCGCCCAAGCTGCACGTTCCGAACCGTGGGTGAGACCACGATCGGAAGGTGCCCTAGGCTGGCGGTGCTCGCGGGGTGGTCGGCGCGGCTGAAGGTGATCGGCTCCTTCGACCACTTCAGCGGCCTAGCCGCCCTCGCGCTTGGTACGGCGACGCAGACTTCCCTCATCAGGAGCTTGTACTTCGTGTTGGAGGCATGGGTAGTTGATCCGCCGTGCATGTTGACCACCCTATGCTCCGCCTGTTGGAAGGGCAGCTGGGTGGAGTCGTCTCCCTTGTCGTCATCGACGGTAGTCCTGTTGATCACGACGACCGTCCTACCGATCGCGGCGATCATCCCGCCGATCGTGGCGATCGTCTCGCCACGGCTTGACGACCTTGTGCCTGCGCTCAGTGGCCAAGACCTGACCGGACTCAGCCGCCGGGCGCTTCTTCTTATTCACGGAACTAGGACCTTTCGAGGTCCCAGCCTCGCCTCCGTCGCGAGCGCCGTCCACTCCGGCACTCAGCTCCCACGCTTCCGTCGCCCGAGCGCACTTGTGCGCCAAGGCAAATAGCTCGGACGTGGTGGCGATGTCGCGGGTGGCCATCTTCTCCGTCTTGCGGTCTTGCACTCCCCTCCAGAAGGCGATGATGACGAACTGGCTAGAGATCTTGGGGATTGTGTTGCGACAGTGGCTGAATCGTCGGATGAACGCGCGCAACTACTCCCCTCTCTTTTGTTCAAGGGCATGGAGGTCATCCTCCACGCCTGACTGGGCATAGGAGCCCTGGAAGTTGGTGACAAACTGGCCACACAACTCCTCCCACGAGTGCACCGAACCCTCGGGAGGTTTATCAGCCAAGAACGGGCAAAGCCCGCCAAGGCTGTCGGGAGATAGTTCGCCATAACCTTCTCGGAGCCGCCAGCAGCCCGCACCACCGTAGTGTAGATCTGCAGGAACTCCTTCGGGTTGGTGGTGCCGTTGTACTTCTCGATGGTTGCCGGGCGAAACCTTTCCGGCCATACGACATGGCGCAGCCGGTTGGAGAACACTGGTACCCCACACCATAGGGAGAACCACGCAGCCCCCCGGAACCTCGGCCCGAGGGCCGCGCCGGGGAGCACGGGATTTGGCTTCCGCAAGACTCGAAGGAGAAAGTCTCCTCCTCTGTAGAGAAATCGGTGTCACGGGAGGAGCTGTCTTCTTCAGGAGCCATCCGCTTGCCGCGGTCCTGCTCTTGCGCTTGCCAATGGTGCAACTTGCTGCGCAAGTTACCACCGCGCGCTCAGCGTCGCTCCTCCAAATGAGCCCTAAGATCTTCACGGGCGCTCCCCTCATGCTCAGGGGATGCGCGAGACGGTTCCGGAGCCATTGTACGACCCCCGGTGAGAGAGGGGCCTGCGCCTTGAATGCCCTTTTCCTTGCTTCGCCCACCATGACGTGGGTGTTGCTCACTTGGGTGGCTCGAAGCTTGCATGCGTTCTGTGCGCAACTTCGACCATGGGATACCAGAGGCATCCGGCCGTTCTGATGCCTCCGCGTGGAGCTGGGCCGTGTCCATGAGGCGGGCGATGTCCCGTAGCCATGGCGCTGCCGGGGTGTCGTCCCCCAGCTCCACCGTCGGGTGCTCCAGGAGGAGGCGAGCCACATGCAGGTTTTGGGCCGGCGTGGCCTCCTCCATCGGTAGTCGCCATCGGACCGTCTGTGCTCCTACTACGGTGGGGGCGTCATCGCCTTTTACGGAAGGTGTCAGACGGTCCCCCGCCTGTTGGGAGCGTGAAGCCTCCATCTTCGCAGCCGGTGCTTGATGATCTACTGAAGAAAGCAATTGGTGAAACAGCTACTACCACCCCAAAATGGCGTGCCCTGTTGGCGTTGTGCCAGACAGTATTGGTTCGAGTGTATAACCGAGTTTCGGTAGGGGGGGTCTTCGCAGCTGTGTCACTCTCGGCTCTCTTCTTTACTCTCTTCGCGTGATGAGCAGGACAGGAAGCTCAAGAACTGTCGGAACACACAAAAAGGATACGGGCCCCAGCTGTGTTTACCTATACTAGTCCTTGGATCAATAGCTAGTACACACAGATCATAACAGTATGGACCATAACCATGCGATAAATAAATATTGAATTCAGAGTATTGGCCGACATGGCCCATTGTTACAAAAGTTGGACCCGTAGGTCATATAGCAGCGGAAACATTAAACTGGCAAATAAACTTGATGAAGCGAAGTCCAAAACACCACAGGCAAAGACTAGAGAAAACGCGATCCTAGACGTCTGGATAATCCTCCTCTTCAAAGCCTTCATCGCAGATGTCGAACGGTGGGATGCAGGCTCTTGGATAGCTATCTCTGATCTCCTGATCTGCTTTATGGAATAAGCAGCCCCACAATGAAAAGTGAGGGTGAGTATGCAACATACTCAACAAGTCCGGAAAAAAATGCAGTATGTAGTTTAATTCAAGGGAGGCCATTGGTTAATTTGCAAAAAGCCAATTTTTAAGATTTTATCCTAGAATTTTGAAGAGCAGTTTTCAAAGGTATTTTCTTTTAAGAAATGAGAGTTTCAAACTTTTCAGGACACGACTCCAACCGTGGAAAAACAAAACATAAACCAACTCACGGCATCGGCCATGGTTTTATTTTAAGAATACTTTTCCACAGCACCAACCGTGGTTTTCTTTTGAAATTTTTTCCTCGTGGCTCCAACCATGGACTTTTATCAAACCAAAACATTCACGGCTTCAACCATGCTTCATTTTATAAAAATCTGATTTTGAAACCAAATAGGAAAATCTACCATGTGACAACGCCCTTTGTCCACCCTTGACCGTGGGTACGACTATTCGAATAGTTTGTTTACTTTGCAGAGTTTGCACGCTTTACCCGCGAGAGATATTTCACTCTTTTTGGTCATACACTTCTTTTGGCATATAACCCCAAGTGAAAATCACAAGGCCATTTCTCTAGCTACATCTTAACTAAGTCACGCCCGCTGAGGTTTCACCGCCAAATGGCTACAACCATAATGGAAGCCCCCTCTTGCGCCTGTAGGACTCCTGTGGCTCCAACCACGCCTACTCCACCATTTGGCATGCCTTAATCAAGTTTTCACTAGCCACTCGGCTAGGCCCGTCCCATACTGGAACTCACGGCCGTACTGTTATACATTATTTGACAATCACAAGGGATCGGTCCTTAGGGTGACTAGGGTGGTACATACTCAAACCTAAGTCTCGTGCATTCTGCACCCGCCATGCAACCTTCCACTCTATTCAAGTTTTTAAATACCAAATCTTTTCTTTTATTTTACCAAACTGGCAGCACCAACTGCCCTTTTAAAATAATATTTTCACTCAATCATTCAGAACTTCAAGTGACAAGCCTTCAATTAAACATACAAATAGTATTTAGCATAACTAAGCACTACTACTATACTAAACAAGGTGTCAAGCCATTTATAACATAATTAATCATTCTAAGGCAGCCAAAAGATAGATGGATTAATATGTAGCAAGCATACATATTAACAAGGTATTTAACTACAATCTATCATAATATATATATTTTTGTAATCAACATAGCATGCAAGTTTGTAAATCTACAAAGCATTTCAAAACATGGATCAACATGCTTCAAGGAAACTTGCAAAAATTTGCTAGGAACTTGCTGGGAACTTGCCTTGGTCAGCGAGGATATCAAAGTCCTGAGGTTCGGCGACAGCGTCGACGGCTCCAGCGATTTCTTCGGCTACGCGCAAAACGGTACAACCAAATAAATAAAATAAAATCAACAAAATCCAAAAATTATAAAATTAGTACTGGCAGGAAGGTATTGAATTTAAATGAATTTAGGAATTTGAACGGAGTGATTTGGAGTTCGGATGACAAAGTTATATGCATTTGGATTCTAAAAATGCTGGAAAAAGACAAACGAGGGAATATTCCATAGCATCTTCTTTTCTTGGATTTTCCTGATTTTGCTTTACTCATTGACATGTGGGGCCGGCTGTCATACACTAGTGCTTCTTCCTCATGGGGAAGGAACAAAGAACGAGAGGGGTGGAAGCGGTCTTGTGGGACTCGGGGAGGTGGTGCACTGGTGGTTTGGCCGGGAGGATTGGAGTTGGTCTTGGTGGCATCTTTGACAGCGGCGTGGCAAAATAAATAAAAAAATTTGGGACATGGAATAGCAAAAATAAAGTGAGCACCGTGTAGAACGCGACGAGACGAACCTAGCGGTGTTGCCGGATTTCGGAGGGGATCAACGGTTTGCGAGAAATCGACGAAGGATGACGCTCCAATCGGAAACTTCAACCGCGAAATTCGTCGCCATCCTGCAACGAAATCCGAATTTGATTGTGGGATTTTGATCATGGTGACGACGCGCACACGGTGACGCGAACGGAATTGCAATCGCCTCACCGGATCAAAAGTTGCCGCGGCGATGTCGACGGAGGACGACCGACGTCGGTTTCTTCGAGCTCCCGAAAGATTGAAGTGGAGATACTGAGAGAGGAAGTGAACACCGGGTAGAGGATGCCGGGACGCTCTTATAGGAGGTGGTGGCACTCGAAAAAACGGAGAAACGGCCGCGTAATTAAAGAAACAATGATCTTGATTTGAATGCTTATTGCGGCGGTTTTGGGACGTTTCGGGGAGGGAGAAGGCCGAGAATGAATTCCCTGCGATCACACCTTCCAAACGCAACCGGAATCACTTGATTTGGTACACTAATGAAGAAGTTATGATAGTTGGAAATTTGAAAGCCAAGCACGGGAGAAACAGCTTCTCTGTACTGAAGTTTGCATGAGGAAGATGAACAGTATTCGCCACGTGGCGTTCTCTCATTGGCTAGGATTTGAATAACGTAGATTCAATAGCACGCGAGATAAAATAGCAAAAAGGGTCTAAAAATCCCAAAAAATTCCTAAAACTACTAGGGAATAAATGGAACCCAATAAAATTAGTTTTACAGATTTTGGATGAATTTTGGAATTTAGATAATTCCGGGACGAATAAAATGAATTTGATGAAATGGCGCGAGAGATAAAATACCAGAGGGATTCTATAAATCTTGGAAAAGTTCCCAAAATCATTTTAGAATATTTGGAACCTAATTCTATGAATTTTGATATTTTTGGAGTATTTTGGAACTCGGGTGAAATTTCGATTAAGGACCGAAATTGGGAATTCTGACTTTGCGGACGGTAAAAGATTGAACTTTAATTTCGAAAGGATATGAATGCCAGGTTAATTAGAACACTGAGGAAAAACCAAATTTTGAAATTAATTAATTTTAAATTGACTTTAGGCAAAAGACAGAAATTGGGGATGTTACAAGAACACACAGGGAGCACACAAGGAACACACAGGATTTACCCAGGTTCGGGCCCCTAATGCAGGTAACAGCCCTACGTCCTGCTCAAGCTCGTGTTGCTCTAGTATTCTGCTTGCTTTTCATTGTGAACTCATCAATCTCCGTGATATGAGTTTCCAACCGACCTACTTGCCTCATGCACACTAGCTCCCTTATATACTCCCGGGAATAGTTAGGGCAGGCAGAGGGAGTGGTTTTACATTAATTACATTGACTATGTCTAGTTCTGTCGCTACTGTCCCTCGGAGCCTCTTTGTCTACGCTGTTGCTTGATGCTGCCTATCTTCGGACCGCCCGAGAGGAGGGTTCGGACGCTGCGTGACGAACGCCTGGTACACGCGTCGCCCTGTCCTACCCGGGGCGATGTAGATGGAACGGGAGTTGGTGAAGCTGGTTCAGTCGGAGGGACAGGTCATCATAGCATCAGGGAGCCACGCATATTTAATGGCCTTCAGGCGCACTGCAACGGCTCTCCGTGCATTGAATGTCTCCCATGCGCATTTAATGGCTCCCATGTGCATTTAATGGCTGTGATGCGTTGCGATCCTGGCGAATGCTTCGGGCGGAAGCCTCCCAGCCTTGTCTGCGTGGTTGGCTGGTAATGGGCTTGCCTGCTCGGCGAGAGGCCACGTGGCCTAGTCGCCCGACTGCTCGTCGGGGAGCCACGTGTCCTGGTCCTCCGCAGTTGTGCTCTGGTCACCCGGTTTGGGACTGGTCGGCCGATCGCCCTCCGGCGCCACGTGTCTGGTCGCCCGATCTTTGGGACTCGTCGCCTTGATCTTTCTTGACAAGTTGAGTCCTTTGCATAGGACCTTCTTCTTTTTGTATCTTGCGCTCGCGGTCTCACCTAACAGTGGTGGAGAGAGTACCCCGGTGTAGAATACACCGACAGTAAACGTATCACCCTATATGACAAAACTGTTCACTCATTGTACCACACAGGTAATATCACTATGTAAAACCGAATCAAAATGTTATTTGAACTGTACTGTAAAGTTTAAAATGTCAGATATCTAGTTTCATAGTTTAGGTATTGTATGGAATTTCAACCAAAGTTAAGGTGTTATATAGAGTTCTTTCAAAACAAAATATGTATGTATCCTTGAGTTGCACCATAAAATCTTCAAGCCAGTCAAGGCATGCAAAATATAGCACAGTTGAAAGTGTTCATGGATGCATGCATGCACATGGGTTAATCTGATCACGTCTAGCCTGAAAACATGCCTCCCTCCTGGCTTCTGGAACCTCGAGTCAGCGCAAAAGGCCATCTGGTCAGTCTGGTGCACCGTACGGAGCAAGCGGATTTCCAAAGTAGAAACAGGCAGCAACGAAGACTCTTCGTATGATCACGTCAGATCGGTTTAATTTCGGCATGAAATTGAACGAGACGACAGTTCAAGGAAACTTAGGAAAGGGCTAAAAGTTAACGCATCTTCGTATGTTACTTGAAAGACAGCCTTATCAATGTATGGAATAAATATATCTGCAAATTCTCTTAAGTTTCTTCCAACTCGTGAAATCTGGCGACCAGAGCCGACAACTGGTCCAGAAATCTACCATTAGCTCCATGTAAATGCTATCGCAACTCAAACAAGAGCGAAACAATGAGGTTCAAGTATACAATGGGATTTTTTTTATGATTCAAAGGACTCCGAAGAAGGGATTGGTGATGGCAGAATTCAGCTCGGCTCCAGCCGTGTTCAGGATGGCCTTGTCAACCTTGTCCCTTGCCAAAAACAAGAACTCGTTGTCTTCAAGTTTCTCAAATCCACAAAGCACAAGGAACTCTATGCCCCCATGCAGATTTCCAACCCTCTCCTGTAAGGTTTCAAACACAGATTATCAATCTCACGATGTTCAGCGGGTTAACAGAGCAGTTTACCAGTTCCAGGATTAGCAATTTCACCTGAAATGTAGCATTGTTGAGTCTGATCTTTCTGAATTTCTCCTCATCAGGATTCCTAGCTACGTTTCCGACGTAGGTAAGGAGTGTTTGAAATGCCCTCTTTACTTTAGCATCGTCATCCTGCCGCAAAATTGGTCTCACGGTTAGGTTAAAATTTAATGTCAAATAATATGCTCAAGTCATATGGTCTCCACAGCTTATTTTATGCACGTTATGCAAAATCAAAATCAGCATCACATAACTAGTGTAGTTTGTTTCGAGGGATGTGAATAATATGAGCATGCTGCTGATTAGATTGTTACCAAATCATATCAAGAATCAAATACGCCCATGCAAGAGATATAGTCCTTTCAATAGCATGCAAATATATTGGAGAAAATATGCCCCTCTCCTTGCTGATCCTATGATTGCGTGAGTCATATTGGGCATCAAAATAAAGCTGGAGATAAATCAATGTAAATTAGGAGATCACATCTGTGCTGAACCTATTTGTCCACAATTTTGTACAGATGGGTAGTTTCTTTCATGTTGGGACTACTGCTTGGTCCATTATCCTGTACATCCAACCTTCATGTTTGTCTGTTTTCATCAACTAGAATTAATCATTCTCAAGGTTGTCAAGGCGACAAGGCGAGGCGAGGCGCCAGCCCATCGCCTGGACGCCTAGGCGCCTAGGCGAGCGCCTAGGCGAGGATTAGGCGAGGGTAGGGTATATGAGTATATATGACATTTTCACCAATACAAGGTATATGTATACAAGGTATATATCATTGGCAACAGCGCCGGTAGAAGGTGCTTGAGCTTGAGCATCAGCCATGTCTGTCCTTCACTCCCTGAGTCCCTGTACAAAGCATTCCAGAGCAGAGCAACTGAGCAAACCATTCGGTCCATTCCAGAGCAGAGCAACTGAGCAAGAGAGGAGGGCTGCCGAGGGGAGCTAGAGCAGAGGGGGGCAGGGGCGCAGGGCAGAGGAGTCACTCAGCAGACTCAGCACTCAGCAAGCAAGCAGAGGGGGGCTAGAGCAGAGGAAGATGGCGGCATGGCGCAGAGGAAGGCGGAGGGGGGCGACGGCGCAAAGGAAGGCGGAGCGGGCGATGGCGGAGGGGGCGGCAGCGCGGAGGAGGTCGGCGGAGGAAGACGACGGAGGGGGGCCACGGCGCGGAGGGGAGCCACGGCGCGGGAGGCAAAGGAGAGGGAGGAGAAGGAGAGGGAGGAGAATGAGGAGGGCGACCGGAGACTTACGGATCTGGAGCCGACGGCGTCACGGCGGCGACGTTGGTGGTGGCGGGCTGGCGGCGGACGGGCGAACGGGGGGCGACCAGGCGACTAAACCCTAAACCCAGTCGCACGGGCGACTTATTGCCGACCCCTCCCAACCCAGGCGGCCGCCCAACCACGCCTTGGAGACGCCGCGACGGCCCAGGCGACGCCTAGACGCTCCAGGCGGACGCCTTGCTCCGGCCAGGCGAGGCGACACCTCCCGGCGACCTCCCTCCGGCGCCTGGACGCCTACGCCTTAACAACCATGATCATTCTTACTGATTTGCAATCCACTAGGTTATGTGCAACACATACATTGTTTTTTTTAACCTTTCTTCTACAAGTGCTATGTCTAGAAGACACTACAGGAACACAAATTCTTGGTCATCTAGTATAAGTTGGTGTCATCTACTTGCATACTTATTACAGATACAGCGTTCGCAATGGCACAAATGTAATATTTACCTTCGTTTGGGTCAGAGGGCACATGACAACATAAAGAAACTGATGAGACAAAGCTAGAGACCACCAAAACTTGCAACTTGTCAGTATAACGTCAACAAATAACAGAATTCTTAGGTTCTCCAACCTCATAAACTTAGTGTCTGGTCGTTACAACTCCAATTATATTCACAAATATATTCCATGAGCAAGTTTACGTGTCAAGCTGCTCCATTGGCAATCAGCAGTTGAAATTAAATGAATGGATTTCGAAGGCAAATATGAACAACACAATGAGGTCACTTAAGAGAAACCTACACATTATACCTTATTTTGCTGCTTAAGATTTCGTAAACAGTCCCTCATGCGCTCTGCCTTTGTGGCTGGCCTGACAGGTAATGCGCTCTGGATATTCATAGACCACAATTACACAATAATAAAAATTAAAAACGATTCTTATCAAGATAATCTGGATTTGTATCTTCTGGCCTCTTCAGTTCATTTGTAAAGGCCCCTGCACAAGCTGCCCAATCAGAAATCAAGTAGGATTGATGTGGAACAGAAGTTATTTATTTCTCCAGAGCAGTGAGAAGTTCAAACACTAGAAAAACTTGCCCACTTCATCTCAGCTGTTCGATTTCTGGTCAGGGGCAAACTCAGATGTTCAAAACGGCACTGTGTTTTAACTGACAGTTGTATGATCCAAATATAATCAACTGGTTGTCATGGTAAGGAAATTCCAATTCAAAAGAAAATACCTTCTTCTCTTCAACAGGAGGTGGTGCACTTGGTTTGGCAGCTGTAGGGTCTTCAGCAGGCAATCCAAGTTTCCTTCTCCTTTCAGCCTGAGAAATAATTTAAAAAACATGTAAAAGTCCAATTATTACAATTTTCTTCATTAGCTAGAAACTTAGAGCATGTAGTTGAACATCTCCAGGTTACATCAAACTAAATACTGTACTTCCTACAGTTCCTATGGGAAACAATGGAGAAAACTAGTAGTGACTCAACCAAACTACCAAAACAAGAAGATTACTTAGAATGAGGTGGAAAAACCAGAAACCTTATCCTCTTCCAGTTTCTGGCGGATCTTTTCTCTGGCTCTTTTCTCTTCCTCTTTCTCAAGTCTTCGTAATTCTATCATGCTGCAGATCGAGTGAAAAAAAATGGTCAAAAGGGATGAATAACATGGTATTATTTGTATAAGTATAGCAAAACAGAAAAGAAACAAAGAACCAACCGTTTCCTTTCATTTTCCTCCTCAATTCTTTTGGCTTCAAGAAGCTCTTTACCAATTCGTATCCGTTCCTAAAAAATGCCTAATATGTGAACCAAAATACTAGAATAAAGTAAAAAAAAATACCAGATGCGAAGGTAAGGAATAATATTACGAATGCTAAGGACACTATTTAAAATTGTTGAGCCAAAGCATAACTGGCAAATGTCTAGATCACATCACATAAAACATAAAACTAGTATTGAGCTCACATGAGGTGAAATTTTAAGCTTTGATATCAGTGCCCATCAGTATTCTCAAATCTCATATATGTGACAAAAGGAAAAGGCATGTACCATCTAAACCCCCAACACATCACATGCTACAGCTATTTAAAACTGCTATAGATATACATTGATGATGAGTTACATGAGTAAGACGCTAACAATTTTCCTTGCACTTACAAGTTAGAAATAAGGTTCAGCAGATTTATCATGTGGATTGCGAAATATGAGGCGAGAGGTCTCATAAAATAAAATTAAAAAATCCACAGTAAGCTTTATGTTGAAATGTTATTATAAATGGCTACTGAGTATACTATAAAGTGGTACAGCAAATGTTTTTCCTGTTTGGATTGTATTGTCCAAGATCTAGCATGCTTTAATAATTATTAAAAAAACGATCATCTGTACAAAAGAAGCAAGATGGAGCAATGTCTTACAGCCACAGGTTATACTGATGATGTGGTGCTCTATTTGTTCTAATACCAAATCTATATACATTTCAAATGCATATTACATGTTAAGGTAAAAAAAAAAATGGGATCATACCTTCTCCCTTTCTCTTTCCATCCTTCTCTCTTCTTCTTCTTTCTTTTTACGAGCACGCTCCCTATAAACGGAGTGGATAATTTCAGTATGAGATAACTTGTAAGAAACAACATTTCGTATAAAGTAAATGTTAAGTTCAAGAAAAAACAATTTAAATCAAAATGATTTGGTCATAACCCATGGTAAGCAACTGGGGGCAAATGTTGAAAAACTGAGTCCCTTTTAAAGGCAGTGCTCAGTATTATAAAACGCACAATTTGCCTGTTAGAAGCAATTACTGCCCAAAGTACGCCTAAAACATTGCTTGTGCATAAAACTTTAGGGGCTCCATACTTGAGTTTTATATAATTGTTCTTTATTAAAGTTCAAGCTCCAAAAGGCCAAAAATAAAGAACACAAGTATCTAAATGTCAAGTGAACTGATTCAGAACCAGGAAAAAATAACATTACAAACAAACAAAAAGTTTTGTTGTTTCTAAAGAGAATTATTCAACCACCAGACCATGATTAAAAAAAAAGGTTCAGAAAAGCACCTTAGCTCTTGTGCTTTACCCTTCATTTCCTCAGGAGTCAGAGAGGGTTTGTTAACCTCAGTTTTTGTATTAGCTGGCACCTGAGAGGCAAGAGAAGGTAAGCAACCTGCAGAAGTTATGTGCTGGAGGAAAACATTGTTCTTGCCAAGGTGTGGGAATAACATGGAATGATAGAATATCTATTATTCCCCCGTTGAACACAATTAATGGATGCTCAGTGGGACGTAAGCTCAAAACTTAGGTAACCTAGTGAAGTGCACAAGTTGGTCCTAGTTTTACATGGGCTGTATACATGGAAGCAACCATCAGTTGCTTTGGCAATTGAATGCAGCAACAGCTAAAGTTCAAACAGATAATGTGTATTTTAAATTAGCTTCCTTCGGAACACTGAACATATCGATCAAAGAAAAAAATAAATAAAGTAGATAAAAATTGAATTAGAGGTATCTTGATTCCTAAAATGTGGCATGCTTATATCTTATATACACTTCTTGGAACATGCGTTATGTGAAAGCATGTCATTTGGAAAATGTATAATAGCCTTAATTTGAATCAAAACAACTGCATCTGGAAGTTTCAAGGATAACATGTATCAAAGAATAGAGTGTGCAACTAACTGTGATCAGCTAAGGCATTATGATGAAATGAATACCAAAACAACTACTGGTCTACTGCTATCACAAGGAACATATTGCATAAGGAAATCATCATACCAGAGGCATTTCATCAATATCTGGATCCTCCTGGTGCTCAGAAAGCCAGTTAATGGCACCTTCAATGGTGCTATTACCTAAATAAAAGTACATGAGCCAAGTAAAGTTATGAACATCATTGTGTTTTACTGTACAATTACATGAGATAATTTCAGTGAAGGCACTATAAAGTACAACTGCAAATAGTAAAATTTATTGCCTGGACATTCTTATGCTGGTCTATTCAGATACTTTAGTGATTTGATGCCACTATCATCTTCAATGAAATTTACCCAGTTAAAAACAGAACTCAACTTTAATGTGAGTCCTCAAAAGCACAACAAACATTTCGGTCTCCGATCCATATATAATGCCTTTGTTTCTATACAGTTTGATATGTGAATATTACAGTAAAGAAAATTTGTTCACTTGCACTTATACTGGATCATCCAAAGCACTGAGTAACAACTACAAAGTAAATAATTTTGATTGTACAAATGGGCAGAAAATACATCTTGTTTCACATTATGCAGTAAACGTAAGTCACATAACTGCTAAATCTTGGATGATTCTCATGGAAAATACATGTAACTATGCTTCTACAAAATGATGAAAACTAGCCAGCCAACCAACTCCATAAAATCGTAAGAATTGAATATTCTGATTTGACCTTTTGATTGCTTCTAAAGCTGAGTTCTAAGCTGCATATAGATTATCTAGTAAAAGTTATGTCATTCCATGATTCGCAGCACCTACTTGCAGCAATGCAAAAAGGGAAACATCAGCTTATTTGGGGTATCTTCCGCTAGCAAGAATTCCATCCCAAACAGGATGCAGCTGGAGGGGCTTCTAAAATAAGTACAAGTCCTTGTCTACCGAGGAAATTGAACCCCTATCCACCAGCTTCCAAAGGAAGCCAAACAATCCACCAAAAGGGCCACAGTAAGGTGTTCTTACCATAGGCAATGTTATGTACAATGGCATTAGCTTCGACCTCTAAGATTACAAAATCATAACAGCGATAACATGATAGTCAAAGGAGTCAACGCTATGGCTATACATACCGGAGAAGTGAAGAGCCCTAGTGGCACGCGCCGTCGCAAATCCCATCGCCTCGAGGTCCACGAGCATCTCCTTGTTCACCTCCGGCACAACCATCTCTGCCAGAACCGAACACACCACAATTACACACCCTCCTCAGCACTGAAAAGCAATCGCAGATCAAACCCTTTGCTTATATCGAATTCGAAACCTCACCTTGCGGCTCCCCGTTTCCCGAGGCGTCGGCGTCCATGGCCTCGGAGGCCAGCTTCTGCGGCGTCTCGAGATCGATGGGCTTCGCAGCCTCCATGGTCTTGTCCGTGAACTCCATGTGGCCAGTGCGCTTGGTGTGCAGGTCCACCTCCTGCGTACCAGATCAAGAACCAATATTGGATCAAGAACCGAGCAAGATGTGTCCAACTGAATAATAAACCACCGAATTCGATCGGGGAGGGGCAGGAGGGCTGGATCTTACCGTCTGGGAGCGGCAGGGCTTGCCGCAGTCGGCGCAGACGAGGTTGAGGACGGCGTCGGCGGACTCGGAGAAGTTAGCGTGGGAGGTGGCCTCGGCGTGCGCCTGGGCCTCCTCCACGCTCCGCAGCAGCACGCCGCAGTCGCCGCACCGCAGCGACAGCCCCGCCATTACCGCCGCTGCCTCGAATTCGATCCGCTCGATTCCAATCGATCGAATTTGCGGCAGAACAAAGTGCTTTCTCGCGAGGTTTAGGAGAAGTTTGGTCAGGAAGAGGAGACGACAGGGTAGGGGCGGACGGATGCTTTGCTCCCCCGGTCAAGTAATAAAGGGTGCTGTTGGTACCTGCAATCTCATATTCCCCAACATTCTAATATTCCTCTCGTTCTAATTACTGGTGACACATCTAATCTAAGGATCTGTTTATTTTTACTGTGAATTTTAGATCCTAGTCCTAAAAACTGAATAAAAAACAACCAATCTAATTCTAGGAATCGATTCTTATAATCCAACCCTCTCATATACAGTAAAATCCGTAATCCACTTCATATATATTTATATAGATTCTCACGAATACAAATATGAGAATACCATTAAGGCCCTGTTTG
This sequence comes from Guadua angustifolia, assembly GCA_036346375.1. Taxonomy (NCBI): domain Eukaryota; kingdom Viridiplantae; phylum Streptophyta; class Magnoliopsida; order Poales; family Poaceae; genus Guadua; species Guadua angustifolia. The sequence continues at coordinate 36,642,125 of CM070502.1, forward strand.
GCAGAGCTCTGCTCCCAGCTTCTGCGGAGTGAATCTGTGAAGCTCTGCCAAACAGTAGTTTTCTGATAATCGCTCCCAGGGTGACTCCCGTGAAGTGATTCTCCGAAATGAACTAGGGGCTGGGAGCTGAAAAAAGCTGCTTCTCCCGATTCACTCCCAACAAAAAGTCAGTTTCTCCATAGAGTTTATCCTATGGATTCGTTAGAGAATCACTTTCAGCGGCAGAATCACTTCTCTCGGAGAATCACTTCTAACAGAGAATCAGAATCAGAGGGAGCCCTACCAAACAGGCCCTTAGTTTGCCCTGAATAATATTCCTGCATCAGTTGCATGATCAAAAGTTTCAAGTAATTACCTACCAAATACCAAAAGTTTCAAGTAATTACCTACCAAATGTCATCTCAGAATATAGAATTAGCTTCTCTACGATCACAGTCCAAAATCAGCTTTAAAGAATTCATAGCAAAAACAACCAGGCTCTAACATTCCAACGTTTGGTTGATTTGAAGAAAAACTACAAAATAGTCTTTATAATAGTTCAAACATTTTAGAATTCGAACCAACAAGTCCACAAATTTAAATTTTTTGATTTAAAATATCAAACTACAAAGACTAACATTTATACACTTTAAATTTAAAAATAAAATTTAGAATTTTAAATTACAACATTCAAAATTTCTTTTCCTTATTTTTAAATTTGAAATTTTAAAATTTAAATTTTGGAATTTAAATTCTTGGGATTTGAAAGTCTTAACTTCAAAAATTCAAATTTATAAAATTTTAAATTCCTAGAATTTGTTAAGAATCAAAATATCATAAAATGGATTCTCCAAATTCAAAATTTTAAATTGTCTAAATTTCAAATTATGAAATTCAAGATTCAAATTTTGATATTTCGGTTTTGAATTCATATTTTGGTGAAAAAATTATTTCCATTACTTAGATATTCAAATATTAAAATAAATTATAATTTGAATTATCAGAATTAAATTTTGAACTTGATAAATTAAAGTAAATGATAAAAAATGGAACAACAAATATTCCTTCCCCTGATAATCCAGGATAGACACTCTTTTCTATGAGAAACAGGTTCCTAGAATTGATGGTAATATGAATCCCAAAGTAATTTTGGGTTCCTATTACAGATTTTTGGTTATTTTACCAAAGAAGGAAATCTCATAGAATTACTGAAGAATTCATAGTAATCCTTATAGAATTCCACCAACCAAATGTACCCTAAGGTGAAATTAAATTTGATCTCCATAATGTTTCGGACGGAATGTGTAGATTGATGACTTAGTAGTCTCTTTGTGCATACCGTGCAGGATGTCCACATGGATTTCTATCCACTGCATCGAAAGCCGATTGACAGTTCAGATAAATGGACGAAAGTGCTAGGCATCATTCTATTTTTTTATTTTTTTGCAAAATTAGTCGAATTTCTCACTATTCGATTTGTGCCCAGATTTGTGAATCGGCTAACATCCACCTTCGTCTCTAGCGAAAACCCAGCAATGTTCTCAATCCCTGAAGAAGATACGATGAGTTAGGGTTCAAGTTCACAAAAAGCCCCTAACTATAGAGGGAGTGAAGAATGGGCCATGGTGATGACAGGGCGACGAGGTGGCGATGGTGCTGCCAACCGTAGGCAAGGAAGAGAGCAGTGGGCCACGGAGGTGATAGGGGCACCGAGGACTAAGCACACTTAGCAGGAGAGGGGAGGTGGAAGTGATAGCATCTAGGCCCCTTAATTCTTTTCTCATATTTATTTATATGGTTTTGGTGTTGATGACTGAGTCAATAATCTCTAAACTATAAAGAATTGTGAAATCATGTGCTGAAAAATTGGCTGAGTAATGAAATTGGCATTGCAAAGTGGTTGTGATTATGGCATGTGTGGTGCTTGTGCATATGTTGGTGATAGCATGATGATGATTTTGCTTGATGCAACGCGCTTGTGTGAGTGGTTGCATAGATTGATTTTGAGTCAAGTCGTGGACTTGTGCTTGGATTTGTTTGATATGCTGGTGATAGCATGATGATGGTTTTGCTTGATGCAACGCACTCGTGTGAGTGGTTGCATGGATTGATTTTGAGTCAAATCGTGGACTTGTGCTCGGAATTGTTTCTTGTTTATTCATGTGCAGGTGTTTTTTGAGGGCGAACGTGGTCGATGACGGGACCGGAACTAGGTTCACGGAGGAACTAAGGTTTGGGACTAGGTTCAGGGAGGAATCGAGGTCTTGGTGGTCGAGGATGTCATGCGGGACGTTCGGGCTAGAGAACATGCACATGAAGGCTGGTTAGTCACGTAATTACAGCATGTGGGCTATACATACGTGCAAGAGTTGTTTTTGGCCATGTTGGACCAAGTTGAGATGTATACGAACTCTTTCCATGTGGGAAGTGGAGTTGTATTCTATCTCTTTATATTTGCTCTATAAATAGGGGAGGTGCCTCCTGTTTTATTCAGAGAGCCAGGTTTTAGGGTTTGTACTCTTTTGTTTGAATACTGTAACCAGATCAAAAATAAAAAATCTTTCTTGCATCTCCAGCGGCTGGCAATTTTTTGTTTTGCTCTTGGCTCCGGCATAGTTGATCGATCGTTAGAAGTTTTGTCCGTCGCAGCACTCACAAAGTTCATCACAGAGTTCGGTTTCTTGCAAAGGTATCATCTTGCGAAGGTAATATCTCAAGATCTGTAGGTCCGATCGGATTGATTCTTATTGGGTTAGATTTATAATTGAATCTAGTTTCTATATTTAAAATTTCATATCAATCCAATAGTGGGATCGTCAGTTAATCTCAATTGAGTTTGGTCATAAATTATTTTAGACAACTTGCAAAGGTCATAACTTTAGATCCGTAGATCGGATCGACCTAATTCTTTTTGTATTAGCTGTGAAATTGAGTCTAGTTTCTGTAGTTAAAATTTCACGTCAATCCAACAGTGGGATCTCCATGAATTTCTATTTTTGTAAATTAGTCGTCAGTCTGCTCACCTAGTCGCCCGACTACTCGCCTGGTCGCCCAAACTGGTCGCCCAAGTACTCTACTGGTCGCCCAAGTGCCCAAATGGGTCGCCCAAGTGCTCTACGGGTCATCCAAGTGCTCCACTGGTTGCCCAGATCGCTATCTTGATTGCTTTGATCGTTTCTACTAGTCTCCGGATGGTGTATTGGTCTCCCAATTATTTCACATAAACCTGGTCTCTCAACTTGTGGCTGGTCTCCAAGCACCCGCTTAGTCGCCCAAATCGTCGCCAAGTACTTCATGGTCGCCCAAGTGCCCAAATCTGTCGTCCAAGTGTTTCATGGTCGTCCAAGTGTTTCACGGTCGGCCAAGTGTTTCTATTGGTCGCCTAAGTGTTTCATCGTTGCTCAAATCGTTATATCGTCGCTCGATCGTTCTACTAGTCTCCTAGATCTGCTCATCGTCTCCCAATCGTGAAATCGCTCTCTCAACTTGTGAACTGGTCTCCAAGCAATTTGAGTTTAAATTGGGGTGTTTCAAAAATCATCAAAATTTTGATTTTAGCTTCCGCGCAATCATTCACCCCCCCTCTGATTGCTACATTAGTATATTTCGATCTTACAAGAATATTGGATGAAGCATCAAAGAAGTCTCCTAAAGGGTCAAGATCAAGGATCTTTATTGATAATTCTAGCTTGGGAGATGATTCAAGCTAAGTAGTTAGGACTTATTTTTGTTTGGCCATACTATAAAGGGGGATTGTGCACAAGTTAGAATGTTGGTTCATAAGGCTAAGACTAGATTAGACTGCTTGGAGTTAAAAGTCTTTAGTCATTCTATCCCTTGAATTAACCCTTCTCCCTATACAAAGTCTAAGTATCTCCCCGGACTAAACTTCATTGTTCATTCCTTAAGTCCAGCACAACCTTAGCCAAATCCATTTACGCCGGACCATTCCATTTTTAGTCCGACGCCAAAACATACTCAGATAAAATCCTAACCGAGTGCATTCCAATTACAGCGGACCAAAAAGTTCGTATAAAAAATTCTAGTTTGGTGCAAGCCATTTACGCAGGACCCTTTATTCCTTAAGTCCGTAGAAAGAATTCTTTGTTTAAAAGCAAACCGAAAGACACCATTCACATTTGGACCAAATTCGCTAACTCAAAATTCATCCCAAGACAAAAGCAATTCTCTCGGTTAAACTCAAATATCATTTCAAAAGTCTCAAGGTATTAACTCCAAGAAAACCTTCTACACTGGACCAAATTTTTTGGTCAAGCGCACATTAAATTCACATCTCTTCGTTGGACCAAATCATTCAAATGTCCACATGGATTTCTATCCACTGCATCGAAAGCCGATTGACAGTTCAGATAAATGGACGAAAGTGCTAGGCATCATTCTATTTTTTATTTTTTGCAAAATTAGTAATTTCTCACTATTCGATTTGTGCCCAGATTTGTGAATCGGCTAACATCCACCTTCGTCTCTAGCGAAAACCCAGCAATGTTCTCAATCCCTGAAGAAGATACGATGAGTTAGGGTTCAAGTTCACAAAAGCCCCTAACTATAGAGGAGTGAAGAATGGGCCATGGTGATGAGGGCGAGGTGGCGATGGTGCTTAACCGTAGGCAAGGAAGAAGCAGTGGGCCACGGAGGTGATAGGGGCACCGAGGACTAAGCACACTTAGCGGAGAGGGAGGTGGAAGTGATAGCATCTAGGCCCTTAATTCTTTTCTCATATTTATTTATATGGTTTTGGTGTTGATGGTGAGTCAATAATCTCTAAACTATAAAAATTGGAAATCATGTCTTTGAAAAATTGTGAGTAATGAAATTGGCATTGCAAAGTGGTTGTGATTATGGCATGTGTGGTGCTTGTGCATATGTTGGTGATAGCATGATGATGATTTTGCTTGATGCACGCTTGTGTGAGTGGTTGCATAGATTGATTTTGAGTCAAGTCGTGGACTTGTGCTTGGATTTGTTTGATATCTGGTGATAGCATGATGATGGTTTTGCTTGATGCAACGCTTCGTGTGAGTGGTTGCATGGATTGATTTTGAGTCAAATCGTGGACTTGTGCTCGGAATTGTTTCTTGTTTATTCATGTGCGGTGTTTTTGAGGCGACGTGGTCGATGCGGACGGAACTAGGTTCCGGAGGAACTAAGGTTTGGGACTAGGTTAGGGAGGAATCGAGGTCTTGGTGGTCGAGGATGTCATGCGGGGCGTTGCTAGAGAACATGCACATGAAGGTGGTTAGTCACGTAATTCGCATGTGGGCTATACATACGTGCAAGAGTTGTTTTTGGCCATGTTGGACCAAGTTGAGATGTATCGAACTCTTTCCATGTGGGAAGTGGAGTTGTATTCTATCTCTTTATATTTGCTCTATTTTTTTTTTTTTTTTTTTTTTTTTTTTTTTTTTTTTTTTTTTTTTTTTTTTTTTTTTTTTTTTTTTTTTTTTTTTTTTCCAGTGGGATCTCTATGAATTTCCCCCCCCCCTAGTCGCCCAAATGCGATCGCCAAGTACTCTCTTGGTCGTCAAGTGCCCAAAGCGTCGATCCAAGTGCTCTCTTGGTCGTCCAAGTGCTCTCTTGGTCGACCAAGTGCTCTATTGATTGCCAAGTGCTCTCTTGGTTGCCCAAATGTTATCTTAGTGCTTGTTTCTACTAGTCTCCTAGACTGGTCTACTGGTCTCCCAACTGCGTAAACTGCTCTCTCAACTTGTGAACTGGTCTCCAAGCAATTTGAGTTTAAATTGGGGTGTTTCAAAAATCATCAAAATTTTGATTTTAGCTTCACGCAATCATTCACCCCTCCGATTGCTACATTAGTATATTTGATCTTACAAGAATATTGGATGAAGCATCAAAGAAGTCTCCTAAAGGGTCAAGATCAAGGATCTTTATTGATAATTCTAGCTTGGGAGATGATTCAAGCTAAGTAGTTAGGACTTATTTTTGTTTGGCCATACTATAAAGGGGATTGTGCACAAGTTAGAATGTTGGTTCATAAGGCTAAGACTAGATTAGCGCTTGGAGTTAAAAGTCTTTAGTCATTCTATCCCTTGAATTAACCCTTCTCCTATACAAAGTCTAAGTATCTCCCGGACTAAACTTCATTGTTCATTCCTTAAGTCAGGCACAACCTTAGCCAAATCCATTTACTGAGGACCATTCCATTTTTAGTCCGAGCCAAAACATACTTCGAGATAAAATCCTAACAAGTGCATTCCAATTACAAATGGACCAAAAAGTTCAGTATAAAAATTCTAGTTTGGTGCAAGCCATTTACGCAGGACCCTTTATTCCTTAAGTCCGTGGTGAAAGAATTCTTTGTTTAAAAGCAAACCGAGCGCACACCATTCACGCTGGACCAAATTCCGCTAACTCAAAATTCAGTCCGGCACAAAAGCAATTCTCTCGGTTAAACTCAAATATCATTTCAAAAAGTCTGTTGCTGTTAACTCCAGTAAAACCCTTCTACGGTGGACCAAATTTTTCGGTCAAGCGCACACATTAAATTCACATCTCTTCGTTGGACCAAATCATTCAAACATCCTATGTACGACGGACCAAGTTTTTCAGTCCGAGACAAATATCCTTAATTAGTTCAGAGTATTAGGATTAGTATAAAAAATTAGTTTGTAGCAAATGTGTTAAGCTAATTTTTCACAGTCTAACACGTTTCAACGATCACTATGGTAGGTGTAACGGCTATTTTCAGTCCAAATCTTATATAAGCATTTCCTGAGCTATCTACCATATAACTTTATGATCTCCTTGACATTTTAGCATCCTTAGAGTTTTTTATTCCACCAAAGAGACTGTGCTTCACATTTGAACTCAAAATCTTAACACTTTCTGAGTGTTTATTTCCAAGCTTAGTCTAGTTGTGTCGTGTTGAGTGAACTAAGAGACATGGCTAGTGTACAGTCTATTACTATTGGATCTTAGTGATCCTAGATAGCTTGGAGGCTGTGTAGGTGCGATCTATCCAAAGGTACTTGTGGAAGGTCACCTTGATTGTGAGTGTCGGTGTTTCGTATAACCGACAATGAATTTGTAAGTATAGGGGTTGCGTCCTCTCCTCGACAGTTAGACCAAAGAAGTCCGGATTTATCATTGGTTCGTGAATGTCCCTACTTCCATTGTGGTGGCGATTTGAATTGTCTCGAGCTCGGGAGCAAATTGAGGTTACAACGGAGGCTAAGGACATGCCTCAAAGACTCGCTTCGGGAGAAGAAAACGGAGGGTTTTCCTAAGCCTAGCACCACCGGTCAAGAACCCTGAGCGATCTGAGGGGAGGTGCCGGTGAGAGAACTCACGTGGGTGCGTGTAAAGGAAAGAAAATCTATCTCCCCTCCTCCAAGGGCCCTGCCTCCCTTTATATAGGCCGAGGGGGCAAGTTACACGAGGATTTGAAAAGAGGTAGGGAAAGCTACGTCCGAGCGCCCGGTCTTGGCTCATGATGACATGCGGTTTCGCCAGGCGACTGGTCTTCGGTCATGATGACGACTAGTCCAGATATCCCATATGGGTGGGTAGACACAACGGCGGCGCTGCTGAGGGCGACACCGCCTCCGAAGTGCTGTCAGATGTCGACGTCTTGAAAAGACGGTGCTTTAGCCGAGGCCGCCTCGGTTGCCTTTGGGAAGGAACCATCCGCCTAATGTTACCAAGATCGTCCGTGCGAACAGTGACCAGCTCGGAGATCAGCTGATGTGGCGAGATCAGGGCCGAGGCTTTAGGGACCCCTGTCGGGTCTGGTTGGAGCTCAGAGTGGTACTTGATCTGGGTCGGGTCGAGTAGGTGCTGCTGAGACGTCTGCTCCTGGTCGTCTTTCTCAATTGTTTTGTGCTTTATATTCTATCATCTTATACTCGTTAGATCTTACATAAGTAAGATAATTATTCTGTAATTAAGTCTGAAAATTAGAAAAGTTGCCTATTCACCCCCCTAAGCCAACTTGATCCTTCAAGTGGTATCAGAGCAAGGTTTACCTTGATAAGCTTAACCAGCTTAGGTAATGGCCGAGGGAAATGGATCCGCAACTGTTAGTGCAGGAAGAGTACTAGTTTTTGATGGTACTAATTATGCTTGCAAGAAAATTAGAATGAGATGTTATTTAGAGGCAGTCGGGTATGATGTGTGGAGGGTTACAGAAAAACCTTTGCCTCCACAAGTTATGCCCGAAGGGCAAACTGTTTATGGGGATCCTACTCCTAGTGAGATCCAAAATTTACAGTTTGATGCTCAAGCTAGAAATGCTATATTCTCTTGTATTAGCATAGAAGTCTTTGATAAAGTAAGTAACCTCACCTCTGCTTATGATATCTGGACAACTTTGCAAGAAATTCATGTGGGAACCTCTGATGTAAAAGAAAAAAATATTTTGTGATTAGAGAAAAGTTTGATCAGTTTAAAATGCTCCCTCATGAGAATGCTAATGATATGTTCTCTAGGCTTAATCCTATTGTTAATGAACTTAAAGGCTTAGGGACTAAAATTTCTAGTGTTGAGGTTTGTAGGAAAATGATAAGAGTGCTGCCAAGAGCGTACCACAGTCTGATCACCTACTTATCCAATAGTGGTGATCTCAAGAGACTAACTCCTACCGAGCTTTTCGGCAAAATATCAGCTCATGAGCTCACCTTAGCCGAAGAGGATGCTCCAAAGAAGAAATCAATCACTCTCAAAGCCAAGGAGAAAGTACAAGACTCCTTAGATAATGAAGATGGTGAGGAGTCAAGTGATGATGAAGGTGAGGATGTGAAGAAGTTGGCCTTGCTCATGAGAAAAGCCAACCAATTCATGAGAAGGGTTAACACTAAAGACAAAGGAAGGTCTATTTCTTACTACTCAAAGAAAAAACCCTTTTTCTAACATTATTTGCTTTGAGTGTAATGACAAAGGCCACATAGCTGCTTGATGCCCTAACAAAAATAAGAAGAAGAGTAAGAACAAAGGCAAAAATGATGAAGAGGAGAAGGCCCATGACAAGCACAAAAAGAAGTATTGTAAGAAGGGTTACTCAAAGAAATACTCAAGAAAAGGAAAGGAGGAGGTGCACATTGGGGAGTGGATCACTAACGAAGAAATCAAGTGAAGAATCTTTCTCAGATGAAGAAAATACAAGAACAAAAGCACTAGCTAGGCTTGCTTTGGATGAGTCAACCCCTCCTCCACCTTCATTTCCTCTGTGCCTTATGGCAAGAAATGATGAGGATAAGGTAAATGACTCTCCTTCGTATGATGAGCTAGTAGAGATAATAGAGAAGCTTAATAATGCCTTGCATGTTAAAACAAATTTAGTAAAAACTCTAAAGAAAACTGTTGCTAACTTAAATAATGAACAAAAGTTACTTCAAAACAAGTATCATGAGTTTGCTAATGATCATGAAAAACTTGTGCAAACTTATAATGATATAGTTGCTGATCATGATCTACTTGTTAAGAATCATGAAGATTTGCTAAATAGACATTGTGAGCTAGAAATTCAAAATGAGATGCTTGCTAGCAAACTAAATATTGCTTCTTCATGTGATACATCAATTTCTTGTGATTTGCTTATTGATGAAAATGTAGCTTCTAGCTCATCTAGTACTTGTAATGAAAATTGCAAGAATGCATCGTGTGCTAGGGAGCTTAAGATTGAAAATGAAGAACTGAAAACTAAAATAGCAAAATTTGATAAGGGATTAGAAAAATGCTTTCTTGGAAGTGCCACTCTTGACAAAATTCTTGTTGAGCAAAAAGTCAACTTGGGCAAAAAGGGATTAGGGTATAAGCCTAAGATTTTGCCTAAGAAAAATAGATGGACCAAAACTGAACAGACTTTTGTCAAGAAAGGCACTCAATGTTATTATTGTCATAAATCAAATCATACTTCTAAAAACTGTCATTTTGCTAGTGCTCCTCATGCTAAAGTAAAAAGGAGCTGCATGGTAGATGCTCATTATATGCTTTTTAAGGATTTTAGGGGTAAAAATGAATGTGAAATATGTTGGCCCCTCTAATCTTGATAAGAAACTAAGGGCTATTTAGGTGCCTAAATCTCTACTTCTAAATCCGTTTGGCCCTAAAATTGTCGAAACTAACACCGAAGGACCCAAAAGCATTTGGGTACCTAAAGTCAATAAATGAATGTCTTTGTTTAGGTGAACTATAAAAGTGGAGACGTCATTGGGTGATTGACAGTGGATGCACACAACACATGACAGGACCTCAAGAATGTTCACTCATTGAAGGAGAAAATGATCCAAGTCACAGGATTACTTTTGGAGATAATAGCAAGAGAAAGGTAAAGGGTATCGGTAAAATTGCTATCTCCAATGATCATTCAATTGACAATGTTCTTCTTGTTGAATCCTTAAATTTCAATTTACTTTCAATTGCTCAATTATGTGAATTTGGATTCCATTGTATCTTCTCAATTGATGGGGTAACTGTGTTTGACAAAAATGAAATGCTTATTTTTAAAGATTTTAGATTTCAAAATATCTATTTAGTTGATTTCAAATCTAACTCCTCTTGCATCTTGACTTGTCTATTAGCTATAGTCTCCCTTGGTTGGCTTTGGCATAGGCGTCTTGGGTATGTAGGTATGTCTAACCTTAAAAAGATTTTAAAAAATGAGCTAGTAGTGGGTCTAAAAGATGTTATATTTGAAAAGAATAAGTTATGTAGTGCTTGCCAAGCCGACAAACAAATATCTAATTCTCATCCTGTCAAAAGCATCATGTCCACCACTAGACCACTTGAGCTCCTGCATATGGATGTGTTTGGCCCCACTTCATATGCTAGCATTGGTGGTAACTCATATTGCCTTGTAATAGTGAATGACTACTCCGGATTTACTTGGGTTTTCTTTTTGCCAAATAAAAGTGAAGTTGAAAAAATTTTCAAAACTTTTGCAAAAAGGGCCCAAAATGAATTTGATTACCCTATCAAGAAAATAAGAAGTGATAATAGATCCGAGTTTATAAATACTAACATTAGTGAATATTATGATGAGTTAGGAATAAAACATAAACTCTCAGCCACCTATACTCCTCAACAAAATGGTGTGGTTGAAAGAAAGAATAGAACTCCCTTTGAAATGGCTAGGTCTAAGTTAGATGAATATGGTATATCTGATGTTTTTTGGGCTGAAGCCGTTAACACTGCTTGTCATGCAATTAATCGTCTTTATCTTTATAGACTTCTTAAGAAAACCCCATATGAGCTATTGATAGGTAGGCGACCTAACATATCCTATTTTCGTGTGTTTAGTTGTAAAGTGTATATCTTCAAAAAGAAAACATACTTGGGTAAATTTCAAACTAGATGTGATATTGGTATTATGTTAGGATATTCTTCTAAGTCTAAAGCCTATAGAGTATTCAATAATTAAACTGGCTTAGTAGAAGAAACCTATGATGTTAAATTTGATGAATCTAATGACTCACAAGGTGAGCATGAAAATTTAGATGATGTAGGTGATGATGCCTTGGTACAAGCAATAAGAAAAATGGAAGTTGGGGACATAAAGTCAAAAGAAGATAAAGATGAGTTGCCTACACTATCTATGGAACCAAACGATGGAACACAAGAAGAAAATGAAAAAAGGACCAAGATAGGCTAACCTTCATCAAGAGCCATCACACAATTGCTAAGAATCACTCTACGGACCAAATCATTGGTGAAATCAGTAAGGGTGTTCAAACTCACTCTAGACAAGCTTCTTTTTATGAATATTACTCATTTGTTTCTTGTGTTGAACCTAAAAATATAGAAGAAGCTCTAGAAAATGCTGATTGGATAGTAGCCATGGAAGAAGAGCTCAACAACTTTAAAAGAAATAAAGTCTAGAACTTGACAGAGGGCCCAAAGAATCACAACGTTATTGGTACAAAGTGGGTGTTCCGGAACAAGCAAGATGAAAACAGAGTTGTAGTACGCAATAAGGTAAGGCTAGTAGCGCAAGGCTTCACTCAAGTACAAGGATTAGACTATGGGGAGACATACGCCCCTTGACGAATACTCATACTAGGGGTACCACACAACAAAGTATACATCTATTTCAAGATCGCCTCTCTCTGCCGTTTGGGCGTGGCGGCGCAATCGGCGGCGACGCAGAGCGTTGGAGGAAGTACTGCCCAAGTCTCCGTCCCTCACAGGCGGGATTATCACTAAATATTGATCAGAGCATCCCATAGGCTGTCCTGGGCCCAACCTCGACCGAAGGCCTCATCGGGTGACGAAGGACCCCCGGCCTCGATCAAGCCCACCGAGAGAGCCCCGACCGGGAATCGGGTCCGGCGCCTCCGCAGGCTCCGACCCAGACCCGGGTCCGACGCCTCCACAGGTTCCGACCTGGCCTCAGGCCGGGGCCCCAATGAGCTTCGACCCTACGACCTCGCCATGTTGACAGTCGACGGCAAGCTGGTTACCCGCCTCACGGACAAGACGGTCGTGATGGGACGGGTGGCTCCTTCCCTAGGCGGCCAGGGGGCCGCCAGAGTCAAGCCCCTATCTCTTCGCGCCGTCGCCGTCTGACAGGCACAGAGGGCAGGCACACACCTTCCCAACGGAGTACTATCCGTTGTGTCTACTAACCCAGCATGGGATGAACAGGAACCTATCAGTCACCGAGACCGAAGACCGGGACTCCCGGACGCTGCGTACCCCAACCTTTTTTTTCTAAAACTCCCGTGTAACCTGCCCCTCCGCCTATATAAAGGGAGGCAGGACCCTCCGGGAAGGGGAGTCTTTTTAGCAGATGAGGCAGGACCCTCCGGGAAGGGGAGTCTTTTTAGCAGATAGCCAACTCGCACTTCGCAGTTAGTCCCCCGTCAGACTCAGGCGAACGCTCCTAGCTCCCGGCCCCGCGCCTCTCACACGGGACAGGCGCCAAGGCTGTCTTGAGCCTCGCTTGTAACCCGTGCACTCGCCGCACCTCCATAGCAAGACAAACACCACCACCGCGAACCGGACGAGGGATATTCGCCCAACCAAGATAAATCTTGGACTCCTGCGCCTAACCATTCAAGGAGAGGGAACGCTACGCCCCCTATACTTACAAATTTACTTAGGTTATCTGAATTTAAACACCGTTAGCTGCCGAGTAGGGGCCCCGCGCGTCATCATCATCTTCGGATTCCCGCTCATTTCCCTGATGGCTTTCTTCACCGACGACGGCGCGTCTGCGTCGAGGGGCTGGATCCGCTTCGGCTCCCTCGACTTCATCGCCACTCCAGCGGGTGAGCTCGTGCTCATCCCCACCACCTTCCAGGCCCAGGCTCTCGCCAGGAGCCTGGATTCGTCACCGACACCCTCGGCGACCTTCGACTCGGGGCCCCTGCACGGACCCCGACGCCAGGACCCGTTCAACACCGCGCCGCTTCTGCTGGCGGCGCGCGTGGGCCTGCGCCGATGGCAATATCGGCCCCCATAGGCTCGCGGCTCGTAGCAATGGCTGGCTAGGAGCCAGCCTCCATCCACGAGCTGTTGGAGGTCTCTCCAAAGAAGAACTCCAGCCCAACACGAGTGTACTCGGCCGACGTTGTACCCTCGCGAGTGTAACATGGCGGTAACAAGCGACTTTGGCCGAAACTCCGTGACCCGACAACCGCCGCCACGTGTATGCGGGCAGTGGCGGAGGAGGAGCTCCAGTGCTCGTGGCCGAAGCCAAAGAGGCCACAGAGACGAAGGCTCAAGAGCCCCAGCTAGGCAAACTCCAGTCGAACTGGGCCGCACCACCGAGCTCAGACGCTACTGCGACGCATGAAGCCAAGACGCAAAGTCAAACACCGGTGGCCGAGGGGTCCAACGGCCTTCCGTTCTTCCCCCACGCCAGCCAAAATGTCGCTGCAGCATCAATACTGCTTCGCGGCATCCCCGAGCCGGAGGATCCGGAGGCCAAGCTCAAGTACCAGAACCTCCGGGGGCTGGTAGAGCGTGCTGCCGTACAGCACGCGCAAGCTTTCGGCTCCCATCACTCGGGGGCTTCCTCGAGCCACCCAAGTCGTGCCACCACGCGGGACCAGCGAGGTCCGGCGAAGACGGCGTCGCTCCTTGAGCGACCCCAAGCCTCGCGCACTCCGGTGCGTCGATGCCTGGGAGACAGTCGCGATGTCTGCGACACCATCGAGGCACGGAGGAGGATGATCGACGACACGGCCTGATCGCGAGCCGTCGACAGCAACCGGCGCCACGACCGCGGCCCAAGCCCTGACGACCCCGGACCTCGGGCATTTGGCCGGGAGATCCGCCATGTGGATTTCCCTGCCCGGTTCCGCGCGCCTATCAACATCGCCAAGTACACTAGGGCGACAAACCCCGGTGTCTGGCTGGAAGATTACCGGCTTGTGTGCTGGGCCGGGGGAGCTACTGATGATCTCTTCATCATTCAGTACCTCCCTATTTATCTCGCGGACTCGGCTCAGGCCTGGCTCGAGTACCTGCCCGCGAACACCATCAAGAGTTGGGCCGACCTGAAGAATCTCTTCGTCGGCAACTTCCAGGGCACTTATAAGCGCCTTGAAAACTCCTAGGACTTGAAAGGCTGCAAACAGCATGGGAGACGCTCCGGGACTACATCCGGCACTTCTCCCAGCAATGCAACGAGCTCCCCGATATATGCGACGCCGATGTCGTCGGGGCGTTCATCTGTGGCACCACCTCCAAAGCTCTGGTTCACAAGCTAGGCTGTGCCAAGCCCCGAACCACCAAGGAGCTCCTGAACATCGCCACCAACCACGCCTCCGGTGAGGAAGCCGTGGGGGCCATCTTCGACAAGGGGAAGGCCAAGTGCAAGTCCGGCACCGAGGCCGGCGCCCCTTCCGACCGCTCTGATAAACAGAAGCGGAAGGGGAAGCAGAGCCACGAAGGCCACGTGGTCATGTGACGACCACCCCTGCTATAAAGTATGGCAAAGAAAGGTCGAACACTTCGAGCAGCTGATGGACAGCCCGTGTCCTTATCACGGGTACCCCATCAGGCACAAGTACAGGTACTACGAGACCCTGAAGCGCTTCATTTCTGGAGCCCCCACACAGAGCAAAGGAAAGAAGCAGGACCTGGCACCCGAAGCCGGGGAAAAGGGGGCGGACGCCGAGTTCCCTGAACCCGACGGGTAGATCGACCTGCCCGTCACCTTTGGGAGCCCGGACAACATCCGCACCGAGACCCTGGTCTTCGAGGTTGTAGGGTTCCCTGGCTCCTACCACGCCATCATGGGAAGGCCATACTACGCCAAGTTCATGGCGGTCCCCAACTACACCTACCTTAAGCTGAAGATGCCAGGGCCACGGGGGGTTATCACCGTGGTCGCATCCTTTCAGCTCGCCTTCAACTGCGAGTGCAGCAGTTGCAAGCTGGCGTCGATACTCATTGCGTCCGCTGAGCTCGAAAGCCTCTGGAAGGAAACCTCTGAGTCCGCCCCGACTCCCGCAAGTCGGGGCCGGGATCCTTCAAGTTCGCCGAGGATACGAAGGAGGTCGTGGTCGATCCCGAAGATCCGCCAAGACCGTGCACGTCGGAGCCGCGCTCCCCGCCAAATAGGAAGGCGAGCTCGTCGACTTCCTCCGCGCCAATCGGGATGTCTTCGCATGGAAGCCCTCCGACATGCTAGGCATACCGAGGGAAGTCGCTGAGCACTCCTTGAACATCTGGCCCGGCTCAAGGCTGGTCATCTAGCGCTTGCGCCGCTTCGACGAGGAGAAGCGTCATAGGAGGGGAGATCGCCAAGCTTTTGGCCGCAGGGTTTATAAAAGAGGTACGCCACCCCGAGTGGCTAGCCAACCCTGTGCTTGTAAAAAAGAAGTCCGGGCAATGGAGAATGTGTGTTGATTACACGGGCCTGAATAAGGCATGTCCCAAGGACCCTTTTCCATTACCTCGCATCGACCAAGTCGTCGACTCCACTGCAGGGTGCGAGTCCCTGTCCTTCCTGGACGCCTACTCGGGCTATCACCAAATAGCAATTAAAGAGTCCGACCAGTTCGCGACCTCTTTCATCACTCCGTTCGGCTCATTTTGTTACGTGACAATGCCATTTGGTCTAAAGAACGCGGGCACTACATACCAGCGATGTATGCAAACGTGCTTCAGCGACCAAACAGGCCGTAACATCGAGGCATACGTCGACGATATCGTCGTTAAAGGAAACTTTTGCGAGCCTCCAGAGGTTTCGCATTAAGCTCAACCCCGAGAAGTGCGTCTTCGGGGTCCCTAAGGGAAAGCTGCTCGGCTTCATCATCTCCGAGCGTGGCATCGAAGCTAACCGGGAGAAGTTCTCCGCGATCATGAAGATGTGACCGATCAGCAACCTAAAGGGAGTCCAGAAGCTCACAGGATATCTTGCAGCCTTGAGCCGTTTCGTGTCTCGCCTCGGCGAATGCAGAATGCCGCTCTACAAGCTACTCAAGAAGTCCGATCACTTCAGCTGGACGCAGGAAGCCCTCGACCGACTGAAGGCATTCCTAACTTCACCTCCGGTGCTGGTCACCCCGGCGCTGGAGGAGCTGCTCCTCCTCTACATCACCGCCACGACCCAGGTCGTTAGCGCGGCGCTCATCGTGGAGCGAGCCGAAGAAGGCCATGTGCTCAAAGTGCAGCGACCGGTGTACTTCATCAGTGAAGTACTCTCTGAGTCCAAGGCTTGGTACCCATAGGTGCAGAAGCTGCTCTATGCGGTGCTCATCACTAAGAGAAAGTTGGTCCACTACTTCGACCGGCACCCCATCTCTGTGGTGACTTCTTCACCGCTCGGAGAGATCATCCACAATCGCGACGCCTCCGGAAGAATCGCCAAGTGGGCAATCGAGCTCAACGGCCACGACATATCATACATCCCCCGGACGGCGATCAAGTCGCAGGTCTTGGCCGACTTCGTCACCGAACGAACCGAAGCCCAGGCACCACTGGTGCTCGAAGACCCTGAGTACTGGACGATGTACTTCGACGGGTCCTACACGAAGAATGGAGCGGTGCTGGGGTCGTCCTTGTTTCCCCGAACAAACTCCAGTACGCTATCCGATTACT
The DNA here is from genome assembly GCA_036346375.1 of Guadua angustifolia. Classification (NCBI taxonomy): domain Eukaryota; kingdom Viridiplantae; phylum Streptophyta; class Magnoliopsida; order Poales; family Poaceae; genus Guadua; species Guadua angustifolia. The sequence continues at coordinate 36,659,132 of CM070502.1, forward strand.
CTTCGACGGAACCTACAATGTCGCCGAATATGAAGCACTCGTCAACCGTCTCCGGATCGCGGCTGACCTCGGCGCGCACCGACTCTACGTGCATGGCGACTCCAAGCTCATCGTCGACCAAGTCATGAAGGCTTCGGAGCCTCGTGACGCCCGCATGGCGGCCTACTGCCGGGAGGTACGCAAACTTGAAGAGAGGTTCAAGGGTTTCGAGCTTCGCCATAGCTACCGACGCTACAACGGAGAAGCCGACTACCTGGCCAACCTTGCCTCCACCAGGGGACCAATCCCATCCGGGATCTTCGTCTCCGACCTCTGTGAGCCCTCCATCCGACTGGCCCCGCCAACCGAGCAGCCGACAGGACACTCCGGGTGCATCCGCTCCGACTGCCGGACAGTCGAGCGCGGGACCTTCCGGGTTGGGCCACGGCATGCTCGTAGCCGATTCGGACTGGAGGAAGCCCTTCATCGACCGGTTGACTGACGGATCACTCCCCGCCGACCCAACCGAGGCCTCGACGCTCGCCAGGGCGAAGTCTTCGCCCCGGTCGAACGAGACCTCTACAAGAGGAGTTCCCTCCGGATCCTCCGTGCGCGCTGGCGACCGAGGGAAGCGATGTCGCCGACATCCACGCCGGGATCTGCAGCCACCATGTTGCGCCGCGTTCCCTGGTAGGGAAAGCCTTCTGCCAAGGCTTTTATTGGCCAACCGCCGTGGCCGATGCCGAGCAAATTGTGCGCACCTGCGAAGGGTGCCAGTTCTTTGCCTGGCAGATGCATCTCCCAGCACAAGCCTTGCAGACGATCCCCATCACCTGGCCATTCGCCGTTTGGGGACTCGATCTGGTCGGGCCCTTCAAAAAGGTGCCCAGGGGCTTGACTCACATGCTGGTCGTGGTGGACAAGTTCACCAAGTGGATAGAAGCCAAGCCGGTCGCCACCATCACTTCGGTGCAGGCGGCAAACTTCTTTCGCGACATCGTTTATCGGTTCGGAGTCCCGAGCTCCATCATCACAGATAACAAAACGCAGTTCACGCGGAAGGAGTTCCTTTAGTTCTGCGACGACTTCAACATCCGCGTCGACTAGGCAGCCGTGGCCCACCCGCGGACCAACGGCCATGTCAAGCGAGTGAACGGCATGATCCTCCAAGGGCTTAAGCCGCGAATCTTCAGCCGACTGAAGAAATTCACGGGGCGATAGGCGGCTGAGCTTCCGTCCGTTCTCTGGAGCCTGCGGACTACACCGACCCGATCAACCGGGTTTACACCGTTCTTCCTGGTGTTCGGTGCCGAAGCCGTCCTGCCAACTGACCTGGAGTACGTGATGAGGACATCACTCCTATGCATACGCCCGAGACTCCTCCAGTTGTGATGCAAGGACCCATCACAAGAGCACGAGCATGACAATTGAATCAACAGGTGAGCTCGTTCCTAAGTGCCTGTGTATATACTTGTGAGGATGGTATGCTACCTAATGATATTATTGATTATATTGTACTTAGGAACTTTGGAGAGGATCATGAAGGCCTTGGGAACCAGCAAGGGCCAGGAGGGAGGCAAGGAGGACGTCCAAGTCAAGTTGGAGTCCCAATTCATCTCGGAGTCGGAGTCCCAATTCAACTCGGAGTCGACTACCTCGGCCACCAAGAGCAGTGTTCACTAAAATCATCGCCCAGGCCACAAACGGATTCCGATTTCAATAATCCACATATGTATCGAAAGCTAAGGAGATAATCTTTCCAATGGCACTAGTTTTAGGTCAATTGGACTTCGGAGTCAATAGGAATACACAAAATAATCCAGAACACTTTTTCAGTTCGAGTTCGAGTCCAGTTCGGCCTCAGCAATAGCACTGACTTTAAAGTGCCATAACTTTTGATTCTGGAGGGCTCTGGAGACCCATGAGTACACGTTTGAAATATCTCGGAGTCTACTTTCCAAAGGATCCAGCCTCACCTCAAAATTCCTTCAGATACATCCGAAAACTGCCAAAAACCAAATATTGCTTTTTCAGTCCGAGTCAAACTCTAGTCAAAGTAGGCTTGGTGTTTTCAATTTGAGTTGTATTAGATCTCCAATGCTATGGACGACCCCCTCCTGCTCCCCTAGTATAAATAACCACCCAAATCCTCATCTAGGACTTGGGTTTTGCTTAGATCAATTCTGTCTTTGAACAATGTCGCTGCTCATCGGTTTGTGGAACCCCAACTCGTGTGCTTAATATAATTCGCAATTTCAGATTGCTTCTTCTACGCCCTGCTTGTGTTCTCGATTCGCATGCAGGAGAAGCCTTCTTGGCGAGGTCAACCGTGTTTGTGCAAGGTTGATAACCAACGGAGCCGTGGTGTAGCGATTCTTTGGGTTCGGATCGGTTCGATCGGAAGCCGGATCGTCAACGCCGAAGTCTCCACCAATCGACTTACCTCTACACTGCCGGAAGATCGGGCCACCATGCGCATCAAGTGGTATCGAGCCTCGGTTTCCCATCGTATTATTGTATCCCTTTAGTTTTGTTTTGGCATCGCCCTAGAGTCCGTAAAAATCGCCCACAAAAAGTTCATCATCAATTCCATTGCCCTACAACCCTTTGAGCCTTGCAATTTCGCTTTCGAGATCGTATTGTTGAGTATTGATCCATAGTCATCGCCTTGTTGCTGGTTTGAGGTCGCGATTCTAGTTGCTAGTTGTCCCCGTCCGCTGCCCTAGTTCTTGTTTTGCATCAATTATCAACCCATCGTCGCTAACCCTAGAACCGAACCGAATTCTTCCGGTCGGTGCTTGCCGCTTCCGCTTTATAAAACCTATTCCGCAAACCCTAGATAGGTCACGAGCCACCTTGTGTCAATTGCCCCGCACTGGCCATCCTTTTCACCTGTAAACCTAATCCTATTCTAGCCTAACCGGAGAAAGATCTGAATTCGCGAGCAATTCCGGATTGTGCAAAGGTTCACTAAAATCGCATAACTTTTGCATACGAACTCCGATTTGGGTCTATTTTTTGTTTCAAGGATGACGACGCGCGATCTGAAAATTCCACATGTCTTTAGACTTGTACAATTTTGACCCTAAAAACCTCTAAGATCGAGTTTCGTGCCCTAAGTTTGTTTGTCTGTTTTGTCAATTCTTTTCGCATCGGTTTCGTCGCCTGTTGCTTCAAATTGTGAGATTTTTGTTTCTCCTCTGAGTTAAGAGGTATATATTTGTGTTAGAAAAAAAAAGAAATGAAAAAAATAAGAGGAGAGAAAGAGCCAAACCGCAAAAAAAAACAGAGAGAAGATAAAGAGAAGTAGAAAATCAGAATTGCTTGTATCCTTTGAGTTCTTTGTGCTTTGATATATCCCTTGCTAGGTTGAACTAGTTCTAGGAGCACGCTTAGGCCAGCAACTGTGACAAGAACTTTGAATCTTTATTTAGCTTTGCTAACTGTTTTCGAAATTTGCTAATCCTTGCTACTATACTTTGCCTTCCAAGCTCCACCTTTCTTCTGATCAGTTCAGGTTCAATTCGGCAATCGCTACACTCAAGCTTATCACGGTATCACGAACTAGCCGCCGGTTGTACCACCTGTTGCATTGGTAAGAACACTTGTAAGAGCGTGGTAAGACGCTTGAGAGTGAGTGAAACCACCTTCGCCGCCAAAGTAGTTGATAGGATTATACCACGGTTGTTTTTGTTTCTTTTGTCTTTCTTTCAACTAACAATGGCAGGTAATGAGGAAGATGAGTGTGTTACACGGAACGAGCTTAACAACGCGCTCAATGACATCAACGCAAACATCGCAAGGATCGCCAAGATAACGCACTCAAAGATTGGAGAGGATAGAGCGAAGCATCACCAATCTTCTTACCAAAGTTGGAAAATTTTGAGAGACGGTAGCCTCCCAATGGAGCTCGCAGAGTGGAAGATCAAGAAGAGTCTCACACGGAGATGAGGTGGATGGAGAGGGCCACGATGCCTTTTGCCGCCGCAGACCGCTGTACAGATGTGCGACAACAACAACGCTCAATAACAACCGCCAAGGTTTGGGAGGTAACAATTTTAATCCTCGTAATGGTCGTGGACATGATGATTCTTTTGCTAGGGTTTACCATACAATCTTTTTCTAGTACTTATGATGCTGAAGTTTACTTAGATTGGGAAATGACAGTTGAACAAAAATTTAACTCCCATCTTGTTCCTGAGATACATAGAGTTAGACAAGCTACTAGTGAGTTTAAAGATTTTGCTATCATTTGGTGGAATGAAATAGTAAATGCTGGATTAACACCTAATACGTGGGATAGATTAAAACAAGCCATGCGTAGAAGATTTGTTCCTCCTTATAAACGTGATATGCGCAAGAAATTGCAACGCTTAAATCAAAATAATAAATTTGTTGAGGAGTACTACCAAGAGCTACAAATAGGCATGTTGCGTTGTGAGGTAGTTGAGGATGAGGAGGATAAGATGGCTCATTTTTATGGGGGTTTACGGCATGAGATTTAGGACATAATTGATTACAAAGAATATAATTCTATCAATAGATTGTTCCACTTGCTATGTTGGCGTAAAAGAACCGCAGAAAAACAACAAAGGCCAAGGAGCAATTTCGCAACATACCCACACCAAAGACGACACGGGACAACCAAATCAGTGCCACCCCTTTCTTTTGGTCTGCTGCCCTCCATGAGTAGGGCGCTGTTCAGAAGACCATCACCGCCATCACGAGTACTCGAGGTGAGTAAATCTAACCATGTGCAGGCACCAACAAAGAGTTCTTCATCGGTGGCTTCCACGGGTTGAACAACGGAAATTGTGTGCCACCGATGCAAGGGGATGGGCCATGTCATGAAGGATTGCCCAAGTCGTCGAGCGTACATTGCAACAGAAGAAGGTGGGTACATTAGTGCTAGTGATGTTGAGGATGAATATGCTCTTGCAGCTAACCTTGCAGATAATGAGGATGACCATGAGACGGGCGACGATGATGAGGAAATTTTAGGGACCGCTGCCACCGAGAATTATAGGACAATCATTGTGCAACGAAGTGTTGAGCGCTCAAATGGATCAAGCGGACAAGATGCAACGCCATAATTTGTTTCAGATGTACCTCATCGCCAAGGACCTGCCGTGTCCGTGTCATAATTGATGGTGGAAGCTGCAATAACTTGGTGAGTTCAGATCTCGTGGAGAAGCTTTGCTTGCCCACACGTGCACACCCTCATCCCTACCATATTCAATGGTTCAATAACATGGTAAGGTGAAGGTAACACAAACCGCGAGAGTGCAATTTTCCATTGAAACATACCATGATTTTGTTGATTTTGATGTAATGCCTATGCAAGCATGTTCCTTTTGTTAGGCCGTCCATGGAATTTGATATCGATACAATTCATCACAGAGAAGTAACAAATACACTCTTATACACAAGGGAAGAAAATCACTTTACTTATGATTCCCGCTGAAATTGTGCAATGTAACAAAGAGAGAGCCGAAAATGAGAGAAAGGAGAGTGCGCTAGAATCTGAAAATCAGCAAGTGGCTAAAAATATTTTCCCACCTAAGAAAGACAAGAAAGAACCTAGTTCTAGGTCCAAGGGAATTAAATTGAAGGGTGGTGTTATGCTTGCTACAAAATCTGACCTTGCTGAAATTAATGAGAATGATGCACCATGCTATGCTTTGATATGCAAAAAGCTTTATTTTCATTTCATGATATGTCTAGCTCTTTGCCTCCTCGCCGTCACTAACCTTTTGCAGAGTATGAGGATGTGTTCCTCAACTGAGATACCCCTGGGCTGCCACCTATTCGAGGTATTGAGCACCAAATCGACTTGATCCCGGAGCGACTTTGCCAAACCGAGTGCTTATAGGACCAACCCGAGGAGACTAAGGAGATTCAAAGCCAAGTCCAAGAACTTTTGGATCATGGGTATGTACGTGAGAGCCTTAGTCCTTGTGCTTGTTCTCGTTATTTTGGTTCCTAAGAAAGATGGTAGTTGGCGCATGTCGCGAGATTGTAGAGCCATTAACAATATCACAATAAGGTACCGCCATCCTATTCCTAGGTTAGACGACATGCTTGATGAGTTAAGTGGTTCTGTAATTTTTCTAAGGTTGACTTGCGAGTGGATACCACCAAATAAGAATGAAATCGAGATGAATGGAAAACAACCTTTAAAACCAAGTTTGGATTGTATGAGTGGTTAGTCATGCCTTTTGGTTTAACTAATGCACCTAGCACTTTCATGCGCTTAATGAACGAGGTTTTACGAGCTTTCATTGGAAAAATTGTGGTGGTTTATTTCGATGATATTTTGATTTACAGACAAGTCGTTACATGAACATCTTGATCATCTACGTGTTGTTTTTGATGCTTATGCGTCGCGACGCTTATTTGGTAACCTCGAGAAGTGCACTTTTTGCACCGAACGAGTATCGTTTCTTGGCTATGTTGTGACTCCGCAGGGAATTGAGGTGGATGAAGCCAAGGTGCACGCGATTAAAAGTTGGCCAACGCCCACGATGATTTCACAAGTGCGGAGCTTCCATGGACTTGCCGGATTTTACCGCCGCTTTGTGAAGGATTTCAGCACCATTGCAGCCCCATTGAATGCGTTGACGAAGAAGGGAGTTGTGTTCCATTGGGGACAAGCACAGGAGAATGCCTTCAACCTTTTGAAAGATAAGCTTACTAATGCACCTTTACTCCAACTTCCTGATTTTAATAAGATCTTTGAGCTTGAATGTGATGCTAGTGGGGTTGGAATTGGTGGTGTTTTGATGCAAGGTAGTAAACACGTTGCTTACTTTAGCTTAAAAATTGAGTGGTCCTATTTTTAATTATTCCACGATGATAAAGAATTGTATGCTCTTGTGCGATCTTTAGAAACGTGGCAACATTATCTTTGGCCCAAAGAATTTGTTATTCATTCCGATCATGAGTCGCTAAAACATATTCGCATCAAGTGAAACTGAATCGTAGACATGATAAATGGGTTGAATTTATTGAATCTTTTCCTTATTTTATCAAACACAAGAAAGGGAAGGATAATGTGATTGCTGATGCCTTGTCTAGGAGATATATTATGTTGTCCCAACTTGATTGTCGTATATTTGGATTGAAATCAATTAAAGAACAATATGCTAATGATGATGATTTTAAGGATGTCTTACTGCATTGCAAAGAGGGAAGAACATGGGACAAATATGTGATAAATGATGGATTTGTGTTTAGAGCTAACCGCCTATGCGCTCCAGCTTGGATCCGCTTCGTTTTTTTTTGATACAGAAGCTCATGGAGGAGGTTTGATGGGTCATTTTGGTGCCAAGAAGCGGGAGGTTCTCGTCCGCCACTTCTTTTGGCGAAGATGAGGCGAGACATTGAGAGGTTTGTAACGCAAGGCTACATGTCAAAATGCTAAGTCACGATTAAATCCACATGGTTTATATATGCCTCTTCCTGTTCCTAGCACTCCATGGGAGGATATATCTATGGACTTTGTTTTAGGACTGCCTAGGACCAAGAGGTTGAGGGATAGTATTTTTGTGGTGGTTGATAGATTTTCTAAGATGGCTCACTTTATTCCTTGTCATAAGAGCGACGATGCTGTTAATATTGCTAACATTTTCTTTCAAGAAATCGTTCGCTTGCATGGTATGCCTTCTACTAGTGTTTCAGGTCGTGATGCCAAGTTTTTGAGCCACTTTTGGAGAACTCTATGGAATAAATTGGGGACCAAGCTGCTGTTTTCAACAACATGTCATCCCCAAACCGACGGCCAAACCGAGGTAGTAAATCGTACATTATCTACTATGTTGAGGGCTGTTTTGAAAAAGAATTTGAAGATATGGGAAGAGTGTTTGCCGCATATTGAGTTCGCTTATAATAGGGCGGTACACTCCACCACCAAGGTAAGTCCTTTTCGTAGTGTATGGCTTCAATCCCGTGCTCCTATTGATCTATTACCTTTACCTGCTAGTGAACGAGTTAATCATGATGCTAAGGAACGTGCTGAATTTATTCTGAAATTGCATGAAAAGACTAAAAAATATTGAAATGATGAATGAAAGGTATAGGACTACGGGAAGTAAAGGTAGAAAGGAAGTAAAACTTGAACCGGGTGATTTAGTGTGGTTACACTTGAGAAATGATCGTTTTCCAGAATTACGAAAGTCTAAATTAATGCCTAGAGCTGATGGTCCTTTCAAGATACTTGAGAAAATAAATGATAATGCATATAAACTTGAGTTGCCGCCCGAATTTGGGGTTAGTCCCACATTTAACATTGCAGATTTGAAACCGTTCATGGGAGAAGAAGATGCGCTTGAGTCGAGGACGACTCCACTTCAAGAGGGGGAGGATGATGAGGACATCACTCCTATGCATACGCCCGAGACTCTCCAGTTGTGATGCAAGGACCCATCACAAGAGCACGAGTCACGGCAATTGAATCAACAGTGAGCTGCTCCTAAGTGCCCGTGTATATACTTGTGACGATGGTATGCTACATAATGATATTATTGATTATATTGTACTTAGGAACTTTGGAGAGGATCATGAAGGCCTTGGGAACCAGCAAGGGCCAGGAGGGAGGCAAGGAGGATGTCCAAGTCAAGTTGGAGTCCCAATTCATCTCGGAGTCGGAGTCCCAATTCAACTCGGAGTCGACTACCTCGGCCACCAAGAGCAGTGTTCACTAAAATCATCGCCCAGGCCACAAACGGACTCCGATTTCAATGATCCACATATGTATCGAAAGCTAAGGAGATAATCTTTCCAATGACACTAGTTTCAGGTCAATTGGACTTCGGAGTCAACGGGAATATACAAAACAATCCAGAACACTTTTTCAGTCTGAGTTCAAGTCCAGTTCGGCCTCAGCAATAGCACTGACTTTAAAGTTGAAAGACCATGTGGAGGTCTATCCTTGTGTGTGATGAGTAATTGACAAGATTTGAGATTGGATCGATTTGAAATTGAGTTTGATTTGAATTGGATCTTCAAATTGAAGCAATTTGAGTGTTGGTTGTTTTTCCTAGTGCTACCGCCTAGAGGTAGTAGCACCGGATCATTTAGCATAATTATGATTGATTAATGATTTTGTTTGATGCAATGCACTCATGTGAGTGGTTGCATGGATTGACTTTGAGTCAAGTCGTGGACTTGTGCTCGGATGCGTTGTTTGTTTATTCGCATGCGTGTGTTGCTCGAGGGCTTAACGTAGTCGATGACGGACCGAACTAGGTTCATGGAGGAACCGAGGTTCGGGACTAGGTTCAGTGGAGGAATCGAGGTCTTGGTGGTCGAGAATGTCATGCGGACGCTCGGGCTAGAGAACATGCACATGGAGGCTGGTTAGTCACGTAAAAGCGGCAGTGGGCCGTGACGCTGCAAAAGTCAGATTGGGCTATGTTGGGCCAAGTGGAATTGTATACAAACCATATTGGGCCATGTTGAGGCCAAGTGGAGTTGTATACGAATTCTTTATGGTTGCTCAGTATAAATAGAGGGAGGTGTCCTCTGTTTATTCGAGGGCAAGGAATTAGGGTTTGTACTCTTTTATGTTGGAGTATTATTAGACAAAAGAAATAAAGAGTCTTTTTCCGCTACTGCTCTACCGCTTTTTCATACGATAGCTTTTTGGTGCGAGGTCGAAGCTTGCCGCTTTTGATGCGGCAAAGACATCCAACGAGCGATTTCTTCTAGCGTGGAGACTTGATTCGAGCGCCTCGGCGGATGAGTACCTGCGTCGGCGGCGTGAAGAAAAAATACGCGCTTGCTCTGGCGTCTGGCGCACCGAGATTTGTTCCCGAGCTTTTCGACGGCAACTCAATTGCGGCGCTCGTGCATACATGCATGCGTGGCAAAGAAACAACGACTAGAAGATTGCATTGCGTTGGCGTTCTTGTTTTCTTCTTGGCGGCGAAAAGGAGACGGCCGAGCGCAGCACGCAATCTTCGGCGCTACAGTACCCGCGTGCTACAGTATTCGCGTGCTACAGTATTCGGCGGTACAGTAATCTCAATTGCTACAGTATTTTCGTTTATTTTTCCGTTCTTCGCTTTGCATGTCTGTTTTGATTTCAGATTGATTCATGTTTTCACCATGATAATTTTGATTTGATCCATCCAAAATATTGCTAGGACATCTAGTAATTGTTTTTAAAAGTTTGATTGGTTAATTCCTTGTAGATTTTGTTTAATCTCATAATTAGGGTTTGATCTATTCTCGTCATTATTTGATATATTCAACTTGCGAAGGTTATAACTCTAGATCCGTATATCCGATTGAGGTGATTCTTGTTGCGTTAGTTTCGGATTTGAATCTAGTTTATACAGTTAAACTTTTACATCAATCCGACGGTTGGATCTTTGGGAATTACGGTTTTAGTGAACCTCTATTAATCTGTTTTTTGTTGAAACCGAGAGCAATATTTCATAATTAATCTAGGGGGTTTTGTGAATCAAGAAAATTTTGATTTTATCTTCCGCTCAATCATTCACCCTCCCTCTGATTGTCGCCATCCGATCCTACAAGTGGTATCAGAGCCGGTTTTGCTCTTCCATAGATCTTGATCGGTCTCGAGAGCCATGGCGATGCATAAGTATTCCACCAAGCCTCCAATTTTTTGTGGTGTTGATTTTCCTTTCGAAATCTCGGATGGAGTCATACATCACGCCCAGGCTTCCCGATATGGCGAAGGTGAAGCTCCCATATGAGGTTCTCGCCAATGAGAACGCCACGGTGGCAATATGGTCGACGTTGAGGCAAATGCTAAGGCGAGAACATTCTCATCTGAGGACTCACCGCAGTGAGTATGATCGGATCTTCACCTGCGATCCGCTCACGAGATTTGGGTGACCTCGATGCATACCATGAGGGCACTACCCAAATCAAGACCGTGAGGCAGATCAACACAAGCGTGAGTACAACAAGTTTGAACAACACGCCGGTGAGAGTCTTGACGAGTGTTTTGGTCGATTTACTAAGATTTTGAGCGATCTCCCGCAGTTGGTTGCACATACCCGACTCGGATAATGCTCGCCACTTCTTGACCGCACTCGATCTTCGTGTTTGGGAAATGAAAGTGACCACCATCAAGGATACTACCGATTTGTCGACCTTGACTCTTGACGGGCTTTATTCCCGACTCAAGACTCATGAGATCGACATCGCTCTCGCAAGACGAAATCACATCGATGGTTTTGGTCACCGATCCCATTGGATCTTTCTTGATTCTTCGTTGGTTTTTCCTCTCTCGCACTTTGCGAGCTAAGCGATGACCAAGCTGGACAAGTTTCAAACCGAGCTTGCTCTTTTAGTCATAAGTTTTCTCACGCCTACAAGAGGTGAGAGAGAGGAAGAGAGGTGGTGGGATCACCGCTTGAATGTGGCGGCCCCAACCACATTCGAGCTTAATTGTCCTAAACCGGAGAAGGGCAAGAACGACTTCGCGGTTCCGCAAGAACGACTACACCGACAAGAACCGCAACAAGAAGCCTCCAGTTCATGAGAAACAAGACGAGAAGAAGTACCGCAACTTCTCAAGAACAAGAAGCTCTTCCACCACGCCTCGCCGCCCTCGACGACATCAACCTCTCCGACACGGAGACATGGAGCGGCAAGGCGAGGATGATCCGCAAGAGAAGAAAGGCGGCGATTTACTTCTCCTAAGATGTGCTTCATGGCAGCGCCATTGAAGTGAGCGATTCGAAGCTGACAAATGACACGGATGAGGTACCCACCTACGACGAAAGTTAAATGATGCCTTCAGAATTAGGCAAGTTTCATGCTAAGGCTAGGTCGAGGTGTTACGAAGTTAGAGAAGGAGGTAGACCGCTTGTCTCGGGAGTTAGCTTCACTTAAATCATGTTCCTCCCGAGACTCGGCATGTTGTACACTCTGTGATGCTTTGCTTGTGGAGTCGGAGAACCTAAGGACTTTGCATGATAGTGTGCTTGTTGATCTTGAGAATCAAGTCAAAGAATGCTAGTCCTGTTGTTATTGATATTCCCGCCGATGCTAGTTTTTCTCATGCCCACACAAATGCTTCCTGTAATAATTGCCCTAAGCTACTTGGTCAAATTGATGCCATGGGTTGTCACCTTAGGAAGATTTCTGCTAGAAATGATGAACTTGAATTGCATGCTTCTAAGGACCCGGTCTACCATGTGAGGGTCAGAAGCAACTAAAACTTGACAATAATGTTTTGAATGTCAAGTGTGATCAACTTGCTAAGGATTTACTAGTTAAATCACAAACCGGTTGCTTGTCGTGGTGTTGGGGTTAATGATGACGTGGATAAGGTCCACGCAGAGTTTAGGAAGAAATTAGAAGAACAAGTCCATAGGATTAGAGAAGCATCGTATGTTTCTTGTGAGTCCCTCAAGCTTGAGGCTGACCATGCTAAGGGAGAAAAATAGACGTCTTTGGTATCTCTTCTTCTCTTTCGGTTCTTCTTCTTCCTTCACCCTGTTCTTCTTGCGCTCACTTTTCCGAGAGTGTCAAGATCTTATGAGCACTCTTGAGAAATTTGTTGGAGGCAAGAAGAAGCTCAATCTCATTCTAGACCACCCAAGATTAGCAGATTCAATCAAGGTCTAGGATTTGATTACTTGGAGCACGCTAGGACTCATCCTCCTACCATTGTGCGTAGTTCCAAGAGTGGAGAGATAGTGGTTGCTCCCAGGTTGAGCACCACTGTGTTTAGGTCTGCTGGTGTGGTCCACGGGACTTCTGACCAGAAGGATGCTTCTCTTGTTGCTTCTGCCTCTAACAAGGCAAAGTACACATGCACCTTCTGTAAGAAGGATGGTCACCTAGTAGATTTCTGCTTCAGGCGCGCCAAGATCACTTGGCGTGAGCGTGTTGATGCTCTTAGGGGTATTCAGGGTCATCCCCAGACTCTGAGTGCTCCTAAGGCACCATCGCTACTAGACAAAGTTAGAGAGTCGCTTTTTTTGGCGGCGTCCGTGACTCGGTTTTCATCTTTGTTGATCGAGTTTTAGTCCCGAGTTGCTCGTGGTCGATCTTTCCGCCGTCCCTCTTGATATTCCTTGTTTTTCCCATCGAGGTAGATATCGGCGTGAGGTGTTTTCGGCAGGAGATTTAGGCGACCTCGTTGGGATGGTCCGCCTTTGCACCACTAAGAAAGCCAAACCAAGGATGTACTCCTAGATCTTCTACTAGAGTTGCTTCTTCCGATCTTGTTAGAGTTGAGCATCGAGAGACACTAGAGTCCGATCTTCTTCTTTTGTGGTTGGTACTTTGAGGCGTCGTGTAATTCAAGATTGGGTTCCCAAGTCTTCACTTTATCCCAAGATCGAGTCTTCTCTTCGACTTGATCAGTTCGCTGGATGGGGAAGGAGATATTTGGATTGTTGACTCGGTTGTTCTCGCCATATGACCGGAGATTCTCGTTGGTTCTCTTCCTAGTCCGAGCCCCTGTGATGAGTTGATCACTTTGGGGATGCTTCTTCGTAGAGTCATTGCTAAAGGTACCGTCTGCATTAATAAAAATTTTATTCTTAAGGACGTTGCCTTAGTGAGTAAGTCGCAATATAATTTGCTTTCCGTTTCTCAAAGATATCGATGACTCTTCGAGGTAAGCTTTAAGAGCAATGCTTGTAGAATCCTCGATTCATCAAGAGAGTTAGTTTGTGGGATTTCTAGATTTGGGAGTGTCTTTCGTGCTGATTTTTTTGTTTCTTCTGGAGACTCTCTTCGGTGTTTGATTGCTTCTGAGTCCCGTGATCTCTCCTTCTGGCATAGGAGACTTGGTCACATTGATATTAGATATCACTTCCTTAGAGACCATGTGGAGAAAGGAGACATAGTGCTTCAGTTTGTGGAGAGTGACCACCAGTTGGCCGATATCTTTACCAAGCCTTTGGATAGCTCTAGGTTTGTTGCCTTGAGGAGTGAGCTTGAGTTGTGTGCCCTTACGGCCTTCTCGTGAGGGGAGCCGATCTCAGATATTATGTATTATATTTTATTTCAGTTTTTCCTTTTGTATTACTCTGGGTGCTTATGGGTTTTATTCCTTAGAGTTATGAGTTCACTTCACTTAGACTTCGCATGTTTTGCATGGACCTCTCATCTTGTGCTTTAGGTTGCTATCATGCTTAATTAGTCGCTCTCTTCTCTCTAGGTTGAGTTCCTCACGCCTTATAAGTCTAGCAGTGTTGGGCCCCCGGTAGACAGTGGTCTGTGCACTCCTTAGTTTGAGATCTAGAGGCAGCTTTCCTATGTTAGTCATTGGGAAAATGAGAGCGAGTCTGAGCCATAGTGTTCTCTACCATCTTTTCTATACTCTATAGCCACCCGATTCATAGCTTTCTTGACTTCTTCCCTCCATTCTCGTGTTTCGGCTTTAATTGAGTTCTTTTCGATCTTTCTTGAGCTTAATCTTGCTAATAACTCAATTTGAACCAGATTTGTGCTTAAAATGAAATCACATGTTGAGGGGAAGTTTAAAAATCTATCTCATGCATTGCATATAGACTTGACTTTTCATTTTGTGAGCTTTGTCTATTATGTACATGATCCATGTTTCATTTTATACACCATGCTATATTATGAAGAGAATTACTTGCTTAGATATGTCCAAGTTCATTTATCTTGCTAAGCTTACAAAAATTGAAAATGAGCGTTAAAAGAAAAACTTGATAAAACATGTTGCATTTACTTGCTTAGTTTCTTCTCTAGGTGTATTTGCCATGATTTGTGAAATTTCGAATTCTTTAGAGTCCCTATAGCAACTTGGGTGAATCTTGTTTGATCCATACTTGAGTCCTTCACTAGCTTAACATGAAAATGCTAAAATGAAAGTGAAGCAAAATTGACTCTTTTTAGCAAGATTAGACTCAACACTTCATATTCACAAGACGGCTTCTCATTGCACTTGAGATGAACTTGGAATGTGTTGTGTATGACCAAGATCATTCTCTTAAGAGTCCCTCTTGAGATGATCGATTATGGCTTGAGTCAATTGCTTTAAAAATGCAAAAAAAAAAACATATGTGGGTAAAGAATGCAAATAATGTCAAACATTTGCACCCCGCTATGTCTTTCAAAGATTCAAAGACAAATTTGCATACAATGAAAAAAAGGGGGCTCGAAGGACCTTGTGTGCACTTCTAGATTCCCCAAAGTGTTGAGTAGGTTGAACTCGAGGTCTTCCATTTGATCCTTTGAATGGCTTTGCTTCTAGTTTTGAAACTAATGACAAGTGTTGCTCATGTTCAATCATGCTAAAAATGACATGGTTTTAATTAAATCTTGCTAGCAAAATGATTATTTGCACTTGGACATACCTTTGCTTAGTCTATTTTTGCCATAACTTAGCTTGGTGTCATAACTTGTCTTGTTGGTCACATGGATAATCTTCAAAGCTCCCTTAGGCTGCATTACTTGCATAAAAACAACAAAAAAGGGGAGAAAAGAAAATATCACCTTGATGCCTATATTGCCAAAAGGGGAGAAATCGAGAAAAGGCATCATTTTGCACTTGATTCTTCTTTCTTATGATCTTTGTTAATCTTTGCTATCGCTCATAGATCATAAGCTGCCAATTTGGTCATGTTCTTCATTTCTATTTCTTTGATCAAGTTTGGCTTTGCATTCAAATTGCTTTCTTCTCTTTATTCAAACTAAATACTTATGCCTTTTCATGTGTTTGTCAATATACTCATCAAGGGGGAGATTGAAAGACCATGTGGAGGTCTATCCTTGTGTGTGATGAGTAATTGACAAGATTTGAGATTGGATCGATTTGAAATTGAGTTTGATTTGAATTGGATCTTCAAATTGAAGCAATTTGAGTGTTGGTTGCTTTTCCTAGTGCTACCGGCCTAGAGGTAGTAGCACCGGATCATTTAGCATAATTATGATTGATTAATGATTTTGTTTGATGCAATGCACTCATGTGAGTGGTTGCATGGATTGACTTTGAGTCAAGTCGTGGACTTGTGCTTTCGGATCGTTGTTTGTTTATTAGGTGTGCGTGTGTTGCTCGAGGGCTTAACGTAGTCGATGACGGACCGAACTAGGTTCATGGAGGAACCGAGGTTCGGGACTAGGTTCGTGGAGGAATCGAGGTCTTGGTGGTCGAGAATGTCATGCGGACGTTCGCCAGAGAACATGCACATGGAGGTCGGTTAGTCACGTGTGTGCGGCGGGGGCGTGCTGCGTGCAAAAGCAAGATGGGCCATGTTAATAGTGGAATTGTATACAACTGTGATAGCCATGTTGAGGCCAAGTGGAGTTGTATACTAATTCTTTATGGTTGCTCAAGATAAATAGAGGGAGGTGTCCTCTGCTTATTCGAGGCAAGGAATTAGGGTTTGTACTCTTTTTATATTGGAGTATTGTTAGACAAAAGAAATAAAGAGTCTTTTTTCGCTACTGCTCTTACCGTTTTTCATACGATAGCTTTTTGGTGCGAGGTCGAAGCTTGCCGTTTTTGATGCGCAAGACATCCAACGAGCGATTTCTTCTAGCGTGGAGACTTGATTCGAGCTGCCTCGGCGATGAGTACTGCGTCCGCGGCGTGAAGAAAAAAATACGCGCTTTGCTCCTCGCGTCTGGTGACCGGAGATTTGTTCTCGAGCTTTTGACGGCAACTCAATTGCGGCGCTTTGATACATGCATGCGTGGCAAAGAAACAACGACTAGAAGATTGCATTGCGTTGGCCGTTCTTGTTTTCTTCTTAGCGGCGAAAAGGAGACGGCCGAGCGCAGCACGCAACTTCGGCGCTACAGTACCCGCGTGCTACAGTATTCGGCGGTACAGTAATCTCAATTGCTACAGTATTTTCGTTTATTTTTCCGTTCTTCGCTTTGCATGTCTGTTTTGATTTCAGATTGATTCATGTTTTCACCATGATAATTTTGATTTGATCCATCCAAAATATTGCTAGGACATCTAGTAATTGTTTTTAAAAGTTTGATTGGTTAATTCCTTGTAGATTTTGTTTAATCTCATAATTAGGGTTTGATCTATTCTCGTCATTATTTGATATATTCAACTTGCGAAGGTTATAACTCTAGATCCGTATATCCGATTGAGGTGATTCTTGTTGCGTTAGTTTCGGATTTGAATCTAGTTTATACAGTTAAACTTTTACATCAATCCGACGGTTGGATCTTTGGGAATTACGGTTTTAGTGAACCTCTATTAATCTGTTTTTTGTTGAAACCGAGAGCAGTATTTCATAATTAATCTAGGGGGTTTTGTGAATCAAGAAAATTTTGATTTTATCTTCCGCTCAATCATTCACCCCCCCTCTGATTGTCGCCATCCGATCCTACAAAAGTGCCATAACTTTTGATTCCGGAGGGCTCTAGAGACCCATGAGTACATGTTTGAAAGATCTCGCAGTCTACTTTCCAAAGGATCCAGCCTCACCTCAAAATTCCTTCAGATGTGTCCGGAAACTGCCAAAAACCAAATGTTGCTTTTTCAGTCCGAGTCAAACTCTAGTCAAAGTAGGCTTGGTGTTTTCAATTTGAGTTGTATTAGATCTCCAATGCTATGGACGACCCCCTCCTTCCCCTAGTATAAATAACCACCCAAACCCTCATCTAGGACTTGGGTTTTGCTTAGATCAATTTCGTCTTTTGAACGTGTCGCTGCTCATCGGTTTCATGGAACCCCAACTCGTGGTGCTTAATGTAATTCACATTTCAGATTGCTTCTTCTACATTCTTGCTTGTGTTCTCAATTCGTATGCGAGGAGAAGCCTTCTTGGTGAGGTCAACCGTGTTTGTGCATGGTTGATAACCAACTGAGCCGTGGTGTAGCGATTCTTTGGGTTCGGATCGGTCGACGGAAGCCGGATCGTCAACGCCGAGTCTCCACCAATCGACTTACCTCTACCTGTCGGAAGATCGGGCCACCGTGCACATCAGTATGGCGCCCCAAGACTGCAAGCCTTCGACAAGACGCGGGGGCTCGGCGCGCAACAGGATGCCGTCGACCAACTCGACGAGGCACGCGACGCAGCCGTTCTGCGGTCGGCCAAGTACCAGCAGACGCTGCGACGCTACCATGGTCGTCAGGTCCGCGGGAGGTCCTTCAACGTTGGCGACCTGGTCCTGCGCCAGGTTTAGTCCAACATCGGCAGGCACAAGCTGACCCCTCCGTGGGAAGGGACATTCACCGTTGTGGAGGTCCTCCGACCCGGTACCTTTTGACTCCAAGACGCCGATGGAAACATTGTATCCAACGCATGGAATATTGAGAAGTTAAGGAGGTTCTACCCCTAAATTTCATCTTTATCCTCGCGTTCCCATCGAATTCCCCGGGCTCAGAGCGATGCGTGCCGACCGCATCCTGGTCCTCACACACGCCCGGACTTCGCCACACATCTGCTTAAGCGACCGATCGCCATCGGATCCTCATGAAGGTAATCGATTGACCCAAAGGCTACTACTTACGCCCAAATGGCTATTGCTATGGAAGTAGCACTTTGTGGAAGAAGGAAGTACCTGCACGATGCGATCCGTGACCAATCCG
This sequence comes from Guadua angustifolia, assembly GCA_036346375.1. NCBI lineage: Eukaryota > Viridiplantae > Streptophyta > Magnoliopsida > Poales > Poaceae > Guadua > Guadua angustifolia. The sequence continues at coordinate 36,677,631 of CM070502.1, forward strand.
GGACGCGTCTTTGGGTGGCAGAGTCCTTTGCTATTTTCGCGTTTTCCTCGGCGTTAAGCTGCCATGACTCCACGCCCTAAAAACCCCAGTGGTCCCTAAGGGCTACGGTTGCTCAGCGAGCGCTCATATCACGAGAAATGCAAAATGTCAAGCGAAGCCCCCAAAGTTCACAACATGAAATATACATGCATTGCATCCTACAAAAACAAAAGCGGGACCCGGACGCTCGAGGATCATCCAAATAAGTCACCGTCGAGCGAGCTGCCATCGCCGCGACGACCGCGCTTAGCCCCGCCATCGCCTCTATCGCCGCTTCAGACTCTGGCTCGACCCGCGTCGCCGCCTCGATCTCTGCCGACGGCCGCCATTGATCGAGGAGGCGCTGGCCGCCCAAAGAGCCATCACGATTCGCACACGCCGACAAGAATCTCCGCCTCTCAAGGAGCGCCGCAAGGTGCGGGTAGGTCGGCCAGTATGCGAGGCGTCCGCGAGAGGCCGAGGCGATCGCGACGCAGTTGTCCTCCAATGGCCGGTTCACCAAGACTCCCGGCAGCCTCGAGTTCCCGGCCCATGCTCTCAAAGGTGGGCGAGCATGGATGAAGGTTCTCAAGAAGGTCCAGCGCTCTCCATGCGATCGCCAGCTCCTCCCGAGGTCCTCGGCCGAGCCCAGCTGGCGCCACCTCCTCACAAGACTTCATGAGCTCCTCCTCGGCCACCTCGCCCGAGCCCGCAGCGCCAAAACCTCCTCGCGCGTCTTGGCGAGCTCCTCTTCCGCACCCAAGATTGGGCGCCGCCACAAAGACATCCACCTGTGGGAAGCGGCCCTTGCGGCTCGACGCCGGCGAGGCTTCAACTCGCCAAGACGGGCCGCCAGATCCGCCGGCCCTCGCCCGGGACCACCAAGGCGACTGTGGGGCGCCCGAGGCGGCGCGCTGCTTCCCCATCAGGGTGGTGGCGCGCGGCGCCATGGATCGATGGCGCGAGTCGAACTAGAAGCACCGAAAAAAGAGGAGCAACAACACAACAAGACAGGGTCAAAGCCATACCGAGACCAAGCGAGAGGACTCACTCAAGAGGGTTCCCGGCGCGAAGATCAACGAGGGCAGAGTGATCCTACCCCGAGGCGGCGCGAGGACCCAATACCATGCAAGGCCTCTTGGGTCCGAACTCGGGTCTGCGCCACCTCCCGATTGCCGGCTCTCCGATCGTCGCCACCTCTCGCCATTCGTCGATCCGAAGTGCAAGAACCGCCCGCTTTTGTGTCAAAGGAGAGCGCGGAACGACAAGCAAGCGAAGGCAACTGGCGGGGCATGCCCGCTTTCATGCCCCTCATGCTATATATATCCAGAGGCGGGATGGAGCGCTTCCAAGCCAAGCGCCGCCGGCCAGAGCGCCCGCGCGATTAACTCTACATCCTGTGTTACGGGACGCATTCTCTCTACTCCCTCCACTTCGCATTAAAATACAATGGGATGTCAAGGGGCGGAAGGACTCGCCGCAGGCAGGCCATGGTTTTCGGTTTCGCGGGGGCTGGACCAGCACGCCGACACAAAAAAAGGTTCGGGCGGGCTGCGACGCCCAAAATGGTGAAAGGTCTACATTCGCTACTTCCCTGGCGGTACCGAGCGATGGGTCCCAATAGCCACAGCGTCTCAAAGATGAGGAGCAAAAGTTAGGTGATTCTATCCCAAAACTTCTTGTTTCCACACCTAATCCCCACTTCGAAGTTCGAAGCGCCCGGTGCCGACCACAAGCTTGGTCGCCACCCACCGCCGGGGGCTATAAGTTCACAGCCACGCTGGCTCAAGAACTTGATCGGGCATGTGGTTCCCAAGCGATAACCCTTCGACCCAGCACTACGGCCACGCCCGGTGGCTACGGTCTCAAACAAGCAAGCCACAGAAGGAAGTGCCGTCTTGAGGTATGCCCCCACGGCCGGCCGAACGCATCTGCCACGGCATCTCTAGAAGCGGAAAAGCGAAGGCAAGGAGGCGCCAATCGCAGAGGCAGGAGCATGCCCTAGCACTCTGCGCACTGAGTCTACGTACACCAACCGGACAAGCGCCACCGACGGACGTTGGTCAGCTTAACATCGCCGCTGAAGCGTCGCCGTCTCCGTCAGTCGCCACGCCGCGCCATCGGTGAGTCAGACGCTCCCAATCATTTCACTACGCATGTAATTCTTGCACGCGCATTAAATGCCGACAGAGGCGCCGTGGCATCGCCCGGCGCGACGCCTCAGCTCTCGACTCGCCCGACCGACCGACTGGGCCCAAACAGGTATGAAAAAGTCCACCGGGCTGCAACGGCCTCGAAGGTGGCGAGAGAGCTCTACAGCTCGTGCTTGGACCCGATCCGGCGTCGCGGGTTCCAAAGCCCTAATCCACCAAGATGGATTCGGGGTCGCCCGGCACAAAATCGAGTGAGGGGCGAGGATGAGGCGAGCCCCGGCCGGCCTCTAGTTGAGTTGGCGACGACTCAATCGCTTTAACTCGTGTCCGAGACCATACTTCACGCTCTCATGAGCCCTCGAAGGGTAGCACCAACAAGGCTCGGTTATGAACGGCTCGGGGTCCGATACGAGATCAAGTAAAGAAAGGTTTTTATGGGTCGCTCAACGGGTCTGGACAACCCGACGCGGGAATCATCCGCCGAGGTCACGTGATCTCAGTGGCCCACGGATAACCCGTTAGTAGCTCCACGAGCACGGTGTTCAAACCCACGCTTGGTAAACACGCCGCTTGCTCACCCTCCAGTCCCACACATGCGGACGGGCATATACGGGACGCATGGCTACTCCCCGCAGATATCCTTGCGACGAGACTTCGCGAGACGCCTTCGCTTAGCTCCGGCGTTAAACCTTAACTAACTCGCTTAGCTCCGTTAAACCCACTTAATTAATAACTCGTCTAGCCACGACGAAAACAAGCACTCGAACCGGAACCTCGGCCGAGGCATTCGGGCATTCTTGCTGCAAGGCCGCGTTTAGCCGCGACGTAAACGAAAGCACTGGAACCGGAACCTCGCGGAGGCATTGGGCATCTCGCCGCAGGCGGCGTTAGAAGGCGATGTGAAACGAGCACCGGGAACCGGAACTCGCAGAGGCATTCGCATCCTCGCCAGAAGGCCGCGTTTAGCTACGACGTGAAATGAGCACTGGAACCGAACTCGCCGAGGCATTCGGCATCCTCGCCGCAGGCCGCTGGCCCACCGAGACGAAACCAAGAGTTCCGACCAATGTAACCCCCAACCAACTCTCCGACCGCCGGGCTCGGGTAACATCCACCGGATGCGCCATCGCACCGGCCATGTCCGGCCGACAGACACTGATTCGATTGACCAAGGCGGCCTCCCGATCCGCTCGGGGGCTCGGAGCCGATCAACTCCGCCTGTGCGCCCCCGGTCTGATCTCATCGATAGAATCAATCGGACTTCGCCGCCCGAGTTAAGTATGCATGCCAGAGGGCCCGACCGAACGAGTCCGCTTGCCTTGCCCGGTCGATTTCCACCGATCTCGTAACCCCCAAACAGCTTCCGACCGCTTAGCTCTGGAAGACTACACCGGAAGGGCCTACAAGACCGGCAGAGATGGACGGCCGAGTCGGTCGACCCAACCAACCAACAGCGGTCCAACGCCCCTAAAGGCCCGCGGCCTCTGCAGTGCCAAAAGAAGATCCCTGGGAAATCACATACATAAAGAAGCACATAACAAACGAAGTCTCGATGGCATTCATGTGGCACGTAGTTACATGTGGTTGTTGCTCATGCACTACAAATAAGCCAATCGAGACGACGCCTTGAACCCAAGCATCACAGCTACCGACCGCCTCCATGAGGGCATCCTCGCCCACGTAAACCCCGGACGACATCAATCAGCGATCCACGGCGGCGGCGGCCACGCAGCTGGCGTCTGCTCGGCCCACTCACCATGGCAAGGTCGGTCGCCCCATAGCTCCGCTTAGGAGGTTTTTCTTCCGTAGGTGTTCATGGCGCCCATCTCCGGGTTAACGTCAACTCGCCATCGAGGTCCAGGAGGCTAAGGATGCGAGTGGCAGGATTTGAGCGCAAAGTAGTGCCCAAATACCGCAACCTGCATCGCCTTTATATGCTTGAGGCGAGGAGCCAACAGTTCCAATGAATCTGGCGCGAAGCCGAGGCGTCACCACGTCCACCGAGAAGATCACACCATCGAAGGTACCGGGCCATTCAGAACGACGATTCTTGACGGCCCCGGCTACTAACGAATACTCATACCAGGTACCCACAAAGAAAGTATACATCTATTTCAAGATCGCTCTCGCTGCTTGGGCTGGCGGCTAATCTGGCGGCGACGCAGAGCGCGGAGGAAGCATCGCCTAAGTCTCCGTCCCTCACAAAGCGGGATTATCATCGAATATTGATCGAGCATCCCATAGGCCGCCCTGGCCCACTTAGACCGAAGGCCTCATCGGGTGACGGCGACCTCTACCGATCAAGCCCACCGAAAGAGCTCCCGACCGAATCGGATCCGCCCTCAAGGCTCCGGCCTGCATCCGTCCGACGCCCGCAGAGTTCCAACCTAGCCTCAGTGGGGCCCCAACGAAGCCGACCTCGCAACCTCGCCACGTTGACGATCCACGAAGTCTGGTCACCGCCTCACGGACAAGACGGTCGTGATGGGATGGGTGGCTCTTCCTCAGGCGCCGCCAGAGTCAAGCCTCGTCTCTTCAAGGTTGTCGCCGCCGTCGACAGCCACGTATGCGGGGGCAAGACCTTTCCAACTGAGTACTATCCGTTGTTCTACTAATCCAAAGATGGGATGAACAGAACCTATCATCATCGAGACCAAGATTGGGACTCCTGAACACCGCAGACCCCAACCTTTTTCTAAAACTCCCATGTAACCCCCCTCCGCCTATATAAAGGAGGCAGATTCGGAAGGGGGAGTCTTTTAGCAGATAGCTAACTCAAGACTGCAGCTAGTCCCCCGTCCGACTCAAAGTAACACTCCTAGCTCCCGAGCTCCTAACCCCGCCTCCTCTCACTCGCAAGGCGCAAGGCTTATCTTGAGCTCCTCGCTAACCCCTGCAACGCCGCACCTCCATAGCAAAGACAAACACCACCACCAATGGGACGAGGGATATTCGCCGAACCAAGATAAATCTTGGACTCCAAGGCCTAACCATTCTAGGAGAGGAACGCGACCCCTATACTTACAAATTTACTTGTTTGCTATATAAACTCGACACACTCAGAGCACGTCTTGAAGCTATACGATTCCTTCTAGCCTTTACTTCTCATTTCAAATTACTCTTTTTCAAATGGATACTGAAAAGTGCATTTCTTAATAGTATCATTGATGAAACTGTTTATGTTGAACAACCACCCGATTTTGAAGATTTAAATTTTCCTAACCATGTTTATAAATTCTCTAAGGCACTCTATGGCTTAAAACAAGCCCCTATGGCATGGTATGAGCGTCTTAGAGATTTCCTCTTAGAAAAGAACTTTAAAATTGGGTAGGGGCTGCGCTAAGATCAATCTCAACAGACTCGATGGCGATCTTCAATGAGGTCATGACCACCTTCGCTCCGGCCCAGGCGTTTCGCTTCGGAAGTCTGGATTTCATCGCTGACGATGTTGGCAAACTCATCCTTTCGGATTCAGATTAGATCCAATCTGGAAGTGATTCTGCCGCTCGCCAGCCAGGAACAACCACTCGGATTGGGGTCAGACATGGCCATCTGTCCCCGGACGGTAAGCCAAAAGTCTGTTCCCCGGTTTGAGTGAAGACCACCTAAAGGCGAGCCCTGAGTGGTGAAGAACGCTAAAGAACCACTCGGATCCAAAGGTCAGCCCAACTTGTCTTACTGTTCTTCTGATTCAGATAGTGGGGCAGAAGATTTTCAAGATCTTCGCGGCATCTTCGTGATCAAAGATCTGTGAACTGATTTCCAGCAGTAGAAGGATGCTGCCAATGCCGCAGAGGCAGAGCGCCTTCATTAAGAAACCCGTGCAAAGTCTCTCCAGGCCAGAGGCCACAATGTTAATGAAGACATTTTGCAGATGAAGATGGGGAACCAATTGGTTTTTCATACTCCTCGGCAGAATATCATCGCATCAAAGACGCCTGACACATTGGGCTAATTCTTGGTTCCGATAGCCCACCAACCGATCGTGGCCCAAGTCCGAGCCATGGTGACTAAGAAGAATGATCCAAAGAACATCAGAAGAACTAGGGGAGAAGGAGCACTCCTGCACCAAGATAGTCACTCAGATCGCAAAGAAGAAATAACAGTAGTCGGCCATGCGTGGCCGACTAGAGCTTCGATGAGGAGAAAACGCCCCAAGAAAGATCACCGTGACTCCACAGGACCTGAATGCCAAAGGCGAGATCGGGAGGATGAAGAATGCCGTAGGCGCAAAGATGACTACGAACATTTCGGCATTCGCCATGATGCCCGAGACGACCGTAGAAGCCATCATCGCCGCGATAAAGGTGATAGCGAGGACCGACGAGTTAGATCACCTTCTCGACGCTCCCCGCAACGACACAATGATGGACCTATCGAGGGAATTCGAGCGTTCACTCCCCGACTTCGCCGAGTGGTCTGGCCTGAAGGTTTCAATCCCAAAGGCATTACCAAGTTCGACAGAGAAAGAGATCTAGAAGCTTGGTTGCAAGTTTATTCCCTTGCGATCATGGCAGCCGGGGGCGATCATAACGTAATGGCCAACTATCTGCCGGTCACGCTTACCCTTCGGCCAAGCTCGCTCATCGACTTCAAATAATTCTATAGATTCCTGGGGAGATCTTTGTGAGCAGTTCATCACTAACTTCCAGGGCACTTATGAGCGACCTGGGACTCAATGCGACCTGTATCAGCTTCACCAGAGAAGGAGCGAAACACTCTGGGAGTTTATCCGGCGCTTCATGCAGAAGAAAAATATGATCAGGGATATCTCGGAAGCTTCAGTCATTGCGGCATTTCAGAAGGGCGTCAATGACCCAGATGTAATTAAGAAATTGTCCAGGAAGCCGCCGACTACGGTAAGGGAGATGTTTGAATTGGCAGATCGCTACACTACAGCTTCGGATGCTTTGGCCGAGCGCCAAGACGATCGCCCATGGCATAAAGACAAGAAGGATCACGCCGAGTCCTCCAGACAGCGTGATAGGAAGCTAAGCTTTGAAGAACTAGTTATGACGCATCGAAAGCAAGGCTTACATCGCGCCACGCGCACGGATAATTATGATGCAAGAATGGATGCAACCCGCCTTTCCATCTCAAGGGAAACACGCTATAAAGATTGTTTCACTCTGAGAAGATTCGCCAAGGAGTCCAGAAAACGACCGGCCAAGGGCGAAGCAAAAGACGAAGAAAAGAAAAGGCAAGATTCCCCTAAAGATGACGAAGGCGAGTACCAAAAGACAGAGCGTGAGCTCAACTACATATTTGGGGGCTCGGCTGCCTATGAATCCAAGCGGAAGCAAAAAGCTTACCGCTTGGGACATCAACGCAGTTATGTCAGCAACTCCCCAGTACCTCAGATGGTCCAAAGTCCCAATTGCCTTCGACTGCTCGGATCATCCAGATCACATCCCATATCCAGGTAGATATCCTCTTGTTTTGGACCCTGTGATTCGCAGCATTAAACTAAAGAGGGTGCTGGTTGACGGGGGGAGCGGACTCAACGTCCTCTTCTCCAAAACCTTCGACGACATGAAGATTCCCCGCTCGGAGCTAAAGCGGGGCTCGTCACCGTTTCACGGGGTAATCCTTGGGACCTCCTCGGTTCCACTAGGGCAAATCACCTTATCGATCACGTTCGGGACCAAAGAAAATTACCGGACGGAATATCTCATCTTCGAGGCGGCTGATTTCGAGACGGCGTATCATGCCATCTTGGGAAGGCCAGGCCTAGTCAGGTTCATGGCCGTGCCCCATTACACTTACCTCGTTTTGAAGATGCCAGGGCCAAAAGGCATTATCTCTCGTCTGCTGGGCGACGCCAGTAATGCTCGATGCGATGAGAGAGTCGCGAGATGGCCAAAATTCAAGAAGCGGCGACAGAGAAGATCCGACAGCAACAGACATCAAGAAGGCGGCGAGATGTCCTACCAAGAAACAAGCCAAGACTAGCATGAAGCCTGACAAGGGGACTAAGAAGGTAATCATTGACCCATGCAACTCAGCTCAAACGGCCTTGATCGGGACAGGACTCAACCTCAAATAGGAAGACGTGCTCGTCACCTTTCTTCGGGTCAACCGTGATATTTTTGCATGGAAACCATCCGACATGCCCGGTGTCCCTAAGGAGGTGATCGAGCATTCTCTCAATGTGGATGAGAAGGCGAAGCCTATCAAGCAACGGCTCCGACGATTTGCTCAGGATCGACGGGAAGCCATCAAGGAAGAAATCACTAAACTTTTAGTAGCAGGCTTTATAAAAGAAGTGTATCATCCCGACTGGCTAGCGAACCCAGTTCTTGTTCGCAAAAAGAATAAAAGCTGGCACATGTGGTAGATTCAACTAAAGCTTTGCCGCCTCAGATGACCGTGGTAGATTCAACTACAGAACTCCGAACTCCTTAGCTCGATGCCTACTCAGGGTATTACCAGATTAGGCTAAAAGAAGAAGACTGCATCAAAACTTCATTAATTACTCTGTTTGGGGTATTTTGCTACGGTTTGAAAAACGCTGGTGCAACCTATCAGCGCGTAATACAGCGGTGTTTTCACACCCAAATCGGACGCAACGTGGAGACATATGTCGATGATGTCGTCGTCAAATCTCGTGCGAAGGAGGACCTCATATCCGATTTGGCCGAGACATTTGAAAGTTTAAGGGCTTACAATATGAAGCTTAACCCTGAAAAGTGTGTCTTTGGAGTTCCCTCAAGAAAACTTCTTGGATTCATTGTGTCACAACAGGGCATCGAAGCAAACCCGGAAAAGATCAATGCTATCCTAAAGATGAAGCCTCCGGTTAGCCAAAAAGACGTCCAGAAGCTCACAGGCTGCATAGTGGCACTCGACAGGTTCATTTCCCGCTTGGGGTCGCGGGGAATGCCTTTTTCCAAACTTCTGAAGAAGTTGGGCAATTTTCAGTGGACCTCCGAATTACAGCAAGCTTTCAAGGAACTCAAGGCATTTTTATCCTCGCCGCTGGTGCTGGTTTCGCCAATGCTCGAAGAACCCCTTTTGCTCTACATTGCCGCAATGACTTATGTAATCAGCGCTGCAATCATTGTAGAGCGGGAGGAAGCGGGACATCTCCAGAAGGTCCAACGGCCAGTTTACTTCATCAGCGAAGTGTTAGGAGACTCCAAGGCACAGTATCCACAGGTACAAAAATTGTTGAACGCCGTATTGCTTACCTCTCGCAAACTCAAGCATTACTTTCAAGAGCATTCGGTTTCGGTGGTCACTTCTTTTTCGATTGGGGATATACTTCACAATCGGTAAGCCACTGGGAGAATTGCAAAATGGGCGGTCGAGCTTGGAGCTTTTGAAATCTCCTTCATGCCGCGAACAACAATAAAATCTCAAGTACTCACCGACTTCACCGCCGAGTGGGTGGAATTGCAGACCCCCACGACTACTGAAGAACTCGAATATTGGACAATGTATTTCGACGGCTCCCTCATGCTTAGCGGCGCAGGGGCTGGTGTGGTGCTCATCTCTCCGACGGGCGAACGCTTGAAATACGTTCTTCTGCTCCATTTTCTGGTGTCAAACAATGCCACCGAGTACGAAGCACTCATCCACGGACTTCGACGACTGACAATCCATGGCGACTACATGTTGGTGATCAACCAAGTGCAGAAAGACTGGTCATGCGTCGGAGACAATATGGCTGCATATTGCCAAGAAGTGAGGAAACTCGAAGACAAGTTCGACGGGCTGGAACTCATCCACATGCTCCGCCGCGACAATGAAACAACAGACGAGCTTGCAAGGCTAGGCTTCAGTCGGGCAATAGTGCCGGTTGGAGTGTTTGTCGAAGAGCTCCACAAACCTTCAATAAGCCAACAACAGGAGCCAAGTAAATCAGAAGAAATACCGGCTAAAGAAGAAGTCTTGGAGGCAGAGCGTGTCGCACGCCGATGCAAGAACTACGTGGTAGTCGGCGAGGAACTATTCCGAAAGAGCGCTTCTAGAGTCCTAAGGCGCTGCATATCGGAGCAAGAAGGGAAGAATCCTCTCAGAAAAATCCACTCGGGAATCTGTGGGCATCACGCAGCATCAAGCACCCTGGTGGGCAAAGCTTATCATCAAGGTTTCTTCTGGCCGACTGCGGTATCAGATGCAGAGGACATTGTCCGCACCTGTGAAGGTTGCCAATTCTTCGCTCGTCAGATACACGTGCTGGCGTAGGAGTTGCAAACCATCCCTATCACCTGGCCATTCGCAGTCTGGGGGCTCGATATGGTCGGCCCTCTGAAAAAGGCTCAAGGTGGTTTCACTCATCTCTTCGTCGTCATTGATAAATTCACCAAGTGGATTGAGGCAAAGCCTGTCGCCACAATCACGGCGGCCAAGGCCATGGAATTCTTTCAGGAAATCGTGGTAAGATTTGGCGTACCAAACAGGATCATCACGGATAATGGAACTCAATTCCGCAGAGAGGAATTTCAAGACTGGTGCGACGAGCTCGGCATCAAAATCTGCTTCGCCTCCATGGCTCATCCAAAGAACAACGGAAAGGTGGAGCGGGCGAATGGCATGGTGTTACAAGGGCTAAAAGCAAGGATCTTTGATCGTCTCAAGCCATATGCTACATGATGGGTAAAAGAATTGCCCTCGGTGCTCTGGGGGCTGAGAACTACTCCTAGCAGGGCTACTGGGCAGTTACCTTTTTTCCTAGTATACGGCTCAGAAGCAGTCTTACCCACCGAGTTGACATTCGAATCCCCTCGGGTTCGGAATTACAAGGAGGTTGAGTCGAAGAAGAACAGGATAGAAGATATCGACCGATTGGAGGAGGCTACGGAAGTCGCAGCAATCCAGTCAGCCAAGTACCTCTAGGGCCTACGCCGCTACCACAACCGAAATGTTCGGAGTCGCGCTTTCTCTAAGGGAGAACTGGTCCTAATAAAGAATCAAAAGTACGAGCACAAGCTCTCTCCAAGCTGGGAAGGCCCCGACATTGTCGACGAGGTGACACGCCCGGGGGCTTACAGACTTAAGCGGGAAGACAACGCTATCATCAGCAACTCATGGAACATAGAGCAGCTACGTCATTTTTACTCTTAAAAATACTGTACATTAGCTATGCTGTTCGTGAATAATGTTTTTTCTTCTTGACTTGCTACTCAATTGATGCTCAATTAAGTAGTAAGTCGGGGGCTACGCCTAATAGTGTTGCGCATGCGCAACCCTTCTCGTGAGTCATTTACTGTTTCTTCTCCCTAGTGGTCGCGACCAAGTCCGAGTGCGCTGATTCTAAATCGTGAAACTCTGATCCCATGAGCAACGAACCCTAGCTACTCAAAAGCGTGTGCCTGGGAAAATGGCCATGTGCCGACTCCTGACGCCAGGGGGCTAGGTTAGTTGGGCAGAGTGCTTAAACGAAAAAGGATGAGAGCCACTCGGGCAAATGCCATGATCAAAAGGGAAAAATTTTATTACAATCATTTAGGTCCGAACATTACATAAGATTTTGTAGGAACCTAAAGTCTACGCCCGACGCGCGTGTCCTACTACTTCAATAAGGGCGTCCCTCGCCCTGAAAAGCTTCGGGACTCCTTCGAGCAGCACGTCGACGGCGGCAATGTCACGGGCCACGGCCTCTTCTTCCGCAAGTTCGGCCAGCGCGGTCGTATTCGTCCCAAAGCTCGGCTAGAGGGTCCTCCTCCTCATCAGGCGCCGGCGGAGCCTCATCTTCAAAATCAAAGATCAGTTCCTCCGCCGGGGGGGAGAGATGGTGGAGCCTCGCCGCCGGACAAAGAAGATTGGGACGAAGAAGCCATCGAAGGTTCAAGAAAAAGGTTGGAGATTGCGGAGAAAAATTCTAGGACGAGTGTGATCGCTCAAGCAGCGGTCACATACTTATATACCCAAGGCACGGAAACCGAACGGTTCAGAATGAATGCAAGTGCGGGAAGCTGAGGCAGCCCTCACCAAACCCCGAAGCAGCCAAGAAGAGGCACGGTCAAGGGATATCAAATCAGGCGCGGCGCATGCAAACATTAAAATCCGAGAAGCTACTAAAGACACAATGAAACAATTAAAGGCCAAACATGGCCCAATCGTCAGGCGATTTTTCCCCAAGGCGCAAAAGAATAATTACAGATCAAGTTTTGAATAAATAGAAGTCTACGCGGTGCCCAAATCCAAGTTCTCAACTAAGGCAGAGGCGGTTTCCCTAACCTCGTCAACCAGGGTAAGCACTTGATCATCGTCAATAGTGCAGGCGAAGCCCTCCTTGATGGCTTCGAGTTCCACTCGTGGATACAGGGACTTCATAATGGCCAATGCTTGACAGGTGCTTGTGGTCGCTGTTTCTTTTAAGCGTGCCACCAGCTTCTTGGGCTCCTCCTCCAGCCGTTGGATCGTGGTGTCTGCGTCATATGGAACATCATTGGGCCCAGCTTCGTCAGGACTCAACATCCACAGCATTCTTTCGAAGCCCTCCTGAAGTTTATCTACCCGCACCTCAGTAAACTTGATCTTCTCATCAAGAGCACGGTACTGAGCCTGCGAGTTGACTTGATGCACTGCAAAACCAGTCGGATCAGCCCGAGGTTGCTAAAAGGCACAAAAAAGGAACAAAGAACGAGTCGGGAGTAAACCTTCCAGCTCTTTCTTCATCTTCTCTGTCTCGGTTTCGGCATCCTTTTTGGACTTCTTCAGCTTCTCAACTTGCTTGTTGGTGGACTCATGTTTTCCCTGAAGATCTGCAGCAACAATGACCGAAGTCAAGACAGGGAGGGTAAGTCAAGAAGCAGAAGGCTAAAATGTGGACCAAGGCAGTCGGACCAAGGAGTTACCATTAAGGGAGCTCGTCATGTTTAGCTTCTCCGCCTCAAATGCTGAGACCTGGGCCCGGAGCTTTTCTAGCTCCTCCCGGTTCTCCACCCGGACTTGGCCGAGTTCCTCCTGCAGCTCGACGCGGACTCGCTGGACCTCGGCCTCATAGTCCTTCCTCATCTTGGTCTTCGGGAGTATCTCCCGGAGAAGGGCGTTCCTGTCCTGGGCGTGCTCCGCCAGATGCTAAAGGCGATAAAGCGAACAATAAAGTTACGACAAGCATCAAAGACAAAAAGGAGAGAGCTTTAAAAGCATCTCAGCACAAGCAACTTACATTAACAAGATGAAAACAATTGTAAGCGGTGTCACAGAATGATGCCCATTCCTTAGCCTCGTCTTCGTCATCGTAGGATATCCCGGCGCCATGTTTGTTGAAGAAGGCAACCCGTACCGGAGAATTTGGGCGGGGAGGCTGAGGGAGTTCTTCTGGCGGAGGTGAATGGTGAGAGGGCTGGGGGAGTTCTTCCGGCAGAGGCGAAGGGCCAGCGGCAGGATCAGGATGCATAGTTTGGCTAGTCGGCCCAGGAGGAGTCTGCGTCCAGGGGCTGTTCGGGTCTAAGCCAGCCTCAGTGTTCGGGGCCACAGAGGCAGTCGGCAATGGTTCTTCCGACTGCTCTGGAACCACACCTGGGGCGATGTGCTCGGCCTCGGTTGGTGCCTTGGTTCCTGGTTCGTTTGAGGCACCTTCAATAACTGCCCCTGGGGGCTCCTAATGTGGCGTGTCTACAGGAACCTCATTGACAGGCTCTCTGGAAAAAGAAACAATCAGGGCATGACCTGGAAGAATAAAGAAAAGCAAACAAGGAGACCAACCTGCCGGATCTCGTTATCTTAAACCCCGAGCCCTTCCGGAGGCGAAGTTCCGCCAAGAGGGAGCTAATCTGCGTCTTGTGTGGGGACAACGGGTTTCCTACGAAAAGTGGCTGAGATGCGCCGGGTCGAGGTCGGGTTGGGGCTCAAGGGCCTCTGGGTTCACAGACAGGCTTGAAGATGAGGAAGTCGTTGGAAGAGGGCATGCGGCTGCCGAGTCTCGAACCTTAGGGCCTCCAGTCGCGCGCACGTTTGCCGCCAATTGCTACCTCTTTTTCTTGGATTCATGGACGACTGGACGTTTACCCTTCCCCAAGGGGTCTTCAGCTTCACTCGCCTTGCTCTTCTTGGCACTCGAAGCCGGGGGCGAGGTGCGAGCAGGGTGTTTTCGCTTAACGCTCTTGTGCACAGGGAACTCGGGCAATGGCACATCAGAAAAGAAAGCGTCACGGCCCTACAGGTGTAAGACAAGACACATGCTCAATCGCAGCCAAGCAAGAATCAGAAGGCCCAATCTTGGGATATAAGAAGGCATCTTACTGGAGGTGGAGGGTTCGACTTCTTGAAGGGTCTTGGGCATCCGTCGTTGACGATCTGGACGCCTGGAGCGAAGAAGTCGGCCACGTGACTAAGGAGCTCTTTCCTTGGAATCGGCTCGGGAACCTCCCGAGTGGGATCAGTCAATCCTTCGTGTTCATATCCTAGATGAATTCGCTCCTTGAGGGGCTGAACTCGGCGGGAGCAAAAGCTAAGAACGATGGCAACTCCGGTGAGACTGTTCTCCTTTAGTTCAGCAATCATCCCCATAAGATCTACCACCTGGTCCATCCTGTCACCTGAGGGAAGCGATGTCCAATTGATCGAGGGCTTGGGTGGCGCCCTAAAAGCGGTGCAGGAAGGCTTAGGTTGGAACAATAGAACCATTCCTGGTGCCAACCCTTATTCAAGGTTTTGAAGGGAATGGCAAAATAGGCTCTCTTCAAGCTGTCCCTCAGTTGGAATCCGGCGCCTCCAACTGCTTTGGGCGAATTCTTGCTAGGGAAAGGCTTGAGGAGGAAAAGATGGCGAAAAAGATTGAAATGTGGGCGAACGCCAAGAAAAGCCTCGTAGAGGTGAACAAAAATGGCAATTTGAAGGATGGAATTGGGATTAAGATGAGTCAATTCAATTTCATAAAATTCAAGAAGACCACGAAAAAAGGCGCAGGCGGGAAGGCCAAATCCGTGTAAAAAGAAAGATTCGAAGACAACCACCTCTTGATTGAGGCGTAAGGTGATTCACCCACGAAGTCGAAAGCGTAAAGCATCACCAATGGGGGAAAAATGCCGGCGCAGACTAGTTCCTCCAACCGCTTATCCGTCGTTACAGAGGTGGCCCAATCCTTGGCCAAGGCGGATGAAGGAGTGTTTGTGGGGGAAGGAGAAGACATTTTCAGGTGAAAGAAGCTTGCGATTGCGTTGGATTAGGGAGGCAAAAAATGCTAACCCTAGTGGCGGAAGTTGCAAGAGAAGTGCTGAAAATGCGGAGACGAAGGAGCAAATGAGAATAGTGCACGGAAAGCTGTCTCAGTCGCACCCAGTCTCATATTCGTAGGGAGCGATGCTAACTTTCGCTTTGAGCGGGAAAACGCTTCACCTTCCACATATCTTGGGGTTGCCCTAGGGCGCGCTTCAAGATGGGCATGTGGACTTGCGCAATGAATCACTGTACATAAGCACAATTGGACCAGGATTAATTTGGGAAACGGTATGCCCCATGATGGGCCAAAAGCCAATGACCGAGTCAGACGGGATTTGGGTACCTTCCAAATATAAACATCCTCTTATGATATGCCTCATGACAGGTCGTATGTTGGATATCGTTCAAAACGAGATCAGATATCATAAAGATAGTTTAAAATGAAATTTTGAGGTACGCCCATGATAGGCCAAAGTCAGGCGCCTGGTGTATGTGTACTACTCGGCTAAAAGCCAACCTGAATGGAGATATTCTCCATACCGAGTTGTGTGTTGATCCGAGAAATTGGGTCGGGAACCACTCGGAATAATTACACGTGGAGTTCTATCGAGTCCTTCACGGCCTCCTTGCCTACTACGAAGTACTCGGCTGCATAAAAAAACTAGTTGGGAAGTTTCAGAAGTAAGAGGGCAATCCGACCGCAAAGCACTCGGGGGCTACTATGGGATATATACATCTCGGGTATCTACAAAGCAGGCTTGCGAGGCCCAGTATGAGATGAAGAAGCCCTGAAGATAGCAACTGAGCCGGATTAGGTAGGATATGATTGTAATCTAAATCGTTGCCAAAACGGATAGGTGCAGGAGATATAATCCCTACTTTGTATCCGACTAGAACTCTCTTTGTAACCGCCCTCCTCTGCTATATAAAGGGAGGGACGGGAGAACATCATCATACAATCTCATCAGCAAATTAGCTGGCCACATATAATTCCAGAGCATAGGACTAGGGTATTATCTCCTCTGCGAGAGCCCGAACCTGTATACATCCCGTGTATTGTGCTACCATCGAGTTTGGGTCCAGCGCCTAGCCCCCTTTTGATTATTGCCGACAACAAACGTCGACAATATCATTTTTGGATGTACTAATCTCTCATTGTGCAAAGAATTCGGTGACATGATGGCAAAAGAGTTTGAAATGTCTATAATAGGGGAGTTGTCATTCTTTCTCGGATTTCAAGTCAAGCAGCTAAAGGAAGGAACTTATATTTCACAAGAAAAGTACATCAAGGATCTCCTCAAGGGCTTCAAGACGGAAGAATGCAAACCAATCAAAGCACCCATGGCAACAAATACACATCTTGATCAAGATGTGGAAGGTAAGTCTGTTGACCAAAAACTATATAGGTCCATGATAGGATCTCTTATTTACTTGACAGTATCTAGGCTCGTGTAAGGACCCGAATTCACCAATTCGAATCCACTATGTTTTACCGCACTAGTCCCAGGATCAATGCTAGTGCACACATCTTAACATCGGTAAGCATCACATCATATACAACGATAAGAGTAATAAGACTTCATTTATTTAATATAATTAGTGTATGATCTTATGATCACTTACATTATTCTGCCACATGGGCTAGACTGAAGTAAACTTAAACAAATGCAGCGGAAAGTATAGCAAAAGATGTAGATGTTCCATCAGCACACCACAGGCGACTAACAAGGATTGGCCTAGTGACTCGTGTCCACCTGAAAGTCCTCTTCCAGTAACGGCGATGATTCCTCCACTGTTGTTGGTTGTTAATAGGCAAGGGTGAGTACAAAAGCACTCAACAAGTTGTGCACAGAATGCATTCCTATCATAGCTATATGCAAGGCTTATTCCAAAGAATGGCTAAAGATTTATTTGCAGCAAGCAGCATTTAAGAACACATACAATACATAGATTGAAAAGACAGTAAAACAAATAATAGCAATAATTAGATTCAATGATTCTCAAGTAAATCAAGTTTCCACCTAAGTCAAGTTCCATTATCCACATGGCATCTTGCCAACCCATTCAATTGTCCAGTTTATTAAACTACCCCTTGACTGTAATTCCCGAGCTTTGCTCAATATCGTGAGCACGGCTATCCGAATAGTTTGTACACTCTGCAGAGGTTATGCACTTTACCCACATGATACAACCATGCACCACACAGGTGAATGATCATAACAAAGCCTTTACAATGTTCTGTCTTAACCCAGTACTACCCGCTGAGGTTTCAACACTGAAGGGTTACACCACCACAACAGGGCCCCCCTCTTGTGCCATGTGAGTTTCCTCCGTACACCCGGACTCACACCACCACGATAGTATCAAAGCTAAGACATTGCAAATTATTCAAACTAGGGTGCCCCATAATGAGACATGTGGTTGCATGATTGACTCGAGGTCAAAGGCTGCAAGAGTTAAGTCCTTAGGTTTGATCAAAGCAAGACTTGCACATACCCTCTGCCCATCGGGCCCACCCTGGCACACTTGCCCTTACCACTTGCCTCAATCTAAGTGATTACCCACCCTGGTTGATTACCAAGCACCACGTACTATCCACAAGTCAACATCGTTGCGTGACCTCCTCGCCACAACAACTCAATCTCTTTGTGTGACCACACATGACACACAAATTAATATCATTGTTCCATATTCCATTAGTCAAGATTAATAATCAATGATTCATATACATGTGATGACGTGGCATGGCTAAGCAATTCTATTCCGTTCTAACCATCCCATGTTGATTTCATGTTTAACCAACTATAGTAAACCAATCCTAAGGTGACAAGTGAATTATGGCATGCAATCGACAAGGTAGGGTGTAATTGAAAAGGGTATGATATCTAAATCCCAATTTAGGTTGAAATCATTTGTACGACTGAAATAACATGCAATATAGTAAAACAAAATAGCAACTATCTAATTATGGGTGCAACATGATCAAAGCACAACTTGCCTTGGTGAAGTTCCTGGTCTTGATCAGAAGATTGCTCTTGAGTTGCTAATTCCTCCTCCGAAGCCGCGCACAATTCAACGTCTACGCAAATCGAGAAGAAATAGCAAATAAACACCAAAACCAGAGAACAAACAAACTCTAAAAATCTAACAAAAATCACCATTATATAGATCTCAATTTTACAAATTTTTAGGAATTTGAATCACCTCAATCGGAGTTCGTATGAGGGAGAACGAGCCCTCGTAAAATTCAAATTCCTGAAAAATCCATAAAATTGGAAAATCCGAAATATCCGAATTATTTTTGAAAAGGAAAATCCGATTTATGGCGTCGGCTGACGTCAGCACTGCACTGAGCTGGTACGGCCGACACGTGGCATGATCACTACCATCTAAAGCTAATCTAACAGCCACAAATTAATACATGACATGGCAAGTCAACAGCCACCCGATCTAGATCGAACGGTGGATCTTTACCCGAGCTAAACACTATTCATCCGACTACGTGGCTGGATCCATGACACACATATACGATCAGACGGCCCTTACTTACCCAAGCGATGCACTATTGACCTAATCGACGTGGCTTAATCCCGACCGTCCACCTGAGATCGAACGGCCGACACTTAACCCGAGCCGATTACTATTCAACCTACGACGTGGCTTACCTCTGATGGTCCGATGCCAATCCAATGGCCGAGAGCTTCCGTTCCTTGTGATGGCAACCCGGCGGCGCTGGCTCACCGGACTTGAGGAAGACGATGAGCCCGACGGCGTTTTGGCGTGCTCCGGTGAGGTAGAAGTGGCGGATTAGATGCGGCACTAATCGACGAGTTCGAATTTGGCTTCAATTTGGCGGAAGAGGTCCCCGGTGACGACGAAACTCGGCGCAAAGTCCTTCGGTACTCCGGCGAACTCCCGCGACTTCTCTAATGCTCCTCCGGTGAAGATGCAACAATGAAACGACGCGGCAACTTGTGGGGATCCTCGGGAGAGGCTCCGGAGTCCTTAAATACTCGGCACGGCCGCGGAAATTTGGAAACTATGGTGGCGGCGGCGTCCGAAACGGATACGGCAGCGGCTCCGAGTTCGTCACGGACACGAAGACGGACAGCCACACGATCACCATCGGACGGCTATGGAAAAGACCTGGCGCGGCACGATCCGAACCAATCGATGCATCCAATGGCCGAAAGGAATTAGGTTTCCGAATCAGTACTGCTTGATGAGGACCATTCGATGGAGATCAAACAGCGAGTAGCGGCTAGGTTTTTGGTTTGCGGCGCGGCTTGATGAAGCCCGTTGGATCTTAATCCAACGGCGCGTGATGAAGCTTAGAAAATCTAGCGGTGGCGAGAACAGCATTACTGGCCGTGAACGGATCGAAAGCGAGAACGCACAAGAATGTCGTGGCCTCGATCATTCACGGGAATTTTTGAGTTTTTCCCATTAAAATAATTAGGAAAAATAATTTGATTTATTTAAGGTAGTAAAAATACCAAGAAAATCCCAGAAAAATTCTCAAAAATACTTTGAGACATTTTGAGCTTAAATAAAATATTTTTAGCAAAACTTTATTTTAAACCTTTCTTTTTATAATTAATTCTTGACAAAAGGTAATATACTTTAATTTGAAATAATTCCAATAAATCTAAGAAAATCCAAATAAATCCAGAAAATTCATAAAAACACAATTAGCAATAAAACACTATCAGCTAAAATAAAAGAGCAAAAATTTGGGATGTTACAGATAGTGTGCAAACTGAACTTGAAATTCTTAGGTCGAAGAATGCTAGCACTTTTACTGTTGATATTTCCTCTCTAGATGCTAGTTTTCTTCATGCTCATGCTATTTCTTCATATGAAAATAGCCCTAAGTTACTTGCTGAAATAGATGCCATGAGCGTTCACCTTAAGAAGGTTTCTTCTAGAAATGATGAATTTGAAATGCATGCTTCTAAGGACCCTGTCAGCTCATGTGAGGGTTGTAAGCAACTAAAACTTGACAATGAAGCTTTAAATGACAAGTGTGCTAAACTTGATAAGGACTTACTAGATAAGTCACTTAAAAGTTGCTTGCATCGTTTTGTGATTGAGGGTGACTTGGATAAAATCCATGTCGAACTTAGGAAGAAATTAAAAGACCAAGTCCATAGGATTAGAGAAGCATCGTGCATTTCTTGTGAGGCCCTCAAGATTGAGGCAGCCGTGCTGAGGGAGAAAAATGCACATGCTGGTGTTTCTTCTTCTCCTTCTGGTTCTTTTTCTTCCTCTCACCCCTGTTCTTCTTGTGCCTCTCTTTTCCGGGAATGTGAGTATCTCATGAGCACTCTCGAGAAGTTTGTAGGAGGCAAGAAAAAGCTGAATCTCATTCTAGACTAATCAAAAATTAGTAGATTTAATCAGGGTCTAGGATTTGACTACTTGGAGTACGCTAGGACTCATCCTCCTACTATTGTGCGTGGATCCAAGAGTGGAGAGATAGTGGTAGCTCCCAGGGTGAGTACCACTATGTTTAGGTCTGTTGGGGTTGTCCATGGGACTTCTGAGCAGAAGGGTGCTTCTAATATCACTTCTGCCTCTAGCAAGGCAAAGTTTCATGCACCTTCTGTAAGAAGGATGGTCACCTAGTAGATTTCTGTTTTAGGCACGCCAAGATCACGAGGCGTGAGCTTGTTGCTGCTCTTAGGAGTATTCAGAGTCATCCCCAGACTCTGAGTGCTTCTAAGGCACACACTGCTACTAGACAGGTTAGAGAGTCACCTATTTTTGGGCAGTGTCCAGGACTCGGTTTTCATGTTATTCAGTCGAGTTTTAGTCCTAGAGTTGTTTGTGGTCAGTCTTTCCGCCGTCTTATTGATATTCCTCGTTTTTTCCATCGAGGTAGATATCAGCGGCGTGAGGTGTTTCCAGGTAGGAGATTTAGGCAGCCTTGTTGGGATGGTCTGGCTTTTGCACCACGGTGGGACAAACCAATGATAGCTCCTACATCTTCTACTAGAGTTGCTTCTTCTGATCTTGTGAGAGTCGAGTGTCAGAGAGACACTAGAGTCGATCTTCTTCCTCTGTGGGTGGTACTTTGAGGCGTCGTGTGATTGATGATTGGGTTCCAGTCCTCACTTTATCGATCTTGAGTCTTCTCTCTTTGACTTGATCGAGGTTAAATCGGACGGGGAAGGAGATGTTTGAATTGTTGACTCTGGTTGTTCTCACCATATGATCGGAGACTCTCGTTGGTTCTCTTCCTAGTCAGAGCCCGTTGATGAGTTGATCACTTTTGGGGATGCTTCTTGAGTAGAGTCATTGCTAAAAGGTACCGTGCTGCATTAATGAAAATTTTATTCTTAAGGACGTTGCCTTAGTGAGTGCTTCACAATATAATTTGCTTTACATGTTTTGACTTATCGATGACTCTTTCGAGGTAAAGCTTTAAGAGTAATGCTTGTAGAATCCTTGATTCATCGAGAGTTAGTTTTGGGATTTCTAGATTTGGGAGAGTGTTTAGTGCTGATTTTTCTACATTTCTTACGGAGACTCTCTTGATTGTATGATTGCTTTTGAGTCTCGTGATCTCTCCTTCGGCATAGGAGACTTGGTCACATTGGCTTTGATCGATTGACGAGTTAGCGGCCATGATCTTATTAAGTGGTTTGCCCAAACTTAAGATGGTCAAAGACTTAGTTTGCTCTCCCTGCCGACATGGCAAGATAGTTCTTGCTTCTCATCCTCCGATCCCGTAGTGATGGTGATGCACCAGACGCTTTTACATATGGACCTTGTTGGTCGGCTAGAACTGCAATCAGGGGAGGAAGTGGTATGTCCTTGTCATTGTTGATGATTTTTGAGGTATTCTTGGGTATTTTTCATGGCCTCGAAGGATGAGACTTTTTCTCACTTCAGGATTTGTTAGTAGGTTGTCTATTGAGCTCCTAGGTGCATTATGAGCTATCTGTGATGATAATGGCACTGAGTTCAAGAACTCCTACTTTGAGAGATACGTGTGGAGTCAGGTTAAACATCGAGTTCTCCTCTCCATACGCCTCTCAGCAAAATGGCATAGTGGAAAGGAAGAACAGGACCCTGGTTGAGATGGCCAGGATGATGCTAGACGAGTACAGTACTCCTAGGAAGTTTTGGGTTGAGGCTATAACTACTGCTTGTCATGTTTCCAATCGCGTTTTTCACGAGCACATTTGCATCGCACTTCTTATGAGTTGAGGAATGGGAAGCCGGTGTTTCTCATTTTCGCGTTTTTGGTTGCAAGTATTTTATCTTGAAGTCTGGTAACCTAGATAAGTTTGAGTCTCGTTCTTCTGATGGTATTTTTCTAGGTTACTCGACTTCTTCTCGTAGCTATAGGGTCTGGAGTTGTGATGCGAATAGGATCATAGAGACCTGTGACGTGACCTTTGATGAGGCTAGCCCAGGAGCTAGACCTAATATTTCAGGCTCTTCTTATCCCTCCGAGACCACCTTTGTAGAGGATGAGGATGATGGAGGTGATGGTGTTCCACCTGATCCAGTCCCCTCTACACCTGAGGTGCCTCTTGTTTCCATTTTTGCACCTCAAGGAGACTAGCCCTTGCCTTCAGACTCTCCTTCAGTGAGTGGCTCTGTCCCTTCCTCTTCTACTCAAGAGGTAGAGGCCACTTTTGCTTCTAATCCTCCTCGTCACATTCAGTGTTCTCATCCACCTGAGCAGATCATTGGTGATCTATTTGAGCGTGTGACGCGATCAAAATCAGGCTTATCTTCTTTCTGCCTTCACTCTACCTTTGTTGCCTCTTTTGAGCAAAAGGATGTTACTCATGCATTATCCGATGAATCATGGATTAATGCTATACATGAGGAACTGGAAAACTTTGAGAGGAACAAAGTCTGGTAGCTTGTAGAGCCCCCATCTGGTCATAATGTCATTGGGACCAAGTGGGTGTTCAAAAACAAGCAGAATGAGGATGGGGTTGTCATTCTCAACAAGGCTAGGCTAGGCTAGTTGCACAGGGTTTCACTCAGGTTGAAGGTCTTGACTTTGAGGAGACCTTTGCTCCTGTAGCTAGACTAGAGGCGATTAGAATCCTGCTTGCATTCTCTGCATCCCAGGGCTTCAAGCTCTATCAAATGGATGTCAAGAGTGCATTCCTCAATGGCTTCATTGAGGAAGAGATGTATGTCAAGAAACCTCCAGGATTTAAGAACCCCAAATACTCGAATCATGTCTACAAGCTTTCCAAAGCCCTGTATGGACTTAAGCAGGCCCCTAGAGCTTGGTATGAAAGGCTTAAATCCTATCTTCTCAGTCATGGTTTCAAAATGGGTATAGTAGACAAAACTCTATTCATCAGACACCAGGATTCTCATTTCCTTTTCGTCCAGATTTATGTGGACGATATTATCTTTGGTGACTCGTCTCAGTCTCTTGTGTCTCATTTTTCTGAAGTGATGAGTACAGAATTTGAGATGAGTATGATGGCTGAGCTAAGCTACTTTCTTGGCTTCCAAATTAAGCAGACTCGGGAGGGTACTTTCCTGCACCAAGGTAAGTACACTCGGGACCTCCTAAGACGGTTTGATATATCGATGGAAAGCGTGATGACTCCTATAGCCTACCTCGCTTGTCCTCGAGCCCGATGAGGATGGTGAGCCTGCTGATCAGAAGGAGTTCCGGAGCATGATTAGCTCCCTCTTGTATCTTACTGCCTCGCGGCTGGACATACACTTTGCCATGTGTATGTGCGCATGCTTTCAGGCTTCTCGTGCCTCTCATCACCAGGCGGTGAAGCACATTTTCAGGTACCTTCGAGCTACCATTGATTATGGTATTTGGTACTCTTCTTCTTCTTGTCTATCCCTTAGAGTCTTTTCTGATGCAGACTTTGCCAACTGTAGGATAGATAGGAAGAGTACTTACAGCATTGCCAATTCATTGGCACTTTTCTTTTCTTGGTCTTCTAGGAAGCGGTCAGAGTCGCCTGATCCACCGAGGCCGAGTATGTTCTTTATGACCGATTGTTGTAGCCAGTGCCTTTGGATGAGATCGACCTTGCGGGACTTTGGGTTAGAGATAGAGAGTGTTCCACTTTTCTGTGATAACACTTCGCTATTTGCATTGCCAAGAACCCAATGCAAGGCACTCCGGACCAAGCATATTGATGTTAGATATCACTTCCTTAGAGACCATGTGGAGAAAGGAGACATAGTGCTTCAGTTTGTGGAGAGTGACCACCAGTTGGCTGATATCTTTACCAAGCCTTTGGATAGCTCTAGGTTTGTTGCCTTGAAAAGTGAGCTTGGAGTTGTGTGCCCTTACGGCCTATTGTGAGGGAAAGTTGATCTGTATATTATGTATTATATTTTATTTCAGTTTTTCCTTTCTTTTGTATTGCTCTGGGTGCTTATGGGTTTTATTCCTTAAAGTTATGAGTTCACTTCACTTAGACTTCTGGCATGCTTTGCATGGACCTCTCATCTTGTGCTTTAGGTTGCTATCATGCTTAATTAGCTGTTCTCTCTTCTTAATTTATAGGTTGAGTTCCCTCACAGTCTTATAAATCTAGCAGGTATTGGGCCCCCTAGGTAGACAGGGTCTGTGTGCACTCCTTAGTTTGGGATCTAGAGACAGCTTTCCTATGTTAATCATTGGGGAAGATGAGAGCGAGTCTGCGCCATAGTGTTCTCTACCATCTTTTCTATGCTCTATAGCCACCCAGTTCACAGTTTCTTGACTTCTTCCCTCTATTTTGTGTTTTTGGCTTTAATTGAGTTCTTTTCAACCTTTCTTGAGCTTAATCTTGCTAATAACTCAACTCAAACCAGATTTGTGCTTAAAATTGAATCACATGTTGAGGAGGATCTAAGAATCTGTCTCATGCATTGTATATAGACTTGATTTTTCATTTTATGAGCTTTGTCTATTATGCAAATGATCCAAGTTTCATTTTATACACCATGCTATATTATGAAGAAAATTACTTGCTTAGATGTCCAAGTTCATTTATCTTGCTAAGCTTGCAAAATTAAAAAAATGCTTTAAAAGAAAAACTTGATAAAACATGTTTCATTTACTTGCTAAGTTTCTTCTCTAGGTGTATTTGCCATGATTTGTGAAATTCTGGAATTCTCTAGAGTCCCTATAGCAACTTGGGTGAATCTTGTTTAATCCATACTTGAGTCCTTCACTAGCTTAATAATGAAAATGCTAAAATAAAAGTGAAGCAAAATTGACTCTTTTTGTGCGGATTAGACTCAACACCTCACATTCACAAGACGGCTTCTCATTGCACTTGAGATGAACTTGGAATGTGTTGTGTATGACCAAGATCATTCTCTTAAGAGTCCCTCTTGAGATGATCGAACATGGCTTGAGTCAATTGCTGTAAAAATGCAAATATAAAAAAAACATATGTGGATAAAGAATACAAATAATATCAAACATTTGCACCCCGCTATGTCTTTCAAAGATTCAAAGAAAAATTTTCATACAATGAAACAAAAATAAGTTTGAAGGACCTTGTATGAACTTCTAGATTCCCTAAAGTGTTGAGTAAGTTGAACTCTAGGCTTTCCATTTGATCCTTTGAATGGCTTTGCTTCTAGTTTTGAAACTAATAACAAGTGTTGCTCATGTTCAATCTTGCTAAAAATGACGTGGTTTCAATTAAATCTTGCTAGAAAAATGTTTACATTGGTAGCTAGGCCTTTCTCCATAGGATAAAGAAACTATTCTTTGGCTTAATCTTAAGAAAAAGCTGAAATATTGATAGTTGAATGCCCTGTTTGCCAAATCACTAAATCTTAGCACATTCACATTCCTAGAGTGTTGCGTCCCTTGGAAGTACCCGAGATGGCTTGGACTCACATATCCATGGACTTCATTGAATGTTTGCCTAAATCACATGGTAGAGATGTCATCTTGGTAGTAGTAGGCAAGACTTAGAAAGTGTGCTTACTTCATTGGTCTGTCTCATCCTTACATTATGGAACAAGTAGTTCAACTATTCATGGATAATATCTTAAAGTTACATGGGCCATCGATTGCAATAATCATTAACCGAGATAGAATCTTTACTAGCAAGTTTTTTTAAGTATACAAGGCAATGAATATTTCTCTTGGAATGAGCATAGCTTATTGTCGATGTTTGTTGTCGGCAATAAAGAATACGGGGCTAGGCGCTGGATCTAAACTCGATGGTAGCACAAGACACAAGAATTATACAGGTTCAGGCTCTCGCGGAGGAGATAATACTCTAGTCCTGTGCTTTAGGATTATGGGGGTCTAGCTTACTATTGATGATCTGATCATGATGTTTCTCCACCCCCCCCTTATATAATGGAGGGGTGCGGTTACAAGGAGGGATCCCGGTCGGTTACTAGGTGGAGATTCTATCTCTATCCTTATCTGCTGAATATGGCAATAACCAGGATTACTATTGTATCCTACCTAATCAAGGTTGGTTACTATCTTCAGAGTTTCCTTGTTGCGCACGGTGGTGGCGGTCCAGGTGGTTCCCCTCTCCATGCAGTCAGCTTGGCCCATCCCTACTTAGGTGGTCCTCGCGGCCCACCCTGCAGATACCTGGGGTCCATGTACTCCACAGTAACCCTCGAGTGCTTTGCAATCGAGTTGTCGCCTTCCTAGTCGCATCCCAATTGAGTCATGCTTCACGCCGAGTGCTTCCGGTTCTTGGTGCAGTTTCCCGACTGGTTTCTTTCCATGTCGAGTGCCATGCTGCAAGCAAAGAGATCCTGAAGGACTCAATAGAGCTCCACGCTTAATTTTTTCGAGTGGTACCCAGCCCAATTATTGGGAAACTGGCAGTTGGCCCATCTTGGGGCATACCCTTGTTTAAATAGGCTCTAGCCAAGTGGTACCTATACCCGATTATCACGGTGTACAGCCAGCTACCCGTCATGGGGAGTACCATGGATTGGCCGAGTGGTGACTGCACCTGATTGTCATGATGTATAGCTATCGGCCCATCATGGGGCGTACCCTCGAAATCCTTATTCAAAAACAACTCGTGATACCCGATTCCGACTTGCGCGGTAACCAGTGATCGACCCTACATGGGGCATATTACGAGAAGACATTTTAATTTTGTTTGGAAGGCACCCAAATCTCGTTTAACATGGTGACTGGCGATTGACCCATCATGGGGTGTACCATATCCAAAACTAGATCTGGCCTGGGAGTACCTGTACACGACTGTTGTGGTGCACAGCTGGTGGCCCATCATGGAGCGTACCGTAGGTCAAGCCCAGACAAAATACGGAAGTGGAAACGCCTTTCCTGCTCAGGGTGAAATTTAGCGTTGCTCCCTATAAATACAAGGCGTGGTGCAAGCATAGAGTCTTTCTCCGCACTGCACACATTCGCCTCTTCATCTTCTAAAGTTCGGCG
Source organism: Guadua angustifolia (assembly GCA_036346375.1). Taxonomy (NCBI): domain Eukaryota; kingdom Viridiplantae; phylum Streptophyta; class Magnoliopsida; order Poales; family Poaceae; genus Guadua; species Guadua angustifolia. The sequence goes on from CM070502.1 coordinate 36,705,309, forward strand.
TTTTCTCAACGAGTTTAACCGCTAGGGTTAGCCGTCGTTGCACTCCAAATCTTGCGCTACCACTAATCCCTCTACTGAAGATGTCTTCTTCCTCCTCCCAGGACTCCCCCGCACCGCCCTCAACCAAAGATTGGGCTACTTCGATGACGACAGAGAAGCGTCTGGAGGGGATGGTCACCGCCAGAGTTCTCCCGGCATTGGCATTGATCTACGCGCGTCTGGCTAAGGGTGAGTCTTCTCCCACTCCCCGATCTGAGGAGATTATGATCTTTGAGTCCTTTTTCCAGCGCGGATTTAGCCTCCCGACAGCGCTTTCTTCCGTGGTCTTATTCATTTCTACAACATTAAGTTGATCAACTTGAATCCCAACTCCATTCTTCAAATTTCCATCTTTGCTCATCTTTGCGAGGCATTTATTGGCATTCGCCCGCATTTCAATCTTTTCTGCCACCTTTTTCTTCTCAAGCCTTACTCGAACAAGAATGCCCCTAAGGCAATTGGGGGCGTCGGCTTCCAGCTACGCGACGGGCTAAAGAAGCTTTATTTCTCTATCCCCTTCAAGTCCTCTAATAAGGGTTGGCACCAGAAATGGTTTTATTGCATCAATCCCTATCCTTTTCTTCCTCCTTTTGCCAGATTCCCGCCCACATTTTCTTCTTCTTGGGTCTCGACTCCTCCGGACAATGAGATGGACTAGGTCAAGGAACTCCTGGGCCTAATCAGCGATCTGAAGGAGAGGGGCCTGACGGGAGTCGGAATTGTCGCCAACTTCGCTAGTCATTGAGTGCAACCCCTCAAGGAATGAGTCCACCTGGGATTTGAATACAGTGGAGACAATGACCCCACTCGAGAAGTGCCTGAGAAAATCCCAAGAGAGGTGCTAACCAATCGGATGAGTGACTTCTTCGCTCTGGGCACCCAGGTCTCCATCTAGGGATGCCCAAAGGCCTTCACTGTGACGCGTCTTCCTCCTGAGGTGAATGTTTTTACCTACCAATATTTGATCATTGACCTTTGACTAGATGTTGACTGACCCCATGCTTGCCATCGTTTACAGGATCGAAATGCCTTCTTCTCTGATGCTCCACTCCCCGACATCCCTCAGCATAAGAGTGTCAGGCAAACACAACTTGCCAGCCCTTCATCTAACGAGCCGAGTGCCAAGAAGGGAAAGAAGTTGGTGGTGAGGGCCTTCAAGCAGAACGACCATTGACCCTTTTGGTGGAGAGCCGAAGTGTCAAAGGAAAAAGCCGATGGTGAGGAGCCTCGAGGTCTCGGCCGATGAGGGCACGACGATCCGGGATCCCCCGGCTCCACACACGGCACAACCAGTGTCGCTGCCTTCAAAGTCTAGCACAAAGTCGGGTCCCTCCGCAAGTGGCTCAGCCACTCGAAAAGTGCTTGAAGTAAGAATAAAGAAGTCCAACAGGTTAGTTTCCCTATCGACTCTTTGCCCTTGCTTTGCAGGTCCATGTCCTGATTTCTTCTTTTAATAGAACGCCATCAGACGATGTTCCTGTGGATGCGCTGACTAGGACATCCCAGGAAGCCAGGCACAAGGGCATCGCGGATCAGGCAAGGGCGGCCTCACTAACTGCCATTGCACCCGGGGTACCGAGGCAGCTCCAGACTAGGCCGAGACTGCCTTGCCGACTTCCTCTGTACCCAGGGATGCCAAGGCAGATCCAGATCAGGCCAAGACAGCCTCGCCAACTGCTGTTGTACCTAGGGATGGCAAGGCGGCTCCCGAATTGAAGACTCCGTCGTCACCACCACGCTCTGCCCGAGCCAGCCACAAAGCCGATGGCCCTAGAGCTCGCCACCTGCTCCTCCCCTCCGGTAGAGGAAATTATTCGAGAGCCCCCGCGAAATCCCCCCCGCCCCTAGCCTCTGCTACGAATCGTATTTCACAACGAGGAGGATGAATGGAAGGCTTTTGGTGATGAGGAGGAGGAAAAGGAGAGGAGGAAGCTCTATGAACACTCCATCGAGTGCGCCCGACTGGTTCAGGTGAGTTATTAGCTCCTTCCTTCTTTTGTTCGCAGCAGGTGGCGTGCCTTCATTAACCTTTTTCTTGTTATCTTCATAGCCTAGGTGACTGCTTTGAGAAGAGGGATGAAATTCTCCGAAAGATACTCCCAAAGATCAAGGAGTGTGGGAGTACGAAACCGACCTCAAGCGGGTTAGGGCCGAGAGCAGGGCCGAGCTCGAGCGGGTCAGGAATGAGGGCCAAGCCGAGTAGCAAGAACTCCAGGCCCAAGTCCAGACTCTGCAAGAGGAGAAGCTAGACCTAGCCGGCTCCCTTCGATGTAAATGTTTCTTCAATTGCCTTGTTGCTGTATTTTGATTATTTTGTCTTTTAACTCCTTTTCTCACTTCAGCTCAAGATTCCGCTGTCGCGGGTATTCAGGAGCAACTCCAAGCATCTCAGGAGCAACTCAAGGCACTGAAGGACTTTGAGTTCCAGGCTTAGACCAACTCAGAAAGGCCGGAGCGGGAGTTGGAAGGTATGTTTCTCAACTCGGCTTTGTCTTCATCTCACTTGCAGCGCCCTTAGTGATGATCCAACTTGCTCATAGAATACAAGAGAAGAACACAGGTGTAGTTTGGCGTTCTCGACAAGAGGGTCAAGTCTGTGGAAGCGTTATGCACCAAGCACTGCGAGGCCTCCGAGGCAATGGTGAAATTCTTATGCCCTAGAGAGGTTGGGTCGAGAAGCAAGGATGAGGCCATCTTGTGGCTGACAGTGGTGCCCGAGAAGCTCAGGACCCACATACGGGAGACAGCGACCACGAGCGCTAGCCAAGCTTTGGCAATCGTGAAGTCTCTCTATTCTCGCATGGATCTTGAAGCTGTCAAGGAGGGCTTCGCCTACACCATCGATGATGACTAAGTTGCCGCTCTTTTTGATGAAGTTAAGGACATATCTTCCGCCTTAGTAGAACACCTCAATTTGAGTCCTGTGTAAATGTATCTGCAAAACTTGGTTTTAATTACTGCACCACTTCCCAAGGAATTAACTTTTGGCTGTGAATGCTTCGCTGCGTCCTAAGAGATCTTCTTCGAATTAAGGCTTGCGCGTTGTTTGTGTCCGGTTCAATTTCCCATGCCAGCACGTCTTCGAGGTCGCTTCGGCTTCCCGCGCTAGCACATCTTCGGGACCGTTTCGGATTCTCATGCCAGGACGCCTTCGGGGCTGCCTCGGCCTCTTTGCACTGGCTATATAAGGGCGTCACCGCTACAAGAGCAATCAGCCGCTTCCAAATCTTCATTTCTCCAGCAATCTTCGATTTCTTTTGGAAGTCTTCAATGGTGCCTCCTTCTCGCTCCATTGTGCTCGCTGACGAAGTAACGCCGCCTCTGCCTCCAGCGGCGGAGTTGGTCTTCGACTTCGGGGACGATGCACTAGCAGCGCCTGCTGACGAAGAGGACTTCCTCGCCGAGCTTTGGGCCGATTACGACCTTGCTCTGGTTGAGGTCACTGAGCAAGAGGCCACCGCCCACGATGTCGCCACCATCGCCGCCCTGACCAAGACTGTCCGACCATCGCCAAGGTCACTGACACCATCGTCGAGGCATTGGGCCGCACGCGCCGCACTTAGGTTTAGCTGTTTTAAAATCATATATATGTAAAATTTAGGTAATGTAAAAACATATTCGCTTGGACATAATGTTCGATCTTATATGTAATTTAATGCTATTTACTCGTTTTTCCTTACCGACTTTTGAATTCGTCTGAGTGGTTTATCTCTTTTCATTTAAGCACTTTGCCCGACTAGTCTAGCCCCTGGGCGTCAGGAGTCGGCTCATGGCACTTTCTCCCAAGCACGCGCTTTGAGTGACTAGAGTTTGCCGTTCATGGGGTCAGGGCTTCACTACTCGGTGTTAGCGCACTCGGCCTCATTTGTAATCGTTAGGAAAAAGAAGCAAAAACAACTCAGAAGAAGGTGTGCGCATGCGCAACACTATTAGGTGTAGCCCCCGACTTACTGCTTAGTTGAGTATCAACTAAGTAGCAAATCAAGAAAAAACTTTATTCATAATAATATGATCAAGTACAAGGTTCAAGTGTAAAAGTGATATAGTTGCTCTATATTCCACGTGTTGTCGACAACCACATCGTCTTCGCGCTTGAGTTTGTAAGCCCCCGGGCGTGTTACTTCATCGACAATGTACGGGCCTTCTCAACTTGGGGAGAGCTTGTGCTTGCTTTTCTGATTCTTTCTTAGAACCAGATCTCCTTTACAGAAAACACGGCCTCGAACATTGCGATCGCGATAGCGACGCAAGCCTTGAAGGTATTTAGCTGACTGGATTACTGCGATGTCCCTGGCATCTTTTAGTCGGTCGATACCTTCTAATCAGCTTTCTTCTAACTCAGCTTCCTTGTAACTCCGAACCTGTGGGGATCCAAACGCCAACTTGGTAGGTAAGACCGCCTCTGAATCATACACCAGGAAAAAAGGTGACTACCCGGTTGCCCTGCTAGGGGTAGTTCTTAGCCCCCAAAGCACCGAAGGCAATTCTTTGACCCATCGCGTAGCATACGGTTTAAGATGATCAAATATTCTTTCCTTTAAGCCTTGCAGCACCATGTCATTAGCCCGTTCGACCTGCCCATTACTCCGGGGATGCCCCACGGAAGCAAAGCAAATTTTGATGCTAGGTTCATCACACCAATATTGAAATTCACTACCTCTAAATTGAGTGCCATTATCTGTGATAATCCTGTTCGGCACGCCAAATATGACCACTATTTCTTGAAAGAATTCTCTGGCCTTGGCCGCTATGATCGTGGCAACTGGCTTGGCCTCAATCCACTTCGTGAACTTGTCGATGGCGACGAAGAGATGAGTGCAACCACCTTGGGCCTTCTTCAGGGGTCCAACCATGTCGAGCCCTTAAACTGCAAATGGCCAAGTGATCGGAATAGTCTGAAGCTACTATGCCAGCACGTGAATTTGTCGAGCGAAAAACTAACAGCCTTCGCATGTGCAGAGATGTCTTCTGCATCTGTCACTACAGTTGGCCAGAAGAAACCTTAACGATAAGCCTTTCTAACTAGGGTGCTTGACGCTGCATGATGTCCGCAAACTCCCGAGTGGATATCTCTGAGAAGATTCTTCCCTTCTAGCTCTGGTATGCACCGCCTTAGGACTCTGGAGACACTCTTCCGAAAGAGCTCCTCTCCGATCACCACATAGTTTTTGCTTCGGCGTGTGATGCGCTCTACTTGTACACGATCTTCAGGAAGTTTGTCCTTCAATAGATAATCCAGTAGGGAAGTGTTCAATCAGGGTTGATAACCAAAACTTCTGCCTCGGCCACCTTTTCCTCTGATTTGCCCGACTCCTGCTGTTGGCTTACCATAGGCTTATGGAGCTCTTCGGCAAATACTTCGGCCGGAACTATTGCCCGACTAGAGCCTAATCTTGCGAGCTCATTGGTTGCTTCACTATCTCGGTGGAGCACATGGATGAGCTCCAGTCCATCAAATTTATCCTTATGTTTACACACCTCCTGGCAATACGCGGTCATATTGTCTCCGATGCACGACCAGTCCTTCTGCACTTGGTTGACGACCAGCTACGAGTCCCCACGAACTTTCAATCGTCGGATACCGAGCGATATAGCGATACGGAGCCCGTGGATGAGTGCCTCGTACTCGGCGACATTGTTTGATGCCGGGAAGTGGATTTAAAGAACGTACTTCAATCGTTCCCCTCTTAGAGAGATGAGCACTACCCCAGCCCCCATGCCGCTGAGCATGAGAGAATCATCAAAGTACATTGTCCAATACTCAAGCTCCTCAACGGCAGTGGGATTCTACAATTCTACTCACTCGACGGTGAAGTCAGCAAGTACTTGAGATTTGATGGCAGTTCACGGCTTGAAGGAGATTTTGAAGGCTCTGAGCTCGACTGCCCACTTTGCAATTCTCCCAGTGGCTTCCTGATTGTGGAGTATGTCCCCAATCGAAAGAAAAGTAACCACCAAAATCGAATGCTCTTGAAAATAGTGCTTAATCTCGCGAGAGGTAAGTAGTACCATACCTTAGATTCGCCCAATACCTCGCTAATGAAATAGACTGGGCGCTGAACCCTCTGTAGGTGTCCTGCCTCCTCCCGCTCCACAACAATTGCAGCGCTAACTACATGAGTCGTTGCTGCTATGTAAAGCAAAAGGGGTTCCTCAGGTATCGATGAAACCAATATTGGAGGTGTGGTTAGGAATGCCTTCGGGAGTCCACTGGAAGTAACCCTGCTTCTTCAAGAGCTTGAAAAACAGCATCCCCCGCATCCCCAGGTGGGAAATAAATCTGCCAAGTGCCACCATGCATCCTGTGAGCTTCTGGATGTCCTTCTGGCAAGTCAGGGGTTTCATCTTCAGGATGGCGCTGATCTTCTCCGGGTTTGCCTCGATACCGCGATGAGACACAATGAATCCGAGTAGCTTTCCCGAAGGGACTCCGAAGACACACTTCTCGGAGTTGAGCTTCATCTTGTAGGCCCTCAGGCTTTCAAGCGTCTCGGCCAGATCAGATATGAGGTCCTCCTTTATACGAGATTTGACAACGACATCGTCCACATATGCTTACACATTGCGTCCAAGTTGAGTGTGGAAACACCACTGTATCGCACGCTGATAGGTTGCGCCAGCGTTTTTCAACCCGAATGGCATTATGACATAGCAGAAAGCCCCAAATAGGGTGATGAATGAGGTCTTAATGCAATCTTCCTCTTTCAACCTGATTTGGTGATACCTTGAGTAGGCATCTAGAAAACTCAGGAGCTCACACTTGGCGGTTGAATCCACCACCTGATCGATGTTAGGCAACCCGAATGGATCTTTTAGGCATGCCTTATTGAGATCGGTATAATCAACACACATGCGCCAACTTTTATTCTTTTTGTGAACAAGAACTGGGTTCGCTAACCAGTCGGGATGATACACTTCTTTAATAAAACCAGCAGCTAAAAGTTTAGTGATCTCCTCCCTGATAGCCTCACAACGATCTTGTGCGAACCGCCGGAGTCGCTGCTTGATAGGCCTCGCCTTCTCGTCGACATTCAAAGAGTGCTCGATCACCTCCCTAGGGACACCAGGTATATCAGATGGCTTCCAAGCAAAAATGTCCTGGTTCGCCCGGAGGAAGGTGACAAGCGCGTCTTCCTATTTGTAATCAAGCCCTGTCCCAATCAGAGTCGTTTGGGCCGAGTTGGACGGGTCAAGTATCACCTTCTTGACTCCCTCGTCAGGCTTCATACCTGACTTGGCCTACTTCCTAGCTGGGATGTCTCCTTCATCTTGTTGGAGCGCAGCCGCTAGTCGGATCTTTTCCCTATCGGCCGCTGCCTCTTACATCTCAGCCATCTCGCAGCTTTCCCTATCGCATACGAAGGATTGCTTGACATCACCACAAACCGTGATAATGCCTTTTGGCCCTGGCATCTTTAGTGCCAAATACGTGTAGTGTGGCATGGCAATGAATTTGGCTAGGCTTGGCCTTCCAAAGATGGCATGGTATGACGTCTCGAAATCAGCCACCTCAAAATTCAGGTATTCAATCCGGTAGTTTTCCTTGGTCGCGAACATGATCGATAGTGTGATCTGCCCAAGCGGTACCACCGAGGTCTTGGGGATTACCCTATGGAATGGCGATGAACCACGTTTCAGCTCCGAGCGATGGATCTTCATGTCATCGAAGGTTTTGGAGAAAAGGACGTTGAGTTCTCTCCCTCCATCGACCAGCACCTTCTTGAGCTTGACATTGCGAATAACAGGGTCTAGGACCAGAGGATATCTACCTGGATAAGGAATATGGTCGGGATGATCTGAGCGTTCAAATGTGATCGGGACCTCGGACCACCTCAAATATTGAGGGGTCGCCGGCATAACCGCATTGATGTCCTGAGCGGTAAGCTTTTGCTTCTGCTTGGACTCATATGCAGCCAAGCCCCCGAATATATAATTGAGCTCACGCTCAGTTGTCTGGTAGTCACCTTCATCGCCTTCAAGGGGGTCCTGCTTCTTGCGTACCTCACCTTTATCTGGGCTTGGTCGCTTATTGCTTTCTCGCGCAAACCTTCTCAAGGTGAAGCAATTTTTGGCTGCATGTTTCCCCTTGGGATGGAAAGGACATATCGCATCCATCACCTTGTCATAATCATCTATCCACGGCGCTTGGGGCTGACCGCGTTCAGCTACCGTGACCAGCTCCTCACCCTTCTGCTTCTTGTCCTTCTGCTTGGAGGACTCGGCGTGGTCTTTTTTGTCCTTTTGCCGTAGACGATCATCTTGGTGCTTAGCTAGGGCATCCAAGGCCGTGGTGTAGTGGTCCGTTAAAGCGAACATCTCTTTTACAGTAGTCGGCGGCTTCTGGGACATCTTCTTGATCAAGTCGGCATCACTGACTCCCTTCTGGAAAGCCGCTATGATGACTACTTTTGAGACGTCCCGAATCGTGTTCTTCTTTTGCATGAAGCACCGGATGAACTCCTGAAGAGACTCATTCTTCTTTTGATGAAGTTGATACAAGTCCCACAAGGTTCCGGGCCTTTCATAGGTGCCTTGGAAGTTAGCAATGAATTGCTCACAAAGATCTCTCCAGGAATCTATAGAATTTTCTATAAGTCCCGTGAGCTAGGCTTGAGCCGATGGGGTGAGCGTGATCGGCAAGTAATTCACCATCATGTTGTGGTTGTCTCCGGCCGCTTTGATTGCGAGGGCGTAAACCTGCAATCAAGCCTCTAGATCCCTCTCCCCATCGAATTTTACAATGCCCTTGGGGTTGAAACCTTCAGGCCAGACCACTCGACGGAGCCGAGCAGTGAATGCACGGACCCCATCAATGGATCCATCATGTCGCCGCGATGGGGATCGACGCGGTAGAGTTCTGAATTGGCATCCCTCGTTGTCACTCCGGCCACGGCGGTGGTGATCCCTGTGATCATCGCGGTTGCCGCGCCGTTCGTCACGGTCGTCCCGGCCATTGTGGTCAATGCCGAAATGCTCGTAGTCATCTTCGCGCCGGCGCCGTTCATCGTCTTCCTGCTCACACCGCCTGGCATTAAGATCCAAGCGGAGGTTGCGGTTGAGACTCCGGTGGGCGTCCTCACCACGACGAAGCTCGTGCCGACTGCGCGTGGACTGACTGCGGGCGGTTTAACTGCTGGCAATCTGAGTGACTATGCGAGCGCGAGAGTACGTCTTCTCCATGGGATCTCCCTGGTTGTGTTGAATCGCTACCGCCATCACCATGGCCTTAACTTGGGCCACGATTGGGGCAGCTGGGCTGTCGGGCCCGAGCATTTGTCCCAGGGTGTCGAGGAGTGTCTTGGAGGCTACGATGTTCTATTGCAGCGTGTGGAAAACTGATTGGCCCCGCATTTTCGCCTGCAAGATATCTTCGTTGACATTGCGGCCTCAAGCTTGAAGAGACTTCGCGCGCGCCTCATGGGCCTCACGACGAAGGCGATCTACCTCCGTGGCTTCTTCAGCATCCTTTTGGCACTGGGACTCAATCCGCGAGTCTTCGATCATATAGATGCCACGGAAACCATGGCAACTTCCTACGCTGCTTACTACTCGTGATCTCCAAATATGAGTGGAGTGCTGCTAATGACGCCCACCACCGGGGATCCATCCTTAATTGGATCCTTACCATATCCGAATCGAGGAGAAAGCCCGTGGCTTACTACTCGTGAGCAGATGGCCGTGGCATTCCCCGACCCGAGCGGTAATCCAGATAAAGGAGCAATGGAGTCTCTCCAGATTGGATCTGGTCCGAGTCCAAGAGAGAAAGCTTGCCGAGGTTGTCAGCGACAAAGTCCAAGCTCCCGAAGCGGAAGGCTTGGGCAGGAACAAAGGTGACAACAATTCCGTTGACGGAGGCCATTGAGCTTGACGAGATTGATCTTAGCGCTTTCCCTACCTGACGCGCCAACTGTCGACGTTTGTTGTCGGCAATAAAGAATACGGGGCTAGGCGCTGGATCCAAACTCGATGGTAGCACAAGATACGAGAATTATACAGGTTCAGGCTCTCGCGGTGGAGATAATACCCTAGTCCTGTGCTCTGGGATTATGGGGGTCTAGCTTACTGCTGATGATTTGATCATGATGTTTCCCCCCCCCCTTTTATATAGTGGAGGGGTGTGGTTACAAGGAGGGATCCCGGTTGGTTACCAGGTGGAGATTCTATCTCTATCCTTATCTGTCGAATATGGCAACAACCAGGATTACAATCGTATCCTACCTAATCAAGGTTAGTTACTATCTTCAGGGTTTCCTTGTTGCACACGGTGGTGGCGGTCTAGGTGGTTCCTGTCTCCATGCAGTCGGCTTGGTCCATCCCTACTTGGGTGGTCCTTGCGGCCCGCCCTGCAGACACCCGGGATCCATGTACTCCACACTTATCATCTCCAATGTGATGATCAAACAAAGAGGGTGAACCGATGTCTTGAAGCATACCTCAGAAGTATGGTATTTCAAGAACCTAACAAGTTGTTTACTTGGTTGGCCCTAGCTAAATGGTGGTATAACTTTACTTACCATACTTCTCTGAAACTCACTCCATTTCAAGCCTTATGTAGTTATCTACCCCCATAGATCGGAGAATTTGTAGTTCCATGAAATGTATTTGAAGAAGCCAGTGTTACTGTCAAGCAAAAAGAGGAAATGATTTAGAAGGTTAAGCAAAGCTTACAAGAATCACAGGAGAGAATCAAACACTATGAATATACCCTCTTATGCCCCAAGGAAATCGTGTGTAGGGGAGGCATCCACATCATGGCTTTTGCAAAAAAAACCCTAGAATAACAAAATCACGTAGATGCCCTCCCATTGTTTTTTTTTTTTGTAAAATGGTCATGTGGTTTTGTAGATTCATGAATAGGTCCTCTACCTGTTTTCTTTTTGCAAAAATGACCATGTGGTTCACCGATGGCCCCTAGCCAACCCATTTTGCAAAAAACCCGAGAGAAAACCAAAATTACATTGAGGTTCTTCCATTGTTTTTTTTAAGAACCCCGGACCAAAATTCGCACAGCGCGGCGTAACACGCGACTCTACCTAGTATAGACTTATATCTGCAAAGGGTTTTGCAAGTTGGAGACATGGTATATTTGAAATTGCAACCTTATCATCAAAATGCATTTGGATTGAGAGGATCTCTTTAAACTTAGATCCAAGTTTAATGGTCCTTTCAGGGTGATGGGATGAGTTGGAAAAGTGGCTTATCGACTGCAATTACCTTAAAATGCTAACATTAACCCTGTGTTTCATGTGAGTCGATTAAAGAAGCACTTGGGAACTCATGCGGTACCAATTACAGGACTACCACTTGTCAGTGAAAATGGTCAAATCAAGACTGAACTAGTAGCTGTGTTGGACAAAAGAATAATCCCTAGAAAAGGAGAACCTATTTCTCAATAGTTAATATAGTGGCTTAAGTTGGCTCCTACGGATGCTGCATGGGAAGAGAACGCTCATACAAAGCACTTCTCCAAATTTTGTCCCCTGAGGACAAGGAACAAGTCAAGCCACGGGAATTTTGTCAGGACCAAAGCAATGTGAAGCAATCCTCTGAAGAAATTGGAGTTCAGAGTTGCCGTAAATGCACTGAAGAAGAGTCGGCAGCCAACATAACGCTTTGATTATGTCACTTGGAAGAACAAAAGCGGCTCAGATCAAATTATGCATGATCTTTGAGTGGGATCAAACGGCTGAGGACCAGACTAGTATTTACTGTGTAGCTGTAGAAGTTATTATCGGTAATACTATTAACGGGATGTCAACCATGGCTTCTTTTACTTCCACTGCATGATTGTTACTCCGCTGTACAAAACAAAGGGTATTTAACCCAAACTTCCGGAAATGAGGATCAGAATGAATCTCACATACTCTATCGTAAATAGGGGTGGAAAAACGAGCCAATTAAGCTTTTTTTCGAGCTTTCTTCGACACTGATTTATTCTTATTTATTATAGTCTCCTGTATTATTTGAGATCCAACTTCGAACCGAGCCTAACGAGCCGAGCCGAAGTTGACCATTGTTCCAAATTAACTAATTTTTATTTTAAAAGAAAAATGAATGTAATCGGAGCAATTTTGAAACGAGCCACCGAGCCAGCTCAACGAGCTTTTTTTCCAGCCCTAATCGTAAACTAGGGTAGTCTTGTAGCTTAGAACCCTAGCGTCCCTCTCTGTTCCTCAACATTTTCCCTAGAATCTGTCTGGTTTGATCTCGTATACAGGCGGATCTGACAATTGGTTACCGTGGATCAACTCCGAACGTCGACATGTTATGTATGACTGTACATATGTAGTTTCAAATCCCAGGGACCGGCTAGCCGGCCGGGAAGCCGAGAACCAGAAATCCCGGTACTGTAGGTGCAGGAGCTGTATTTCTTTGTTATTTTGAACCCTACCTGCTAATATATGTTGTTGTAAGTTGAATTTTGAAAGGAAAAAAGAAATGTGGCCGGAATTCCCTGCAAAATTCATGTGTTGACGAGTGATAATTAGATGAATAATCAATATTTTCTACATATATTAAGTTGGACGAAGCATTACTACGGTACATAAATCGGATCAATGAAAGCAACCAATTACTGAATCACACCATTGAGCCAGATTGGACTGATGGGCTGTTGAAAAAAGGCGAGACAAAATAGCAGTATCAAGGATCTGCAAAGTTGCAACTCGTAGGAAGAAAGCACCACATTCCATTGCAGCACTTAATCAGCATGACAATTCACAAGAAACTGAAACTATACACAGTAGGCTGAAACCAACACGCGTTGTAGCTCCAAGGAAGATAGTAACATCGTCAAACAACCCTGCAGCACCATCTACTTGTCAGCATAGCTGAGCTCAAGGTGCCATCTGGTAGCTCAGAGCACTGTCCCAGATCATTCGCACCGCAGACTCCAGCATCTCCTTTAGAGAGTCCACCTCTTGATCACCAACCTGGGAAAAGAAAAAAGTGACGCAATCACTATGTTGTTTAGTGTTTACCACACTGTCGATCAGAAACATAATGGCGACAATTCCAATTCTGAGTACCCTATGTTGGTAAAAACAGAATCTTAGATGTGAACATGACATGCAAATGCAATAGACAGCATAGGCAGGCTTCAGATAGTACTCTTTTCTCAGGTTATTTGGACATAAGGTACAAGGAATTAAGTAATTTAAAACAAAGTCATCATAAAATGATAGGCATGTAACCAAAGAGTAACTTGCTGAAGAACAACACAATTTCATTATCTTAGGAATAGGTTTACTAACCTCCAGTCTCTCAGATATGCCAATTAGTTTCAAGGTAACTTCACTGGACACTTCTCCAGTCGAGCTTCGGTGGTCAAACCGGTCAGCATGTCTTAGCTTGAGTCTCATGGTCTCATTTCTGAAAGCTTTGTAGTTTGTATGCCAGACTCCAACTATGCTGAACCTCTCACCAAACGACTCTTTTCCAAGTGGCCATCTAAGCCCCCCTTTGACATCAGGATCAATAACAGCAGAAGACACTAAGCTGTTTATGGCATTTTCCACTTCAGCCTGCAAGTGACATCAAATGAGTCTGCAAAAGATAAGCTCATAACTGAAAGGATCAAGGTATTCACAATAAGAACTCACATCTAAGTTTTTCAGGATTCTTTTGGTACACAACATAAGCCTTAGATCAAGATCTTTGAACAGACAGGATATGTCTTCCACCAACTGCCGTACCTGGTTCAATTCAACCTGCACAAAGTAAAAATGGGGAAGAATGAGAAGCCAAAGTACAGTTAGATACTGGTCTAAATCAATTATATTTCAACGATTGAGCAACAACCCACAGTATGCCATTTGCATCTCAAAATCTAAGCAACTGCCCCTATACAGGATATAAGTGAAAATTCACATATTTACTTACCTAACTACAAGGAAAAAAATTTACCAAAAAAATATCTGCAGTAGGATAAAGACAACATGTGAATACATCCTTTCAGGCAAAAAATGAATTATAATCACATGGGGTTACAGGCAATGTGTGACAGTCATTAACACAAGCTCACTTCAATTTCTTTCTAGCAAACTGCCATGTAAGGAAAATACAGAGTACCTTGTTAACAAACCAATCTATCAGGTTAATTTTCACTTGTTGCTGCAGGTATTGAGTTAGAGAACATAAAATGTTTATAGCCAACTGTCCAAGGATAGACAATTACACACGAATGAACAAGATATGCGACTGCTTCAGAGAGAGAAGAAAACACCAGTAGCAGACGTGACAGAGGTGCATGGGGTTCAGCTGAACCCCAAAAAAATTTGCATGTACATCAACGATCATTGCTTACTAAACAAGAAGATAGCACTGCTTGGGTCGTTAGTACAGATCTGCTTCATAGCACTGCTTGGGTCGTTAGTACAGATCTGCTTCAACTAGGTTGTCAGGGATCAATCCCTGAGTCTAGCATAATTTACATATTTTTCTCTTTTTTTGTTCTCTAGCCTCAAAGTTCATATGATATTGTTTCCTAATTTTTTCAAAGTTATTTTTGTATTAGTTAATGCCACATGAGTACTATCAGTTGAGTAGTTCGAACAACATTTTTCACTGCATTCCTGAAAATGAATAAAAGAGAGAACTGTACATGATGGACAGTAGCAGTGCCTCCTATTTTGTACCCCCATGTTAAAATTCTGGCTCTACACTGCAAAACACCATCCCCTTTCTATAATAATATACAGCTATTTGAGGAGCAATCAGCTATCTAATTCAATGAGAGCACACCAAATATACTGGTATGCATGTGTTGAACATTTTCATGTGTGGCTGCTTCTCAATTGCCCAAAAAATTGTATGAATCAAGATAACTATGATATTAGCATCGTACATCATCTTAATGCTAAGTTGTAGATGAAAACTTGTCTTTGCATTCTTAGTTGTCAATCATAAAGGAGAAAACTATTTACTGTCCCCAGATAGCATAGTGCTCATTTAACAACCACGCTCATAAAAAATCATCATACTTAGAGGTTAGAGCTGAAAGTAAGCCGTGTCACAAAAACTATCAAATTCTAAGATACAGACTGAGATGTTCATAAAAACAAAACTAGAAGCTAAGGATAGAATGATAAGCACACCTTATGGATTGCAAGCTTCCCATCTTCTTGCACAGTGCATTTGCAAGATAAGGTAGAATCACTTGTGTGCTTGTCAAACACCTATCATGCATTTACAGGCCCCAAATTCATTCACTCATCTGAACCAAAAACAAGGATGTTCTCACATTACAAATAGACGTGCAAACCTTGACATGGTAGTGCTCTTTCGAAGAATCGAACTCCAGCCCCATCCTATTCACAGTAGATCGCTCCATATCATCCAAAATCTCACTGGGCACATTCGTATAGAACGATTTATGGACCTGGCTCCTCAAGCCTTCTTCCCCTGTTTTTGCAGCTTCTCGAAGGGTGTCCAAGGAGACGGGTGATCCGCCACTACATAACATCATCCACGGAAACTGTTCGCAATCAGCAATTACCACAGCTCCAAGAAATGATAATTTAGGGCTGGCTATCAAGCTTAATGAGCTATTATCGAGTTTCTTTCGAAATTGACATAGTTTGACATAAAATTAGTTTATTTATCATTTAAGTTGTTATTTCAAATTCAAGCTAATGAGCCACTGTCGAGCCGAGCCTTGTTAACCTTTTTCACATTAAATGGACTCAATTTCAATTTTAAACCCATTAACTAGTGTAATGGAAGCAATTTTGATTTGAGTGCTAAAGAGCTTTTTTGCCAGCCTATTGGTAAATGGGATGGCTGAAAGAAGACTTACGGTTGGAAGAGGACCTTCCCCACCCTGGCCACGAGGTTCAGCTTCACCTCCTGCTCCTTGGGCACATCGCCCGCCCTGACCCTCTCCGCCGCGGCGAGGAGGTCTGGCAAGAACCGCTCGGCGATGGCGACGGCCGCGGCCTCCGCGGAGCCGGAGGAGCCTTCTCGGGAGGAGGAGGAGGAGACAAGGGCGAGGGGCTTGGCGCCGGTCTTGCGCTCGATGGGGTCGCAGGGGAAGGGCTCGAAGCGGAGCGACTCACCGTCATCGTCGGCGCCTGGGGGTAGGGGCGGGAGGGGGGACCAGCGGGAGACGCAGCCGGCGGCGTGGATGATCTTGTTTGACGGGTGGGAGTGGGGGTGGGCGCGGCGATGGTAGCGGCCGCGAGGGGAGGAGAGGGAGAGGGAGCGGAGGGAGGAGGTGAGCGAGGAAGGGGCCGGGGTGGGGGTCGGGGTGGGCGTGGGCGTGGAGGTGCTGGAGTGGCGCTTGTGGGGCGGGAGGTAGGCCATGGCCGCTACCGGCGGGCGAAAGTGTTTTTGGAGCGGGCGGAGGAGTAGTGAAAGGTAAGTAAGTTGTCGACATGGCGGTGGCCTCGGCACCTCGCCTGAGTCCGGCTATTCTAATCGTAGAGAAGGTTCCAAATCAGGAGAAAATTGCATATATACCCCAAAGTTAAGTGATACTCGTTATTTTACCTCAAAGTTGGATCACCTCGTTATTTTGCTCTATAGTTTATGTATCCCCTTGTTTTTTTACCTTTTTTTTACTTTTCTGGGTTTTCTTTTTCTTTTCTAATTTCTTATCATTTAGAGAGACGATTTTGCCCTCCTCTAATCTAATCGCTACAGTATCTAAAATGGGATTAGCTGATTTGTTGAGCGTAATTAATAGCTAACCAATGTTTAGTGGGGCAAATCAATGTTAATCTTCGGTGATCAGCGCGCCACACTGGCTCTGTTCATCTTCAAACTATGGTTAATCTTCGGTGATCAGCGCGCCACACTGGCTCTGTTCATCTTCAAACTATGGATTTGAGTTTTTTTTGTTGGAAATGATGGAGCACAAAATGTAGCGATTAGATTAGCTTCAGCGATTAGATTAGAGGAGGGGCAAAGTCGTCTCTCTAAATGATAAGAAATTAGAAAAGAAAAAGAAAACTCGGAAAAGTAAAAAAAAGGTAAAAAAACAAAGGGGCACACAAACTATGAGACAAAATAATGAGGTCATCCAACTTCGGGGCAAAATAACGAGGACCACTTAACTTTGAGGCATATATGCAATTTTCTCGAAACAAAAATAAATTAATTTTTTTTAAAAATACATATCACGAATGGTTTTAATCAAAAACCGTTTATAATAAGCTATTACAGATGGTTTTTGGCTAGCGAGAAATTGACCTTTTTCGTAACAGTTTTGAGAATGTGAGTCCATGTGGTAGCCTCATGTGGTCTTATTTTCTGTTTCACTCACATGTGAGGCTATTATACGGGCTCATACTGTCAAACTCGTTACAAGAAACACTCAATTTCAAAAAGTATAGTGCTATGATACAAGTTCTTTCAAATATGTAGTTTTGTGAAATACAACCTAAAAACTGTAATTTTCATAGTTTGTATGAGAAACCTATAGATTTGTAAAATTTACTCAAAATTATAATACAACCAAAGTAATTTTAATGATAAATTCAAAGATATAATTTTTATATAGCTAATTAAGATCGTTTTACATCTATCTACGATCAAATTTAAAACGTTTGACAAAACCAATTATACAACCAAAGTAATTACAGAACGTTGCCTCGGCACCTCGCCTCGCCTGAGTCCGGCAATTCTAACTGTAGACAGACTATTCGCTTTGATACGCAAATTTGGCCGATATTTTGCCGTTATTTTTATAAGTTATATTAAGATGCAATGTGACGACCGCCTTTTCAGGTGGCGCGTTTAGATACCGTATCAGCTATCCAGAATTTTAGCTGTCGGTAAATCAAGCGTACATTGCCAGGTAAAGAACGATAAACGACAGTTGATATAGATAAATAAAGCTTTATGGCTAGAGTTTTACAAAAAAGGCGCGATAAGCGCTTGAATTACATCACAAAAGGGGTCGCCTACAGGAAAAGGTTCGAGCGGTAGACCAAAACCTCAATACCAAACACTTTCGCCATCTACGCTTTCTTGGAAATCTCCTGCTTCTTGAAAATCTATGGGGGGTAGGAGCAAGGGTGAGTACACAACCGTACTCAACAAACCACACGGAATATTTTGAATATTACATGCAAAGATTTACAAAGGTAGGTATAGTTTCATTATTATGTTATATGCAAGTTTTAAAAACAATTTTATTTACATTTGAAACACAAACCATATAATAAGTAGCACAGGGGGTTTTCTCAAAGATTCGACTTTACGTCCATCTTTATTATTAAAACTAATTTGAACACAGATTAGTTTATCACCCCAAATTAACTTAGCTTCATTGGATAGGAAGCTTGCAGTAACCGATTACCATTTAATTGACTTCTGCAGAGTCTGCTCAACTTTACCCACAAGATTTCTCACGGTCTTAAGTGCCCGCGATTAACATGCCTCTTTTATGCATGCGTGGGACCGAGAAGATCATAGCCGTTTATTGAACTTCCCCTTTTTAGCTCCTACCTAGTAGGCTATCCAAGATCCGCAATATTCAGTATCCCCTGGCCGCTATGGGAATCGCGATCCGAATATTGTGGATACCCACTGCTGCGTGAACCAGTGAATGGCCTCTCCATTCCCGTTCCGCCCCGATCGCTCTGCGAGCCATTGCATCTCCAGCACATGGCAGCTACTTCCTATAGGTATTAAAAAGGGAAGTGCAAAATACTAGGCTACGTTGGAATAAATCAACAGAGTTGACCGTCCCAACCCGTGGTTGAGCGATTACTGAAGTTATTTACTTTGCCCAAAGTGGTTAGTCCTTAATGCCAAAGACCAAGTCTTCACCCACATCATATCCATGGTACCCACTATACCACCACCATCTCATCCATAGACTTGTCATCAGTTGAGGGTCGGACCCGTAGCCACCTCTCGTGGGGAGTCCAACACTGTCCCCCTAACCGTGGCAGTTTTAAAAGATCATCCGACTCATCCTTCGGAGATTAAACATTTGTCTAAAAGTAGTAATTTGTATGAATTTGCTACATCTACGGGGGTTTAATATTTTATATCCTAGTGGTTAAAAAGGAATTAAGGCATAGCAATGAATCTAGTATTGGGTGGTATTTAATCATGTCATTCGAAACTACCATATTTCTTAGTTTCTTAAAATACCAAGAAATAATGCATTACAAAAATATATATATATATATATATATATATATATATATATATATATATATATATATATATATATATATATATATATATATATATATCTTAGCCGGGTTCAATATGTTCAAGGGTGCGGCTTGCCTTGCGGAGTTTGGGGTTACTTTAAGGAGTAGTGGGCGAAGTCTTGTTCGATCCCGTCTTGCTCCGGCTCTGGGCGTACTCGATGAAAGGCTCGGCTCATGAACAGCTCAAGTATTGCTCTGGCGTCGGATCTAGCGCATTAAAATAACCACAGTAAATAAATGAATAAAATAATAAAGAAAAAGAAAAGAAACGAAAATAAAAATCGAATCGGAGAGTCGGAAGTAGAGGGAAAGGGTATTTTTGGAATTTTTGGAACTTGGTTTTGCGAAACGGAGTTCATTTTTGGACTCAGCGGCTTGAAACAGTCAAGAATATGTATTTTTGGCATTTCTGGATTTTTGGGGATTTTTGGGAATTTTTCTGGGATTTAAAATGAATTTTTGGATTTTTAAATGTATTTAAATCCGAAAATGTAAATCAAAACCGAAAAGAAAAAAAAAAGAAAAAGGAATTTCGGCGGGCGCACATAGATTTTTCTGAATTATTTTGCTAAGACCAGATTATCTTGTAAGCAGACCCACGACCCGATGGGCGGCTTCAGGCAGCAGCGGATGGGAGGCGACAAGTAGGCCGGCCTTATCAGTGGCGTGGGAGACAGCATGACGCTGTGAGTCTTGAGGGACGATGGCTCGGGAGAGCAACTGGCGAGTGGGGCGAATGTCGGCGACTCTGAGGGGAACGGAGGTGGGGTAAGCGAGGAATTCGGAGCGAGGAAGACGATTCCGGATTCGGCGATTTAGCGCACGGCGCAATTGAAGAAGTGGCTGGGGAGAAAGAGGAGGGCAAGGGGAACTTGGGTGGCTTACCGGCAAGGGCTCGGCGTGAAGAAAAATGGCCGGGAGAGCTCGGTTTTTATAGCGGTTGGGCGGAGGAGAGAGGCGAGTGGTGGAGGGGGTGCTCGAGTGGCGAAAAGACCGAACGGAGTGGAGGAGTAAATGCTGCAGGGGAGCAGCTTTCGGCGCAGCGCAGAGGAGGAACGCGAGCTCCTTTGGTTGGGCGAAACGGTGGTGACTTGTGATAGGCGCGTGGCGGAGAAGACAGGTCTGCGAACGGGAGAGCGGCGTGTGTCGGGATGGAACAGGAGTAGCGGGGCGGGTCGTTGCTGGCCTTGGGCAGCGAGATGTCGAGGCATCACTGTTGGTTGAGGCGGCGGCAGCAGGATTGGCTGGCGCACAGCGGAGGAACGGCTCGCAACGGAGAAGATGGCACGGACGGGACGGGACGTCGCGAGGTGGGCTGGGCCAACAACGCGCGCGCGAGGGAAATGGGTTGCGCAGGATTTGGGTCGAGGCGGAGGGAGCGGGAACGGGGAATGGCGTGAACCGCAGGGAAAAACGCCCCGGACAAAAGGAAAGCGGAAACGGGGTTGACTTTCCCGAAAAGGAAAGTTTTCGAATTAAACCGGATAAAATTCAAAATAAATTCAGGAAAAAAATCCAAATAAATTCCAGATAGATAGTAAAGGCCAAATAAATTCATTTTGAAATTTTTGAGGTTATTTCATGCAATAATAAAATTACAGGGTACAAGTTTTCTTCGAAAATTGGACAGAGTGGTAAAACAAAAATTACAGAGTACTCGTTGCCTTCTTGGGAAATTGGACAAAGTGGTAAAACAAAAAAATACGCTCCGACAAGACAATGGTAAAAATGAAATGAGCATATTTCCATTGGCAGAAATAATATTGTACACATCTTGAGTGGCAGGAACAAAATTTCGCATTAATTAATTACATAGTCTCTACGTACAGTCAAATTTTAGCTAATAACATCTTTTTAATATTTAGGGTTTGTTTGGTAGAGTTCTAAATCCCAGTTTCATCTGAGATCTGAAACTTGTAGGTTAAAATAAAGTGAATTAAGTTTATAGTTTTGATCTAAAATGTAAACAAGATGATCCATCTAAATACTCTTATTGTACTTATAGCTCCAACTCCACGGATCTGGTGGAGCTAAAATACCCATCTCCACTAGATCTACGGATCTAGTGGAGCTGAAACTCTACCAAATACACCCTTAAATTGGATATATGCAAATCATGTGTGTGAATATGTCTTGGATGATACTTTCATAATATTATAATCTATTGTGTTTTATACATGCATTACAATATAAGATTAGTGGCCAAATGTGCATTTTAGAGATCATGTTGATGTCCAAAACAACGTTCTTTTTATGACTTGAGGGAGTACTTTTGGAGAAAAGAAAACACAAAAAAAGCAACCCATAATACTTACCCTTATGCTGCCTAGAATTGGCGCTTAGGGCCTCTACTTATGTTATTTTGCGAAAGTCTTCCGGAATTTCAAAAATTACGGATAAATCATTCCATCGGTTTTTTTGAAAAAGTCCTCTGGTATTTCCAAAATCACGGACAGATCCTTCCATCAGTTATTTTACAATAAAAATCCATAATTATGTGAATTCGCCAATTATTCATAATTAACCAATTTTTAAAGAAACTCTATGAGAAAACCGAAGTTATGTCAATTTTTAAAGAATTTACCTTATCTTCGTGAGAGAGAACTCTCTCCCCATCCTCCAGAAGAGAGCTCCTCTCCTCCCGAGACAGCAGACTCTCCATTGCCTCTGATGGCATGGCTGTTGTACCTCCTACCGGCAGCAAACAATCTGACCACTACAAAACCATATCCCATAGGTGAAACAAACCGCCCAGCAACTATAGCTGCAGTTGCAAAATAGGCAGAAACAAAATCGAGCTATATAATAAGGAGAAACCACTAAATTAAGCGAGAGATAATGCATGGAGCGCACTAAACCACGAACCATCACACCTTTGGTTACTCTCAATGAAGTTTGCAATCTTGCTGATATAGTTGTCAATCTCATCCGTGCACCGTGTCCGGCAGCTTGAGGTATAGTTCTTTGAATAAATCTAAGACATGAATTACTAATGATGTGTAATCATATACATGTAAATGGAGTTCAATTTTAGTTCTTCGGACTATCTGAACTTCTATAGCACGACGAATAATCAGGTAGCATAAGGACCAATAATTACGTATGGTTAGTGCCATCTTACGGATAATAGATGACTATGTTGCCAATGGTCTCACAAGGGTTGATGAGCTTACTAGTTTAAAAATATATATTGAAATAACCCAAAAATTTCAAAATTAGTTTTGTCCGAATTTCTTGAATTTATTTGAATTTTTGCTGAAATTATTTCGAATTTATCCGGTTTAATTCAAAAACTTTCCTTTTTGGGAAAGTCAACTCCATTTTTCGTTTTCCTTTTTGGGCGGCCGTTTCCCCCTCACGATGGCGCCCTCCCCGTTTCCGCTTCCTCCACGCCCCGGCCCAAATTCACGCGGCCCACTTTCCACGCACGCACCACGGCCCAGCCTGCTCGCCCGCCCGTTTTCCCCGCGCCAAGCCGTCCCGTTCGGTCGTCTCCCCCGTTACAACCCGTCTCCTCAGCCGCACCTCCGCCCAATCCCGTTGCGCCGCTTTGTCGCCCAACCCGCGAAGCCCTGCCCCCTCTGATGCGCCGCACCATCATGCCGACCCGTCTCCGTCACCCTCGTGCCATCACATCGCCGCCGCGCCGCCCGTTGCCGCTCATCACTCCTCCGCCGCGCCGCTTTGCTCGCCACGCCACGATGCCCAACCAGGTGGGCTGCGCCTCTCGCCTCCCGGCCAACAGCGACACCACGCCGCCTCCACTCCTCCGCTCCGTTCGGTCATTTCGACACTCAAGTACCCCGCCACCGTGCGTCTCTCTCTCCTCCGCCTCACCCCTTTAAAAACCGAGCTCGCTGCGTTTCCTTCACGTCGAGCCCTCAGTGGTAAGCCTCTGAGCTCCCGTGCCTCCCTCTCCATTTCCACCAATTCTTCCACCGAGCCATGCAGCGAATCGCTTGAGTTCAACTTCTTCTTCTTGGCTCGGCCGTTTTCCTCACCACACGCCCGCACCTCTCCTCATGAGTTTGGCCATAAGAACTTGCCCAAGCCTCCATTTTAAATGCCCGAGATCACATCAAGCTCCCGCTCCCATTTTCCTACTCTTCTTCCCCTCTAGCGAACCCCTCCTCCTTGCGCCACAAGCTTCTTAGCCCTGTGGGTGGCCGCTTGCTTGAATCCGCCTCCGCTATCTCTTCCGCCCATTTTCCTTGCCATTAGGTGCTCAGATGTCCCCTCTAGCCTCTCGCCACTCCACCTCCTCTCCCGGCTCCCGGCTCCGCGCCACGCCTGTGTATCTTCCCATCACGGTACCCGTGGCCGTCTGCCGCCTCCCTCTCTCTCGCCGTTTTCACAGCCACCGAGGGTTCGCCATGAGCTCTTCTTTCTCCCCGCCACTTCTCTTTCTCCCACGCCACCGTGCAAGATCGCCTCTAGTCTTCTCGGCCGTGAAATCTTCTTCATGCGATCGCCTCTCTGCTCCCGTCGCTGCCATGTGGCCCCCTGCCTGACCCTCCTCTGCTCTCGCCACATTGGAGCCCACCGTCGGCGCTCCCCTCGCGCTCACTTGCCGGTAGGGCCCGCTTGTCGACCCTCCTCTCACCGTGTGCGGGTCCAGCTTGTCGGTTTCTGGCGCACTAATGGGTGGCCCATTTATCTCGCCAGTGGTCAGATTAGTGATTCTTGTCGGCAGGGGTGCCGCAGTCGCTTTTTCAATTCAAATTTTGGATTTTAAATTAGAAAATCCGAAAATCAATTATTAATCGAAATTCCCCAAAATCCCCAAAATCCAAAAATGCCAAAATACATTTTCTTGACCAATTCGAACCACTTGAGTCCAAAATGATCTCCATTTCGCCATACCAAGTCCAAAAATTCCCAAAATACCCACGAGCTCGATCAGACCATTTCTCTCGATTTTCCTTTCCATTGCTTTTTCTTTGTTTTGATTTATTCGTTTATTTATTGTTTGCATTTTCGCGCTAGATCGGCGTCGGCCTTAGCCGTTGTACGAATCTCGGAGCGAGGAGGCGATCTGGTGTCGTAGGAACAAGAGCCGTTCGGGGCCAGACACGACATCGACCGTCTCTCGTTAGGCGAACCTTTAACCTCGCAAGGCAAGCCACACTCCTTGAATATATTGAACCCAGTTCCATTATAGTATAGATAAATATTTCTTGTATTGCATTATTTTTGTTATTTTAGAAAATTAGAAAATGTGGTAGTTTCGAATGACATGATTAGATACCACCAAATGTTAACCCTGTTGTTATGCCCTAATTCCTTTTTAACCTTAGGCTATAAAATATTGAACCCCCATAGATGTAGCAATTCATGCAATTATTACTTTTAGACAAATGCTTAATCTTCGAGAGATGACTCGGTTGATTTTCAAAATTACTACGGTGAGGGGCTGACATTAGGCGGACCACGGAAGGTGGATCTTGGCCCAATCCCCAACCGATGTGAGGCCAATGGTTGAGGTATGGTGGTGGTGCAGTTGGTACCAATGGATTGTGGTATGTCATTTGGCTAAGTCTTTGGCATTTAGGACCGGCGTCTTGGGCAAAAAATAACCTCAGACCCGCTCAACCACAAGTTGGGCGGCCAATCCTATTGACTTGGACCAACATGGCTCGATTACATTGTACTCCTTGGAATACCTATAGGAAGGAGCCTCCATAGAGAATGGATCACCGAACAATCGAGTGCGGAGCAGGAATGGAGGGATCATTCACGGTTCTCGCATAGATTGTAGCCACAACATTGAAAAATGTCTCTGCGGCGGCGATGGGTCTGAATGTTGCGGTTCGATAGTCCATTGGGTAGGAGCTAAAGGGATGTTCAACGAAATGCTATGATTATCCCGACGGCGCATGCATGAAAGTTGCATGTTGTTGGCGCTTGGCACTAACGGTCGATGATATCTTGTGGGTAAACCCGAGCACCTCTGCGAGTGATATCAATGGTATTGAATCTGTAGTGCTTAGGTTAATGAAGCGGAGTTAATCTAGGGTGATACCTATAAGCGTGTTGCCTGTCGCTTTTATGATTAAAACTTGTCGTGAAGGTGAACTTTGCAAGATAAACCCCCGATGTATATATATTGCTATTTATGATTTGTGTTTCAAATGTAAAATAAAAGCAGTTTACAACTTGCATCCACAATATTTAAACTGCTGCCTACCTTTGTTTATTCTGCATGTAATATTGAATTTCCGTGTGGTTTGTTGAGTGCGGTTGTGTACTCACCCTTGCTCCCAATCCCCTCCATAGATTTCCTTTGAAGATGGCGAGCTCAGACGGCCAGTAGATAGCGATGTTATTTTGTTTTGGAGGCCTTGATCTATCTGCTCCAGCGTTTCTGTGGGTGTTACGTAATGTATTGATTGCAGCACTTTTATACATAAAACATTGGCCGTTAGGCCCTATTTCATCTATAAAATGTTAGCATTTGCTCTTTTATCAAGCAATGTACACTTGGTTACTGCGGCTAAAATCACAGGTAGCTGCAAAGGTATTTATCGCACCCCTCAAAAGGCGGTCCGTCACAAGTGGTATCGAGCTTGACTTGACCGATAGATCAAGACCTTAAGGTGGTTTAGGAATTGTTTTTCAAAAAGGCTATTTAAAACTTAAGCAAAATCGATTACAAAAATATATAAGCATATTTGCTATCTTCCTCTCCTTCTCACCTCATTACGCCTTACCTAAACTTACATTTCTAAAAATCGCTTTACAAATTTTCCCTCTCCTTCTTCAAAAATTCTCGTGTCGCCAGATAGTGCGCAAGGTTCATCCCGACCCAATGATTCTCGGCAACTATGCAGCTCAACTTTGGAAGATCTGGCGAGTTCCTCGGCAGAGGAAGTGCATCATACATCTTCCACGCCGAGGAAGCGATTTCTCGGAGATCTTGCTGCCATTGGAAGGTGTGGGTGAATCTAAACCCGCGCCCTCCGTCGAGACGCGCCGAGGCGTTCGAAGCGAGAGGATGCTTGAGGAGGGCGCCATACGAGATCTTGCCGCCAAAGCGATAAAAGCACTTGAGGCGTCACTACCATCGCGAGTTCAACTTCAGCCCATTCGGCTAATCCATAAATTGGGGATCACTCAAGCGATCGCGGTCGTGATAATCGACAATGAGCGGACCAGTGAGTGCGGTGATCGCTCCCACGTGGCTCTGCAAGAGGTCCGCTCTGATCGACTACTTAAGGCGCGACTACCTCGATGAGCGGCTTCACCGGGCTTGGGAAAATCGAAGAGCTTGTGAGCAGGTTGGAGCCGCCTCAGCCCCACCTCGAGCCGTGCGGGGAGAATTCCGACGAGGCGCTCTGGAGCAAGGGACCCATAGATGGATCTGCCGACCGACGACAAGGAAGAGATTCCACGCAGTGGATCGCTATCTTAGATTGCACCCCTTCTGTATTAGGTCTTTTGGTAGTGTAATATGGGTCGTACCGGACCTTAAAACGGTATGGTGTACGATTCCATGCTATGAATGAAAAGGCTATGTTCCCTATCTCTGTTAATTTTGTGTTACCCTAAATAACTGTATAAATCCACCACACTCAAAAGCTCCTTCCTTAAATCGAGCCCTTACCTATTCATGCTACTCTTACCCCAAACCCTAAATCTTACTTACCTTCTACTTGCCTAAAACACTGCTGCTGACCGAATAAGAATCAGATTGAACGGATGGCGAGTCGGACCGCACCGACATCTCGAAGAAAGCGAATCGGCAGAAAACCCAACCAACTGGCCGAGTGCTGGCCATGATGGAAAGAGCAGAGCATCGAGCGAGATCGCGGACACAACTAATGGAAGAATGTTGGACCAGCTCGCCACGAGATCACCGGACACCTTCACGATAATTACTATCGCTAGATCACGAATATCGGAGGATCAAGATGGTGCGATTTCGAAGACAAGACCACCCATCTTTTCAAGTTCAGCGGAACCACTTGCGATAGATGATTGGATCGAAGCATTCAATGGAGACTCGACATAATTGATTGCTCTGACGAGAGCGAGTGTTATACGCCTCGCACCAGCTACAAGGACAAGCCGTCACCTGGTGGATGGACTTTCAAGCACAGAGATTCGGACAAGAAACCACATGGTCAGAATTTGAGGAAGCTTTAGAAAGGCCCACATCCCTGAAGACTTAATGGCAGCTAAAAGAAAGGAATTTTTGACTCTCCACCAAGGTGAGAGAACAGTTTTAGAGTACCTTCACCAATTTAACCAACTATCCCGATATGCCCCTGAAGAAGTAAATACTGAGGCCAAGAAGAGGGAAAGATTTTACGAAGGCCTACAGGAAAATTTGAAGTTCCACATCACAGCATTTGACTTCCAAGACTTGTCAATAATGGTCGACAAGTTGATAATGACCGAAGAAACCCGGAACAACCCAGAAGATGTTCGAAAAAGGAAGGCCCAACAAACAAAGACATTGGACCCAAGACCGCTAAGGGTACTACTACCATATTCTACTTCCATTTTCACCTTAAAGACCGGTGTAGGAGAAAAAAGACCGGTACATGCTATGCCTCAACTCGGGAAAATGAAGTGCTTCAATTGCAAGAAATCATTATGCAAATGATTGCCCCACAAGACCCATAATTTGTTTTTCACTTTGCTGATGAGCCGGGACATTCGGAATTATTGCCCTAGGAGGCGCTTGCCGTCCCATATGGCCAAGGCTCAGGCATCCAACTCTACCTCGACAGACCGACGGAACGTGCCATATCAACCACCAAGACATCAGCAAGAGTTGCGAGTTGCGACAAGGAATGGCATCATCCGAGACAGAGCCAAGCCCAATGACCCGAGAAGCTTGATAGATCAGATGTTCACTGAAGAAGCCGTAGAAGCCGCAAATGATGTAATCAGTAGACTTCAAGTTCAGTCTTAAGCCCGCATCGATTCTTGTAACCCAGTGCAGTTTCACTCTTTAACTTTGATGGATCTTGCTTGTAAGAATAGTTTAATCTATTTTCCCTTCACCAACATTTCCTTCTCCAAACCCCTGAGAAATTATTAGCAAGTTAGTTCAAGTATGAAAATTTCAGAGATTGATCATTCAAGAAGTTAAAAGCATGATCAGGAAAGTCGGAATGTCGCTCTAATAATGGCTTAATAACCAGCATGAGACAGTCAAGAGCATTCATTATAGCCAGGGACATTGAGTCAGCATGCAGATAAACCCAAGGATATCAGAAAGGAAATAAATCGACATCATTACCTCGAAATTCTCAAAGACAACAACCATGTAAGAATAAGCGGGATCGAATGACAAGAAAAATGACTTAGCCCTTGAGGAACGATCGAAATGGAAAAGGAACCTTGACCTACAAGTGGTGGCACATTCATGCCCTCAATTGAGACCCCACACGCACCGTTGGATCAAGTCAAGACTGACCTAACAAGAAGATGAAGAAGTTCGGCCAGTATAGAAAAGATCGACAGAGTACCAACCCCTCAAGAGTTTCCACCGGATAAACAAAGGATATTGTGGCTCTATAACTTTATAAGTGAAGATAAAGATATAAGAGGATTGATTTTGACAAAGAAAGCGACCAAGAATGACCTCTGTGATAGTATGTGTTGGAAGGATAACCATAACCCTCGAGGCGCTAACCCATTACAACTCCTTTCCCTGGCGAGAAATTAAGATAAAGATCGAATAGATTTCCTTACAAGGAATTCCAAGGAAGTAGTGTCAAATCAAGAAGTGTCGGATCAAGAAGCTCAAATCGCACCAAATTTTTGGGAGTCTACAAGAAGTCATGAGTCTGAGAATTGATGAGTTAGTACCACCCGCCACTGCAGAGCTATAGATGACGAAGAAAAAACCCAACCAAGAGTTGATTAAAGGATAGCTCACAGATTGACCAAGACAACCCACCCTGGTGCAATTAGACAAAGCTTACAACTGAAATGAAGTTCAGGAAGATATTTATGGTAAGATGGTGTAAAATTCGAAGGAAGTAGTGTCAGAACCAGAAACCCGAATCACAAAATTTTGGAAAAGGTTCACCCGAGTAAAGGGGATGAATTAACCTTTAATGAAGCTTATTTCAAAGTGGTCGACGATGATCGAAAGTACACCAAATATTAAAAAGTGTGCTCCGGAGATCATTAAAGAGGTCACCTTTAAAAAAACCCCTTTAGGGAAGAAAGTGCAGAAGCTGATTAGGATTGCAACAAGAAAGTTATACAGACACAGAGCAGAATGATGTCGGTCACCAGAATGAAGACCTTGTCTATTTAGAAGTGATGCCCCCAAGCCAATGCACAGATTCCAAGGTTAAGGAAGAAATATGCCCAGATATATTGGACAGTATCAAATCCTCGGTACAGTTAAAGGAATGACCTGCAAATCACCATCATACGAGAGTCCTTGGGACCCACGAAATTTCAGAGTTCAGCTCGGGGAATACCTTCGACGGCCAAGCAGACCCACCGCAGATTAAAAGATTGGACACGCTAAAAGACCTACATCATCACAAGTGGTATATCTTATCGCAAGCGGTATCTCCGATTTTGAGACAACCAGAAAGACATTTCGAGAGACAAGGATGTCGGAAAGTGCAAAGGATGCCGAGTATTGCCGAGAGTTTATTTTTAAGGAATCCATGAGAAAAAGGAATCGGGACCGCAGCAGAAATTTCCCAACTTACGCCCCAAGGATGAGTAAATCTCGGGGACGAGATTTATTTTAAGGGGGGTAGATTGAAATAACCCAAAAAATTCAAATATGTTTTGTCCGAATTTCTTGAATTTATTTGAATTTTTGCTGAAATTATTTCGAATTTATCCGGTTTAATTCAAAAACTTTCCTTTTTGGGAAAGTCAACTTCATTTTTCGTTTTCCTTTTTGGGCGGCTGTTTCCCCCTCACGTTGGCGCCCTCCCCGTTTCCGCTTCCTCCACTCCCCGACCCAAATTCACGCGGCCCACTTTCCACGCACGCACCACAACCCCGCTTGCGCTTGAATTTCCCGCCCGTTTTCCCCGCGCCAAGCCGTCCCGTTCAGTCGTCTCCCCCGTTACAACCTGTCTCCTCAGCCGCACCTCCGCCCAATCCCGTTGCGCCGCTTTGTCACCCAACCCGGCTGGCCCCTTCTCGATGCGCCAAGCGCCATCATGCCGACGCGTCTCCGTCACCCTCGTGACATCACATCGCCATGCCTGTGCTCGTTCCATCATCACTCCTCGCCGCTGCCTTTGCTTCCGCCATGCCGCTCGATGCCCAACCGTGGGCTGCGCCCTCTTCGCCCCAGCATTAACGCTGACACCACGCCGCCTCCACTCCTCCGCTCCGTTCGGTCATTTCGACACTCAAGTACCCCGCCACCGTGCGTCTCTCTCTCCTCCGCCTCACCCCTTTAAAAACCGAGCTCGCACGGCCATTTCCTTCACGTCGAGCCCTCACTGGTATGCCTCCTGAGCTCCCCGTGCCTCCCTCTCCATTTCCCACCAATTCTTCCACCGAGCCATGCAACGAATCGCCAGTTCCAACTTCTTCTTCTTCGGCTCCGGCCGTTTTTCCTCACCACACCGCCCGCACCTCTCCTCGTGAGTTTCGACCATAAGAACTTGCCCAAGCCTCCATTTTCGTCGCCCCGAGATCACATCAAGCTCCCGCTCCCATTTTCCTACTCTTCTTCCCCTCTGGCGAACCCCTCCGCCCGAGCCACAAGCTTCTTAGCCCTCGCCGATGGCCGCACGCCGTCCCGCCGCCTCCGCTATCTCTTCCGTCCATTTTTCCTAGCCATTAGGTGCTCCGAAGTCCCCTCTAGCCTCTCCGCCACTCCACCTCCTCTCCGGCTCCCCGCTCCACCGCCACACCGTGTATCTTCCCCATCACCGGTACCCGCGCGTCGTGCCGGTTCTCTCATCGCCGTTTTCACACGCCGCCGAGTTCGCCAATGAGCTCTTCTTTCTCCCCCGCCACTTCTCTTTCTCCCCATCACGGGCCGAAGATCGCTTACTAGTCTTCCAAAGCTGCGTGAAATCTTCTTCGCCGATCGCCTACTCTGCTCCCCCGTCGCTGCCATGTGGCCCCCACTTGCCAGCCCTCCTCTGCTCTCGCCACTGGCCCCCCCGTCGGCGCTCCCTCACGCTCCTTCGCCGGTAGCCCCGCTTGTCGACCCTCCTCTCATTGTGCCGGGTCCGCTTGTCACCGCTCTGCACTAATGGGCGGCCCATTTATCTCGCCAGTGGCCGAATTAGTGATTCTTGTCGAGTGCAGGGTGCCGCGGTTTTCAATTCCAAATTTTGGATTTTAAATTAGAAAATCTGAAAATCAATTATTAATCCTAGAAATTCCCCAAAAATTCCCCAAAATCCAAAAAATGCCAAAAATACATTTTCTTGACCAATTCGAGCCACTGAGTCCAAAAATGATCTCCGTTTTGCCATACCAAGTCCAAAAATTCCCCAGAATACCCCTGAGCTCCGATCCACCATTTCTCTCTCGATTTTCCTTTCCATTGCTTTTTCTTTGTTTTGATTTATTCGTTTATTTATTGTTTGCGTTTTCTCGCTAGATCCGACGCGTTACGCAACCGTAAGTACGAATCTCGGGCAGGAAGCAATCTGAAAAGTATCGCGAGAACAAGAGCCGTTCGGGGCGGATACCGACATCGACCAGATTTCTCGTTAAGCGAACCTTTAACCTCGCAAGGCAAGCCACACTCCTTGAACATATTGAACCCAGTTCCATTATAGTATAGATAAATATTTCTTGTATTGCATTATTTTTTTTATTTTAGAAAACTAGAAAATGTGGTAGTTTGAATGACATGATTAGATACCACCAAATGTTAACCTGTTGTTATGCCTAATTCCTTTTTAACCTTAGGCTATAAAATATTGAACCCCATAGATGTAGCAATTCATGCAATTATTACTTTTAGACAAATGCTTAATCTCAGAGATGACTCGGTTGATTTTCAAAAATTACTACGGTGAGGGGCGGCATTAGGCGGACCACGGAAGGTGGATGTCGGCCCAATCCCCAACCGGTGGCAGGCCAATGGTTGAGGTATGGTGGTGGTACAGCTTGGTACCAATGGATTGTGGTATGTCATTTGGCTAAGTCTTTGGCATTTAAGGCCAAGCGTCTTGGGCAAAGAAAATAACCTCGAGACCCGCTCAACCACAAGTTGGGCGGCCAATCCTATTGACTTGGACCAACATGGCTCGATACATTGTACTCCCTTGGAATACCTATAGGAAGGAGCCTCCATAGAGAATGGATCACCAGCAATCGAGTGCGGAGCAGGAATGGAGGGATCATTCACGGTTCTGCATGATGGTAGCCACAACATTGAAAATGTCTCCATGGCTGCTAGTGGGTCTGAATGTTGCGGTTCGATAGTCACCGGGTAGGAGCTAAAAGGGAAGTTCAGCGAAATGCTATGATTATCCCGACTGGCCGCTTGCATGAAAGTTGCATGTTGTTGGCGCTTGGCACTAACGATTCGATGATATCTTGTGGGTAAAGTGAGCACCTCTGCAGAGTGATATCAATGGTATTGAATCTGCCGTGCTTAGGTTAATGAAGCGGAGTTAATCTAGGGTGATACCGAATCGCTACCGTGGCTTTTATGATTAAAACTTGTCGTGAAGGTGAACTTTGCAAGATAAACCCCCCGATGTATATATATTGCTATTTATGATTTGTGTTTCAAATGTAAAATAAAAGCAGTTTACAACTTGCATCCACAATATTTAAACTGTGCCTACCTTTGTTTATTCTCGCATGTAATATTGAATTTCCGTGTGGTTTGTTGAGTACGGTTGTGTACTCACCCTTGCTCCCAATCCCTCCATAGATTTCCTTTGAAGATGGCGAGCTCGAACATTTGTAGATGGCGATGTTATTTTGTTTTGGAGGCCTTGATCTATCTGCTCAAGCGTTTCTGTGGGTGTTTTGTAATGTATTGGTGCGGCGCACACCTACTGTAAAACCTTGGCCGTTAGGCCCTATTTCATCTATAAAATGTTAGCATTTGCTCTTTTATCAAGCAATGTACACTTGGTTACTGCAGCTAAAATCTCGGTAGTGCAAAAGGTATTTACACGCACCCCCTGAAAAGGGCGGCCCGTCACATATATCATGTCATCACAACAACTTAATACGATGATTCTACGAATGCATGTTAATTTGAACAAATCAAGTATCTATAACCAAAATGGACTTATATATCATGCAAATCAAGCTTACCTCAAGCCAAGCATGAGGATCTCTTCGATTCGCAGGAATTTTTCATGTGTTCTACGGGAATTGACTTATTTCTTAGGAAATTCGTGTGAATAAAAAGGCCCTAAGTTCTTGTTCGTCCATACGAATGAAAGTCGCCGCTATCATTCTGTAAACGGAATAATAATTTTTATCACATATAAATTAACCACATCCCAAAATATGCAGATGCATAGGTGTGTAAAAAAAAGGAAGAACAAGAGAGAAAAGCTATTAATAGTAATGGCCAGATGGGCCGTGTCAAACGGGCTGGCCTAAGGCCCAGGCATAGCACAACCCGACCATAAACTATCCTTGACGTCATAGCCCAATCGGTGAGGTTGTGCTTGGGCCGGCTCCCCAACACGACTGGCCGGCACAGCACGGCACGGCATGGCCCGACCCTGCATGGCCCGTTTAGTTAGTTTATTCAAAAAATAGCATTTTTAGTTGTTGAAGGTTTTAAAAAATTCAAAAAGATCTAAAAAATCCTAAAAAAATTCAAATTTTTTTCAATAAATAGGGTAGCATCCCTCTCATTTCTTGACTAGCAAACTTATAATCACTTCTCTGTATTCTGTCGGGACTCGAATATGCAAATCCAAACCCTCTGTGTATACGGCACTAGTCTAGGATCACACTAGTGCATACAGGCTCGACATCAGTAAATATCACAATCATACACAGTGAAAATATGATAAAAGGCATCATATATTGAATATTACTAGTTGTATGACCTTATGGTCAACTTACGTGACTTTGCCTCGCAAGGATGAACAACGAATTGAACTACAGCGGAATGAAGACATAGATAACCCCTCAGTATACCATAGGCAACTGACAAGGCTCGCACCCTAAACCTTCGTCCCTTTCAAAGTTCTTCTCCTTCAGTACGGATGTAGACTCCTCAACTGATGATGTTGTGGTTGGCAAGGGTGAGTACTTAAAACACTCAACAAGTTGTACACAGAATGCAATTCTAACATATTTATATGCAAGGTTTATTCCAAAGGAATGACTAACAATGGCTATTTTGCAGTAAAACAGCATTTATGAACAAATATGATAAATAGATTGAAAAGGCAGTAAAACAAATAACAATAAGTAATAATTTTAGTATTTCTCAGGTAAACCAAGTTTCCAATCCTAAATCAAGTTTCAACCTCCCATGGCAACCTACCACCCATCCCAAGTTTTATTTTGCAAAAATCTAACCCTTAACTATAATTTCTGAGCATTGCTCAATACCACGAGCACGACTATTCGAATAGATTGTATACTCTACAGAGGTTATGCACTTTACCCACATGACATGATAATCTCTTTGTGCCTGTCCATTAGCACACTTCCTTTAGTGTGCTGGTAGAGAATCATAACAAAGCCTTTACAATGCTTTGTCTTAACTCAGTACTACCCAATGAGATTTCAACACTGATGGGCTGAACCACCACAATAAGGCTCTCCTCTTACGCTATGTGAGTTGATCCATGAACCCAGACTCACACCATCACAAGAAGTACTAAGGCTAAGACATGGCAAATTAGTCAGCTAGGCTGCCCCATAACAGATATGTGGTTGCACGATTGACTCAGGTCAAAGCCTTAGGGTAATCGAGAAAAACTTCCACATACCCTCTACACTCCGGCCCACCTTAGCATGCTGCCCCTTGCCACTTGCCTCAATCTAAATCATAAACACCCTAGTTGATTACCAAGCACCATATGCCATCAACAATTCAATATCGCTACGTGACATCCATCGCCACAACAACTCAATCTCATCGTGTGATCACACATGACACACAAGTTTGTAATATTGTTCCATATTTGATTAGTCAAGATTAATTATCAATGATTCAAGTACATGTGATGACATGACATGGCTAAGCATACTAATCCGTTCTAACCATCCCATGTTGACTTTAATATCAATCAACGATATTAAACCAATCTAGGGTGACAATAGATCATGGTATACAAATGATAAGGTAGGGTATATGAAAGACCATGTGGAGGTCTATACCTTTGTGTGATGAGTAATTGATTAGACTAAAGGTTGATCCGATGAGTAGAAGACTAGATTAAAGGTTGATCCGACCTGGAGCATTTTGATAGGTTTCCAACCAAGTCGTGTTTCCTTTTAACCTCTTGAACGGTTTTATTCCTTGGCTGAGTGCTAAGTGCCGAGTGCTGCCAGCCTTTGCTGAGTTCCTCTAGCTTTCCGACTGGTTTCTTTGCTAAGTACTGTGTTCCAAGTGGTTCTTGCCTTTGCAAAGCACGTTTAGCTTTTTAACTGGTCTTTCGTCTTTTGGTGAAAGCCGAGTGCCGGTGCCTCCAGTCCTTGCTGCGTGTGTCTAGTTTCTTGACTGGTTTCCTTTTTGGTTGAGTACTCTGCTGTGGGCAAGAGTTTTGTGTAGGAGAACGCGTAGGCTACGCTAGCATAAAACAAAATTTTCTACTCATTCAACCAGGATACATGCGAGTAGTGGATCATGGATCATTACCCTTGGAGCACGTTAGCAGCGGAAGAAGAGTGGGTGAAGCGTCCGCGTACTCCAAAGTCTGATGAGTAGATCTGGGAGTTGATCGTCTCCTCCTCGCGATCGCGCCGCACGTATTGTAGAGGAAGTAGCGTTCTCAATCAACGCGGCAGATGTGGCGCCTCTCGGTATCCACACGCCCGAGTAGGATCATCGCACGCTGGTGTGCTAGCACCCACACGTGCGGCTAGGGTTTAGGAGGCGGTGGGATGCAGCGACGGCTAGGGTTTGTGGTGGGGAGAACCTCATGGCTGCACACCCCCCGCCTTTATATAGAGTGCACTAACGGGCCTTCTCGATAGAAGCCCACTAGGACTCACACTAATGGATCTTCTACAGTAGAAATCCATTAAGACGCTAGAGGATCCAAATCCGTGTAAACCCACTAATGGATCCAATCCATCAGACATGATCCAACCCGTTAAGTGTGCGACCCGTTAGGTTCATGCGCAAACGGCCATGGCCCTAGAAACATCTTTTCCAGACCATCAGACAACAGTGGTTCCTAGCAGGACATGTTATCCCCCGAATGCACAGAGTGATCGTATTGGCTGAACCTTGATGTACTCATATACCAATCCTTTTGCCACGCGATACCAATCAAGCTCAAGGCAAGATGCGTGCCATCCTTGTGATAGCTCGACCCATTCACTCGTCAATGTAATGGATATAATTCGTGATTAACACTTTAATCACTTTGGCATGGCCATGCACTTTTCATATCCATCCACACCGAGGGGCGGAGATATCTCTCCGTTATCAAGGAGGGCAAATTCCATCTTGATCTCTTATATCTCACATCATGTTTCATGGCATACTCGTAAGCTACCTTTATAACTCCCCTTTCACAGAGAAGCGTTTGATAGCCCCAAAGTATACAATTACACATCTTGAGAATCAATAAGAATCTCGGGTCAAAGGATCGTATAGGTATACCACTCGAGACTACACACGATGGCACTTCTAAGATAACAATCTCATCGGTGTCTCTTGAGGGTCTATCCAACCCCATGTTCTTCTAACATGTGCCCACATTATTGATTTGATATCTCCATATCTATGGTATGTGAAACATTACCATCAATCAATACATGTCTTTGGTCGATCACTATTGTCCCACATAATGATATGTGACCAGGGATCGTTTAGAATAATATCATATAACCAATGTGTTTCACAATTAAGTCATACTCAATGAACAAAGGAGTGACATTTATTCATGGAACTGATAAGTACATGAACATAGACGTATGATACAATCATCTCACATGATCGCCTCTAGGGCATATCATTAACATTTTGTCAAGGACTCAGTAAAGTTGCTATGTCTGAGTTTCCAAAAATTATCTCTCAAAATCTTTGGGGCGCGGGTAGTCATCCTTAGAGCATTTGGTGTTTAGCCGAGTGGTTAGACAAATATTAGCCGAGTAGTTAACCAGGTGATTAGCCGAGTGGCTAGCCAAGCATTTTAGCCGAGTGGGCTTGAGTATATGGGTTTGCCGACTGGTTGTTATTAAGTAGTGTTTGACTATTTTGATATTATCAGCAAATATGTTTGTGGGCATTGCTATGTGAAAGGTTTCCTTGTCTTTGATGGTTTGGGATCAGCAGTCTTTGGGTCATGGTGAGGCGAAAGTTGACCGGGACTAGGTGAGGTGCGTCGGAGGTCTAGAACAGTCGGAAGATCACCGGACGATGACCAAAGATGGAGTTCGGGCCAGCCAAGAAGGCAAGGAAATGAGCAGATACTAGCTAGATGTCGCGCGGATTAATGAGGACCGTCGGAGTATGGTCTAGTTGATAGGAATAGCGTGTCTAGTAGTATACTTTGAGAGCCGTGCAAGAAAAACCCTATGTTAGCGGGTTTAGGGTTTCCCCTTGCAGGCTGTGTGAGTAGGCTCTTCCTAGCCCTTAGATGAGACTCTAGGGTTGAGGGCTGCATCTAAGGGTGGTAGGTGGCCCAAGAGTTGTATAAATAGGTGTGGAGGGTTTGCCTTCAAATGTGAGGTGATTCGAGAAGGGTTTTAGAGGTTTTTGAGCGCTCTGTTGAGCTTTGCCCACTTTTGTGTGTGTGGCTTTGTAACCTCCCTTCTAGAAATACAAATTCCACTCAAGGATTTCAATTCTTGCATTTTACTTCTTGTTATTTACTTTATGCAAGTTATTTTCTGCAATTTAAGTTACGCAAATTTACTTTACACAAGTTGATTCATCTCCTTCTATATGCTTTCCTTCTACGCCTTTTGCGTTCTTAAGTTGTTGATCTGGTGTTTCGATTCTGTGCGTTCTTTGCTTGCTATGACAAGTTTTCAAGATCTCTCCGTTCATCAAAGATCTCAAGAGCAAGTCTTGAATTGAATTCCCTATTATTCTTGCTTTTCTTTATGTGCTCTCTCTTCTCAGGCAAAAAGTTTGAAACTTTGAGGTTAGTCTTGAAACTCAGTTTGTGAATCAAGTTTCTGACCATCCCAAGATCACATCTACCAAGTTTCTTGGAGTTCTATTAAGCCGATCAAAAGTTGCTTTGATTCTTGTTATGGGTCGGGCTGTCTGTTCTTGAGGAGCTTTTGAGTCTAGCACTCTCACCTACTCTAGAGGGGTACTGCCAGCTTTCCTAATCAAGAACTTCATCATTTTCGGTGATCTTTTGTGTTAGTCTTTTGGGATACGGTGAGTGGGAAAATTTTATTGCGACCATTCACCCCCCCTCTGTTCGCCATCTCGATCCCTCAATATAACTCAAAGGGTACGATAACTAATCCCCAATTTAGATTGAAAGCATTTATACATATGAAATAACATGCAATACTATAAAAACAAATAGCAACTTTATAAACATGGGTTCAATATGATCAAAATGCAACTTGCCTTAGAAAAGCCCTTATCCCTACTCTGGACCTTGGTCTTGAGTTGATGGGTCTTCCTCGGATGCGTCGCACAATTTAACGTCTACACGAATCGAAAGAGAAAAATAAATAAATACAAAATAGAGAGCAAATGAACTCTAAAAATCAAATAAAATTCATCATTAGATAGATATCAATTTTATAAATTTTTAGAAATTTGAAACACCTCAATCGGAGTTCGTATGAGGGAGAACAGGCTCTCGGAAGATTCAAAAATCATAAAAATCAGAAAATTGAGAAATTAAATAATATCCAAATTATTTTTATAAAAGAAAATCTGATTTATTGCGTTGGCGTGACATCAGCATTGTTTCGAACCAGTCACATGTCGACATGTCATCGCGGTCTGTAGACTCAGTCCACGGCTTGGCTCTGGTCCACCGTGGACTCAGTCCACAGCCTTTAGATTTCTATGCCGACATGTGGCGACCCTCGATTGGCTACGATGACAGCGCAATCTGATCCATTCCTCTAGATCTAACAGTTCGCATCAACCAAGCACACAGCGCACACGTGGCACAATCGCTGCGGCCCGAGATGAATCTAACGGCTGATGGGGAATTCGATCTAAATCGTTCGGATGGATCCGACGGTTCTCATTAGTTGATGAGGTTCGACAGAGATGCGTGCACACGGCAAGGTCCAAAATGCACAAATTGCATCAAACGGCCGAGGCTTACCCAAAACCTTTGCGAAAAGCTCCTAGATATGACATGATCTTGTTCATCTGCTGATGATTGAATGGACGACAAAGCTCGGACTCAACGATGGCAGCGCGACGACGAAGCTTCACCATTGCTGGAGACAATGACCTCGGCAGTGGCGTTCCGTCAATGATTCAGTGACTTCTTCAGGGGATCCGACATGTCTCGACACGATGGACTCGCTGGTACCTCCAACATCGACGAAGAGTCACCGGACAGCTAGATCCAAGCACTAGAACCCGGCGGCGACGTCCATAACCACGGCGAGCTTTAGGGCACGAACCACGGCACTAACGGCTGCGATTTCTTGGGCTAAAGCTACAGGAACTTGCGGTGAACCTCGGGGACCTACCCATCCTTTAAATAGCCTTGTAGCATGCACATAAACCGGAACCCTAGGACTATACGGCAGCGCAATCGTAACGAACCTAGACTCTAGCAACGTAACAGAGAAGAACTCCTGGAGACCGTCCATTCTGCGATCAATGGCTGAGATCCAAGATGGCGTGGCATGATCTAGTCTGTAGACGACAATCAACGGTGATGATTTGAAGATGCCCTTTACTGCTGCACTTCATCCAAACCGTCTGTGCTCAATCCAATAGCCAATAACGACTAGGGTTCGGGGGGCGCGATTCGATTCCACCCGTTCGATCCGGATCCAATGGTTAACGCTACAGGTTCTAGAAACCGGTCGATGGGCCTTGCGCATAGTGATGGGCTCGGCCCAATACTGTTGAACGATTTTACAACAATTTTCCTTTTAAAATAATTCTAGAAAAATAATTTGATTTATTTTAGGCAATAAAAATATCAATAAAATCCAAGAAAATTCTCATAAATACTTTGAGACATTCTGGACTCAAATAAAATATTTTTGGCAAAATTTATTTAGATTTTCTCTATAAATAATTAGTTTTTAACATAAGGCTAATATACTTAATTTTAAATAATTCAAATAAATTCGAGAAAAAATCCAATAAATCCAAAAAAAATCACAAAACCCACAAATTGCAATAAAACTCTATTAACTAATGTTGAAAAGTACATTTTGGGATGTTACACATTCTCTTATAAAAATTCTCATACTCTTGGTGATAATTTAGAAAAATTCAAAATAGTTTTACCAAAATTCCAAAATCTGACTTCCAACTTCTATCAAGAAATTGAGGTATGAATAGTGATTTAATTTTTTATTTTTATTTTTATTTTAAATGAGATTAAATTAATAATAGCGTAATTATTTCTTGTAGTTTTCTTTGCGAAGCACTAGGATTTTGCGTCCTTCCTAGCTTATGATTTCAGGATTTCACCGAGGAGTTTCTTGTATCCTATCAAGCTGAAGAAGCTGCAGTACCTATACCATCATTAAGCTTTACAAGTGCTACTGGGTCGGTAAGTACTAGGACAAAAGGATCAAGATGCAGTACATCGGGAATCTGGGAAGATTTCGAGCAGATTTTTGAGACAGCAGACAGCGTTCAGAGCAGGTATGCTATTGTAAATATAAATTAATTGCGAAATCTTTAGGTGGAATAGTGCACTTAAAGAGACATGCTGAGAGCTGTAAAAAAAGTAGGGGTGGCTTTGAGACAAACACAGCTGCAGTACAACCCTAACGGTACGGTACATCACTAGAACTACAATCCCGAGGTAGTTCGTGAATTTCTTTGTTGTTTAATCACTTCTCAAGATCCACCTTTAAACTTTGGTGAGTCACCAGCATTTGAAAACTATATTAGGATCGCTCATAATCCTAACTTTTTTACGGTTCTAGATAGATAACAAGTAGAGATCTGATTAAATACTATAATAATTGTCATAGTATGCTAAAAGAGCTCTTTAATACCTGCACTTTTTCTGTGTCTTTGACATTAGCTATATGGAGTGGTTGGGCTAAAGAGGATTACCCTAGTGTAGTTACTCATTATGTAAACAATATCTGGCAACTAGAGAAGAGAATGATAGAATTCAAATTAATTGATGTAGCACATACTGGTGAGAATATTATTGATTGTATTGTAAAAGTTATGAAATATTTTAGCCTTACAGATAAAATTATCAAACTAGTAAGCTAACCTTTTATGAGCCAAGCTGCAATAACATTGGATAATGCTACGGCAAACACTTTTTCAGTGACCATTCTTACTTCGCTTTTTAATTCGTATGTTGAATCTTTCTTGTTACATCAGGGTTGTGCTTGCCATATTATTAA
The DNA here is from genome assembly GCA_036346375.1 of Guadua angustifolia. Taxonomy (NCBI): domain Eukaryota; kingdom Viridiplantae; phylum Streptophyta; class Magnoliopsida; order Poales; family Poaceae; genus Guadua; species Guadua angustifolia. The sequence goes on from CM070502.1 coordinate 36,747,137, forward strand.
TCTTATAGTTAAATTTGGTTTGAAGAGGTTAGACTAGTATTTTAAACCTTTTCGCACTGCAATATCTTTCTTAAATAATTCTAATCAACGAGTAGCAACATATAAGACTTATTGTATTGCAATAGAGATATATCTACGTAAGTTTGGTTTGGATATGCATGTTAGATGGAGCTCTACTTACTTGATGCTTAAGTCACTCATACCTTATAAGAGCACATTTTTCGTTTTTATTAACATGCACTATTGTAGCCAAATGGTCAACTGTTACTCAGAGAGCAACATTGGTTTGTTACTGAATAATTGCTATCATTTTTGAAACTTTTTTATGATTTCACTGTTGCTTTATTTGGAGTTTATTATTCAACCTCTTCTTTAATTGTGCATTATATTCTAGAAATTGCTACCCACTTAAGGAACCACGAAAATAATAATATAGTGCATGAATTTATTTATGCTATGAAAACTAAAATTTTGAAATATTGAAAAGAAATTCCTATGTTATATGTGATGGATACCCGAGACATGGGTATCCCCAGCGGCCCAGGGGAAGACGAACGGGCCGCCTCGAAGCCCAAGCTTCGACTGGAGGCCCCGCTCAAGGATGCCCTTGCCTCGACCAATCCGACTTCAAAGGCGTCTGCCCGCGCTACGTGTCGCACACCTTCGAGCTACGGCTTAGACGACCCACAAGATGGTCCGACCAGCAGGTCGGCCCTCTCGAGAGCTCCGGTCAGACTCAGACTGTTTTCACCGGAAAGCAGACGTCAGATCATCGAGAGCCGGCCTCTGTCCTGGTCACCTACCCCGCTGACACAACACCTCAGCATGACCGTCCTAAGGCGAGAGGCCCCTTCCCGAGGTGGCAGGTGGCCGAAGACAAGCACCGAATTCATCGCCCGGTCATGAACAGTGGAGGGACGCACACCCTCCCGAGGTGACCCCCGGGGCCAGGCGCCTCGACGTCAGCCTATGACTAGCGCGCAGAGGGCAGGTACGCCATTTCCCAACGAAGTGGAGTGCTCCGCCACTCTGCATATCCACCGACCCGATGCCAGGCACGCGACCACCCGTCAGGCATCAAATCCAAGGACCAGACGCCGAGGTTGAAGACCAAACTCCCAGACGTAGGGCACTCCATCCTTCTTTTTTCAGACTCCCATGTAACCTACTTCCCTAAGCCATATAAGGGGAAGCAGGACCCTCGGGAGAGAGGGGGTTTCAATCGATAGCAACGTTTAGGTGTTCGGACGCCTCACGCCCTAAAACTCCTAGCGCCTCAAAGCCATCTCGATCCACTCCCACAAGACAAGGTGTTCGAGGCCGACTCGCCTTCGCCTTGTAACACGTGATCCCTCGCGATCAGAGCAATATACGACCACCTCACTTAACCGAGTAGGGATTTTCAAAATTAACCAAAGATATATCTTTGACCCTCTTGGTCTCGACCATTCGTGAAGCGGAACGCAGCCCCTTGACTTACAATTTACTTGCTTTTCACTAAACACCGACAGCTGGCACGCCGGAGTAGGCTCGCGCGTCATCGCTTGCTCTCCGAACTCCCATACGCCTCCGATGGCTTTTTCGCCGGCGACGATACGCCGCTACGGGAGCTGATCGTTCGTTACCTTCGATTGCCGCCACCATGACGGAGAGTCTGCTATCCGCCCCGCCACCTCCTGAGACCAGGCCCCGCTGGCGCCTAGGGCCCGCCACCCGCGCCTCGGCAATTCGGATTGAGGCCCCTGCAGTGCCTTCGCCACGGAGTTCGCCACGTGATGGGCCTATACGGGCGGCGCTGCCGCCTCCGCAGTTCACGCCAGGGCGGCGGCGGCTACGCCACCGCCTCCATCCACAATATCTTGGAGAGTTCTCCAACCACGGCTCTAGCTCGGCTACGTAGCACGCCGAGGAAGCAGATTCACGTGGAGTGCAACATGGCGGCCGGACCGACCCGCCGCCACCTCTCCAGCCAGAGGCCCACCTCCAACAAGACCGGGCGCGAGACGGGCCACCAAAGACGACAAGTCGGGCATCCCCAAGCCCGCCACACCGAAGCTTCACCAAAGCACCAGAGCCGGAGGCTCAAACGCCAAGCTCGGCAAAGCACAAGCCGACCTGTGGCCGAGCCAACTCGCGCACTCAGCAGCACTAGGCGCAGACGCTGCTGCACGCCAGTACACCAACAATCGGTTAAGGGGCCGGACCGTCCCCTGTAATTCCCCTCCTGCCGTAACTTCACCGCTGCCGCAATATTGCTCCGTGGCATCCTCGAGCCGAACGAGCCCGAGGTTAGCCACCCACCAAGACCTCCGGAGCTGGTGGAGCGTCGGCCAGACAAGACGCCCCAGCCTCGGCTCTCACCACTGGTCCTCTGCCCCGGAGTTCGGTTCAAGAAAGCTCCCGCGAGGACCGCACCGCAATTAACGACTCAGCCTCAGATACTCCGGGCTAACGCCAAGCGCAACCACGACTACGACACCCTTTGATGCATGAGAAAGGACGTGAGTGAGGCGTGTCTGTCAAGAAATCACGGACTGGCGCAGCGCCGCATCGTAGATCAAGCGGACGGCGGGCCGCAGGCATTCTCACGGAGATTCAGAAGGCGGATTTCCCGCCCGGCCCGGCGCTAGTCAACATAGCTAAATATACGGGTGACAAACCCCGGTGTGGTTAGAAGATCATCGACTACCGCCGGAGCAAGCAGAGCTACTAATGATCTTTTCATCATTCAAGACTCTCCCCATTTACCGGCGGATTCGGCCGAGCCCTGCCGAGTACTTGCCCACTCGGGACCATTAGGAACTCGAAGCCGATCTAAAGAGCGCTTCGTTAAAACTTCGAGTACGATAAGCATACAGGAACTCCTGAGACAAAGTCAGAAAGCAAGAATGGGAAATGCTCCGGGACTATATCCGGTGCTTCTCCCAGCAATGCAATGAACTCCTAGACATTAGCGATGCCGACATCGTCGGGGCGCTCATTTACTAAGACTACATGCAAGGCCTTGGTGCACAAGTTGGGTTGCATCAAACCTGAACTACCAAGGAACTGCTGGACATCGCCACCAACCACGCCTCCGGCGAGGAGGCCATGGGGGCCATCTTTGATAAGGGGAAGGCCAAACGAGAGTCCGGCGCCGATCCTGCCGCCCCCTCCGACCGCACCGACAAACGAAGACGGAAGGGAAAGCAGGTCCGCGAGGGCAACATGGTCGCGGCCACTGACCGCCCTGCCAAGCAGCAAGTGCGACAGGTGCCCGACCACTTTGAAAAATTGATGGAGAGCCCGTGCCCGAATCACGGGTATCCCGTCAAACACAAGTACCGGGACTGCGAGGTCCTGAAGCGCTTCCTCTCTGGGAACCCCACGCAACCGCGGGGCAAAGAAAAGAAGCGGGCCCCGGCACCAGAGGCCGGGGAGGAGAAGGCCGGCGACGGGTTCCCGGAGCCCGACGGATGCCTTATGATCTTCGGCGGCCCGGAGAGCTACGCCGACAAACGACGACAAAAGCTTGCCTATCGCGAGGTGCACGTAGCGACCCCCGCCGTACCGAAGTACCTCCGATGGTCGGAGTCCCCGATCACCTTCGATCGGAAGGACCACCCCGACCACATCCCGCAATCGGGAAGATATCCACTCGTCGTCGACTCCATCGTGGGGCCAAAGCGCCTCACCAAGGTGCTCATGGACGGTGGCAGCGGTCTCAACATCATGTATGTTGAGACGCTAGAACCCCTGGGGGTCCCTCGCACGACCCTGCGGCCGAGCAAGGCTCCCTTCCATGGTGTCATCCCAGGCCAACAGGCCTACCCGCTCGGGCAGGTCGACCTGCCCGTCACCTTCGGGGGCCCAAACTTCTACGATCGAAAACCTCACCTTCGAGGTTGTGGAGTTTGCAGGCTCCTACCACGCAATCTTGGGGAGTCCGTGCTACGCCAAGTTCATGGCGGTCCCCAACTATACATACCTGAAGCTGAAGATCCCGGGGCCACGAGGTGTGATCACCGTGGCCTCATCCTTCCAACTTCGCTTTCAGCCGCGAGCAAGCGATTGCAAGCAAGCTCCGGCGGTCATCGTGATTACGCCGAAGCTCGATAGCTACCAAGGGAAACCTCGGATCCGCCTCCTGCCCCAAAGAAGTCGGGACTGGATCCTTCGAGTCCACCGAGACACGGCGAAGGGTCACGGTCGATCCCGAGATCCAACCAAGACCGTGCGGGTAGGAGCCGCCCTCCGCCAAATAAGGAAGAAGGCTGCCGACTTCCTCCGCGCCATCGAGATGTCTTTGCATGGAAGACCTCCGACATGCCGGGCATCCCGAGGGAAGTCACCGAGCACACCCTGAACATCCGACCAGGTGCGAGGCCGGTCGCCCAACGCCTGCGCCGCTTCGATGAGGAGAAGCGCAGACTCATAGGGGAGGAAGTAGCCAAGCTTTTGGAGGCAGGGTTCATAAAGGAGGTGCGCCACCCCGAGTGGCTTGCAAACCCTGTCCTTGTACAAAAGAAGTCCGAGCAATGGAGAATGTGTGTTGATTACACGGGCCTGAACAAGGCATGTCCCAAGGACCCTTTTCCTTTGCCTCGGATCGACCAAGTCGTCGATTCCACCGAGTGCGAATCCATCGTCTTTTCTAGATGCCTACTCGGGCTACCACCCAGTTGCGATGAAAAGAGTCCGACCAGCTCGTAACTTCTTTTATCACGCGTTCGGCTGCGTTTTATTCGTAATGATGCCTTTTGATGCCGAAACGCGGCGCTACATACCGGTGATGTATGTACACCTGTTTTAACGATCAAATTGGCCGTAACATCGAGGTATACGTAGACGACATCGTCGTCAAAACCGAAAGGGGCCGGCGACCTCATCGCCGACCTAGAAGAAACTTTTGCGAACCTCCGATGGTTTCGCATAAAGCTCAACCCCGAGAAGGGCGTCTTCGGGGTTCCCAAAGGGAAACTCCTCGGCTTCATCATTTCCGAGCGCAGCATCGAGGCCAACCCGGTAAAGATCTCTGCAATCATGAAGATGGGCCCTATTGCCGACCTAAAGGGCATCCAGAAGCTGACCGGATGCCTCGCCGCCTTGAGTCGCTTTGTGTCACGCCTCGGCGAGCGCGGGATGCCGCTCTACAAGCTGCTCAAGAAATCCGACCAGTTCAGCTGGACGTAGGAAGCTCAGGAAGCCCTCGATCGACTAAAGACTTTCCTGACCTCGCCCCCAGTTCTAGCTGCCCCGGCGTTAGGTGAACCGCTGCTCCTCTATATTGTCGCCCACGACCAGTGTCGTGAAGCGCTGCTTTCGCCGTGGAAGCGAAGCGGAAGAAAACCCGGCGCTCAAGGTACAACGCGGTCTACCGCCGTCTGGCCGAGGTGCTCTCCGAGTCCAAGGCAGGTACCTGGTGCGAGAAATTGCTCTCACGCGGTGCTCATCGCATAAGAGGAAGCCGATCCATTTCTTGCCAAAGACTCGCTGTTTACGTGGTATTTCCTCACCGCTAGGCGAGATCGTCCGCAACTGCGACGCTTCAGGAAGAATAGCCAAGTGGGCGCTCGAGCTCAACGGCCACGACATTTCGTTCGTCCCCAGAACAGCGATCAAGTCGCAAGTCTGGTGAGCGGTGTAGAAATTGTTTCTACGGTGCTCATCGCGAAGAAGGCGATCCATTACTTGACCAAGCACCTTGCTTACGTAGTAACTTCCTCGCGCTAGGCGAGATCGTCCGCAACCGCGACGCTTCAGGAAGAATAGCCAAGTGAGCGCTCGAGCTCAACGGCCACGATATTTCGTTCGTCCCCAGAACAACGATCAAGTCGCCAAGTCCGCAGATTCGCCGCGAGTGGACGGCCGCACCACCAGCGTTCAAGACCCCGAAAATCGACGATGTACTTCGACGGGTCCTACGAAGAACGGAGTGAGTGCCGAGTCGCCATCGTCTCCGCCGACAACAAGCTCCAGATGCCATCCGCTGTTTGATGCTACCAACAACGCCGCCGAGTACAAGCCCTCATCAACGGTCTTCCGGATCGCGCCGACCTCGACGCGCCGCGACTTTACGCGCATGGCGACTCAAGCCGGTGGTTGACCAGGTCAGCGAAGGCCTCGGAGCCACGAGATACCCGAGATAGCGGCCTCTTGTCGTGAAGTATGCATAAGCTTGAGGAGAGGTTTAAGGGTTTGAGCTCCACCATAGCTTCTCGGCGCTAGCGGTGAGGCCGATTACCTTGCCAACCTCGCCTCCGAGAAAGGACCGATTCCATCAGGGATCTTCATCGCGACCTCCACCAACCATCCGTTCATGGACCCGGCAGTCGAGCAGGCGGTTAACCCGCCCGACTTGGCTGCACCGACCGCGCCGGCGATGACGCGTGACCCCATTCGGTCGGTCGGGATGTACTAATGGCGGACTCGGCCGGAGAAGCCGCCGTTGAGCGTTGAGCCGGACGGATCACTTCCCACGACCCAGAGGCCGGCGCCCTCGCCTCGGTGCAAAATCATTAAATCTGGTCTAACGTGAGACCTCTACAAAGAACCCCTCACGGGGTCCTCTAGAAGTGCGATACGGCCGACCAAGGGAAGGAGTTCTTTGCTCGACATCCACGGTGGGGCAGCGGTCACCACACGCGCCACGGTCTCGTGGGAAAAGCCTTTCGGCAAAGGTTTCTCTTGGCCGACCGCCGTGGCCGGCTACCGAAGCGGATCGTTCGCGCGCTGCGGAAGGGTGCCAATTTTTGCCCGACAAACACATCACCGCGTAAGCCCTCCAGGACGATCCCCATCCGTGGCGTTCGCGATGCAGGGACTCGACACTCGCCGGACCTTTAAAAAAGGCGCCCGGGGGCTTCACCCATCTGTTTGTCGCGGTGGACAAGTTCACCAAGTGGATAGAGGCGAAACCAGTCTCCTCCATCATGTCGGTGCAAGCGGCCGACTTCTTCCGCGGCATCGCTTCACCGATTGAGTCCCAAACTCCATCATCATCGACAACGCACCGCGGTTCTGTGGAAGGAGTTCCTCGAATTCTGCGATGATTTCAATATCCGCGTCGATTGGGTAGCCGTGGCTCACCCGCAGACCAACGCCCAGGCTGAGAGGGCGAATGACATGATCCTTCAAGGGCTCAAGCCGCGAATTTTCAGCCAACTGAAGAAATTCGCGGGGCGATGGGCGGCCGAGCTGCCATCCGTTCTTTGGAGCCTGCGAACTACGCCAACCCGGTTGATCGGATTTACGCCATTCTTCCTGGTATTCGGCGCCGAAGCCGTCCTACCGACCGACCTGGAATACGGAGCCCCAAGGCTGCAGGCCTTCGACGAGGCACGGGGGCTCGATTCGCAGCAAGACGCCGTCGATCAGCTCGATGGTAGGCGGCGACATCGCCGAATCCTGATGCGGCGGGTAAATACCGACAAAGAATGTCCGGCGTTATCAGAGTCATCAGATCCGCGGTCGGGCCTTCAACATTGGTGACTTGGTCCTGTGCCAGGTCCAGTCCAACAAGGATAGGCACAAGCTTTCACCCCCGTGGGAGGGCCCCTTCACCATCGTGGAAGTTATCCGGCCCGGCACCTTCCGACTCAAAGATACCAATGGCAACGTCCTTTCGAACGCCTGGAACATCGAAAAACTCAGGCGATTCTACCCGTGAGGTTTTCCCTTGGCCCCCCGACCTACGTACCAACGGCTCTGGCAAATACAAGGGAAGGGAATGTGAAGACCAAAACATTGAGCGAAGCAAGATTTTCCACGGAAGGCGTTATATTCCCAGGAAGAACACAGGTACATAGTACAAAAAAGGAAACATGAGTAACAACGAGCCTACTCCTACAGCTATGCTGTCCAAGGGTAGAAAAGAGTGCAAAAATCTGCAAAACAAGGATCGGGGCGCGGTGACCAAAAGGCGACGCCCTTGGCCTGAGTTGCCTCGCTTTGCCACGACGAGTCTGTGGTCGAGCATGCGCTAATTCCTATTCAAGAATCCGGGCCCTGTATGAGCCGTCCTCCGGAGCTTCCGCTACCCTCGGCCTCGTCATCCGTGACCTCCAGTGCAGGCGCTGCGCCCGCTTCCAGCCGCCTCGCACTCCGACTGCTGGGCCTGGCCGGGCCACCTTCGATCCGGGCGGCGGTCCGGCAGAGTTGAAGGATCGCAGCGCAGCTGGCGCGGCGAGCAAAAGCCGTACTCCGCCGCCGGGACCGCCGCCGCCCGCCGTGGGCGGGCGCTCATGCAGGCGTGGGGCCTCCTCAGGCCTGGCCGCCCGGGTGAGGCCGAGGCATACTACATAGCAGTCAATGCTGCGGCCGCTCATCCAGCCCACACCCCTAAGGGCTCGGGCTCTGCCCATGCTCTCGTAAGCGGGGCGGAGCATGGAGAGGAGGACCGCGCGCGTAGAGTCAAGCTTTTCCGGCGCTCGCGTCGCTCTCCACCTCTGCGGCCTCGGCACGTGACCGCTGGGCCGCCACTTCATCTTCGGCAGCTTGAGCGCGCGCCCGCAACGCCGATGCCTCCGCCTCCAAGGCAGCGGAGGACGCCTCGTGGGAGGCCAGGGAGGCGTGCGACCTCGCCAAAGCATCCACCATGCTGGCCGCCCGCGCCCTCATCGACAGAAGGCCGCCCTGTGCCGCTGAAGGAGCGCTGGTGGTAGCCCCAGCGGCGCCCACCGGCCCCACTCCAGCCAAGCCGGACTTGCTAGAAGCAAAGGCGAGAGACCACCGTTAGCCTTATAATACCAGAACTCCACCAGGACGGTCAAAACAGTAAACTTACCCTCAAGGAGGGTTCCAGATATAAAAGGCCGGTGAGGGTAGGTTGAGCCCGCCCCCCGCCGCTGCTGCGGAGGGACCTGCGTCCATCCGGGGCCTCTTGGGGGCCGACCCCCGAGGGCTCGCCTCTGACAGTCGCTTACCGGCCCTCTCATCACCGCCGCCCACGCTCGCCATCGCACCCTCTCAGGTCTTTTCCGAGGACGGACTCGGAGGACGAAGGGGGCGAAGAAGAGCGAACACTAGGGATGGGGGGAGCTACCCTCACACCCCGCATGCCGTATTTATAGGAGCGGGACGATGCGGTCTAAACGGTTGCCGCCTCGCGTGCCCCGCCGTGCGTCCTGTTGTACCCACGGCCCCACGCGAAGACATGACGCCCATTAAAATCCCACTCCGCATTAAATGGCGGCGGGACAACACGAGGGCGAAAGGACGCCACCTCGCGCGGAGGCGGTGTGACCCTTCAGTTTTCGCCTCGAAACGCACTGGCCACGCGGAGAGGCCACCAAGACCTCGGAATTCACGCTCACTCATGGGAGTCGGTGACCCGATTGGCGTTGGGCCCGCCGCGCGGTAACTCTCTCGACTCGGCGTTCGACCTCACGCCCCTTGATCGCTAGGTCGCTAAGTGACGCTTCGCGGAAGAGTGATTGGCTCACGCTATCACCTAGACGCCAACACCTCGGTCTATGCACGAAAGGCCCTTGCGGTCCCTGAATGCTACGATCGCTCGGGACGACGCACATTGCAAAGGAGAAAATGCAAGCAATGGGACCACGAGATCAACCAACATGCCAAGTTTGGGATGTCCGAAATATGTACAAAAATTACACCACAAAGGTAAAATATCAGATGCCAGCTCCTGGGAGGTCCCCTAACTAGACAGCGGCATCACATCTGAATCGTCGCTACTCCGCAGATCATCGCTTCTGCCCACGTGAAACCGTTTCGCCACCGACCTCGCCGCCGCACTTCACCTCAGCCCGGCCCGCATCACCTGCCGATCCGGTGGCAGTCGCCATTGGATCGAAGCAGACGCCATGGCTGGCAAGGCAAGCCAGCACATATTCCGCCGCCAAGGCGGCGACTTTCCACCCCTCGCGGGCGGAGCGCTCGTTCAGGGCGCGAGGCAGGCCGGACAAGGCGTCCACCGCCACGGTAAGGCCAAATGCGTACTGCGAGGGGAGCATCTGGACGGCCCCTTCAGCTTCACTCCCACCGGCTCCAAGCTCCGGGTGATGCTGTCGAAGGCAGGAACGAGCATGGACGAGAGGTTGTCGCGGGAGGCCTAGCGGTCCTCGTGCATCCTATCGACCTCATCCCCCAAGTCCTTGACGCGTGCCTGCAGTGACGACACGACCTCACGCATCTGAGCGAGCTCCTCCTCTGCGGACTGGGCCCGGGCCCGTTGGTACGCCGCCTCGCTCGAGGGCGGCCGCCCCAGCTATGGAATGCTCGGCGAGACTGCGGCCGCAGAAGTGTGGGATCTGACCAAGCACGCTGCTTCGGCTCCCGCGACGGCAGGCCAGCGGCTCGCGTGAACGCGGAGCCAGAGACGAGGCGAGGAAAGAGCCGGACAAGAACCCGCATCAACAAAACAGGATACCGCTCGCCTCAAGACTCAAAGAAAACTTACTTCTGGAGACGATCCCGGATGCGAAAAATCGACGAGGGCAGGATTATCTCGCCCCTCGCCGCAGCCCTCGATGAGCCGGCTTCAACCCGCACCCTCTTACCGGCCCTCCAATCCTCGCTGGCATCACGCCCCCCGCTCGTCATCTTTCTGTTGAGAGAGGAACTTCGGACAGGCGCCTGGAACACGAGGAGACGGCAAGAAATGGCAGAAATAAACCAGATCCACTCACGCCCTATTTTTATGGGTGATGCAACGCGGTCCGGGCAGGCGCTGCCTCGGGTGAAGCAGTGCACGCGCCATCATTTCCACTGCTCCAACCCGGACGCGATGGCTATTAATTCCCCACTACGCATTTAATACCGATGGGACGCCAGTAGGCAGAAGAATGGCATTCCGAGACAGAAGCCCAATAAAGATAAGGCATTCTACTCTCGGTCTCCTTCACGCTTACCTAGAAATCCAGCGCTGCGTGCCGACCACAACCTAGTCCCCACGCACCGCTCGGGGGCTCGGGGGATAACGCCACTCGCACATTCGCACGGCGCAGTGACCTGATCGGCTGTCAGGTTCCCCCCAGCGGCAACCCTCCTGAGGGATAACGCCACTCGCACATTTGCATCGGCCATGCAGTGACTCGATCTACTGTCAGGTTCCCCAAGCAAGAACCCTCGACCTAAGCGCCACTACCACGCCCTAATGGCTTCTGATCAGCCAGTGGTGCCTCGCGGAAAAAGGAAGTGCCCATACGGGACGACCCGTAGCCGGTCAGGAATATCCCCTTCCCGTCCAAAGTGTGAGTGGACGTTCCCTTTTTGCTCTCAGGGTTTGTTCCCGTCCTCTTTGCGCGTTCCTTGAAAAGTTTAAACACGTCAACCTACGTCCGAACAACCCCCACGGTTTCTAGGGCTATGGTCGCTGAGTACCCACCAGCACAAGGAAGCGCGAAAGGCCAGGTCAAACTTATGGATGGCGCTGAAACGAGCCCCAGTTCATTACACATCAAAGTTTTTACACCTTTAAAAAAGTATCTAACTTCATTCATACTCCCCGTGGAGGACGCTCTGCGGCGATATCTCGTCGGCGATCGCCGGGCATACGGTTCGACTTGGAGCGCGAAGCGTTCGACTTCCTCGTCGGTCCGATTCCCGGCGATCCCGCTACTAATGTTTTCCAGGTCGAGACCGTTGTAGAAGGACATGGTGCGAACAAGCGCGGAGGAGGCCCCGAGTGTGGCGCTTTTGCTCACCGAGCTCTCAACGTGCCCCGGCACACGAGCTAGCTCGGTCGCGAGTGAAATTGTGCTCCGCGTGGCCCGAGCACTTTCGGTCGCGATACTTTGCCGACCTTCCCTAGGGCTGCCCGGCTCGGCGCAGCACCGGACCGGCCGCCCTCCGCCGCCGCAAGACCGTCTCGCCGCCTTCACAAAGAATTGCCGCATCACGCTCTTCCACCGCCAATCTCCGTGCCTCCGCAACGCCGCTGAGACTCTTCTGCAACTCTGAAGATCGAAGCAGTGTCAGAAAGCGCACCCGACGGACGACGTTCGTAAAATTAACCAAAATATCGATTTCTCACCAGCTGCGGAGCTCGTCATAGCCTCAAGCCTGGCCCGGGTCTCCCCATCAAGTTTTTTCGCCGCGGCCGCCTCCTCCCAAGCGGCGTCCCTGGCACTGCCGACCTCCACCAGGAAGGACTCAAGCTCGGACACCCTCGCCCTCAAAGACTGGTTCGTCAGGCATTCCTCTTGCAGGACCTGAGCGATCTGGCCCAGTTCCCGGCGGGCCTCCTCCACCTCCGACCGCTCGCGCATCGCGACCTCCGAGCCTCGCGCAGTTCGGAGTTCAGCTGGTCGCGACCCTCTTCAGCAGCCGTCCTCCGGCCGTGCAGGCGCCGAAGGAGCTTTGACTTGTCCTCCGACCGCTCCCGCAGGCGCTGCAAAACCAACATCCCGTCAGCTCACGGAAAAATCTGTCAAAAATATAGAGATGGGAAGTCCCTGAGCACGACTCACCGCGCTGACCGGATCAACTCCCCCAGTAACGGCGTCCAGCACCCTTCCGGAGGATCCAAGGAGATGATCCAGGTCTGCCCTGATCCGGTCCATCTCATCCTTGACCAGCCAAGAGCCATCCCGCAGGAGTTCCCATTCCCCTATCTCAGCTTCATCATCTAAAACATCTGGCGGCCGACGGAGGTCATCGCTTTGGCCGTGTTAGTGGGCAGGAGTGGCCGAGGGATTCCGATGGTCACTTCAGCGACTTCGCGATGGTGGGTCGCCTGCCACCACCGGCTCACCACCCAAGAATCGTTTGGGCCACCCCCTCCGGAGAACCCGGCGGCGGCGAAGCGCCGCCTAAGCGCTAAAACGCCCGATGCCGGTGACCCTCCCGCAACCGGCGGAAGACTCTTCCTTCGTCGGCCCCGATCGCGGGCGCCAGATCACTAACGGTCGCTAAGGGCTCGGCGTCCGTCGACCATCGTTAACAACTGGCTGCCTCGGAACAACGACCGGTGCGTCGGCGCCACAGTAACGCCGCGGCGGCGCTGTTTCGCCACTCGCTCAGCATCGGTGGCGCCCGCCGACTCCGCCAATAGCGAGCGCCCGTCGCTCGGCGCAGCGCCGCCCAAATCATTGTCGCCATTAAACTTTCCCCCGTAAAGGTCTGGCGGCGGCAAGCGGTAGTGACTTCGATAAAGCTAGCACGGCGTGACCCGGGGGCAAAAAGCACTAACCGCATTGAACGGGTGCTTTAGCGACCACGCCCTCCTCATGGCCTCCCTAAGCGGGCGTCGCCCTCCATTCCCCGCCGGGTGCCTCGGTAGGGTGCTATCATTTGGGATGCCACGACGGCAGCGTCCGTATCAGCGCCTTCATCCGAAAAAGCCATCATCGATGGCGATTTCGAAATCCCACGAGCGTCACGGATCGTCGGGGATCTTGCCATTCTTTGAAGAGCGACCCCAAGACCGACCACGGAAAGGATGGTCGAGTCGAAACCTCCCTCGCCCGTCGCGCTCGCCGCTTTCTTGCCTCTTCTCCATCCTCCTTCCCTCCCTCCGCACTTTGCGGGCGGACTCCTGCAGTGCGGCCTTCTCGCGGGCCGCAGCCCTCATCGCCATTTCCACCGGCAGCCACGCCCGGGAAGACGCCCCAGTTAGGCCCTGGAGAGTACGAAAGCACCATTCAGACCAGAGTACAGAGGGTAAAAAGAAAGGGGGAAGGGAAGGACGAAGAAAGAGATAGCCGCCCGAAATTACCAAGTCCGGGGGGTTTTCCGCCGAAAAGGGCTCAGGGGCGCCACCCACTGCCACGGTGGCTCTCCGAATCAAAACGGCGGCCACCCGAGCTTCGACCTCTGCTTCAAGAAGGTCGGAGCGGTCCATCCTCATGGGATCAGACGCTCCCTCATACGCGAACATGGGGTGCGGCCTATCCATGAGAGGCTTGTAACATCCCAATTTTTGAGTCTTAATTAATTATTATTATTTTAATGCAATTTATAATTTTTGTGAATTTTCTGGATTTATTGGATTTTCTGAGATTTATTCAAATCATTTCGAATTAGTATATATGGCTTTTGTTAAGAAATATTTATAAAAAGGAAATTAAAATAAAGTCTGCCAAAAATATTTTATTTGAGTATAGAAGGTCCCAAGTATTTTGGGAAATTTCTTTTTCTCTCGAGGATTGAATCGGATTAGGAAATCGATTCTTGATTCAAGTGCGATTTGGAATTAATGTTATTGCATCGCGTGAACTCCTTCCGTTCCTCCAACACGTGCTCGAAGTTGGACACTAGCCTTAGCGCCAACTTCGGCGGCGAAGCAGAAGTCCTTCCGAAGCGGAGCGCGCAAGACTTAGCTGCGGTGAACCGAATCGAACTCATGCTTGTTGGCGCTGAATTCGGCAAGGACCGAAGCCCTTCCATGCGGGAGAAGCCACGTAGCCGACTCAATCCTTCAGTGTTGGTGCCAAAATCTCGATGGTTCGGAAGTCCGTCTGGCAGGAGAGCGCACGTGGCCGATTCAAATGTGATTGGCGCCGAATTCGGTAGGAGATTTGGAAGCCGTTTCAGGCGAGAAAAGGACGGCTTGGCCGGAAGGCAGCGCGTGGCCGAAATTGGCAAGGACACGGAGTCCGGTCTGGGCGGAAGGTGCATGCACGATCGCTATTTAAATCCCGCGCAAGTGTCGCAAGAACCGAGCGACCGAGCGAAAGAAAAGAAAAGAGACGTGAGCGCGTGAGCCAGTAGCGCCATCGTTCGAGGAATCGCGCGAGGGATAGCAGCGCCGGGTGAGTTCTGAATGCACTATTGAGTTGCCGTTGAGAAGCATCCCGTGTGCCGTAGTTCCACCGGAGCATCGCCAGGGAAGGGGATTGCCGTTGGGATCATCATCTTCTTCGAGTCCGACGAGTTTTCGCACGCGGTCCAGCCATCGCCGATCGGAAGCTTCGTCAGCCGTGGGATCTTAATCGAGCGTACGGAATTCATCCACGTCACTACAGAATCGGTAAGCGTCTTAAATTAAATATCAATTGTTGGATTTAGGTCGAACGATTGATATTAGGCCACGTAGTAGATTTACAGTAACCGTTAGATTGAGTTCATCAGTCTAGATTTCACCACGTCTTGTCCGTATGAGCCGGGGCAGGGAAATTCAGATTTTCTTTATAAAAATAATTTGGAAGGATTTAGAATTTCTAATTCCAGAGTTTAGTTTATTTTCAAAACCTCTAAATGTTATAACCTTTGCATATGAACTCCGATTTGTGTGATTCAAATTCTGAAAGATTTGTAAAATTGAGATCTTTCCAATGGTGGATTTTATTTGAATTTTCGAGTTCATTTGCTACTTGTTCTTGGTGTTTATTTGCTATTTCTCTCGATTCGCGTAGACGTTCAATTGTGTGAGGATTCTGAGAGAGAATTAACAACTCAAGAGCAATCTTCGGAGCAATACCAGGAGCTTAAGCAAGGCAAGTTGTGCTTTGATCATGTTGCACCCATAAATTAGATTGCATGCTATTTTGATTTACCTTATCACTTATTATTTTATGTGTACAAATGATTTCAACATAAGTTTGGGATTAGCTATCGTACCCTTTGAATTACACCCTACCTTGCTAGTTGTATGCCATGATCCACTTGTCACCCTAGGTTGGTTTACTATAGTTGGTTAATAATGAAATCAACATGGATGGTTAGAACGAACTAGAGTGCTTAGCCACGCCACGTCATCACATGTACATGAAAGGTCGATTATTAATTTTGACTAATGGAATATGGAACAATATTATGAATTTGTGTGTCATGTGTGGTCACACGATGAGATTGAGTTGTGGTGGCAATGGATGTCACTTGCAATGATATTGATTTGTTGATGGCACGTGGTGCTTGGTAATCAAGCTGGGGTGGTTATGATTTTGGGCCGGAGCAAGTGGCAAGGCGAGGATGTTGGGTGGGCCTGATGGGCGAGGGTATGTGTATGTCTTGCTTTGATCAAACCATAAGGACACCTTGCGAGCCTTTGACTGAGTCAATCATGCAACCACATGTTCATTATGGGGCGCCTAGTGACTAATTTGCAAAGTCTTAGCTTTAGTACTATCGTGGTGGCGTGAGACCCGTGGTGGTAACCATCCATGCTCGGGGTGGCTCACATGGCGCAAGAGGGGGCCACTGATGTGGTAACCAGTCCCACCAAGGTTGAAACCTCGTGGGTAGTCTTGGATTAAGATGATGCATTGTAAAGGCTTTGTCATGATTCTCTGCAGGCACACCAAAGGAAGTGTGCTAATGGCCAGGCACAAAAGAGATTATCATGTCGTGTGGGTAAAGTGCATAACCTCTGCAGAGTGTACAAACTATTCGGATAGCCGTGCTCACGGTATTGAGCAATGCTCGGGGATTACAGTCAAGGGTTTAGACTTTTGAAAAATAAAACTTGGGAAGGATGGTAGGTTGCCATGGAAGGTTGAATCTTGACTTAGGTTGAGAAAACTTGGTTTATTTGAGAAATACTGAATCTATCTATTACCGTTATTTGTTTTTACTGTCTTTTCAATCTATATACTGTACTTGTTTATAAATGCTTCTTTACTGCAAATGAACCTCTTAGCCTTCCTTTGGAATAAGCCTTGCATATAGTTATGATAGAATTGCATTCTGTGCACAACTTGTTGAGTACGTGTTGGTGTACTCACCCTTGCTTAACAACCAACAACAAGTGGAGGAATCATAAATCGTTATTGGAGGAGGACTTTCGGTGGACGCGTGTCACTAGGCCAATCCTTGTCGATCGCTTTGTGGTGTGCCGATGGGACATTTACGTTTTCTACTGTCTTTCCGCTGCATTTGTCTCATTGGTCTTATTATTGCCTTGTGAGGTTGAATATGGTAAGTGATCATAAGATCGTACACTAGTTATATTCAATAAATAAAGTCTTATTATTCTTATCGTTGTGTATGATATGATGCTTACCGATGTTAAGTTGTGTGCACTAGCGATTGATCCTGGGACTAGTGCGGTAAAACACAGTGGATTCGAATTGGTGAATTCGGGTCCTTACAGAGGTGGTATCAGAGCATACTGACTGTAGGTCTTGGCCCTAGATAGTTGGTCGTCCCTATAGGTCCTTCAAAATTATTTTCTAAAATAAAAGTCCTAAACCTAGAAGAATAATGTGTTCTTAACTTATCTCATTCTTCTATTTCTGTCCTTACCGAAATTCCTTCTTGTCCCTTGCTGAAAATTCTTTTTCTTACCTCTGCTGAATTGAGTTAAAATCTTACCTGAGTTATCTTGAGAAGAAAACAATATACCACACTTTAGGAGATGTCATCAAGTGCCTGCTTTGCTACCATACCGACCATGAAGGAAAGAATCATCAAGCTCATGGAGGAGGGCGGATCAACTAAGTGTATTAAAAGCTAGAAGACTCGATGCTTCAAGTAGCGAGTTGAGACTCATGTGTGGGAGTCGCGTTTCCTAAAGGTAGGAGTGTAAGCCCATGTAGATGGTAGTTTTGTGTGTTTAGGTTGAATTGGTTCTTCATTGATTCTTGAGTGTGCATATATCCGCTGCAAAGCTTTTAAGCTTATATAAGCAGCCATACCAAGTTACTAATATTGATTGCTTAAGTTATTAGGTTAAACCTATCTCCCCTGTGTTAGGCTTCTTTCTCCTTACCTATGCTATTCTCCCTCTCTCACCTAACCCCTGTAAAGTAATCAAGCAGATGGTTCTGATTAGTGATAGCAATAAAGTCATTAAAAGTGAAAACCAACTCAATAGAAACTCCAGGGATGGATTAGTTTTTCAATCGTCACCATCGATAGATTCGTAGAGTTTCAAAGAGTTTTTGGCCGATCAGACTCAATTAATGCAGCAATGATGAAGCAAACACAGAATATGACCAATCAAGCTAATGTCAGTAAAAGCGTCTCGAACTGTTATTAGTGATCCCTGTACTAACTCAAGGTTATTAGAATTCATAAGGACTCATCCACCAACGTTTTAAGTAAATATTTCGCCTTCAGAAGCCGAGAATTGGCTCGAGACTATGGAGAGAAACGCTACCCCTGCACCTTGTTCGAAATCTAGACATTGTTCTAGGAAGTGCTGTGAACCAAACAATTTAGAAGATCGTGCGTGCATTCGCTGTGGAAAAATAGGACATACCACTGACAAGCATGCGATCAATTGCTTTAATTGTGAAGGAAGCCATTCTCCTGGAGAATGTCCTATGAGCGACATCACACGTTACCTTTGTGAAGGACAAGACCATTGCCCACCTCAGTGTCCCTTGGATCCGTTAGTTACTGCCTTGATCCAGCGTCAACGGAAGAATCTACGGACTATAGTTGCTCAAGAATTATCAGTAAGAGAGGGAAGGTTAGTGCCCAAGATACGTCGCTTGGAGAATTAAAAATGCACCCTCCTAAACCTGTCAACCCTAATTAGGAAACCAGTAAGTGGCTATCACCCACAGTAGGTCTCTTGTATGGTGAAGAAGATCGTTTCACTAGGGAATGTGTTGTGAATCAGGAAATAATGAATCACAAGAAAAGTGGCATTGAGTGCTACCACTGTCCAAAAAAAGGGGGGCCATTACGCTAACCGAGATCCACAGGGAAGATAAATATTTCCTATGGCCATGGATATACCGGAAGTTACCTCAGTCCAGTA
This sequence comes from Guadua angustifolia, assembly GCA_036346375.1. NCBI lineage: Eukaryota > Viridiplantae > Streptophyta > Magnoliopsida > Poales > Poaceae > Guadua > Guadua angustifolia. The sequence goes on from CM070502.1 coordinate 36,765,726, forward strand.
CATAACGCCAAGAGTGAGCGGTGAAATTGCAAAAGAAATTTGCCTAGAGAACCAATTGAAGAAAAGGCGTCTAGGTAAAAGATACTGTTCTAATCAACGAATGCTCAAGAAAGAAAGTTCACCCTAGACTCTGCTATATTTGCCACCAATCTGAGCATATTGCCAATAAATGCCCTTAAAGGAAAGCAATCGCATTAGTTCAAGTCAATCCTAACTCCGTCCCTGTCAAAGCCCTAGCGCCAATGCCGAATCAAGGAAGTTAGGAGCCGTGAGTTTACTTAGTGCAATGTCGTAAACCTACCGGTGAAAGTAGGGAGATTAGCGATGAATTCCATGTAAAGGTTCCTTGTCGAAAGAAAAGAATCAGGAATGGTTAATACATTGGTATACGGAGTATTGGAAAGAAGAGCAATAATATAAATTAATGAGTTAGATGTCTCTCTAAGAATAATCTGGTTTAAAGGGTTTGTCTAAAAATGATGCATGTGAAATAGTGGCTAGTTTAGTGGTACCCAGCCTGAGCTTGTTAGTCAGAGGATTGGTCAATTGTCAATAAGTGCTCAGCTGTGCTAGATTTAACTAGGATGTTGAGAGTTCCGTGCTATTGAGTGAGTAGAGTTTCAAGTAAATCATATCGCAAATGGATACTTAGACCTTTGACATTAATCCTGGAATTGGGTGGATGCTCAAACATAAGGCTGTTTTGGTGAAGAGTATATCGATTTAAAACCCTGAAAAGAAGAAGAAGGGAAAATTCAAGCGATGATAGTTCGTGTTAGCCAGCTAATGGATAATAGTGTGAAATTGCCAGTTAGAAGCTGCGCCCGTTGTCAGAGAATACCTTGATATATTTTTTTTAAGAAGTTACCTAGTATGCTGTCATATTGAGAGGTTGAATTCGCGAGTGAATTAGTACTTAGTACAGCACCATAGCGAATAGACCATGTCAAATACCTACTAAGGATTTAGTGAGAAATGGAAAAAAAACATATCGAAGAGTTACCAGGAAAAGTTTTAGAAAGACTTAGTGCGTCACCATAGGAGCTCTTATTTATCAGGAAAAAAATGGAAGATCGGGAGAGCGCGCTGAATTATCCGCTAAATGAAGAAAAGATCGAAGACAAATATCTAATATCAGGATTGAAGAGAGTTGGAATTTCTCTAGGCTAAAGCTTCGCTTTGTCTATCATCAATTAAGGAGTCATGTAAAGGATGTTTATAGGATTGCGTTCTCTACGCAATATGGACAGTATAAGTTTTAGCTATACCTCCTAGATTGACCAATGCCCGCATACTTCATGAACATGATAACTAAGGTATTTAGGGATTACTTGGATAAATTCGTGATTGCCATATAGATGACATTCTAGTATACCCTAAGACAAGAGAAAAACATGCAAAACCTAGAAATGAGTTTTTGCGAGAGCAGCCGTCGTATGCTAAGTTCAAACAAGTGTGATTTCTGGAAGAAGAAGGTGGAATCTCGCTATCCACGCAAGGACTGCTAGAGGAGTTGATGTCAAGTCAAGCACAGTAGAAGTAGCGTTACATTGGGAGCAACCAAAGATCATTACGTAGAGTTGAAGTTCTAGGAATGGCAAGATATTATCGCTGATTCATAGAAGGGTTTTTGACAATAGCCAGACCTCTTATATGATTGTTGAAGAGAAAAGGTTGCATGGACGCCAGGGTGTGAAAAGAATTTCGGAAGTTGAAGAAGCGGTTAATATCAACACCGTGTTAGTATTACCAACAGTAAGGAATAGTTTCGACATATATGTGGATGCTTCTAGGCATGATACGAATAGATGCAAAATGTCAGGGTTGTTGCCTAAGCCATGATGCAATTGAGGCAGCATGAGAGAAGTACCCTACGTATGACTTGGAGTTAGCTATCGTAGTGCACGATTTGGAAATATGGTGTCACTATCTCAATAAAAATGATGCGAATCATAAGATTCCAAATTACATAATTACTCAGATCTTAATATGGAGCGAAGAAAATGGCTGGAAATAATCAAAGATTCTAGTGTTAAAATCCATAGGCATTCTAGCAAGACCAATGTGGTAATCGATATTTGAGTTATGAGGCCACATGCATAATAAGTGATAACAAGCGATCAACTAGGGTTATGCAAAAGAATTCGAGAGGCTGCAATCGGAGATGTTCGATAAAGTTTCATAGTTACCTTGAAAATAAGACCAACATTAGAAGATTAGATCACAGAAAGTTCGAAAAGTGATGAAATATAAAATCAAGTCTAGGAAAGAAGAAGGCTTAGCCAAGAAGCAGAATTTTAAGTGATTAGGATACCATGATGATTAAAGGCTGAACCAATGTGTCAAATAGAAAGGTCCTAAGCAGATTACACTTGAAGAAAACCCATGATTTTAAGTATTTGATTCATTCAAGGAGTGTCAAGTTGTGATGAGGTCTAAAGAAAAAGTATTAGTGGTTTAAAATAAAGAGCGAAGCTATTGGATATGATACTCGAGGTGAGGTGTGTCAGGGAATAAAAGCAATGCATGAGAGACTTAAAGGTTCGTTGCAATCATTGTAGATCCCTGAGTAGGAATGATAAGCAAATCATTAAAAGAATCCCTAGTCACTACAACACGGATAGGCATTGCAAGGCATTTAATTATACCCGACATTTACCTTAAATGCCACCTAATAATAAATTCACGACGTTTATTATAATTAGGGGCGCATACTTAGCTGGCAAAATAAAAAGCGCCGGGTTAGACTTTTCACGGCGTATAGTAGATGCCGGTGTATAGTTAGTAAAGCAAGGCACATATAAAATACCAGAATATACTTTCGGTGGCACTTAATTTGTGTCAGGCCAAGGTTGCTCAGACCCGGCATTTGTAAACACCGTAAATTTGTAAACGCCGGTAACATTAGAGGTGCGCGCGGGAACTAGAAATTTTGGCGCCGAACGGTGCGGGACCAGACTGAAATGAAAAAACGCGTTGCGTTCACCTCACGATCTCTTAAGATCGGTTCTCTTTGTTCACACTATCGCGCAGCCTCTAGCTCCCAAAAGCCTCCTCCTTTTTTTCTCTCTTGGCCACGCCATACGCCTAGACTTCACCTGGACTTGGCCCGGACGGCTCCTACCGCCCTCCCCGTAGCCACGGTGCCTGCTGACCTTCCCAGAACATCCTCCCGATCGCCGGCAATGCACGCCAGCTTCACCCCCACCAGCTGGCGCCGTCCTCCCCACCAAAGACCACGCCCGGCCTCCTCGCCGACGTGATCGCCTGCGTAGCCCCGCCATGATCAGAAATGCTCCCGTGCCACGATCAAAATCTGCGAGCTCGTTCGTGCGGGATCTGGGTAATATTTCCGCTCCCTTGCATAACGCTCTTCCACTAGTTTTTCTTTCGAAATTCACGCTTATTCCAAAGAGCATTGCAACTTCGCTAGCTGAAGGTTTGGTTAATCAGTGACTCTGCAACATAGTTTTTTTTCATGATTTTGAGTGCAAGATGAATTGATCTGAAGGAGCTATCGATTCTTCATTCCCAATTATCTTCAATATTTTCTTTATAGAAGTCATGGCTCATGGGTTGCCATTTGGGAAGAGTGCCTTTGTTTCCTGCATGGGGCCGATTTTGATCCTCCATCAGCGACAGAGCAGAAGATAAATGCATCTGTTTCTTTTGTAGGGAGAAAAGACCATGGCCCCTTTGGCCCTAAAGAAGCTCTGCCTGTGCTATCATTGTCAAATTTTTATGAAAAAAATTTGCGAAAGAGAAAATTTTAAAGTCTATGATGACATGCATTTGAGAACCATGGAGTAACACTAAATTGAATTGGTACCTATAGTGATCCGCTTATTTTTTTTCTCTCCCTGTAACTGTCACCAGGAAAGCGAAGGATGTGATCAAGTCTATAAAGAAGTGTATAAGAAGGGAGTAAGAGTACTCAACTTTATCTGTGTTATGGTGACTACTATATGGAGAAGCGGAGACCTCTTTGTGCCCCGATTCTTCGATCAAATCTGGCGCCTTGTGGTTCTAGATTAATCGCAGGGACACTCTTGTTATACATCGTAGTACTTCTTCACATTTGGGACTTGTAAGAAGAAAGGGAATAGCTGTGCCTTTATGCTCCCGCAAAAGAGAACCGCACAAATCCTTTTAATTTTTTGGTGTATAGCAGGCCCCCATCCATTGCTTTGCTTTAACAAGAGTATAGAAGTACTTAAGATGTTTGCTTGTCTGTGGGGTTAATTGTGTGCTTTTATACATCACGCCTGTATTTTCAAACTCTTTAGGTTAGGTATTCGTATGATTTTTTTTTGACACGAAAGAAATAGTAGGAGATGCTCCTACTGTGATTATATTAGAAAGGTTTAAAAAAATAAATATGTTGGTTTGATATTTTTATAGAAAAGCTCCAGTTTAGAGATAAATTATAGTGAACGGATAGCTCATGTTGATGCCATTTTGAGCCTCTGGAAATTAATATTGCAATTAGATGTAAAATTAACTAGCCTCTTTTTATTCATTTAGTTGATTGATTTTTTTAGTTGCTTGATTTTTTTAGTTGACTACTATCCGATCATGTTTGGCTTGCTGCAAGTCAGACACGAAATCCCTAAGTCCATCCTTGATCTATCCCCTAATCAGGCAATGGTTCATCAAACCCCAACCTAGCATTGGCTAGTCGTAAGCAATTTGTGAGTTAAATTCTTCACTATGAAATGTAACTGTGTAAGCAATTTGTTTGTTAAATCGTGGATTGTGAGTTGTGATCGGTTAAATTCTGCAAGTCCCATCGTGATCTATGCCCATATCATTTAGACATTTTTCATGTACAATTTAATCACTCAACCATCAAATGGGTGTCGCCACATTGTCTGCCCATAGCATTCAAACATTTCTCACAATCAGAAGCATCCATGAAATTCAATTTCTGAACTCATATACACAAATTAGGAAAAAGCTTCCAGAATTTAAATAGTACAACTTATTTTTTACACTTCACAAATCGAGCACACAAAGTGGAAATTGTTGCATACAACTCAGTCCACAATTCATCATCACCTTAACACACAGTTGTATTAATTGTGTATAACTTTCTTATGGATCTGATTTTTCTAACAGGTTGTTCAAAAGGATGGATCCCCACTAAATATGTCTAAACGTGCAATAGGTAATTATTCTAGGACATGTACAACATTAGGTTTACTAATAAACTTGCGGAGTACCATTATATTTACCTTCCCACTTTTTTTTCTTTACTTTTGCGCACTTCACGCAAGTGATTGAATTATGGATGCAATTAGCCTTTTGCTAAAGGAAAGTTCTAATTATAGTGTAGTGCTCGACCTCAAAGTAACTTGGTTTATTTTATGTAGTAATGCCAAGTGGAAGCAAGTTGTATATATCTATGCCTTTTGCTACTAGTTAGGCTATGGTTGGAAAGATTTCTGGATGGACTTTGCACTAAACTATATGTGCTGGATGGATATGTGAGATGTGATGCAATTAGCCTTTTGCTAAAGGAAAGTTCTAATTATAGTGTAGTGCTCTGACCCTTGATATGTAATTCAAGGTACCTTGGTTTATTTTGTGTAGTAATGCCAAGTGGAAGCAAGCTGTATATATCTGTGCCTTTTGCTACTAGTTAGGCTATGGTTGGAAAGATTTCTGGATGGACTTTGCACTAAACTATATGTGCTGGATGGATATATATGTGAGATGTGTTAATCCATGGATTACTATATATATGTGCTAGATGGAATTTGTACTGGACTCTATATGTGTTGGATATGTGAGATGTGTTAATCCATCAATTACTATATAATTGGCTCATTTTGTAGGCTGAATTTGTATTGAACTTTCTCTCTGTGTTAAATGGATGTGAATTTGTACTGAACTATATATGTGCCAGCTGAATTTGTATTGAACTATATATGTGCTGGATGAATATTGATTTTAGATTATGTGCTGGATGTACCTTCAAGACTTGGAAACTGTGAAAAGTTCTATTTAGGAATAGGTGAACCTTATAAGATGAGCCCTAATGACTATTCAAAACTGGGAGATTCTAGCATTAAACCAAGGTCATTTGCACTTGTCTGAATTCCATTTTCTACTTTTGATTGGGGACAAGGTTAAGGTATGATTCTGTGAAAAACAACCTTTGCCCCTTTTCTCTTTGATTTACTTTGTTTTCTCACATTATTGTCTGTCCCCCTATATGTATTTCTTTATAAAGACAACACATAACCTGTAAATTTTAGGTTGTGAATAGAATAAGTCAGCAACTTGTGGAGGAACTCATAGTTGATAATACACCAGAATATTCAAAAGGGATCATTGGACTTTGTAGTCTTTGCATCAAGCTGGACTTTTCTATGCATATGACGAAAATTCTATATTCCGTGTTTAGGACACATTGATATTGCTTTGAGTCATGTAATAAATGCTTCTAGAATTGCTTTGCTAATGCTATCTCTGTTCTAAGTATCTACTTCGATGAGGGTCGTGACATGTGGCAAGTATACTTGGATATGAAGGAATATGTCTTGCTTGCTTTGTCCCATTGCCGTAACTCATTCCAATGAGACCACGCCTATCTAGTGCGGTAATGTTCATACATGTTGATGCATGTGAGCATTTTTGCACAATAATCTGCTCTTTTTGCCCCACATTATTTTCTTCTATATGATGATAAGTTGGGACTTATTTTGAATCTTGTGATGATCGCTGACTTCTGTTCTTGTATAAAAACCTTCTCTTTTGCAGGCTGATGCTGCATTTGTGCAAAAGAGTATTACGTAGCAGCTTCCTTCTATGCAAAGGTGACACCCTTACTGTTAATTGTGTTCCTTAGTAAGGGTGGGGTTATTGCTACCTGACGTATCTTACCATCTATTTGCCCCCTTCACTCCCTCAATTCTTTATGCTTAGGTAAACAGCATTCATGTACAGCAGGGAGCTTTCCTAACTTTCCTTGATCAGAAGTTTGTCACTTCGATCATATGTCCAACCCTGTTGTAAATGGTTGGCTCACATAAAGAATCGCATGTATCCTCGATTTTACCCTGTTCTGCATTATCTTGTATTGTTTCTGTTCTGAATTAGAATTTAGATGGTTCTTTTGTACTTGTAAGGCATGAGATGGCCTTGTGTTTTCTCGTCTGTTTCATTGCATTCTTGATTCATGTGTAAGCCTTTGACCAGGCTGCTCAAAACTTTTGCGCTATGGAAGAGTGGATGAGTGGTGTATTTTGTTGGTTCGAAGGAGCAATTTGAAATTGTTGTTCATCATTACATTCAAAGTTGGTATCATCATATGGGGTATTTATCATTTTAAGAAAGGTGTTAACACAACCGTTGTTGGGCCCGATTGTAGGACACGCGCATCTTGCCAAGTGCTAGCTAATCTTGACATGCTATTTGTTATATCATGTTTGTGCGAGGAATACACGATAGATAACATATCTACTACTACCGCTTTTAGCCTACTCGAGGTCAAAAGGGTGTTGGCAAATAGCACAACCCAACTAGTTACTTTCTACGAAGAATATTCAACATATGTTCTCGGGATGGGCTTGGGCCAAGCCTGGCTACACTTTAAGGTGATCTAGGCCGGGATGAGCTTGCATTCTTGCTCTAATATCTACCATTAAATTCCTTTTATCTATTCTCTTTGAAAAATTGTAGTTTTTAAATCAGTTCTTCTCCGTTTAAAAAATCGAAAAGAAATAGTTATTACACATATTACATCGATGTGTATTTATCTCCAAACTTTCATCTTCTATGGATGTCTCAATGCACATACTTTATTGTAGTACCACTTGCACTTTTTGATGAGAAAGTATCACCGACTTTTTGATGAGAAAGTATCACTTGGAGTTACACACTTACACATGTTTTGTTGAAGCCCATTGCTTCAACCTCGAAGACATTGAATTGTGCGGAAAAATCATATATCAAAATACATGTTTGTATATCTTATATGGAGTATTATTCATCTTTACTTGCAACCCATTGACTTTTGTTGAGGGCTAGCCCTAATATATTTTCATTTAATGTTTCAAAGAAGGAGAATCAAGAAAAGCCTTATTTTCATTTGCAGTATAAATTTGCGCCAGATTTAATCATGTCAAATGCTTATGAGACCGTCGAATCATGGATGATGGCAAGAAACAAGTTGAATCCAGGGAAGCTTATACCAGCAATGATGTGTTATGTGAGCGAACCACATGCCAAGTATGATATGAAAACAGCTTAATATCCATTCTTTTCTCCTACTAGCATACTATATGAGTCTTCCATGTTCTAACAACCTTACTGGCCTACTGCTAAAGGTTTTATCACATCAGGGAACTCTATGAATGTTACATCAAAAAACATCTGTTATATACTTATATTGATGCACTTGCATGCTAAAGGTTTGGTTGTTGTTTTGTTTTGATGCACTTGCTGAGTCTTGTGACTCACCCTTGTTGTTTTATGTTTTTTTTGTAGGTGTTATGAAAGCGGCATGTGGGAAAGGTTGACTGCCAAGATATTGCACCACAAACTACTACACCAGTGATTGCCTGGAGCTTCCAGCCTTTGCCTCTAGTTGAAGAATATATACAAAATCAATTGCAACTAGTTGAAGAATGGTTAGGCAGATAAGCATTTAGATTGTAATTTATCAGTAACATTTTTCTACTTTTATGGGTGTGTTCTTGGCATGATGACGAGAAATTTATTTCACCCCCTTTGTATTAAAGTTTTTGTGATATATTACTTTTGATATTTGAGATTGGTTGGCTCGATTGAATTTCATAACAAATGTTGAATTCAAGAATGGCTGAGTGTTGTATGGGCTATTAATTGTGTTATTCCCTGTTGATTATATTGAATTGGGATAATTTGATAAGTGCCACCTTTGCTCTAAGATAGCATATAATAAATGCCGTACTAGACCATTCCCGGCATTTGATATGTGCCATCAGTAGGCAACCCCGACATTTATTATATGCTGGCTTAACGCTATTCCCGGCATCTAATATGTGCCAGGGTAACCCTATTCTCGGCATTTGTTATGTGCCGTAGATAGCCAACCTCGGCATCTAATATGTGCCAGAGTAACTCTATTCTCGGCATTTGTTATGTGCCGTAGATAGCCAATCCCGGCATTTAATATGTGCCAGGGTAACTCTATTCCCGGCATTTGTTATGTGCCGTAGATAGTCAACCCCGGCATTTAATATGTGCCAGGGTAACTCTATTCCCAGCATTTGTTATGTGCCGTAGATAGCCAATATCCCGGCATTTAATATGTGCCAAGGTAACTCTATTCCCGGCATTTGTTATGTGCCGTAGATAGCCAACCCCGGCATTTATTATGTGCCGAGCTAGATAAACGCCGAGGATTACTTTTCCCCGACGACGTTTTCCTTGACGGCCAATAAACGCCGGGGAAAGTGTTTTGGGGGCATTTAGACACTTATAGCGGCACATATAAGCGCCGTTAGTGGCTTACTGTGTTGTAGTGAGTGTAAGTTGACCAAACAAGATATGATTTCGTATGAAGCATCATGGATTGTGCTACCAAAGTTGCTCGTTCCATACCACTAAAAACTACGTATTTAAAAGGTCGTTTGATAGATCTGTATATGTCAGGGATTTAGTAACTGCATAGGTGCCCAAGAAGATTGCGTCCGATAGAGGCATCCAATTTATCTCGAGGGTTTAGAACAAGTTACATGAAGCAATGATAACTCGCTTGAATTTCAGTACAGTTATCACCCGCATACCGATAGTCAATCAGAAAGAGTTAATCCAAATTTTGGAAGATATGTTGAGAGTTTGTACGTTAGCTTACGCTACATCCCGGGATAAATGCTTGCCATATGTAGAGTTCCGTTATAACAAAAGCTATCAATTAGTTTGCAAATGTCACCATCCGAAGCCTATATGGTCGTGCTTTTCGTGCCTCGTTAAATTGGGATGAAATGGGGAAGTGTTCGGTATTTGGGCCTGAGTTGCTTAGAGAGGCTGAGGAGCAAGTCGCCTTGATCAGAGAAAGATTGAGAACAGCACAATCGAGGCAGAAGAGTTATGCTGATAATCGTCGTCGTGAAATAAGCTTCGAACCTAATGATTTTGTATATCTCAAAGTAACTCCCTTGAAAGGTGTGAAAAGGTTCAACGTTAAAGGAAAACTCGCACCTAGATATGTTGGACCATTTAAAATTCTGAGCCGCCGAGGAGAGGTTGCGTATCAGTTGGAGTTGCCACAGTCATTAGCAGGAGTCCACAATGTGTTCCATGTGTCCCAGCTCAAGAAATGTCTTAGAGTGCCAGCGGAGCAAATGCCATTGCAAGCCATCGAATTGCAAGAGGACTTGACTTATAAAGAGCAGCCTATTAAGATTTTGGATGTAATGGAGCGCAGGACCAGAAATAAGTCTACTCGCTTCTGTAGAGTCCAATGGAGTAACCATTCCGAAAATGAAGCAACCTGGGAGTGTGAGAAAGATCTCAAGGCGGAATTCTTAACCTATTCTCTAGTTAAATTTCTAAATCTCGGGACGAGATTCCGTTAAGGGGGGTTTGTAACATCCCAATTTTGAGTCTTAATTAATTATTATTATTTTAATGCAATTTATAATTTTTGTGAATTTTCTGGATTTATTGGATTTTCTAAGATTTATTTAAATCATTTCAATTAGTATATATGGCTTTTGTTAAGAAATATTTATAAAAGGAAATTAAAATAAAGTCTGCCCAAAAATATTTTATTTGAGTATAGAAGGTCCCAAGTATTTTTGGGAAATTTCTTTTTCTCCGGGATTGAATCGGATTAGGAAATCGATTTTCGAACGGCGATTTGGAATTAATGTTCACGATGCGAACTCCTTCCGCTCCTCCAACACGTGCTTGAGTTGACACTAGCCTTGGCGCCAACTTCGCAGGAAACGGAAGTCCTTCCGGCGGGAGCGCAAAGAACGCTGCGGGTTGAACCGAATCGAACTCATGCTACCAAGGCCGAATTCGGCAAGGACCAAGCCCTTCCATGCGGAGAAGCCACGAGTCGACTCAATCCTCCAATACCGGCGCCAAAATCTCGATGGTTCGAAGTCCGTCCTACAGAGAGCGCACGGGGCGATTCAAATGTGATTGGCGCCGAATTCGGTAGGAGATTTGGAAGCCATTTCAGGCGAGAAAAGGACGGCTTGGCCGGAAGGCAGCGCGTGGCCGAAGTTGGCAAGGACACGGAATCCGGTCTGGGCGGAAGGTGCATGCACGATCGCTATTTAAATCCCGCGCAAGTGTCACAAGAACCGAGCGACCGAGCGAAAGAAAAGAAAAGAGACGTGAGCGCGTGAGCCGGTAGCGCCGTCGTTTGAGGAATCGCGTGAGGGACAGCAGCGCCGGGCGAGTTCTAAACGCACTACCGAGTTGCCGCCGAGAAGCATCCCGTGTGCCGTAGTTCCACCGGAGCATCGCCAGGGAAGGGGATTGCCGTTGGGATCGTCGTTCTTCGAAGTCTCGGCGAAGCCAGACGCGTCCAGCCCATCGCCGACGGGCGCTTCGTCACCAGCGGGATCTTAATCGATGCGACGAATTCATCCACGCTACTACTGAAATCGATGGCGTCTTAGATTAAATATCAAGCTGTTGGATTTAGGTCGAACAATTGATATTAGGCCACGTAATAGAATTCTGATACTTAGATTAGATTGAGTTCATCGGTCTAGATTTCTACGTCTTGTCCGTCTGAGCTGGGGAAATCGGATTTTCTTTATAAAAATAATTGGAAGGATTTAGAATTTCTAATTCGAGTTTAGTTTATTTTCAAAACCTCTAAATATTATAACCTTTGCATATGAACTCCGATTTGGGTGATTGAATTCGAAAGATTTGTAAAATTGAGATCTTTCCAATGGTGGATTTTATTTGAATTTTCGAGTTCATTTGCTACTTGTTCTTGGTGTTTATTTGCTATTTCTCTCGATTAGCGTGAGCGTTGGTTGTCGAGGTTAGGAGAATTAACAACTCAAGAGCAATTTTGAGAACAATACCGGAGCTTAAGCAAGGCAAGTTGTGCTTTGATCATGTTGCACCCATAAATTAGATTGCATGCTATTTTGATTTACCTTATCACATGTTATTTTATGTGTATAAATGATTTCAACATAAGTTTGGGATTAGCTATCTGCCCTTTGAATTACACCCTACCTTGCTAGTTGTATGCCATGATCCACTTGTCACCCTAGGTTGGTTTACTATAGTTGGTTAATAATGAAATCAACATGGATGGTTAGAACGAACTAGAGTGCTTAGCCAGCCACGTCATCACATGTACATGAAAGGTCGATTATTAATTTTGACTAATGGAATATGGAACAATATTATGAATTTGTGTGTCATGTGTGGTCACACGATGAGATTGAGTTGTGGTGGCAATGGATGTCACGTGATATTGATTTGTTGATGGCACGTGGTGCTTGGTAATCAAGCTGGGGTGGTTATGATTTTGGGTCGAGCAAGTGGCAAGGGCAGGATGCGGTGGTGGGCCGATGGGCGGAGGGTATGTGTATGTCTTGCTTTGATCAAACCATAAGGACACCTTGCAGCCTTTGACTGAGTCAATCATGTAACCACATTCATTATGGGGCAGCCTAGGTGACTAATTTGCAAAGTCTTAGCTTTAGTACTATCGTGGTGGCGTGAGACCCGGTGGTGGTAACTAGTCCATGCTCGGGTGGCTCACATGGCGCAAGAGGGGGCCTGGATGTGCTAACCGGTCCCACGTGTTGAAACCTCATCGGGTAATCTTGGGTTAAGATGATGCATTGTAAAGGCACTACAGAACACCCTTTAACAACGGATACATAGCAACACATGATGTCATGTGTTGCAAGCAACAGGTGGCAACGCTTGCAAAGCGTTGCAAGCATCATCCGTTAGCGTTAGGGCGATGTGTATATTCTCGATACCCATCGCTAATTAACCGCCCTTCCATATCTCATCTCCCCACGCACGGCGGGGTGAAAATGGGTCGGGTAATACCCGAGCCAGATATCTGATCCGATGAAAATTTTACCGAAAATTCAGATCACGGATCGGGTATTTTTTTGTCGAGTCGGATACGGGTAATTACTCGGATACTTTTGTTTCGGATATGGGTCGGATCACGGGACAGCAGATACCAGTAAATAGGGTGAAAATGGGTCGGTAATACCGACCGTATCGATCCGACAAAATTTTTCCTGAAAATTCAGATCTGAATCTGGTATTTTTTGTCGGGTCGATCACGGGTAATTACTCGGATACTTTTGTTTGGATCTGGTCGGATACTGGGACAGCGATACCGATAAATACCCGGATTTTCGGGTTGAATCTGGTACCAGATAATACTAAAATCGAATTATCCGGTTCATGGCCCAAGCCAACAATTGCTTGCCCACATCGCTCTCTGGACCGTCGATCTCGTGCTCCAGGCGTTTCCGCATCAAATCCCCACCCCAAAACCTCGAATCCTGCCTTCTAAACCCTAGCCACCACCGTCTCTCCTACTTCCCTCCCCCATGAGTCGAGCTCCATTTGGTTGGGAGCCGAGCGAGCGGAGGCATCCCACCATCGAGCCCTAGTCCTCTCGGCCACCTCTGCGCCACTGCTGCCGCCGCGTCGGTCCTCCCGCCACGCGCCCCACATCCGCCTCTTCTCTCCTCATCATGCGATTGGAGGGAGTGGAGATCCCATCGCCCGAACCGATTCGTTTCTTTGGTAATCTCCTCGCCTTTCTTGGGTTGATTTCGCTTTGCCCTAATCTCTTCCTCGAAAAAAAGATTTGCCCTAGTTTGTTCTGTTCTTTGATGTGAGCGACGAATCCAAAATTTTCCCCTAGCATTTTGTACTATACTGCATTGTATTGTATATAGCATTTCACAAACTCCAAATGTTATATGAATTGGTAGTAAGTGTTTTATCTGCATGCACTTGATGCGATCTTGTGCGATGAGTGCGTAAGTGCCATTTGGGAGGCCTGATTATGTCATGAGGTATTCTTGATCGATGAGCAGCAAACCGAGTATACCGAAATTCCACTAGCGATTAGCACGGGTTCGAACATCTTTTCGGACATGTTGCGTTTTTATGAAAGATAATGAGCAGTAGTCAAAGTGATCTATCCAAATATCTTTAATAACTTGTGAGCGATCGAGTCGACTTAGTGTGCTAGTATATTGAGTTTGGACCACAAAGTCGCAGTTTGTCCAGTGAGAGCAACACTAGCTACTAATTGTATTTTTATTTGACAAACAAAATAGAAAAATAATCAAACATATGCAAAGAGTGTAGCAATTCAAGCTTCAAAGCTTAATTTCAACAATTTCTTTTCTCCCTCGGATCGTTTCTTGAACAAATAAGCGGGTGGAATTATATAGCTTTCGCCAAATGAACCATATGACTATCCTTTGTCAAGCCGCACATGAATATATTGCATCATTTCCTACGGCTTGTTGAGTACGCTTTGTACTCACGGCTTTATGCCCATGTTGTTCGATTCTTGCCGAGGAAGGACCGTAATGAGTATCAAGAGGAGGAGTACTATGAAGACTACGTCGACTAGGAAGGCGTTCCCGCACGATTTTCGTGGCATGTCGAATGGCCCAAGTTATTTTATTTCCGCCGCGATTTAATTGTTTCTTAAGCCAAGAGGCATTGATGTATGAACCTTGACTATAAGGTCGTTTGCTTTATTCAATAATAATTTGCTTCTTCTTAGTTATTTCGATGTATGGAATGATATGTCATCTATGTTTCCACTTGTGGTACTAGCGTGATCTCGACTAGTGTCAGATACACAGAGGGTTTCGATTTGCATATCCGGGTCCCGATAAAGAAGCGTCTTAGATTAAATATCAACTGTTGGATTTAGGTCGAACAATTGATATTAGGCCACGAGTAGATTTCTGAGAACAGTTAGATTGAGTTCATCGATCTAGATTTCACCACGTCTTGTCCGCATGCAGCCAAGGGAAATTCGGATTTTCTTTATAAAAATAATTCGGAAGGATTTAGAATTTCTAATTCCAGAGTTTAGTTTATTTTCAAAACCTCTAAATATTATAACCTTTGCATATGAACTCCGATTTGGGTGATTCGAATTCCGAAAGATTTGTAAAATTGAGATCTTTCCAATGGTGGATTTTATTTGAATTTTCGAGTTCATTTGCTACTTGTTCTTGGTGTTTATTTGCTATTTCTCTCGATTCGCGTAGACGTTCAGTTGTGCGAGGGTTCCGGAGAGAGAATTAACAACTCAAGAGCAATTTTCAGAGCAATACCAGGAGCTTAAGCAAGGCAAGTTGTGCTTTGATCATGTTGCACCCATAAATTAGATTGCATGCTATTTTGATTTACCTTATCACATGTTATTTTATGTGTATAAATGATTTCAACATAAGTTTGGGATTAGCTATCGTACCCTTTGAATTACACCCTACCTTGCTAGTTGTATGCCATGATCCACTTGTCACCCTAGGTTGGTTTACTATAGTTGGTTAATAATGAAATCAACATGGATGGTTAGAACGAACTAGAGTGCTTAGCCACGCCACGTCATCACATGTACATGAAAGGTCGATTATTAATTTTGACTAATGGAATATGGAACAATATTATGAATTTGTGTGTCATGTGTGGTCACACGATGAGATTGAGTTGTGGTGGCAATGGATGTCACGCAGCGATATTGATTTGTTGATGGCACGTGGTGCTTGGTAATCAACTGGGGTGGTTATGATTTTGGGTCGGAGCAAGTGGCAAGGGCAGGATGTTGTGGTGGGCCCGATGGGCGAGGGTATGTGTATGTCTTGCTTTGATCAAACCATAAGGACACCTTGCAGCCTTTGACTGAGTCAATCATGTAACCACATGTCTGTTATGGGGCAGCCTAGGTGACTAATTTGCAAAGTCTTAGCTTTAGTACTATCGTGGTGGCGTGAGACCCGGGTGGTGGTAACTAGTCCATGCTCGGGGTGGCTCACATGGCGCAAGAGGGGGGCCCTGGATGTGCTAACCAGTCCTACCAGTGTTGAAACCTCATCGGGTAGTACTGGGTTAAGATGATGCATTGTAAAGGCACTACAACAGGAACACCCCTTTAACAACGGATACATAGCAACACATGATGTCATGTGTTGCAAGCAACAGGGTGGCAACGCTTGCAAAGCGTTGCAAGCATCATCCGTTAGACAGTTAGGACGATGTGTATATTCTCTGATACCCATTTGCTAATTAACCGCCCCTTCCATATCTCATCTCCCCACGCACGGCCAGGGGTGAAAATGGGTCGGGTAATACCCGACCCGTATCTGGATCCGATGAAAATTTTACCCGAAAATTCAGATACGGATACGGGTATTTTTTTTGTCGAGTCGGATACGGGTAATTACTCGGATACTTTTGTTTCGGATATGGGTCGGATACGGGACAGCAGATACCCGGTAAATAGGGGTGAAAATGGGTCGGGTAATACCCGACCCGTATCCGGATCCGACAAAAAATTTTCCTGAAAATTCAGATACAGATACGGGTATTTTTTTGTCGGGTCAGATACGGGTAATTACTCGGATACTTTTGTTTCGGATACGGGTCGGATACGGGACAGCAGATAATCCGATAAATACCCGATTTTCGGGTTGATCTGGTACCAGATAATACTAAAATCGAATTATCCGGTTCATGGCCCAAGCCCAACAAATTGCTGTGACCCATCGCTCTCTGGACCGTCGATCTCGTGCTCCCATTGGACGCGCTTTCGCGTGATCAAATCCCCACCCCAAAACCTCGAATCCGCCTTCTAAACCCTAGCCACCACCGTCTCTCCTACTTCCTCTCCTCCACGAGTCGAGCTCCATTTGGTTGGGAGCCGAGCGAGCGGAGGCATCCCACCTCGAGCCCTAGTCCTCTCGGCCACCTTCGCCGCTGGCCTGCCGCCACCGACCGCGTCGTCCTCCGCCGACGCGCCCCCCACATCCGCCTCTTCTCTCCTCATAAATGCGATTGAGGGAGTGGAGATCCACATCTGCCCGAACCGATTCGTTTTGTTGGTAATCTCCTCGCCTTTCTTGGGTTGATTTCGCTTTGCCCTAATCTCTTCCTCGAAAAAAAGATTTGCCCTAGTTTGTTCTGTTCTTTGATGTGAGCGACCGAATCCAAATTTTTCCCCTAGCATTTTGTACTGTACTGCATTGTATTGTATATAGCATTTCACAAACTCCAAATGTTATATGAATTGGTAGTAAGTGTTTTCTCCTGCAACTTGCACTTGATGCGATCTTGTGCGATGAGTGCGTAAGTGCCATTTGGGAGGCGCAGATTGTAATCACCGAGGTATTATTGATCGATGAAGCAAACCGAGTATACGAAATTCCACTAGCGATTAGCACCGAGTTCGAACATCTTTTCGGACATGTTGCGTTTTTATGAAAGATAATGAGCAATAGTCAAAGTGATCTATCCAAATATCTTTAATAACTTGTGAGCGATCGAGTCGACTTAGTGTGCTAGTATATTGAGTTTGAGACCACAAAGTCGAGACGGTTTGTCCAAAGGAGAGCAACAGCTAGCTACTAATTGTATTTTTATTTGACAAACAAAATAGAAAAATAATCAAACATATGCAAAGAGTGTAGCAATTCAAGCTTCAAAGCTTAATTTCAACAATTTCTTTTCTCCCTCAGATGCAGTTTCTTGAACAAATAAACGGGTGGAATTATATAGCTTTCTGCTCTGGCACGCAGGATGGACCTATAGCCACTTTTTCTAAATGCTTTCCATGTTCACAGGGGTCAGTGGAGGTTTGAGGTCTAAATCTCTCTGAAGAGTTGAAGCATGTGCATCAATCTCTTATCTAGTGCAACTCACCGAGTCGTTACCGAATATTTTGATTCCAATAAAAAATCTCCACCCCAGGGGACCATGGCTTAAGTTCATTGTAAAACTCACTAAATCTAAGCAATACATTACTAGCACCCTGCAATTAATTTATCAGACCTAAGTTTCCTAGGGAAAATTAAAGCAAAAGAACTAACATTTCAGTTTCCCCACCCGTGAATGCAGTTGTCTATAATTATTCATTAGTTTCTCTCATCCTAGGCATAACTTGCATTATTCTTTGGTACTAGTTTACTGGAAGTCTGGAAAACTTCATCACAAACTTAACTACTGAGTTCACAACTCACAAGATTGCAAGAACCATTCTATTTACATATGTTAATTGAAGCATATGAGTAAACATTAAGAGGAACACACTTACCAGGTTGCGGGATATCAAGAATCTGCTCCTTTTGAAGGCTCTTGGTTTATGCATAATCTATCTTCTGCTCTGTGCATTTGTTTACAAGTTTTAACACTGTTCATAATTTGCTTTGCAGCTCTCTGTTACTATTGGTATATTGCTCGCCTACTTGTTAGGCATGTTTGTTCCCTGGAGAATTCTTGCTGTTCTTGGTAAGATGGACATATTAGTGTGTGCTATTATGTTCACCTGTTGGTTTACTATGATAGAAAATGTGCCCTTGGTCCATATCGGTTTGGCTTGTTTTGTCCTAACTCTTTTTCGATACTTTCACATTTATTAGGCATTTTACCTTGCTCGATCCGATACTGGATTGTTCTTTATCCTGAGTCACCAAGGTGGTGGTAAGTGTTCGATGTGTTGCATTATCTCGTGTTAATGTTAACAGCAGGATCTAAATTGAACAGATTTTTGTATCAGGCAAAAATGGGAAAGATGGAGGATTTTGAATCTTCACTGCAAATCCTGCAAAGTGGTGTCAATGGCATTCTATTTTATGCTGCAAGTATCTTCAAAGCTGCTGGTATTGATGTTGGGGGAAGTTTTCAACTGATAGATAGGTGGTGGATTAGTGATAAGAAAAAAGTTATCAATATTATTTATGCTGTTGTTCTTTGGTCTATATGGAAGATTAGAAATTATTTTCATTTCCAGAGAATGAAATGGCTTGGCATGCAGGTTATTTAGCACAGGACTTCAAAAAGGAATGCTTAGGAATTGATGCTAAAGATGCTAAACAAAGAGTATTGAGAAAAGCTGATTTCATCAATTGGGAAGACTGAAGGGTAGGAAGGCATCTTGATCGACTGAAAGGAAGCTTCGAGAATTGGCGGTAAGTAGCAGTTATGTTTTGTAACGCTTTATTTGAAAACTAATGCATGCTATGGAGGCTGCAAAAACATGGAGACATAGGCGAAAGTCCTATAGCATGGCCTTCAACTTGTGTATGATATTTCCCGATCTCCATAAGATTTATTCCTCCTTAACATTGCATCATATTAAAGTATTCAATTTCATTTGTAGATTGAGAAGATAAATAGTTGAAAAAAATCAATGACATGTTGGACTGAGATGGAGAATGGAGGCCTGCCACACGTTGGACCGAGATGGAGAACGACGACCTGGTGGCATTCTAAGATGGTTCCGATGTTTATATATATTTTTTCATTACAATCTTTGTTCTGAACAAAATTATGACTGCACTTATGAGGATGTTACTCATTGTAATGCAACAATTTATTTATAATACACAACAATGTTTGCTTATTTGCCATGTGTGGGTCCATAATGGTCTTCAAATTTTCAATTCCATTGCATATGCGTTTTAACTATAATTGGCGCCAAATTATATTATTTAATAATATTTTTCATCGCTTGGTTTATTCCTTGCAATGCATATAAGCGTTGCCACAATTCAAATCTATATGTTGCAGCAGACTCTGAAGTCATTCGTCCATAGGTAGTATCAACATATGTAGCGTTGCGTAACCACTCAATATCCGTTCTTTGCTAGCAGCGGTTAATTCTAGGCCTTACCAACGCATATATAAGTATTGCAATAGACCTTAGCAACGGCAGCATAGGCAACGCATAATAATGCGTTGGTATAGACCCTAGCAACGCATATACAGACTTTTAGCAACACATATATGCATTGCAAAAAGGGGTGTCCTTTTGTAGTGAGGCTTTGTCATGATTCTCTGCCGGCACACCAAAGGAAGTGTGCTAATGGCCAGGCACAAAAGAGATTATCATGTCGTGTGGGTAAAGTGCATAACCTCTGCAGAGTGTACAAACTATTCGGATAGCCGTGCTCATGGTATTGAGCAATGCTCGGGGATTACAGTCAAGGGTTTAGACTTTTGAAAAATAAAACTTGGGAAGGATGGCAGGTTGCCATGGAAGGTTGAATCTTGGCTTAGGTTGAGAAAACTTGGTTTATTTGAGAAATGCTGAATCTATCTATTACTGTTATTTGTTTTTACTGTCTTTTCAATCTATATACTGTACTTGTTTATAAATGCTGCTTTACTGCAAATGAACCTCTTAGCCTTCCTTTGGAATAAGCCTTGCATATAGTTATGATAGAATTGCATTCTGTGCACAACTTGTTGAGTACGTGTTGGTGTACTCACCCTTGCTTAACAACCAACAACAGTGGAGGAATCATCGTCGTTATTGGAGGAAGACTTTCAGGTGGACGCGTGTCACTAGGCCAATCCTTGTCAATCGCCTGTGGTGTGCTGATGGGACATCTACGTTTTCTCTTGTCTTCCATTGCATTTGTCTCATTGGTCTTACTATTGCCTTGTGAGGCTGAATATGGTAAGTGATCATAAGATCGTACACTAGTTATATTCAATAAATAAAGTCTTATTATTCTTATCGTTGTGTATGATATGATGCTTACCGATGTTAAGCTGTGTGCACTAGCGATTGATCCTGGGACTAGTGCGGTAAAACACAGTGGATTCGAATTGGTGAATTCGGGTCCTTACAAGGCTGCACGCGTCTCGCCATGAACGCGCGAACGACGACCTCACCGGTCAAGCCTCGCCTCCTCTTATCCTTGATTCACTCAAGAATCACCTCCATTTTCCTCTTCTCCCTCTCGTCGGGACCCCAGTTCCACTCCGGCGCCGCCTCAGGACACTGACCGGTGAAGGCCGGGGCGCTATTCCCCAAGTTCCGGGCATAGAACCACTCAGAATGCCATCCCCGGTTTGATGTAGGTAGCTTCACCTCAATATACTCCGCCGCGCGGTTGGAGCGCAGTTGGATGGCGGCGCCGCCGATTGGCGCTAGTGATGCGTCGGCCGACTGCTTGTTCTTCCACGACCGTACTTGGAAGAAGTACCTCCAGAGGGCCCAATGAGGCTCAATCCCCAAAAATGCCTCACGCAAAGTAATGAAGACCGCCATGTGAAGCACACTGTTGGTATTCAGATGATGTACCTCCACCTTGTAATAATGGAGGAGCCCGTGAACGAACGAATGAAGAGGGAGTCCCAACCCGCGTTCAAAGAATGACGCGGACACGACGACCTCATCACCCCTCGGGTCTGGGACCACGGCCCCTGTCGACACCCTCCACTGCGAGACATCCCACGGAGGGAGGAACCGCTTCTTTTCTAAGCCAAGCGCGCGGGTGGGAAGGATAGAGCACTCCGGCCACGACATCTCCGACGAAGTCAGCGAACAAGAAAGGGGTGGAGGCGAGGAACTTTTTCCCTGAATCCTTTCCTCTTTTCTTCTCTCTGGTTTTTTTTTTTTTTCTTTTGCAGGCGAAGCAAAGGAAATGGGGGCAGGATCCGTCCTGCCGACTCCCCCGACGAACCTATAAAGGCCCAATCGGACGCCGACCGGACAAGCGTCGGCCAGACAAACAAACGCCTCAAGCGAAACGACGTGCGCATCATTCTCCCGACCACCACACCGGTCCAACGGTACGCCGCTTCGATTCCCGACCCCCTGTGCATTCAATCCTGACAGGGTAGCAGCTAGGCGAAAGGACCATGCATCGAGCAACGCGCCGCGCGACCCCTCGAGGGTGAACCACCCCGTAACAGGCAAAGGGCCCACCAGGCCGCTACGGGCTCGAGAGCCACCAAAAAAGGCTCAACAAACTCACGCCTAGGGCCCAGTCAGAACGTTGTGGGTTCCGAAGGCCTAATCCACCAAGTGGACTCAAACGCCGCCCCAACGGAAAATCGAGCAAGGGACGAGAATGAGGGCGAGCCCCCAGCGGGGCCTCTAGTTGGGACGGCGGACAACCCAATCGCTCCGAATCGTGTCCGAGACCATACTTCACACTCTCCCGCAGAGCCCATCGATGGGTGGCAGCCCGCTGCGCTCCGGGCTGGCGAATGGCCCGGGGTCCGATACGGGATCGAGTAAAGAAAGGTTCTCATAGGTCGCCCCCAGAGGGCCGGGCGCCCACGCCGGGATAACGCTCGCTCGGAATGATCCCTATTTCTGGGGAATCACCAGGGCCCACTCGGATTACCCGTTATTAGCTCGCGCGAGCACGGCGTTCAAACCGACGTATGGTAAACGCGCGGCGGCTCACCCCCTCCAGGTCCCACACCTGCGGACGGGGCGTACGTATGGGACAGACAACGGCCACTCCTCACAGACAGCCGCGCCGGGCAAGGGCACGGACGGACAATCTCCGCCCAGCTCCGATTCAAACCCAGCTTTGCGGGCATGTCTAGGATGCGGCATAAAACGGGCACCCGGACGTCGGAACCTTGAGTAAGGCGCCCACCGCCGCCGCTTATAGCGAGCCAAGGTAACGCCGAGGTCGCTTATGCTCGGTTAACCCCAACCGGTCTCCGACCGGGGCTCGGGGCTCCATCCACCGATGCGCCGCGCCACCCGATCAAAACGTCGAATCGATCGGCGGCAAGCATCAAAATGGCTGCCGATTTGCTCAAGGTACGTAATCCGACCACATCGGCAGGCTACCCTCAGGCAGATTGCACCGCCTCCATGATCAGGGATAACCCCCCAATCGGGTCTCCGACCCACTCAGGGGCTCGGGGGCTCCATCCACCGGATGCGCTCGCGCGCACCCGGTTAAGGCCGACCAACCAAGTCGGACAGGCGCCGACGGCCGAGGCTGCTGGTCGACCTATTCTAAATATGAAGCCCAACCACGGCAGCACGACGTGTTTTGGTCGGAACCCACCAACCGAGGTAAACCCCCCAACCGGCTCTCCGACCCGCCTGGGGGCTCGGGGGCTATTGACGGATACCCGAGACATGGGTATCCCCAGCGGCCCAGGGGAAGACGAACGGGTCGCCTCGAAGCCCAAGCTTCGACTAGAGGCCCTGCTCAAGGATGCCCGGTTCCCGACCAATCCGACCCCAAAAGGAGGCCCGACCCGCACCACAGGTCAGGCACCCTTCGAGCTACGGCTTAGACGACCCACAAGATGGTCCGACCAGTAGGTCGGCCCTCTCGAAACTCGGTCCGACTCAGGTGTTTTCACCGGAAGCGGCGTCCGATCATCGAGCCGGCCTCTGTCCTGGTCACCTACCCCGCTGACACAACACCTCAGCATGACCGCCCCAAGGCGAGAGGCCCCTTCCCAAGGTGGCAGGTGGCCGAAGACAAGCACCGAATTCATCGCCCGGTCATGAACAGTGGAGGGACGCACACCCTCCCGAGGTGACCCCCGGGGGCAGGCGCCTCGACGTCAGCCTACGACTAGCGCGCAGAGGGCAGGTACGCCATTTCCCGACGAAGTGGAGTGCTCCGCCACTCTGCATATCCACCGACCCGGTGCCAGGCACGCGACCACCCGTCAGGCATCAAATCCAAGGACCAGATGCCGAGGTTGAAGACCAAACTCCCAGACGTAGGGCACCCCATCCTTCTTTTTTCAGACTCCCATGTAACCTACTTCCCTAAGCCATATAAGGGGAAGCAGGACCCTCGGGAGAGAGGGGGTTTCAATCGATAGCAACATTTAGGTGTTCGGACGCTCTCACGTCCTAAAACTCCTAGCACTCACAGCCATCTCGGCCCACTCCCACGCACAAGGTGTTCGAGGCCAGACCTCGCCCTTCGCTTGTAACACGATACAGTCCCCTGCATCAGGAGCAATATACGACCACCTCACGAACTGGAGTAGGGATTTTCAGCCCGAACCAGTATATATCTTGGACCCCCAATTGGTTTGACTATTCAGGGAGCGGGAACGTGCGGCCCCTTGACTTACAAATTTACTTGCCGGTTTCACGAAACACCGACAATATGCATTTGTATTTATTTTATATCCTAGAGCTAAAGTTCGAGGATTGCTAATATTCTCTCACATCTAAGTGATGTAGTGGGTACTGATTATTTTAGTTATTTTTAAATATTCGTGCTAACTTATCTCAAGTTTATGTTAAGTATGATCAAAAACTTGCTGGAGTTCACATGCAGCAACCTCCATGGGCACCAACAAATAGTTGAGAAGAAAAATACGTGGGGGGGAAATATGAGGTGCAGTTTGCTCTACCTTGAGGAGTTCAAGTACAATAATATCAAGTGCAGACACAATAAGTGGTGGGGAGCTAACTGCCTATCTTAACAGCTACATTGTCAACTACCAAGAGTAGCAAGAGGAGGACTTCGGCATTTTGCAGTGGTGGCAAAAGCACTATCTAGTGCTTTCCATATTAGCATGGGATGTATTAACAGTTCCTATCTCCACGATTTCTTCGGAATTTACTTTCAGTCTATCTAAAATAAAAATCGAAGAGAAAAGAACAAATTTAACAAGTGAGATGGTAAAAATACTTCTCACTGTGAAAGATTAGGAACAAGCTGATGAATGAGTTTAACACACTACATAAAATGTTGAGATAGTAGCGATGTTTGAAAATTTTTATCTAGATAGTCAGGAAAAATAAATGTAATCTTCACTTTTTTCATGTATCACTGAGCTATAGATTGTACTCCTTTTTCTTTACCAATGTTTTCTTATATAGAGTTTTTACTTTGCAAAGTTTTTAACGAGGCAGCCAAAAATTAATAAAGTTCATTATTTAATTCCAATTATTTGTGTCCTTTTAGAATTTTATTTCATATTTTTTATTACTAATTTACATAGATCTTTAAAAAGTTTTTCTACATTTATTTTAGTTTTTTTAATTATTCTAGATTTTTCCAAATTTTTCTATGTTTTTCAAACTTTTATGTTTTCATTTTTATATATTTTTAAATTTTGCAAGCCGATCAAGCTGACCTTGACTCAACATGACCCATTTATACCCATCCCAGCATATGTTCAGGTGGCTGTCGGGCCGTGTTAGGATCGAGTCAGGCCGCCTATTTGGTCACCACTAGCTATTAACAATTTTGGAACTTTGGTAGGGTCCATCGTCCTCGTTGCCTCAGCCTAAAGATAGCCAAATAGGCTGGCCCGAGGCACGGTACTATTGGCCCAGCCCAGGCACGGCATGGCCTATCCAGAAATGGGCCATATCAACATGGCCCATGAGCTCAGATTGTGTGTGGGCGACACCAAGACGGGCGAGAGCCGTCTTAGTTACATGGCCCGTTTAGTTTAAAAAATAGTTGTTTTATAGTCTTTCGAGGCTTAAAAATACAAAAAAAATCAAAAAATAGAAAAAATCTTGATTTTTTCCTATAAATAGGTGGCTGCCCCCCTCATTTTCACACTAGCGATCTTGCATTCTCTTCTATTCATTATCTTGTAGAATTTTTTTTTTTGCTTTTAGTGGTAATTTGGCAAACTTCAAAATAGTTTTGCCAAAAATCCAAAAATTCAAAATTTGGCTTTTGGCTTCTCTGAAGAAATCAAGGTAATAATTATGATTTAATTTTTTATTTTGTTAGTATTTTAAATCATATTTTAGTACTAATAGCGTAATTATTTCTTGCAGTTTTCTTTATGGAGCATGGGGATTTTCTGTCTTTCCCAGCTTTTGATTTCGAGATTTGACCCAAGGACCTTCTTGCATCCTATAAAGCTCAAGAAGCTGCAACAGCTATACCATCCTCAGGCTCTACATGTGCTACTGCGTTGGCAAGCACCGGGGCGAAGACATCAAGGCACAGTATATCGAGAGTTTGGAAAGATTTCGTGTAGATTTTTGAGACATCATACGTTATCTAGGGCAGGTATGCTATTTGTAAATATTGTAAGCACAAATTAATTGTGAAATCTTCAGGTGGGACGGGGCACTTGAAGAGGCACGCTGAGAGCTGTAGAAGAAAAGCGGGATGGCTTTGAGATGGACACAGCTGCAGTACATCCCCGACGATATGGTACGTAACTAGGACTTTAATCCTGAGGTAGCTTGTGAATCTCTTTGTCATTTAACCGCTTTTCAATATCTTTCTTTAAACTTTGGTGAGTCAGGTACATTTGAAAACTACATTAGGACCGCTCATAATCCTAGGTTTAATGTTGTTTCTAGATAGACATATAAGACTTATTGTATTGCAATGAATGTGCATCCGGGTAAGTTTGGTTTGGATATGCCTGTTAGATGGAACTCTACTTACTTGATGCTTAAGTCTCTCATACCATATGAGAGCATATTTTTTGTTTTTATTAACACGCACTATCGTAGACAAAATGGTCAATGGCTACTTATAGAGCAAAATTGGTATGTTGCTAAATACTTGCTATCATTTTTAGAAATATTTTGAATCCACTGTTGCTTTATCTGGAGTTTATTATGCAACATCTTCTTTAATTGTACATTATAGTTTAGAAATTACTACCCACTTAAGAAGGCACAAAACTAATAATATCTTGTGTGAAGTTGTTTTTGCTATGACAACTAAATTTTTGAAATATTGGCAAGAAATTCCTATGTTATATGCATTTGTATTTATTTTAGATCCTAGAGCTAAAGTTCAAGGATTCTCTAATGTTCTCTCACTTTCTAAGTGATGCGGTAGCTACTGATTATTCTAGTTACTTTTTAAATGTTCGTGCTAACTTATCTCAAGTTTATGATAAGTTTGATCGGAAGTTTGCTAGAGTTCGTATGCAGCGACCTTCGCTAGCACCCACAACAGGTAAGAAGAAAACTGCGTGGGGAAATATATGGGGTGCAGGTGGCTCTTCCTCAAAGAGTTCGACTACAACAACGACAAGTGCAGACACATCAAGTGGTAGGGAGCTAGCTGTCTCTCTCAACAGCGACACTGTCAACTACCAAGAGCAGCAACAGAAGGATTTTAGTATTTTGTAATGGTGGCACGATCACAAGATAACATATCCGGTGCTTCCATATTAGCACGGGATGTGTCAAGAGTTCCTGTCTCCACGGTTTCTTCGGAGTCTATTTTCAGTCTATCCAGAAGAATAATCAAGGAGAGAAGAATAAATCCGATAAGTGAGATGGTGGAAATACTTCTCAATGTGAAAGATTGGGAATAAACTGATCAACGAGCTCAACATACTACAGAAAATGCTAAGCTGGCGTCGATATTCGAAAATCCTTATCTAGATAATAAGGAAGAATAATTGTAATCTTCAATTTTTTTCTGTATCACTGAGCTAAAGGCTATACTCTTTTTTTGCCAAGGTTTTCTCCTGTTGAGTTTTTATTTGGCAAAGTTTTTAACGAGGCAGCCAAACATCAACAAAACTCATTATTTAAATCCAATTATTTGTCTCATTTTAGAATTTATCTAATATTTTAGCTTTTTCTTAATTTATATATATTTTAAAAAGTTTTTCTACATCCTTCGAGTTTTTCTAATTATTCTAATTTTTCTCTTTGTTCTGAATTTTTTGATATTTTTTGCATTTTTTATACTTTTTCCATTTTACTAATTTTTCTCACTTTTTTATGACTTTTTTGAATTTCTTTGACGCTAACGGGCAAACGGGCCGACCTAGTCCATTTTGGCTCGTCGGACCCATGTCGGCACGGCACGGCACGTTAGCCTCACGAGCTGTGTTTGGGCCGTCTTCCCGACACATGGGCCGACACGGCATAGCCTGTTTAGTTGTCGGGTCAAAACGGGCCGTACCTAAATGGGTCGTACCATCCGTTTAACGTATTGGGCCATGACGTACCGCCCTATCACGTCCCTTGGCCGTCGATGAGGGGGATCGCCGTGGTGTGAGACCTCAACTCTCAGAGCAAGAGAAGCAAGAGAAAATCCCATGGCCGCTAGCGGAGATTGGCTGTGACGTGAGACGAAGCTTGAGGAAGAAGAAACACGGAAGGGGAAAAAAAC
This sequence comes from Guadua angustifolia, assembly GCA_036346375.1. Taxonomy (NCBI): domain Eukaryota; kingdom Viridiplantae; phylum Streptophyta; class Magnoliopsida; order Poales; family Poaceae; genus Guadua; species Guadua angustifolia. The sequence continues at coordinate 36,793,781 of CM070502.1, forward strand.
CTGGTTTCAGTTCCTGTTTTTCTTCACACCCTGCACAGTCTCGAATGTTGGCTTTTTAAGCCTCTTCTTACTCACACTGACAACTGGGTCCCCCAGTCATTACATTACTGCCCCCTAGAAAAATTGCTTGTCCTCAAGCAATAGCATAGCTCTGATGTTGATTTATAAGAACAACTCCCATAATTCCGAGGTCCCATTGCACATAAAGCCAAATTGCAAGTATTGTTGGCTTTTCATCCTCCCCTCCCACTAAATCATGTCTAATAAGATTGCGATGCTGCAACTTTGCAATCAATATAACCTCATTCTTGAACTCCTCAAGGGCTTGACCTGAATTCCTACAAAGCCTCTTCACGGCTACTTCTTCTCCCCCAGATAATTTTCCCATGTAGACAGGACCAAATCCTCCTGGGAGCTCCTTGATATTCTTGAGATCAAGTACCTTTAATACGTGACAACATTGAATTCCAATAGATTCAAACTTCCTGCAGTTGCAAGTGGCTAAACCATCTAGTGCATCAAATTTCACAATGCTCTCAGACGGCTTCTCATCAAGCATTATTTTGTACTCCGAGATTGTACCAACCGCACCGCAGGGGAAGGACATGCAATTCATGTAAGCCTCAAACTCACCCTGGAACATCTTGAAAGCTTCAGGTGTATATGCATTTGAGGCTTGTTTTAACATTCGAAAGGATGGGATTGGCAAAGTCACCTGGCTTCCATCAACATCAACATGCAATTTCTTTGATCGATGCTCTTCCAGCATGGTCTCAAAACGCTTGAAGAACTGTAGAATATCTTCTTGCTCACTGAGCTCCTGTTTCAGCTCATTGATCATTTTATCCTTCCTAAGAGTGGTGAGTATATCAGCAGAAACACATGGTTCTCCTATAAGGCAAAGCCCATTTTTCTTTCTCCAGGAAAAGTCTTCTGAGCCACTCACTCTCACCGATGTCATGTTTCTCAATTAGCACTGACAACAACTCCATCTCATCCTCATAGTCAAAAAACAATGGCTCAAAGCATTGCCAAAACTCTTCAAGCTTTCAAACACCTGCTTCAAGTGCCTCTTTGAATTATGGTAGATATGCCACACACTTGTGCAATGGTTGCTTCTAGGCCACACCTCTGTTGCGGCAATGGCACACTCAGGACGCTCGTCAATCAATATAGTCTCTGGTTGCCTATCACGCATGGCATCAGCAAATGCCTGAAATACCCATTTTAATGACTGAACTCTCTCATCATAGAGAAATGCTGCACTTGTCCATGCCAACAAACAATGCAAATGGCCGCCCATACACATTTAACCCGCATGTCGTATCGAAGCAAACAACATCACCAAAGCTCCTGAAGTCGATCATTGACTTTGCATTAGCCCAGAAGAAATTCGCAGCTAATTTCCCATCAGGCCCCATCCCGACTGCATAATACATTGAAGGGTTCACCAGGTGCAACTCTTCCAAGTACTCCAGTGCAGCCCCTGCATCCCCAAGCTGCACACCCTTCCCTTGCTTCCTTTCTGCAAATTTTCTCGGATTACTAGTGATGCCATCCGCCATATTTCGACCCAAATCCGACGGCACTCCACCAGTGAAACTCACAGTTTCAGATGGATCATATACACATAAGGTGTACTCCTCATCCCACACCACGTCCTTGATAGGCAATTCGTTGAACACCTTGAGGACAGCATACTCTGATGTCTCTGACACCCTGAATGCCACCTCCTCAGCTACATCCTTGTCAATCATATCCTCACACATATGGTCTGTAGTGACCATGTTAAGCTCTAGGAACAACGATGAATTGCCTACCTGGGTGGTTACCTCATCGGTGTGCTCCTCGTTGCTTCCAAAATCACGGCCGCTCGCGATCGAAGCCACCGTTGTAGCCTTTGGGCCTGTTTGGTAGAGCTCCAGATCCCAGCTTCTCCTGAGATCTGAAACTTGTAGGTTAAAATAAAGTAAATTAAGTTTATATTTTTGGCCTAAAATATAAACAAAATGATCCATCTAAACATTCTTAGGGCCTGTTTGGTAGAGCTCCATCTGATTCTGATTCTCTGTTAGAAGTGATTCTCCGAGAGAAGTGATTCGTCATTGAAAGTGATTCTCTAACGAATCCATAGGATAAACTCTATGGAGAAACCGACTCTTTGTTGGGAGTGAATCAGAGAAGCAATTTTTTCACTCCCGGCTCCTAGTTCATTTCGAGAATCACTTCACGGGAATCACCCGGAGCGATTATCGAATCGCTGCTTGGCGAGCTCCACAGATTCACTCCGCAGAAGCTGGGAGCAGAGCTCTGCCAAACAGGGCCTTAATGTACTCACAGCTCCAGCTTCACGGATCTGTGAAGCTAGGAAAACCCAGCTCCACCAGATCCATGGATCTAGTGGAGCTGGAGCCGTACCAAACAGGCCCTTTGTCTCCATTTGCTTCACCATCTCCGCCTTATCGCTCCGGTCGCCGCGGAGGTGGGGTTGCGTCTACCCAAATGTGTCAGCCACCTTGATATACGACCCCAGCGTCAACCCGCACGGTAGATCCACCGCCCGCGCCCACTCCCGGAACTCATCGCCGCTGGGGATGATCGAGTGCGGGCATTTGCTCTTCTCCTCTGTAATCTTTGCAACTGTCTGGGTTGTCGCTTCCAATTGCTTCGCTAAAATCTCTGCTCTCGAACTTGATTCTCCACCACTTTGGACGCCAACTCTACCTGGCGTACCATTTGTTGTTGCGACACCCCATCTTCCCCACTCTGACGAACAATTAATCGATGTTTTCCTTCACCGTGTCCCATCCTTCTTCCGCTTGCATCGCCGCCTCCCCCATCGCTTGAATCGCTTCTTGCTCTGATACCAAATGTCACGTCCCTTGGCCGTCGACGAGAGGGTTCAGTGTGGCGTAAGACCTCAACTCTCGAAGCAAGAGAAGCAAGAGAAAATCCCGTGGCCGTCGATGGAGATTGGCCGTGACATGAGACGAAGCTTGAGGAAAAAGAAGCAGGGAAGGGGAAAAAAACCTGATTTCAGTTTCTATTTTTCTTCACACCCCGCTCAGTCTCGGATGTTGGCTTTTTAAATCTCTTCTTACCCACACTGACCACTGGGTCCCAAGTCATTACACGCCCGTTTGGCCGTCTCCGCCCAACCGCCGCTCCTGTCACATCCGCCTTTCGGAGCTTCCAATGCTTGAAAACACACGGAGGACGCGCTCGCCCACCGCTCCATTTCCCACCAAACCCTAACGCCACCGTCTATCTACCATCAAACAGAGGGCCCCCCGCCGCGCTCACGCTGCCGCTCTCTTTGGCTCCCCGCCTCCCTTCCAGCCCTGCTTCCCTCTCCTCCTCCCTCATGGCCGCCGCCGCGGTGCTCGCCTCTTCGGCGGCCGTCTCTCCCTCGCCGGCAGCCCCCTCCACTGCCCCGCGCCGGGGCTTCGTCGGCTTCGGCCCCGCCGCCTTCCGATCCGGCCGCCACGCCGTCGCCCTCTCCGGTACCGACTGCTGCCCGCATCCGCAGTGCAAAGATAGTGGCGTGCTCAGTTTCGGGGATTGGGTGGTTCTCACTGTGGATCCAATGCTTTTTGTTCGTGGGGGGTGTTGAATTAGGTGCGCAATGCGGATCTGCTGTGATGAGGCGCTGCAGTAGCTGGGGTGAATCCGTGGGTGTGGGCTTTTGATGGTGGATGCTTGTTTCAACTTTTGAGGTGGAAATGCGTGCTTCCCAGGGTTGCTCTATGTTGGTGACTTGCTGCTGTGGTGGCGTGAAGCAGTTTGCTATCTTGTTGATTTAAGTATTGAAAAAAAATGGCCTGTGATATCAGGTTTGGGGAGGTTGGGGGCAACTTTTGTGAATTTTTTTTTTGATGTTCTTACACTGACGAGCTAGGTTTATGAGCTTGTATCTATCATTTATTATTTGTCATCACGGGGGGATTTGCTATTCTCTTGCCTGATAGAAAAAAAAGACCATGCCTGCAAAGCTCTAGTCTGATCATGACAAAGTTTCAATTCTTTTTTTTTTTTGAACCAAGTAACGCTCCCTTTTTCATACTGACCTGTGGGCCTACGGTATTTTCAGGTGTAATAACGCATGTTGCGGCTGTTGAGCATGCAGTAGTACAAGATGCTACAAAGTTGGAAGCTCCAGTTGTTGTTGTTACAGGGGCTTCCAGGGGAATCGGCAAAGCCACTGCATTGGCTCTTGGCAAAGCAGGCTGCAAGGTTAGCACTTTATGTAATCTGCTTATATATCTATTGAAGTTCTACCCAAAAAAATGAAAAATTGGTAATATGCCCCGATATATCGTTAAAATACTCTGTCTCAATGACAGTCTATTCTAACAAATGGCAATAAAAAATGAAAAAATGGTATGGTGCATATACAATCCCTTATAGGTCCTTGCTACTTGCTAGAGCAGACTCCCAGGTTAGCAATTTGATATAGCTGCTTATCCAATCACCAAATTGTGTTTCTGCCAAAATGAGTCTTCTTTGACAATTTGTACAATATTGAATAGACGAGGCAGAGAAAGGTTGAATCATGTGGTATGAAAGAAATCTACTCTAAATAGGCACCACAAAGATCAATATAAATGGTCAAGCGGAATCAAGTATTTATCTGGTTATTTAGCTGCTATACTGAGCTACAGACATCAAAGTTTTACAAAAAACTGTTATTCAACTTCCAGGTTTTGGTAAATTATGCCCGGTCTTCAAAAGAGGCTGAAGAAGTCTCCAAGGAGGTAAGCTTATTACTGACCGGCAAATGGCTTTTTTATGGAAATGCTTTGGTTTATCATTTTTTACGGGTGCACTCCAAACCAGGCTTGTAAGACAAGAATAACATAAAGGAAACATTATGATAGAGCAATAACATGATTCTATACTCTTTCTTTAAATAAAAACTTGGCAGACTACAATCTGATAAACCACATTTCGGGATTGGTAAATCGCACTTCCTGCTAGTTCTCTTTCCAATACACTCAACGATGAAGTATTTAGATCTATGTTTGTACTGGTTCTTCCTGAAGTATCTTTTGCAATTTTCTATGAGCAAATCATTCATATGGTTGTCTTTGAAATTTATTTGATTTATAGTGAGTGTTGATTATACTAATGTCAACTTTAATATGGTAAATGCACCAACAGCCATTGCATTGCTTATAGCGTTCTAGTACATATGCATGGTGGATGACAAATGAAAACCGAAAACATGTGCATGTGAGTATACTTGACAAAAAGTCACCCAGTAACATAAGCATTGCATTCCACTATGCAGTGGTGCTGGGTATACTTGACAAGAAGTCGCCCAGTGAACATAAACAGTGCACTCCACTATACAGTGTGCATTTTGCCTGCACCTGCAGTCTTTCCACAGGTTATCTTTAGTTGCTCTGTCATCTCCGGACTTAAACATGTGTAATATAACAATATGGTCGTATTTATAATAATATTGATTGAAAAAAATATCATTCAATCCTTATGTCTAGGTACTTAGTGCCCTTCATGATAGATCATTCCACTTTAGAGGAAGTATGAATATATATACAAATGCAAATATCCCATTAATTGGTTATTGAGTACTAGCATGGAATGCTTCATCAGGATGGGTTAAGCAATTAATGTATAAGGACTATGAAGGAATAAATTGGTCATTTGTCAGATGTCGCAGTCCATCATATCCAAATGTCTTCGGGATACTGATGAGTGATACTTAGAATTTAAACAAACTCTGGATTATGATCTGTTGCCGTTTTAAAGGGTTACTACATACCAATGGTGTTTCCACACACAGAAGCACACATTTGGAGATTTTTGTTAACCTTTTTATTTTTGAGGGAAGACTGCAGGGGACTTTTATTTTCTTTTCTTTTCTTGTTCTGGGCCTTCTGGGTTAAACTAGATCCAAGCAGACATATGTTGCTATATTTTACAGATTGAAGCATCTGGAGGCCAGGCCATTACCTTTGGTGGAGATGTTTCCAGAGAAGCTGATGTTGAATCTATGATGAAAGCAGTACGTTGAGTTGATTTGTGAGCAACCGGTTTCTTGAGATTCTTACTTTTTTCTTCTCTTTTTAATTCTCACAAAAAAAATGTTTAAATTTTCCAGGCTGTTGATACATGGGGAACTATTGATGTACTGGTAAACAATGCAGGTACTGCCAGATAGAATTTTACCTTTTTGCATTGTTCCAATTTGTTTTACTTTCAACAGTTGAAATACCAAACTGATATCAGGGATCACGCGGGACACGTTATTGATGAGAATGAAGAAATCACAGTGGCAAGATGTAATTGACCTGAATCTTACAGGCGTGTTCTTTTGTACGCAGGTACTTTTTTTCTCCATTCCCCTATTTTGCCACCTTAATTATGTTATGCATATTACTGCAACATGTTCTTTTCAGGCTGCCACAAAAGTAATGATGAAGAAGAAAAAGGTATGGAATATTTTTCTTCATCAGATTGATCTTTGATGATTGTTTTATATTGTGTGCATATTTTTTTTCATAATGTGTACTAGCCTCATTTTAATACTGCCATGCAGGGAAGAATTATCAACGTAGCATCAGTTGTTGGTCTTACTGGTAATGTTGGCCAAGCTAATTACAGTGCTGCCAAGGCTGGGGTAATTGGGTTCACAAAAACAGTTGCCAGGGAATATGCAAGCAGAAATATTAATGTGAGCATATAATTTTGTTTATTAGTTCAAAGCTTTTAGCTAGTCATCCAATTGCTGAAATGTTTCTAGATACTTCTATTCAGGTGAATGCTATTGCCCCTGGGTTTATTGCATCCGATATGACTGCTGAACTTGGAGAAGAGCTTGAGAAGAAAATTCTGACAACTATTCCCTTAGGTATGCATTTGCTTGTGCATTGGCATCATGAACTGTAATAACACATTTTTGTACTGTCTATTCTATTTATAACAAATATTGATGCTTATGTTTCTTCATTAATTAATCTGCCTGCTCTGTCAGCTCAAATAGTTCCTCCATGTGCTGCTCTATATTTTGGAATTTTGAGTTATCTTGTGCTATGTTGTCATGCTAATCATACAATTCTTAGAAAAATATTTTCAGTGTTTGCCACTTGCCCGTTGTGACACCTAACACCTTACATCAATTTGATGATATATGTAAGTATTTGTGTGAAGTCTTAATTTGCTGCTTGAACTTAAGTATAAGTTCCTTTTAGGACAACTTTATGAATGGCCAAAAAGAAACTCTAAACTTTAAGCCCTGATCTGAAAGAAATCCTCAGTGTCACTAACAGGTGGGTCCAAGATCTACATTTCATCGACACCAGACTTCAAAATTTTTGAAATGGAAGACCTCTTTTGGATCTATATTTGATCTCAGTATATCACCCTCCTGGCACTAACGCCCCTATGTCACTTGTCAGGGAGATACGGTCAGCCAGAGGAAGTTGCTGGCCTGGTGGAATTTTTAGCTCTCAGTCCTGCTGCAAGCTACATTACTGGACAGGTCCGGCTACAGTTTGTGTGCACATTTTGTTTCCTTGGGTTTTTTGAAATGATTCTTATTGAACTCTTCTACCTTCTGGTGCCATGTGCAGGTCATTACCATTGATGGAGGGATGGTAATGTAAGGCTTAAGTAAACTTGTGAGGGATGGTAATGTAAGGCCTGAGTGAATTTGTCAGACTTTAAATAATATACTGCTAGGCTTCAAATTTTCATCAAATCTGTTCTGTACCTTATATAGTTTTGAAGTATCCTTTATGAGGGAACAGTTTTTCTTGGACCTGTTTTCTAGTGCTAGTGGGAATAAATTGGAGTTGGGTGTCTCATGCCAGAGGAATCATACCAGAGTTCAAATTCTGCAGACACCAGTTGGCTCCCATCCTGGGCCAAGATTGTGGTTTCTAAAACTGGCAGGAACATGGTATTTATGGGCTTATATATAAAAGAACTGGTAATCAATCAACATGTAGAAAGCATGGGAACTTTAGGGAATACAAAGGAAAAGCAAAAGAGGATAAGTCCATTCAAAATAACCGAAAACTTCCAGTTACCGAGCAGTTTCTAGCAGGCAAACTGGCGGGTCTAGGATTTTTGACCCAAATGCTTTCTTGAGCTTGGTCATAGTTGATACTGTAATTGCATAATGCCATAGAAGCGAATAGAGTATTATGGATGCCGTTTCGGTAGCCTCACCATAGAAACGATCTGCTGTTGCAAAGTTAGGGCTTACGTAATTGCAATCATTGTGCGGTTGTCATATAGCCTAGGACTAATCCTTTTGGCATCTGAAATCTTGAATTCTAGCTGGTGATAGTGCACTCAATTTGCTAATAGATGTAATCATGCTGTTGTTCTCTGTTGTCGAGAACTCATGATGTTATGGAAGTACGAGAAATTAGTTATCCAGGAATGTTTTTTGCATCTCCAAATCAAAACAGTTTTCTCGAAGAAATATATGCCACTACAAATCACATCAAACTGGAAACGTTTACAGGGTATGCATGCTCACCATCTGGAAGAGGGGACATCACGAAGACCAGAAGCTTTTGCAAAGTACTGAAGTTACAAACAGGAACTACTAATTGTCACGGAATGAAAACTAAAGACAGTTGCGGTATTTTGAATGCATTCTCAAGCACTGACTGCATTCTACTAAAATGGAAGCAACTGCTTGCGAAACATTCGTAATATAACATCATATCGGAACGGTGCTATGCTTGGTTAACCCCTTCAGAAATACTGTTGGTTTGCCTGCAACTCGATCAGGCTATCCTCTTGTCGCAGAAATACTGTTGGCACCAAGCCACTTAGCACTCATGCAAGCTGGGTTACATGGAAGGCAAGCAAACGGAAACAAAATTATGAGATCAGAAAATTTGGAAGAAACGAAGAAATAACGTAGGTTTCAAGGAATTCATCAATTAATATTCATACGTACCTGCAGAGTTTGGTGTTCGGTTAACTTGCAGATGTCAACGGTCAACAAAGGCCGAACCTCCCAGGAAGGCAAGTGATGCCAGCACGAGGACGACTCGGATGCAGATGGATGGCTTCCCTAACCGTAGAGATTGAAGCCCTTCGATCAGACTCCATGGCGGCGCGGGAGTAGCCAATGCGGGCATAGATATTCTTGAGGCCCGACAGGTGCTCGACGCCGACGAGGGCATTGCTGCACTCGTCCTGCTCCACTCCGTCTGCATTGAATTCTAGCTCAAGGTCCCGGAGCCTGAGCATTGCCCCCGCCTTAAAGGTCAAGCATAGTGTCCTGCAGGTGAATATAAGGTGCTTCAGGGTTTGGAATCCCTCGCCGGGGACGACGATGCTTTCTTTCGGGGCGCACCGGATCAACAGGTCGAGGCGGACAAGGGCGGGCAGCCCTGCGAGGACAGCCACGCCGTCCCTGGACAGCTCCGCGACACCGAGCTCCAAGCTGTAGACAGTCTTCAGCCGTCCCGTCCACTGGGGAATTAACCCCGGGGAACGACGCCGACAAGGCTGTGATATAGAGCTTGCAATCGAGATCAGAGAGTGAAGATTGCAATGCGTCCATGCGCAGCAACGCCGTATCGTCAGAGCAGTCTCCTCCTGAGCAACTGATCATCAGGTAGAGCTCTTTCAGATTGGTCAGATCCCGGAGACAATTGATCTTGTCTAACGAGATATCCTCCAGAACAAAGAATGCCAGAGAGCGTAGGGATGTCATGGTGCCAACGCCGTCGGGCAGGCTTGCCATGTATGGCAGAATGCTGAGGTAAGACAGGCAGGGCAACTGAACAATATCTGATGGAACGACAATGCTTGATTTGATCTCACAGGATATCTCCAGTGTCTGTAAATGCTGTAGCCTCCGAATCTGAGCTGGCAGCTTAAGTTCAACTTCAGAACGGATCTTTAGATATTGAAGAAGAAACAATTTGCAGATTGCGGTGAGGTCGACTGTCGTTGCCTCCCTGGAAATTTGAAGAAACTCAAGGACAAGGACTCGGAGAAACTTCAACTCCAGAAAAGGGGGCACGTTGATGGAGCTCCCATAGGATGCAATTGATCGAACTTTTGACATATCAATGGCCGTTGCTGCTGGCATTGTGGTGTGCTGTCCAACGCCGTGGTATTGGAGCAGTCGACGGACATTGCGAGTGCCCCCTTTAATCGACTGTGAATTGTTCACTGAAGTAAGGAAATTTTCTTCTGCAGAGTACCTGCGTATGATAAGATCAAGCATCATATCATGCACTCTGCAGGACAAAACCTCATCATTGTAGCCAAATCCGACTGGTTGAATCATGTTTCTGTTTACAAGCTCGTCGAAATAGTTTGATGCAACATCCACGGCCCGCCCATGCATTTCACTCACAAAACCTTCGGCCACCCATTGCCTGACCAAATCATCCTTCCAGATTAAATAATCCTCTGGATATGCCCCAAGATATAGAAAGCAGGTCTTGAGATGAGGAGGAAGATTCTTGTAACTAAGGTTCAGTATTTGTCTCATACCCTCCAAGGTGGGAGCTGTTACGAACTTGGAGCTCAAGCATTTCTGTACATTCTCCCAATCTTCCTTCACTTTCTTAAAATTTCAGACGAAACATCTTTCAGTTCACCCGGACAAGCTTCTTCAGAACCGAATATTCTTTTGAAAAATAATTTCCTTGAGTCTTCATCATTGAGATGGCTGATGTTATAAATGCATTCATGGCGACAGGTGCAACATGTTGCAGCGACGTTCCCAAGTCTTGTAGTTGTTAGTACTCTGCTGCTGTGATTATTGTCCGGAAATGCACATCTAAGAACACTCCATACTGTTGTATCCCACAAATCATCAATTACGATGAAGTACCTTGCAAAGAGTTTCACGGGTATCATACTTTCTGTTAGTCATGAGTGTCTCCTCGTTAATGAAATGATGGCTTCCTGCCACTGCTTTGAAAATATATGAAGGAAAGCATACGCATAGTTGATTAATTTTAATAGTCATAATGAAAAGAAATTGTGTTCCAACAAAATTTAAAGTGAATCCTTGAGCTAATATATATTAGATGGTTCACATCCAACTTTGTGATAGCTAAGCTTAAACAAAAAGGGCTTGCGAAAAAAGTATAGCCAACAAAATGGTATCCATAAGCTTGGCAAATCTAGTAAAAAAATCTAAGGGTCTGATAGCTGGTGTTTGATTCATTGTCACAATTGTGACTTACATTTTTTTTTTTGCTCTATGTCCTACATGTCATAGACTTAGTTTTTTGCCATACTTTATCACACTTGTGACGCTAAATTTTGTTGTCACAAAAATATGGCAAGTCATAAATGGTTAAGATTATTTATAGTAAAGTTGTCTTCAAACCAAAAGAGACCCTTAGGGCATGTACATAAGGCCACATCAGCTAACTCTTAGGCTGTACGCATCAGTTTTAGTTTATGTGGAAAAGTGAGAAGAGAGAAGAGAGCTAGCTCTTATTTGTAGCCAGCTTTGCAAGAAAGCATAGATAGATTATTTGTGTACAAAAGAGAAAAGATAGTTATTGTATAACATTTAGAGACAACTTTTAGAGACAGTTATTGTATAAGATGGCTTTTAGTTTGCTATTAGTAGTGGGATTTGCTATTATACTTGCCCTTAGTATAGTACACATAAGCCATATGACTGAGAAATCGTGCGAGCCACAATTATGGCAGCATCAAACATCCTAGGATTACGGCACAACTGATGTTAGACATCAAAGAATTAGACATCAATCCAAACGCCCCTCGTCCTGATAATGATGCATAAAATAAATCCTTTCGTTTCCAAATGTACCTCGTTTACTACCATGTTCTGTATTGTGATGTCACATCTGTTTAGGTGTTAAAGTTCCATGTATTGATTCGCGCAAAAAAAAGAGTCCTATGGTTTTGTGATAGTGAAAAAGGATTATACCTAAATAAAGTGTTGTTAGCATGTTCTTTGTACTCACTCCCTCTAGATTTATAGGACGTATTTTTTCTTATTATATAGATTAATGAGATATTAAAAATAATTAGACTACCTCTGATTATTATCTCTAAGCATTATATTTAATACATGCATGTAGAAAATATAAAGTAAATTAATTTGGATATATATTAGCTATATAGAGGATACATCATACTAATTTTTGTACTAAAATATAAAATACACCATATATTTGTGGAGGGATCAGAGTACCTACGTAGCGAACTTTTTTATAGCCCCTTTCTTTAGTAATATTTTTAAAAATAAACCCCCAACTCATTTCAAAAATAAACTAAGCTCCCGTGAATGAATGCTGTCGCTCCACCGTTGGTGACATGCCACCACGCGGACTACTAGTGAGGCATGGCAACCACCGATTGTAACATCCCAAATTTTTTACTTTTCATTTAGTTAATGGTGTTTTATTGCAATTTATGCTTTTGTGAATTTTTGGATTTATTTGGATTTTCTGAGATTTATTGGAATTATTTCAAATTAAAGTATATTGCCTTTTGTCAAGAATTAATTATAAATAGAAAAGTTTAAAATAAAGTTTTGTAAAAAATATTTTATTTAAGTCCAGAATGTCTTAAAGTATTTTTGAGATTTTTCTTAGAATTTTTCTGGTATTTTTATTGCCTAAATAAATCAAATCATTTCTCTAATTATTTTAAAAGATTAAACACGAATTTCCTTGAACGAAAGAACGCGAAGCCCATTCTTGTCTTGGCGCTAGGCGGCCTCGCAGTGCCCAACCAATCGGTCGTTCGGTCAGCCTTTAGAGGCATCCGCGTGGGCCGTCGGATCGTCATCCAAAGGCCATCATCAAGCCGCGCGCTGTGCAAAACCCTAACGCACATGAGACGTTGGATCTCCATCGGAGGGACTTCATCAGCCGTGTTATTTAGGAAACCTAAAGCCGAATCCGCCGTTGATTCGTTAGGACGGATCCGATCATGCCGCGCCAGGTTTTCCCGGTGACCATCCGATCTAAATCCTAGGGCTATCCGTCGTCGTCTCCGTGAAGGACTCGGAGTCCAACTCGCGCACGCCGCCGCCGTATCCATGGAAAGCTTCGAATTCCGTGCCAGCGCCGGGTATTTAAGGACCCCGAGCCCCCTCCCGAGGTTCATCAGACGCAGCCGCACCTTTTTGCCCTTGCGCCATCGCCAGAGGAGCACCAGAGAGATCGCGGGAGCTCGCCGGAGTGCCGAAGGACTTTGAGCCATGTTTCCGCCGCCGCTGGTGACTCTTCCGCCGTGTCGAAGCCGGATCCGAACTCGTCGACTTGCGCCGCATTCGTTCCGCTACTTCTTCCTCACCGGAAAGCGCCGAAACGCCGTCGGGTTCGTCGTCTTCCTCAAGTCCGGTGAACCAGCGCCGCCGGGTTTCCATCGCCGAGGTCGAAGGTTTTCAACCGTCGGATCATTATCGAACGCGCCAGATCAAGCCACATCGCTTCGGGAATAGTAAACAGCTTGGGTAAGCCTTAGCCGTCCGATCTAAATCGAGTGGCTGTCGTTTCACCACGTGGTAGGTTGAACGTGATCTGTTAGATCAAATCGTGTGGTCTCGGTTGCGCCGCGTAGCAGATCAATTGGTGACCGTTAGATCGATTTTAGACGGCTTAGATTGTGCCACGTAACAGCCGTAACAGTCCTAAATCAGGGCTGACGTCAGCTGATGCAATAAATCAGATTTTCCTTTTCAAAAATAATTCGGATATTTCGGATTTTCCAATTTTATGAATTTTAGATTTTTGAATCTTCCGAGGGCTCGTTCTTCCTCATACGAACTCCGATTTGGGTGATTCAAATTTCTAAAAATTTGTAAAATTGAGATCTATCTAATGGTGATTTTTTTTTATTTTTAGAGTTTGTTTGTTCTCTGTTCTTGGTGTTTATTTGCTATTTCTTCTCGATTCGCGTAGACGTTGAATTGTGCGAGGCTTTGGAGGAGGAATTGGCAACTCAAGAACAATTTTCAGATCAAGACCAGGAGCTTAACCAAGGCAAGTTGTGCTTTGATCATGTTGCACCCATGTTTGCAAAATTGCTATTTTGATTTATATTATTGCATGTTATTTTATGTGTATAAATGATTTCAACCTAAATTTGGGATTAGCTAATGTACCCTTTGAATTACACCCTACTTTGTTAATTGTATGCCATAATCCACTTGTCACCTTAGGTTGGTTCACTATAGTTGATTAATAATGAAATCAACATGGATGGTTAGATCGAGTTAGAATGCTTAGCCATGCCATGTCATCACATGTACATGAGTTATTGATTATTAGTCTTGACTAATGGAATATGGAACAAAGAAGTTAAACTTGTGTGTAATGTGTGGTCACACAAAGAGATTGAGTTGTCGTGGCGGGGAGGTCACACAACGATGTTGATTTGTGAGTAGCACGTGGTGCTTGGTAACCAACCGGGTGGTAATCATTTTAGATTGAAGCAAGTGGTGAGGGGCAAGTGTGCCAGGGTGGGCCCAGTGGGGCTAACGGTATGTGCAAGTCTTGCTTTAATCAATCCTAAGGACTTAACCTTGCAAGCCTTTGACCTGAGTCAATCATACGACCACATATCTGTTATGGAGCAGCCTAGCTGAATAATTTGTAATGTCTTAGCTTGAGTACTATCTTGGTGGTGTGGGTCCGGGTGTACGGAGGAAACTCACATGGCGCAAGAGGGGGGCCCTGTTATGGTGGTGTAACCTTTCAGTGTTGAAACCTCGGCGGGTAGTACTGGATTAAGACAGAACATTGTAAAGGCTTTGTTATGATCATTTGCCTGTGTGGTGCATGGTTGTATCGTGTGGGTAAAGTGCATAACCTCTGCAGAGTATGCAAACTATTCGGATAGCCGTGCTCACGGTATTGAGCAAAGCTTGGGAATTACAGTCAAGGGTTAGTTTAATAAAATGAACAACTGAATGGGATGGTAGGGTGCCATATGGATAATGGTACTTGACTTAGGATGGAAACTTGATTTACTTGAGAATCTTTGAATCTATTAATGTTATTATTTGTTTTACTGTCTTTTCAATCTACGTACTGTATGTGTTTGTAAATGCCGCCATCGCAAGTAAACCACTTAGCCATTCCTTTGGAATAAGCCTTGCATATAGCTATGGTAGAAATGCATTCTGTGCACAACTTGTTGAGTGCTTTTGTACTCACCCTTGCCTATCAACAACCAACAACAGTGGAGGAATCATCGCCATTATTGGAGGAGGACTTTCAGGTGGACACGAGTCACTAGGCCAATCCTTGTCAGTCGCTTGTGGTGTGCTGATGGGACATCTACGTCTTTTGCTATACTTTCCGCTGCATTTGTTTAAGTTTACTTCAGTCTAGCCCATGCGGCAGAATAATGTAAGTGATCATAAAATCATACACTAGTTATATTAAATAAATGAAGTCTTATTATTCTTATTGTTGTGTATGATATGATGCTTACCGATGTTAAGCTGTGTGCACTAGCGTTGATCCTGGTAATAGTGCGGTAAAACACAGTGGATTCGAATTGGTGAATTCGGGTTCTTACACCGATGACGGACACGTTAGCACAAGTCTATTTTCAAAAATAAGTCTTGAACTATCCATGATGTGGTAAATTAATTCATTTGCAGTGTATGAAAATTCGGCTAACTTGCAATAAAACATCTCAAAAATTCGGTTTTTCAACAAATTTTTATAGAAGATGATATTCTTAGGGTTATTGACCTAAATCCGGTCCTTAAAAGTCAAAATCTGGTCAAAAATCTCGAGATTTCGATGAATTTTGCTGTAATATTTTGATATTTTTAACTTTTTTATCCGACCGGGATTTTGCATCTCGTCCCCGGCCGAAATTCGAGATCTCGGTGAGAAATTCTAAAATTTCGCCGGTTTTTATAACCTTGGTCCACATAGACAATTTTGAAAACCAAATAGTTTTCCCTGTCCCTTGTAGTCGGTAGTTTAGCCTAAAGTTAAGGTCAAACGTCAGCCACCAATGATCACCATTCTCTGCGTGATGAGACTAATTAATGGCGTTTAGACGAGATATGATGGCAACGGCTGATTTATGATAATCCAAAAAAAAAAGGCCGGCCGGCCGGCTGAGTCTACTACACCGGCCCAGCTATATAAGTGGAAGGGAGGAAGGCCTCGCCGTGCAACCCTAGCCCTTCCCAACCACCTATGCTGCCACCATGTCACTTCGCACCGTCACCATAGCTGTGCCAGCCGTCATCACTGTCGGTCTTGTCAGCCGCAACCACCGTCTCCATAGCCACCGCAGGTAAGCCGTTGGTCTGGGACGTGCGGTGCTACACTACAGCAAGGATGTGCCACAACAAGACTAACTGTGATGTGTCAGAGTGCTGAAGGGATACGGGTAGACAATGCTAGCGCACAATTAAAATTTTTCTACCTCGTAAACCAGGAAGCTACGTAAGTATATGATTATGGATCGTTACCATTAAACGCACAGTGCAGCAGAAGGAAGTTGATGTAGCCCGAATCAACGAAATTCACGTCCAGTTGCAGAGGTCAATCTTCCTCGTTCAATGGTCGATCGTCCCAATCAATGCCGCAGTAGCAGCAACACCTCTACCGGTGTCCACACGTTCGGGGAAAAGAACGCCGTGCGCCGATGTACTAGCACCAGTACGCACAGGAAGGCTCAAGTGGTGACGGCTAGGGTTTCGGTGGCTACGCCCTCTAATATATTTTTTAATTGCAACCACGAACAGCCTTTAAATAGCCGTCTCCTCCCTTACGGTGGAACCCTACATTAGGGTCCAACCGAAGGACAAAACCCACTTGGCTCACTAGTGATGGATCCAATCTGAACCACTATATTCTAACCCTTTAAGTGTGTGACCCTATAGGTTCATGTATATTTGGACACGACTCAGAAACACCTTTCTGACCGATAATCAATAGCGGTACCTAACAGTACATGTTGATTCCCAAATATCCATAAAGCATTGGACGAACTTACCATAGTGTGATAATGCCATGTTCCCTTTGCTATACGATATCGATCAAACACAAGGCGAGTTGTTGTCATCCTTATTTGGATGGCTTGACCACTCTTTCTCGATGTCATGACTCGGATTCCCCGAATGCATCGAGTTAACTCTTTAACTCAATGATTCTAGTAACTCTTTACTCGAGTAGCATGGCTATATATTTTCAGAATTCGATCATTCGAGAGACCTAGAGATATCTCTCCTGTTATAAAGGAGGAGCAAATTCCATCTTAATCATTCATGTACCTCAGCATGTTTCATAATAAACCCAAAAGCTTCCTTTATAACTACCTGGTTAAAGAGTACCAAAGTAAATCATTACACATCTAGAAAACCAATAATGATATCAAGTCTAAGGAACATACATACACTATGTATCAACTGATGACACATAACAATTCTCGCAGTGTCTCATATAGGTCTATCCAATGCATGTTCTCTAACATGTGTCCACATTATTGATTAGATATCTCCATATCTCTATGACCCGTGAAACATGGTCATCAATCAATATTTGTGCTGATTTATGAATCATAATTGTCCTATATTATGATAATCGATCAAGGATAACTTGAATAATATCAATATATAGAAAAAGTTCCACGAACAAGTCGCTTACTTGTTGATTAATCCAATCGATATTTATTCAAAGGACAAACAATTATATTGTTCTATAAACATAAGACGTGACCAGATGTGTCCAGTGTGCGATTGCAACCGTCTCTCAATGTCTTTTCACATTCTTTATCAAACCGTGCGTCTAATCCGAGATCCGTTCAGATCACGGTGTGCAGGAGGTATCGAGAATGCTATGCTATTCCAGTTAATCTTCTTTAGTAATATCGGTGAAAAATACTTGGTGTTGAGTTGTTGAAATTGTTGGTAAAAATTAGTGAAATAATGTATGAGGTGGTAGTATTCTGGGCACTTGGAGTACTAGAGTGTTATATAATTATTCCTCAATATTTGGCACTCTTGATCAAGGTATAATTACCTGGGCAAAATTTTGTTTCTATAAAATTTGACTAAATGCCCTTTGATAATTAATTCAATTAACCCTTGGCCCACCACATGCGTGGTGGTTGAGTGGAGTGGGAATTAATAAGGGCAAATTTTGTTTCTGTCACTAAAAATATGTGCAATAGCGTTTCTGCTGTCCTACCTTTGCACATCTCGTTTTTTGCTCTTCGGTCTCTGTGTGCCGGTTTCGCCACTCTGTCCACTTTTTTAAGTCAATTGGTTTGATCGTTAACAAATATGAAAAAAAAGGAAAGTTACCAAAAAATAAAAAATAATACAAATATATAAAAAATTAAGAGTTGTTTTAGAACATTTTTTAAAAACACAATAGGAAAATTTCTAAAAAATTACACTAGGGAAAGTATTTCAATCTTCCTTAAATTTTATGGAACTTCGCTAAATTTTCCGAATGAAAAACTTTTGTGCAATTTTAAAACACAATTTGTAAATGGCCCCTGATTTTTCTGTATTTATGCTATTTTTTATTTTTGTTTTCAAATTTTCTTTTTGTCATGATAGTTTAATTTGCATATTTCTTAACAGTCAAACGTACGGAAAATTGGACCGGGTGGCAAAAATGAAATATGCACTAAGGAAAGGATGGGAAAAACAAAGTGAGCCAAGGTAGGATGGTATAAACGATATTGCACATATTTTAAGGGTAGGAACAAAAAATTCAGTTAACAAGGGCAAATTTGAAACTGTGCATTCGGAAGTGTGCAGTGATAAGAACTTGTGGACAAATAAAGTGGTCAAAATCAATAAGTATTAGCAAACGGAGGTAGTATTTGCTTAAAAAAAGTAGATAACTAGATACTACTACAAAAAAGATCAATGAATCGTCAGTAAAAATTAACATCGCAGACGGTTCTAGGCTCTGTGATGATCCCATATCGCAGACAGTTCTAGACGTCTCTAGACTAGAACTGTCTGTGATGAAAGCTCATCACAGACTGTTCTAGCTTAAAACCGTCTATGATATGCCTTTGTCACATTAGATGATATGCCCTCTAAAACAAAACGAATACATAAAAATATAGAACTATATGCGTTATTATTTAGGATACTGTGTAAAATTGTATAATGTAATGAAAATACTATATTAAGATATAATGAACAGAATACAATAAAAGATTTTAGTCAACACACTTCAACATATGTGAGAAGCAGACTCGAATAGAAATGAATATCCATCAACTATATATACAACAAATTAGACCATAAGTATCTAGCTAAGTATTCAAATTTACCGTGAGTTGGATAGTCAAAATTTAGCTAAGTATCCAATTTTATCGTAACTTGGATAGTCCAAATTTGGCTAAGTGTCCAATTTTACCGTGACTTAGATAAAATTGGATTAGACAAGTACTAAATTGATTAGAGAAATGAGGTAGTTACTCGTATGTACCCTCGCCGATCTGCTCGAGCTTCTTGAAGCAGCCAATGTGTGCTAGAGTTTAGGGATGGGGGTTTGCAGGAGAAAGATGTAGGTGGACGCTCACACGGGTTTAGGATTTAGGGGTGGGGGCTTGCGGGAGGACGCTGATGGGGGCTAGGGTTTAGGGCGACACAAGGAAGGAAGTGAGGGCGGTCGGCGGAAGGAGGCAAGGGCTGGTAGGAGGAGGCAAGAGCGGGTGGGCATAAGGAAGGAGGGCAAGGGCGGGTGAGCGGCGCAAGAGGAGGCGAGTGTGCAAGAGGAGACAGAGGGCACAATGAGGCAAAGGGCGGCGACACATCACAGACGGTTCAAGCAAAAAACTGTCTGTGATGTCTCTTGATCATCACAGACGGTTTTTGTCTAAAACCATCTATGATAGGAAGCACATCACAAACGGTTGGAGCAAAAAACCATCCATGATGTCTATTGTTCTCTTTATCTTTGTCCCTATCCCAATGCACTCTCATCACAGACGATTTTAGCCAAAAACCGTCTATGATGTCCCTTGATCATCACAGACAGTTTTTGAATAAAACTGTCTGTGATGATCAAGGGACATCACAGACGGTTTTTTGCTAGAACCGTCCGTGATGTGTCTCTCATCACAGACGGGTCTAGCCTTATGCGCCGCTTGCTCACGTCGTCAACACGAGCCTCCAACGCTCGGATCTTGTCGGCGATGTCATGGCGAGCTCCTAGTGCCTTCAGCTTGCGTAGGTTCTTTTGGAAGAATCCTCCATCAGGCTTGTTCTGGCCATGCTCAACACGGAGCATGAAGTCATCGATGCAGTCCTCGATGTCGTAGGAAAGGTCTCGGATCTGGCTCCCCATGCACTCCTTCACCTGGACATCGGGATCGTCCTCCACCGCCAACTTCTCGAGCATAGCGTTCATGCTGCTTAGCTCTTCCCTTAGGGAGATGATATCTTTGCGCACGCCCTTGAGCTTGGCGTACTCCTTCCCTAGCAAGGTTGAGAGTGTCGATGGTTGTAACCGACAATAAAGAAAAGGGAGTGGGGCAAGGCGGAAGATCTAAGTCTGATGGTAATGCAAGACATGAGGCAATTTTTACCCAGGTGGAAGCGTGGCCCGGGCACGGCTGCCGGGGTTGTTGGGGCGCAGCAGAGCAGCAGAGGCAGTTGGGGGTAGCAGAGAAGACCGCCCTTAGCAAAGAGAGCGCTTAGGGGCAGAGAAGACCGTCTCAGCAGCCCGACCAGCCTGTAGCATGCAGGAGCAGTGCCGCCCGTTGCAGAGGTACAGGCGCTGTCTACCTACCCTTGTCACTTCCACCTCCCGATCTGCTTTTATCTGGTGCGGCTGAGACCTTCCAGAAGCTCCTCCTTTGCATGGTTGGCGGCCCACCCCATGGGCTGATCCGTTGGCCCATTGATCGATACCAGTCCGATAGGTTCCACAAGAGCCCCGAGTGCTTGTGGCCGAGCCGCCTTTAGGTCCGCCTTTTGGCGCCGTGATGCTCTCCGTCGTCACATCGCTTGGTGGGGAGGTCGTGAAGGACTCAATTTCCTCGCGCTAACTCTCCCGATGTTAATGATATGCCCTAGAGGCGATCATGTGAGATGATTGTATCATACGTCTATGTTCATGTACTTATCAGTTCCATGAATAAATATCACTCCTTTGTTCATTGAGTATGACTTAATTGTGAAATACATTGGTTATATGATATTATTCTAAACTATCCCTGGTCACATATCATTATGTGGAACAATAGTGATTTTACTAGCATATGTATTGATTGATGGTAATGTTTCACATACCATAGATATGGAGATATCAAATCAATAATGTGGGCACATGTTAGAGAACATGGGGTTGGATAGACCCGCTCCGAGACGCTGATGAGATTGTTATCTTAGAAGTGCCATCGAGGTGTAGTCTCGAGTGGTATACCTATACAATCCTTTGACACGAGATTCTTATTGATTCTCAAGATGTGTAATTGTATATTTTGGGGCTATCAAACGCTTCTCCGTGAGCAGAGAGTTATAAAGGTAGCTTACAAGTATGCCATGAAACATGACGTGAGATATAAGAGATCAAGATGGAATTTGCCCTCCTTGATAACGGAGAGATATCTCTGGCCCCTCGGTGTGGATGGATATGAAAAGTGCATGGCCATGCCAAAGTGATTAAAGTGTTAATCACGAATTATATCCATTACATTGACGAGTGAATGGGTCGAGCTATCACAAGGATGGCACGCATCTTACCTTGAGCCTAACTGGTATCGTGTGGCAAAAGGATTGGTATATGAGTATATCAAGGTTCAGCCGATACGATCACTCTGTGCATTCGGGGGGCAACATGTCCTGCTAGGAACCACTGTTGTCTGATGGTCTGGAAAAGAGGTTTCCAGGGCCATGGCCATTTGCGCATGAACCTAACGGGTCGCACACTTAACGGGTTGGATCATGTCTGATGGATTGGATCCATTAGTGGGTTTACACGGATTTGGATCCTCTGGCGTCTTAATGGATTTCTACTGTAGAAGATCCATTAGTGTGAGTCCTAGTGGGCTTCTATCGTAGAAGGCCCGTTAGTGCACTCTATATAAAGGTCCTAGTGGGCTTCTATCGTCGGAGCGTAGCGTGGCTCGTCATGGAGCGCACCATTGTTCAGCTCTTGGCCAGGCGGTACCCGTACATGTACGGCAGTCGGCTCGACATGGAGCGTACCCAAGATTAGTTTGATGATGCATACGCCCGATCTCGTCGAAGCGTAGCGTGGCCCGTCATGGAGCGCACCATTGTTCGGCTCTTGGCCAAGCGGTACTCGTACATGTACGGCAGTCGGCTCAACATGGAGCGTACCCAGGATTGGTTTGATGATGCCTACGCCCGATCTCGTTGGAGCGTAGCGTGGCCCGTCATGGAGCGCACCATCATAATCCCTGAATTGAGCCCCTCTGCAATATCTGATTCCATCTTGCGGCAACCAGCAGGTGACCCGGCATGGGGCATATCGCGGGGGTGCGCTTCGATTTTTAGGTGTAGATTGCACCTGGGTTCCGCATGGGACGACGATTTACAGCTGACCCAGCACGGGGCATATCGTGCTCAAACCGATTCTTGTCCTGGCGACGGCTGTCCGCCACGATCATGGCATTCGGCTAGCCAGGACAGGATGAGTCGTGCCCCGGTCAAACCCAGCAGCAACGGCCGTGTCGAGGCGTGGTCCCCACCTCAAGCGGGATCAGTTGTCGTCCTTTATAGTTCCTAGGAGCCGCGCTGGGCTAAGTCTCCCTCGCGCCTCACGCCCCCGCTTCTTCGTCTCCAAAAAGCTCATCGCCCCCCCTGCGAGTTCCATTGCTAGGGTTAGCCACCGCCGCCGCTTTTCTCTTCTTCGTGGCGCCAATAATCTCCTCTCGAATGTCGACTCCGCCTCCCAGATTCCCTGCTTGCCTCGCCCACGATTGGGTCCCTCAACGCCGACGGAGATGCATTTGGACGCGATGGTCACCCAGGGGTCATGCCACGGCGACCACGGTCACTACCTTGCTTTACCTCGGTGAGTTCTATCCCACCCCTCGCTGCGAGGAGATCGTCAGTTTTGAATCTTTCTTTCAACAGGTTCAGTTCTCGACCGAGCGATTTCTTCCATGGGCTCCTTTTCTTCTACGGCATTGAATTGGTTCACTTGAATCCCAATTCTATCCTCCACATTGCTGTCTTCATTCATCTTTGCGAGGCGTTTCTTGGAATTCGCCCGCATTTCAACCTTTTCCGCCACCTCTTCCTCCTCAAGCCCTTTCCGAAAGGTGAGCTCCCTAAGGCGGTTGGCGCCCGGCTTCACCGAGAGATGGGGCGAGAAGATTTACTTGCCATCCCTTCGTAACCTCGAACAAGGGGTGGCACCGAATGGTTCTATTGCGCCAACCTCGATCCTTGCCTTCCATCCTTTCCAAAGGAGCCCCAGAGTTTCCCTTCTTGGACCACGGTCCCTCCTGATCATGAATGGGGCAAGTGAACGAGCTCCTCGCCCTGATCTGCGACTTGAAGGAGGCGGGTCTGACTGGCGTAGGAATTCTCTCCAACTTTGTCGTTCGCCGAGTGCAGCCCATCAAGGAGCGGGTATTCTTGGGGTATGAGTACCGGGAGGACGACCCGACGCGGGAGGTCGCTGAAGCCATCGACCGAGAGACACTCATTATCCGGATGAGCGACCTTCTAGCCCCGGATGTCGCAATCCTCCCAGACCACACCCCGAAGGCCTTTTGCTTGGCGAACCCCCCTCCCGAGGTGACTGCTACGACCTTTTTGATGTTCCGCCATCGCACGCCATCCGATCGCCGACCGAGTCCGCTCTCGTGGTTCTCGCAGGTCGTGTGGCCTTTTCTCGGATCCCCGCTTCCCCACGCCTCTTCTGCCAGAAAGGCTGCAAGAAAGCGCCCCGCCGAGTCCGCACGAAGAGCCGAGTGCTAAGAGGAAGGGGCTTGCCTCCGAGGAAGTCATCGAGTGGGGGCTGTCGCCGCAATGCCCCTCCGGAGATCCGTTCGTCCGAAAGCCCTCGGGGGTGTACATCAAGAAGCCGGCTCTTCGTCCGCCTAGGGTTCAAGCGGCCTCGGACCCCTCCCCGAGTGGTTCAGCCACTCGGAAAGGACCGAGGGCAAAGATTAGGAGGTCGGACAAGTTAGTTTCTCCATTGCTTCTTACCCTTGTTCTCTTGGCGTGCGCTTAATTTTCCCTCGATGATCAGGGTGCTGGGAGTAGGAGCCCTCCTGCCGCCCGTTGCGCCTTCGGGCGGTGCGGGCCAAGGTGGAACGGTCCCGCCGAACTCGAGTCCGACGGGACAGATCATTGGGCGGGCTATTGCAGAACTCGCCAAGAGCTACCGAGTCTGGCGATCCTGGGACAACTACCCCACCTCCTGCAGGGGCATCTGAGCCAGCCGCCGCTAGCTCCTCGCCCCCCGTGGAGGAGATCCCCCGACAGCCCCCCGCCAATGCCACATCCAACCTTCAACCTTCCCCCCGGATCTTTTTGCCATGAGGATATGGAAGGCCTTCATGAGGGGACGAGAAGCTGAGGGAGGAGCTCTACCTAAATGCCATAAAAGGCGCCCAGCTGATCCAGGTGAGCTGTCTTCTCCTCCTTCTATTTAAGCCGAGTGGTATACATTCCTCACTTCCCCGGAACTCTTCCAGGCGCTGGGAGAACGCTCCGAGGAGAGGGACGCCCTCCTCAAGGAAATACTTCCCAAGGTTAGGGAGCACGAGAGTACGAGGCCAACTTGGACAAGGTCAAATATGATGGCGAGGTTAGCAACTGGAGCTTTGGGCCAAAGTCCAAGCTCTGACTGAGGTGCTTCAAGGTGGGTGTTTTCTTGCCTTCTTGGTTGCCGACATGGTTCTCATTGCCCCCGACTTCGCCTATTACTTCAGGCTTCCGCGAGTAGATCCAGACGCTGAAAGATTCCGAGTCTCAGACTCAGGCTGACAATTCCAGACTGGCGCGGGAGCTGGAGAGCATACATCACGAGCAAATCCAGCCTCTGAAGGATTCTGAGTCCCGGGCCCGAGCCGACAACGCCAAGCTGACGCAAGAGTTGGAAGGTATTTATCTGCCCACTTGGCGTCGCATCCCTCGCGTCTGTAATGCTTTTAACGACGATCCGGGTGATTTGTAGCTGTCAAGAGAGAGGCGCAGGAGCAAGTCGATGTCCTTAATGGGAAGGTGAAGGCCGTTCACTTGCTTCACGACAAATTCCACGACTCCATCAGAGAGATGACGAAGTTCCTGAGCCCCGGAGGAGTTGAGCCGAGCAGCGATGACGAGGCCCTTTCCTTGCTATCGGCGGGTCTCGAAGGCTTAGGGCCCATATCCAGAGACGCCGACTACAAGCGCTAGCCAAGCGCCGCCATCGTGAAGTCGCTCTATCCCGGGTGGAACCGAGGCCATTAAGGAGGGCTTTGCCTGCACCATTGACGATGATCAAGCCGCTGCCCTTTTTGAAGAAGTTAGAAGCGTGGCTTCCTCCTTGGTGGAGAATTTGGAATTGACCTTTTGTAAATCTTGATCGAGATTGTAATTGCTGCCTTTCTTTTAATGCTATTACTGTTGATCATGAGTGGCTTCACCGTGCCCGAAGAGGTTTTCCCTACGTCACACACTGTCAGCGCCTCGCCCAGACTCCCGCGTTAGTGGGTTTTTAACGCTGCATCAACGCCTGTGCGTCGTCAGAGGCGTTCCAACTTCCCGTAGAGGTACGGTTGGGGCTGTTCGCCTTCGATTGTGTACATAAGGACGTTACTGCTACCGAAGCGGTCGCCCACTCTTCTCATTTTCGCAATCTTCGTCTTTTCGCTTCTTCGGCGATCCTCTGATGGCGTCTTCGTCGAACCCCGTCGTTCCCAGCGCCGAAGATGCTCCGGCCTCGCCTCTGCCTCCAGTGGAGGGGTTGATCTTCGACTTCGGGGATGATGCTCCCGCCCCGGAGGTTACCGAGAAGGAGCTCTGGGCGGACTACGATCTCGCCCTCGCAGAGCTGGCAGCAGAGGAGGAAGCTACCGCCCACGATGCTGCCGCCGTAGAGGTCCTCCTCGAGGTCGTCCCGGCCCTTGCTGAGGTCGCAGACGTCCTCGTCAAGGCTTTAGGCCGTGCCCGCCGCGCCGCGTAGGTTTGGCTGCTTTAGAGGGTACTTATGTAAAAATACGTAATTGGACATAACGTTCAATCTATGATGATATATATATTTTATGGCCTTCTGGTTTTATCCAAATGTGCAATGTCCTTTTTGTTTGAATGCTTCGCCCGACTGGCCTAGCCCCCGAGCGCGTGGCTAATTCTTAGACACGTATTCGGGTACCTAGGTTTCATCGTTCAGAGTTTACTACTTCAAGTTAATGGTTTTAGGATTTAGCCATGATTGCTAAAAAAAGCGATGAGTTTCTCGAAAAAGAGGGGTGAATGTTTGCATTTAGACATGTTTGGTGACCCCGACTTCTTCATCGCTTAGTTGAGGATCAAGTGAGTAGTAAGTCAAGAACGGCTAAGATTACAATGATACAATGGAATGCGTATTTTAAGTGTAGAAGCGACGTAGCTGTTCTATGTTCCTGGTGTTGCCAAGCGCCACGCCGTCTTCGCGTTTGAGTTGGTAAGACCCTAGACGCACCATCTCGTCGACGATGTAAGGACCTTCCCAACCTAGGGAGAGCTTATGCTCGCTTTTCTGATTCTTTCTAAGAACCAGATCTCCTTTAGAGAAAGCTCGGCCCCGAATGTTTCGATCATGGTAGCGCCGGAGACCTTGGAGGTATTTAGCCGACTGGATGGACGCGACGGCCCTGGCCTCCTCCAGCTTGTCAAGATCTTCCAGTCGGCCTTCTTCCGACTCGGCTTCTTTGTAGCTCTGAACCCGTTGGGATCCGAACGCCAGCTCGGTGGGTAGGACCGCCTCCGAACCATATACTAGGAAAAAAGGTGACTGCCCGGTAGCCCTGCTGGGGGTAGTTCTCAACCCCAGAGTACCGAAGGCAATTCTTTTAACCATCGCGTTGCATACGGCTTGAGACGATCAAATATTCTAGCTTTCAGGCCCTACAGCACCATGCCATTGGCTCGTTCGACCTGCCCGTTGCTCCGTGGATGACCCACGGAAGCGAAGCAGATCTTGATCCCGAGGGCCTCGCACCAGTCTTGGAACTCTTCACTTCTGAATTGGGCGCCATTGTCGGTGATGATTCTGTTTAGCACGCCAAATCTAACGACGATCTCTTGAAAGAATTCTCTGGCTTTGATCGCGGTGATCACTGCGACCGGCTTGGCTTCAATCCATTTGGTGAACTTGTCGATGGCGACGAAAAGGAAAGCGAACCCTCCCTAGGTCTTTTTGAGTGGTCCGACTATGTCAAGCCCCCAGATTGCGAATGGCCAAGTGATTGGGATGGTCTGCAGCTCCTGCGCCGGTATATGAATTTGCCGGGCAAAAATCGACAAATTTCGTGACAAAAGCGTCACGATATCCTCAAGGTCTGCGTGATGGCAGTCGGCGAAGAATCCTTGCCGATAGGCTTTGCCAACCAGAGTGCTTGATGTCGCGTGATGTCCACAGATCCCCGAGTGAATTTCTTTGAGGAGATTCTTCCCTTCTTGCTTCGATATGCACCGTCTTAGGACCCCAGAGGCACTCTTTCGAAAGAGCTCCTCTCCGACCACCACGTAGCTTTTGCTTCGCCGCGTTATGTACTCAGCTTGTATGCGATCCTCAGGAAGCTCGTCCCTCAGGAGATAATCCAGATAGAGCTTTGTCCAGTCGGGGTTGATGACCAAGATTACGCCACGGTGACTTCTCCCGATTTGCGGCTCGTTCTTATCAGAAGTCGGCTTGTGAAGCTCTTCCACAAAGACTCCGACCGAGATAAATGACCGGCCGGAGCCTAACTGGCGAGCTGCTTCATCGCTTCGTTGTCCCATGAGTACATGGGTGAGCTCCACCATCGAACTTGTCCTCGGCTTATGCGACTCCTCGGCAATACGCAGCCATGCTGTCATCAACGCACGACTACTCTTTCTGTACTTGATTGATCACCAGCTGAGAGTCCCCGAGAACCATCAATCGTCGGATACTAAACGATATGGCGATACGGAGTCCGTGTATGAGCGCTTTGTACTCGGCGGCGTTGTTCGATGCTGGGAAATGGAGTTGAAGGACATATTTGAGCTTTTCCCCCATCGGAGAGATTAGCACGACGCCAGCCCCCGCACCACTCAGCGTGAGAGAGCCGTCGAAATACATTGTCCAGTATTCGAGGTCCTCCACAGCTGCGGGATCTTGCGTCTCAGTCCACTCGGTGACGAAGTCAGCGAGCGCTTGAGATTTGATGGCAGTCCAGGGTTTGAAGGAGATTTCAAATGCCCCAAGCTCGACTGCCCATTTGGCGATTCTCCCGGTGGACTCCCGATTGTGGAGTATATCTCCAATCGAAAAGACGTTACCACCGAAATGGAATGTTCTTGGAAGTAATGCTTGAGCTTGCGAGAGGTAAGCGATACTGCAGATATAAGTTTCTCACACCGAGGGTATCGCCTAGATTCGCCTAATGCTTCACCGATGAAATAAACCGACGCCGAACTCTCGTAGTTGGCCTTCCTCCTCCTCTCCACTACAATCGCTGACCGACCACGTGAGTCGTGGGTCGCTATCTAAGCAGGAGGGTTCTTTCGTGCCTTGCGCGACCAATATCGGCGGGTGGTCGAGTGCCTTTAGATCCTCGAAGGCCTGCTGAGCTTCGGGAGTCCATTGAAAGTTGTCTTGTTTCTTCAAGAGTTTGAAGAACGACATTCCCCGACTGCCCAAGCGAGAGATAAACCGGACGAGCGCCACCATGCATCCCGTGAGCTTCTGAACATCCTTCTGGCCGGTCGGCGGCTTCATCTTGAGAATAGCGTTGATTTTTTCGGTTTGCCTCAATGCCGCGAGACGACACGATAAATCGAAAGCAATTGCCAGAGGAGCCCCAAGACGACTTTTTCGGGTTAAGCTTCATCCCGAAGTCCGTAAGCTCTCGAATGTCTCGGCGGTCGAGGTGAGGTCTTCCTTTACTCGGTTTTAACCACGACGCCGCCCACGACGCCCACGTTGCATCAAGTTGAGTGTGAAAACACCGCTAAATGGCGCTTGGTAGGTCGCGCGCGCTTTTTCAACCCGAATGGCATTGTGATGTAGCAACACGCTACTTAATCGGTGTGATGAACGACGCCTTGATGCGATCTTCTTCCTTCAACCAGACGGTGGTACCGAGTATGCGCTCTAAGAAACTCAGGAGCTCGCACCTTGCGGTGGAGTCTACCACTTGGTCGATGCGAGCAACCCGAAGGATCCTTTGGGCACGCCTTTGTTGAGATCTCGTAATCCATACACATGCGCCAACTTTTATTCTTCTTGCGCATAAGGACCGGATTTGCCAACCAATGATGATACACCTCTTTTATGAAATTAGCCGCCAGAAGCCCGGTGATCTCTCCCGATGGCGTCGCGTGGTCTTGCGCGAACCATCTGAGTTGCTGTTTGATAGGCTTAGCTCTTGCATCCACATTGAGTGAATGCTCGATCACTTCCCTAGGGACACCGGGCATGTCGGATGGTTTCCAAGCTTAAGATGTCCGGCTTGTTCAAGAAAAGTGACGAGCGCCTCTTCCTATTTGGGATCAAGCCCTGTCCCAATCAAGGTAGTCTGTGCCAAGTTGGACGGGTCAAGAATTACCTGCTTGATTCCCTCATCAGGCTTCATGCCTGACCTGGTTTGCTTTGCAGTCGGGACATCGTCTTCGCCCCGTGGGAGGGTAGCCGCTTGCCTGATCCTCTCGGCCTCGGCCGACGCCACCAGCAGCTCGGCCAGGTCACAGCTCTCCTTGTCGCATACGAAGGACTGCCTGACGTCCCCCCGAGCCGTGATGATGCCGTTTGGACCTGGCATCTTCAGCGCGAGATACGCGTAGTGAGGAACAGCCATGAACCTAGCCAATCCCGGCCTTCCCAAGATGGCATGGTATGCCATCTCGAAATCATCCACCTTGAAGTTTAGGTACTCCGTCCGGTAGTTCTCCTTGGTTCCGGATGTCACCGGGAGCGTGATTTGCCCGAGTGGCACTGTCGAGGTTCCGGGGATTACCCCATGGAATGGTGACGATCCACGCTTCAGCTCGGAGCGCGGAATCTTCATATCATCAAAGGTCTTGGAGAAAAGGACGTTGAGTCCAGTTCCTCCATCGACCAAAGACCTCTTGAGCTCGACTGCAGATGACAGGTCCAGACGAGAGGATATCTGCCGAAGGATGCAATCGGGTGATCCGAGAGATCGAAGGTGATCGGATCTCTGACCACCTCAGTATTAGCGTCGGTGGCGTTATCGTTGACCTCCCGAGCGGTAAGCTTCGCTCCACCGACTCATACGCAACCGAGCCCCGAATATATAGTTGAGCTCACGCCATCACTTAGTAGTCGCCCCCGTCTTCCTCGGGCGGGTCTTGCTTCTTCGCTCTTGCCTCTGTTCGCCCTATTGCTGCTCTCGCGGGCAAACCTCTTCAGGGTGTAGTAGTCCTTAGCCGCGTGCCTCCCCTGGGGGTGGAAAGGACAAACGGCATCCATTACCTCGTCGTAGCCGCCGCCCCGCGGACCTCATGGGCGAGCGCGCTCGGCCACCGCGACCAACTCTCCGGGCCCGCGCTTCTTGTCCCTTGGTTTGGAGGACTCGGCGTGATCCTTTTTATCCTTCTACCGCAGGCGGTCTTCCTGGCGCTCCGCCAGGGCATCCAAAGTCGTGGCATAGCGATCAGCCAAGGCGAACATCTCCTTGACGATGGTCGGCGGGCTCCAGGACATCTTCTTGATTAAGTCGGGGTCGCTGACTCCCTTCTGGAAGGCGGCTATGACGACCGCTTCCGAGATGTCCCGAACGGTATTCTTCTTCTGCATGAAGCGTCGGATGAACTCTCGCTGAGACTCATTCTTCTTCTGATGAAGTTGGTATAGGTCCCATGCGGTCCCGGGCCTCTCGAAGGTGCCTTGGAAGTTTGCGATAAATTGCTCACAGAGATCGCCTGTAAGTCTATTGAACTCATTTGGAGTCCCGTGAGCCAAGCTTGGGCCGAGGGGGCGAGCGTGACCGGTAGATAGTTTGCCATCACACTCTGGTCACCCCCCGCGGCCTTGACTGTGAGGGCGTACACTTGCAGCCATGCCTCCGGATCTCTTTCACCATCGAACTTAACGATGCCCCTAGGGTTGAATCCATCGGGCCATACCACTCGGCGAAGTCGTGGTGTGAAGGCGCGGACCCCATCAATAGGCCCGCAGCTGCGCCGTCGAGGCGATCGACGCGGGGGGGGGTCCCACCCCGGTGGTCTCCATTGTCACTCTAGGCCCGGCGGCCATGGCCCCCGCGGTCGGCGCGATCATCACGTCGGCCATCGAGATCAATCCCGCCATCGTAGCCGATGCCGAAACGTTCGTACTCGTCCTCACGTCGGCGCCTCTCCCCTTCTTCTCGATCGTGGCGCCTAGCAGTAAGATCCATGTGGAGATCTCTGTTGAGGCTCGCGGCGTCTTCGCCGACGAGCTCCACCGACCGCCTTCGGCGGCTTTTTGCGATCCGATCGCTGCCACTCTAGGTGGACGCGTGGATGCGGGAGTGTGTCTTCTCCGCGGTGCCTCTTGGTTTGCTTTGGACGCGCGTCGTCACCATGGCTTTAACTCGAGCCACGATCGGGTCTGGGCTGTCAGGGCAAGGATCGGCCCCAAGGTGTCGGCAGCGCCTTGGAGGCGGCGATGTTCTGTGGCGTGTGGAAGATCAGTTGGTCTCCTTTCTTGGCTTGCGAAACTCGCTGATGTTGCGCCCCGGTTCGAAGGATTTGGCGCGTTCTTTGCATGTCGCCGACGACGCTGGCGATCCGCTTCCACCGTCCGCCGCTTTGCCGGTGCAGAGTGTCATCCGATCGCCCTCGATGGCGAAGACGCCACGGAAGGCTCCTTGAGAGCGGCCGTCGCGATACCTCTCGATCCACACGGAGCTTTGGTGAGGAGCGATGAGATCCTCCCGAGGAGGCCAAGCCCTACCCGAGAGAGCAAGCTTGCCGGTTGTTTGGCGACGAAGTCGAGATTCAAACGGAAGGCCCGGCCGAGCGGCGAAATGGTGATCCGGCGGGTGGCGCCATCAGACTCAAGGAGGATGATCTTCGCGCTTCCCCTACCTGGCGCGCCAACTGTCGATGGTTGTAACCAACAATGAAGAAAAGGGAGTGGGGCAAGGCGGAAGATCTAAGTCTGATGGTAATGCAAGACACGAGGCGATTTTTTACCCAGGTTCGGGCTCTCCAATGGAGATAACACCCTAGCCCTGCATTCGTTGTTTCTGGTGTAAGTGTGAGTGTTCTTGTTTACAAGTTCTCTATTACAGATGTCTCTCTTCTTCCTCGTCTAAGGTTCCTTCTCTCTATATACCCCGATGGAAGCGTGGCCCGGGCACGGCTGCCGGG
This sequence comes from Guadua angustifolia, assembly GCA_036346375.1. Taxonomy (NCBI): domain Eukaryota; kingdom Viridiplantae; phylum Streptophyta; class Magnoliopsida; order Poales; family Poaceae; genus Guadua; species Guadua angustifolia. Next base: position 36,826,233 of record CM070502.1, read on the forward strand.
GTTGTTGGGGCGCAGCAGAGGCAGTTGGGGGTAGCAGAGAAGACCGCCTTTGTAGCAAATTTGACAAGGCTGAGAGCATGCAGAACACGCCTGCCGCAGTTACAAGCGCTATCTACCTACCCTTGTCGCTTCCACCTCCCGATTTGCTTTTATCTGGCGCGGCTGAGACCTTCCAGAAACTCCTCCTTTTTGCATGGTTGGCCCGGCCCACCCCCATGGGCTGATCCGGTCAGCCCATTGATCAGATACCCGGTCCGATAGGTTCCACAGAGAGCATGCCAATAAAGGCTCTTTTGGGAGCCCAGATCCCGGCCGGGATCCTGGCCCATTCCCTAGATCGAAATTTCCTTGGGCTTCTTTTCCCCGAGCCGAAAGAAGGGTCATTTGGAAGCCGTTTCCCTGGAGAAGAAATCTGCGTCTCCTCATATTGGGCTCTCTTTCCCCGTCGTGACTCCTCCTCTCGCGACGGCGCCTCCACTGTCGTGCCAACTATCGCATCGCACTATAGCCCATCCTGTCCGTCTGGCCCGTCATCTTCCCGCGGGGTTAGGTCGTGACTCGCGACCAACACGCGAGCCGAGGTGAAGCGGAATCGGAGATGTCGCAGGCGGCACCGGAGGAGAACGAGGGCCCGCGGACGCTTGCAGCTCCTCCCGACCCACCACCGCGCGAGCCGGCAGCAGAGGGTCCACGCCCCATGAGTATGCCTCCCTCCCAAACGCTCTCGATCAAAAATCACCATGTTTGGCATGTCTATGCATCACTTCTTGATTCGCTGGCGGTGCAGGGTTGGTTTCCGTGAGGGTGATCACGCGAGGTGATGTGGAAGAGCAGCATCGAGAAGTTCTTCCGGCGATCGAGCCCTCATCCAAGAGTGGTGAGCTAGCCTATGATGTGCCCCCTGCTTCCCCATTTCTCGATCCGTATCGTGAAAAATTCATAGGATATGTGATCATTTGATATGGTGCCCCGTTAAATCTGTTTCCCCTTTCATTCCATTGGGCTTAGAGTTATGCTTGTTAGTGGTTTCCAAATTAACTGTTGGTTATATTGATGATAAATAGCATCACACAGATCCTTCAGATCCACCCCAGTGCATATTGATTAGATGGGCTTTGGGTGTATAGGAATTAGGAACCTCACAAACTTACAAATTTTGACTATGGCTTTCTTGTAGGTTTTAATTTAGGCAAAGTGAGTTATTATTGAATAGTTCCTGATTACACTTTTAAGAAGCTGACTTGAATCTGCATTGAATTTGTTGTTGTGTAGATTTGTTCTAATATCTCGTATTCGAACCATACGGAGATAATTTTTTCACCAAAGAAGTAGCGTGCATCCTAGAGTTTATCCTAGACAGTGGGTTCAAGAACTATGTGTTCTTTTTAGCTATTCGGTTGATGGCCTTGATGTTTTGTTCATTTCTAATTTCTAGGTGAAAGAAGAAATTGAGTAAGTGTTTTCTAATCATGTGACTATGATGACAAGGTATGGCATTGTAACACCTACCAACATTGTAAGTATTGGTCTCAGATAGGTTCTTAAACTAATGCAACTTTTCTAACAACTTGATTTCTTATTTTTCATTTGAAGTGTCACGAGACATTGCTCCGCCTACATCGAAGAATTTGCAAATGCAGCTCATGACTAAGCTTTCTCGCCAATTTTCACTGCTCCAAGATTGAAGGAGGGCTCCTTAACTATAACTATTGCTCTAGTTGACACTTTGACCAGAGAAATTGTAGCGTCAGGCTAGGGGTCCCTGATGAAGGTTGAAATAGTAGTTACAGTGTGAATGAACAAGCAAAATGTGTTGCAAAACAAGGTGAAAACGCAGAGATTCCACATTTGTGTTGTGCAAAGTTTGTTTGATAGCTTTGTGTTGTGCTCTCGTTGGACTACATGTGTTGTCTTTGAATTTTTTGAATGTTAGGGAATTTTTACCCATGTGGCTTCCAAATGGTGGCAGGGCAAAATATCCCTTGGGGGGAAGTTGCCACATGGATTCCAATATGCCATCAAAATCCCTCCTAGGGAAAATTTTCGCTAAGTTTTCTTTCCCTAGCATCCAAATGAGCCCTAAGGGGGCTTAGCACCCCCGTGGCGACGCTCACCATGGCATGCTCCATGGTCGGAGACATTAGGGATTTGTGTGTGTGTGTGTTTTGGAAGTGGCAAGAGCATCTATGCTAGAAGGTGAAGGAAACGATGTGTCTGTGTGAGAGACACTTTCCCAGTGTAATATAGCGCGCACGAAGCTGTGCCGCCTCGGTAAACAATTAAATTTGCTGGAAATTGTTAGCCAGTCCACTATCCTACCTACGAAGACTACAAAGACTTCGACACTTCCCTCTAAGATGGCAACGGGGATATTCCCCAACGGGACGTAGAGGAACATCCCTGCCCTTGATGCATGCCTTTATCCCTTCCCCTCAGCCCTGCCCCGCCTTGGGTCCAGGTTTCTCCTGTTCCCCCACCTCATGAGGGTATCAGGTCCCCACAGGAAGCCACACCCGATAACTAGTATGCGTGTCTACTTTGCATTTCTATCCTTAGAGAAACATAAGTATGGTAAGGGGAGCATTTCCTAGGAATTGGATATTTAAGCATGGTGTGTGCACAGCGGCAAGTAAACAACAACATTTTCCTAAGCGTGCTTGTATTTTGCACCGGGTACCCTCTCCACCATAGAAGTAACAGCCCAAGAAGCGGCTCGCCTAGCTTGGCTTTGGCGGGCGGTGGGCGATCACGCCTGGCCTGGCGAGGAGCCCACGGGCCTGGCGAGCAATGGGCGATCACGCCACGGGCGAAGCGTTCGATGGCGCTTCAATGGCAGCGAGCGACACGCTTATCCGCGGGCGAGGAGCCTGGGTGGCCCTGGTGAGCAACAGGCGATCACGCTTTCTCGCCGGGCGGCGGTCGCTCACTCTGGCGAGCGGCCGGGCGATCATGCTCGCCTTGGCTGGGCGAGGGCTTCTGAGGCGGCCTGGCAAGTGGGCGTCTGTCTAGGCCCCCCTTGTCAGGCCACGGAGGCAACCAAAGGAATGAGAGGAAGGCTTCGCCTTGAAGTTTTCGTCCCCTGGCACCTTGTGTCAGGGTCATTAACTGTGAAGAAGAATATGCATTCAAAAGAAAGGCAACAGGACTTACTACCCGGGTACGTGCGTGTCACGTCGTCGTCCCCTGTGTATTGCCATGCAGGGTGGGCACGACGACGCAGGGGGCTGATCCTCCGAGCCACGAAGTCTCGGACTACCAGCGCCCCATTCAGGCCGACACGCCGCAATCGTCGATCTTGGCCGCCATCGCTCGAGCTCGCTGCCTCAAGCAGGCGAGCTCCAGCTCTCATGACTTCGCTGCGCAAGAAGGCACCCCAAGAAGGTCGACCCCGCTGTCGTAGCCGATGTAGAGCCAGTCGCTCCGCCAATTCTTCTAGTTGGAGCGTGGCGGGAAGGGAATGTAGCGGGGGGCCGACCCATCGCGAAGGCAGAAGTGGCAACTCCCTGCGACCCCGCTGTCGGGAGAGATGCGGCAGGTGAAGAAGTAGCGAAAGAGGGGAAGATTGGGCATTACCCCCACGAACATCTCGCAGAGGTAAGCGAAGGTGGAGAGAACGACAATGGAGTTGGGGGAGAGATGAAGATGATGGATCTCGTAGAAGTGGAGGATGGTGAGAAAGAATTCGGAGAACGGCGACACCAAGTCCGCCATAAGCCCCCAAGCGAAGACGACGATCTCCCCTAGCTCACAGCACAAGAACGGTCTGGCAAGGAGGTGCGAGGAGCCCTGTGCCATTCAGGACAAGATCCACCTGCCCGCCAGTGGTGGAAGAGAGAAGTGGCTGCACCATCGAAGCGGAAGCAAAGTTTTTTGAGCGAAGAAGGCGAAAAAGCAAAGAGCCAAGTGCGAAGAAGATCAGAAGGTGTGAACTGTTAAGTGGGGGTGTACATATATATAGACCCCCCCCCACAAAAACGGTTCACGAACAGGCAAAAGACGCGGCGTTTCGGGTCCCAAAGAAAATCGACGGAAGTGGGGAGGACCGAAGTGGTTGCATGCACAGAGGTGGTGGGCCCATCCAAGAATGCACTAGCATTAAATAAGGTCTAAAAAGCAACTGGTGCATGTTCCAGGATGGCCCCAGGGGCTACTGTCGGTGTACTTTGCACCGGGGTACCCTCTCCGCCATAGAAATAATAGGCCCAAGAAGTGGCCTAGCCCAGCTTGGCGGCGTGGCGGGCAGGTGGGCGATCACGCCCTGCCCGCCGGGTGAGGAGCGTAATCACACTGCTTTGCCGGGCGAAGGTTCACAGCGCCCCGTGGCAGCCGGGCGATCACGCCACCGCGGGCGAGAGCACGCGTGGCCCCTTAGCAAGCAGCGGGCGGAAGCCTCGTCGGCGCCCAATGCAGCCGGGCGACACGATCACGCTTCACGGGCGAGGAGCTCGCAGGTTTTTGGCGGCAATAGGCGATCACGCCTGCATTGTGAGCGCTCATGGCGCCAAGGCAACGGCGGGCGATCACGCCCTGCCTACCGGGCGAGGGCTTATGAGGCGTCCTGGCAAGTGGACGGCCGTCTGGGCCCCCCTTGTCAGGCCACAGAGGCAACTAAAGGAATGAGAAGAAGGCTTCGCCTCGAAGTTTCCCTCCCCTGGCACCTTGTGTCAGGGTCATTAATTGTGAAAGGTTCTACTATCGACACGACGATGGCTTGTCCCTCTGACGCCTCTTACCAAACCTGTCGTAGGAGCGTCATATCCCGGGCGGACCGGACGAAGCCACGCACCGACATTAAATGAGGTTTGAAGGACAAGGCCACGGAAGCGTATGTAATAAATGAGTCGTGGGTCGACGTGGAAGTTGGAATGATGGGTGTAATTAATGTGTTGTGGATAAGTATGGCGTCACCTTCTCCCCTGTCCGGGCCAACCCATCTATATAAGGGTGCCTCGGTGCATGGGACGAGGGGCCGGGCGGAGGAAGAAAGATCGAGAGATCGAGAAGTTGAAAGAAGAAGAGAGAACTCACCCAAACTAGAGAAGTCATTGTAATCCCCTTCACATTTTCTCAACAAAGAACCAACAGGATGTAGGGCCATTACCCGAGTTGGGGGCCTGAACCTGGGTACATCGCCATGTTCATTAGTCTTTTGATTCCTGGAATCCATCGTGGGAGACATTAGGGTTTCCAGCCATCCAAACCTTCCGTTTAGGGAGTAGTCAACCCTGTTAGTTGACGGGGTCTTGTCAGGTGGAATACGCCGACACTTACCAAATTAGCAAACAAATCAACAGCAAAAGGACATCAACACTTAATATATAGATGATTAAAATGTTCATCTAACATCACTTAAAAGACCATGGTTCATATAATACAACCCCTTAAATAGTACACAAGGAATGCATAGCTTCCAAGAATCTAGGTTCCAGCACAAACCACAAGCCTGCTGAAGAAGCCACACAACTAATCCAAGTTCCAGACATGTCACATATTCAAAGACACATACCAAATTACCAAACAAACCAAATAGCAACAATAACGTAGTGAGTAGTGATCACCAATAGGCAGCAGATGAATTGCATATTTCCTTTTGAGTCTTCAGTACTCAACAATTGTAGAATGTTCAACTCACAATGCCATCTCCTATATAAGATAGATAATTGTTAACCATTTGAAATATAAGTACATTACTATGGGTGTGTTTGGTAGAGCTTCAGCTCCACCAGATCCGTGGATCTGGTAGAGCTAGGTATTCATAACTCTACCAGATCCGTGGAGCTGAAGCTGTGAATACATTAAGAGTGTTTAGATGAATCATCTTGTTTGCATTTTAGACCAAAAATATAAACTTAATTCACTTTATTTTAGTCTACAAGTTTCAGATCTCAAGTGAAGTTAGGATCCTGAGCTCTACCAAACAGGCCCATACTGCTCTACATTTATGATTCTATGAAATTGCAATTTATTTTGTAAGTACTCCACCTGTAGCCCTTCCTGAATATCTTGAAGACAAGTCTAGAAGCTAGGAGGCTCTTCTTTTTCTTCATCTATAAGATACAAATGTAAACATTATTTTCTTTTCTTGGCTGACAAAACAAGTATAAACACGAATTCTTCTATATACATATATTTATATTTATATCTAAGCCAATCAAGTGAGCACATTAATGCCTGTAACATCTCAGAAGTGAGACGGCTACGATGCTCACTAAGAATTCTTCCACTTGTGCTAAAAGCAGACTCGGAAGCAACAATACTTATCAGAATAGCAAAGATGTTACGTGCAATCATCCTTAAAGTAGGATAACGTGTCTCAGCAACCTTTCACCAATCCAATATATTAAAATTTTTCTTTATTGTTGGTACATAGTCATCCTCCAAATAACAAACTAACTTAGATTTCAACGTAAGAGATTCTGGCATTCTCTTAGCAATACATGTATTAAAGATTGATATAACAACTAGGGCTTCAATTGTAGGTATTGAGGCCGATGATTCTATATTATCCTTATTATTATCTACTCGATATTTAGACATCAAATTGCATAATGAAGCAGTGAATTCTCGAACATGGTCCTCACATTTTTCACCACTAACACCTGTAGAATTTCATAGAAAACTAGCAATATTTCAATCTTAAATCAAGGATCAAGAAGTGTAGTTATGCAGTCTTTCAATGTTAGACCAATAGTAATCAAACTTTTGATTCATGCTAACCATTATTTTTTTCTATAATTGGGTTGCCACAAGTTGACCATAGCCTCATTTTCATTTTAATTTCATAAATTTTGTGAAAGAAAATATTAGCAGTAACATATTCAGTTCTAGAAAATATTTTAGTTATATCATAGAACAACTATAGCCTTTCGATAACATCGGCAAGAAAGTTCCATTCTTCATCACTAGGACTACAAGTATGTTGTTTCTCAACATGCTTCACATGATAAAAAAACAACCTTATACGGTAAAACAACCCTAAGCATAGTGAAAGTAGAGTTCCATCTAGTTTTGCAATCAAGAGCTATCTTCTTTGTTATTTTAACTTTCACAAACATAGTAATTTCCTCAAACTTCTCTACTCTTTTTGGTGTAGAAGTCCAAAAGGCTACACTATCACAAATGTTTTCAATTGTCTTACTCATTACATCCAAGCCAGCCTTCATAATCAAGTTCAGAATGTCTGCACAATAACGCATGTGAAGCATTATTTCAACATAAGCTTGCTTGATCCTATCTTTCCCCATAAGTAAATCAATTAACTGTCATTTGTGGAGCAACTACTACTACAAAAAGACTTCTATTATATGCCTCATCACAGATAGTTCTGAAAAAGGAACATCACTAACAGTTCGATAGTAAAAACGTCAATAACATCATTACAGATAGTTCTTTTCATGAAACATCAGTAATATACATGGATATCACAGACGGTTTTAGTTTAAAACTATCAGTGATGACACCTGTAGCTAACAGATGGTTTTATACTAAAACTGTCTATGATATTAAAGATCATCATCAACGGTTTTAATATAAAACCAATTGTGATATCTATAGGTATCATCACTGACGGGTTTATCAACGAACCGTCTGTGATATCAGATTATCATAAACGGTTCTAGACACAAACCGTCTATGACACGAACGAGACCTATATAAACATACCAAGATTCCTCCTGCGAACTCAACACCTTACATGTTTCACCTCCCACAGACCCTAGCCCCCTGTTGTCCTCCTCTTCGGTGACCTCCCTCTGAGTGATCTCCTTGGCAACCTCCTCTCGGTGACCTCCCTCTGATAGCTTCCCCCCAGCGACCTCCTCCCCGGCGTCCTCCCCCTCGGCGACGACGAGGCCTCTGCCATCGGTGGAACGAGGCCATGGGGGTGACAATGACCATTCCGCGAGCACCTTCTCTATCGGTGACCTCCTCCTCCTCCTCGCGAGTGGCACCTGTGCTCCGTTTGATTTGGTGAGTTGTCTACTGTTTGTGGATTCAAACCTGTGATGTCTACTGTTTGTGCGGGATGGATTCGGTAATGGTGGCAAAAGAGAAAGTGATCTAGGTTGGGCTCGAGCTGAGGAGGATGAAAGTGGTGTTGGGTGTTGTGGGATGTTAGATATTAAACTTGACTTTATTTAGTTGTTAGTATGGGCTGTGCATGTATGCGTAGATTAGTTAGCTTGTTAGAATTGGTGCACGAGTGCACGCAATGCATGTAGATGCATATACGTAGTATGTTAGTTGCATGCAAGATGTGCATGTTCTGTTGCGATAATCTTGTGTCCATGCATTAGTTATCTTTAAGCAAGCAATATAAAAGAGAAAATCACATAATTGCTCCAAGCTCATGTGTTCTTGTGTGTCTCTTCTTCCTTCCTTTGTTCATTTGTGTGTGTATGTGTGTCTGTGAGAAACACAAGTGAGATAGAGCATGACAAAATGAGGAGTTGAGTGATTCAACTCTAACATGGGAGAGCTACGATCGGCTTTAATAGATGAGCAAGGTTGGTGCACAGGGTGTACAACAATGGTGGCCAGTATTGCGGCAGCCAATACCAGTTGCAGGGCACAGGTTTGCAGGGTTGCAAGGTATGGCTTGGGTCTTGTCAAGGCATGTCATATAGTTTTGCACAATCACCCTTGTAAATATGTATTCATCCTTGTGTGTATGCTTTTAGGATCACTAGTGAGATGTTGAATATTAATCATTGTATTCTTGTGTTTGAATGCCCCATGTGGTAAAACTAGATCGACGATATGGAAATGTTGTTAGAAGCTAAACAAAAACTTGTGGTGGAGATCGAACAACTGAAAGGCAAGTCTGAGATAACAAAAAAGATTTATGAGATGAAACAAAAACTGAAAGACATGGATAATCACTCGCAAGATATCGAATCCCTTAATACGACAATCATTACTAAGGACCGTTGTAACATCCCAAAATTTGCTTTTATTGGATTTATTGTGCTCTTCCTTTTTATTTGATTTTTTTGAGATTTTATTTAATTCATTTTTTATTTATTGAAGTAGGATTTTTGCTATCTTTTGTTTATTCAGTGAAAGGTATTAGTGATCTTTTATTGAAAATATTTTATTTGGGTTTTAAATGTCTTAAAGTATTTTCTAGAATTTTTTTAGATTTTTTCTGATATTCTTGCTATTTATTTTGGCTTTGTTTATTTACCTAAATTATTTTAATTCAAAAATGTATTAAAATCCGGTGAATAGTGTTTGGGCTGAATCTCTCTGGTCCGGCTCATTCTTTCCTCGAGATTCCAAATTTCATTGCCGCAATTGCTTTGTTGATCGCTCATGCCAAACCCTAGAGGCATGGCCGTTGGATCCAATCCAGTGTCTCTCGTTCCTCCGCGTCACTTGCATTTTCTGTGCCGTCGATGGCCTGCCACACAAACGGTTGGGATCCATCCACATCATCAAGCTGTATCGCCGTCGGATTCTGCCACCGCTATAGTCTGCTCCACGTATCTCGCAACGGATACGGACGTCGAGGGTGCTATTTATGCACCGTTGCCTGCATCGAAATCTTCGCAACCCGCCGCATCTTCTAGCCAACGCGCGCACGCCGAGACGCCTTCGTCCACCCATGCAAGCTCACCAGAGTCTAGAGATGAAGCCGTTGCGGTTTTTTGCCTCTCCGCCGTGAATTGCTGCTGCTCCGCCACGCCTGAGGCTGAATCTGGGATGCCCACGTCAAGACGCATCGAGTGCGCCATCTCGTGTTGCTGGAGAAGCCCTAGAACATTATCGCCGTTTTCTTCTTCTTCCCCTCCGGTGAGAAGCCCACCGCTCTCGCTGTCGTGCCATCGCCACCCTCATGAACTCTCTCAGCCGTCCGATCACTTGTGAGCGGTCCTAATTCTACCGCTTGTGCGCCGCCGCATCACCATCACCCACTGTTGGATCCATCGATCGGTTCAGATCATGCCGCATCGCCCCCGTTGCTATCACCTCAAAACTGTTGGATCACGATCGTGCGGCTGCAATTGCCCTATGTGGTTCCAATTTGTGGCCGTTTGATTGGATCCGTGCAAATCAGATCACACCGGTGCCGCGACCAGTCACGTGCCACCATGTGTCAAGCGCATTGTCCGAAGCACCAAGGACCGAGTCTATACGCCCACGACACGTGTCGGCCTGTGGAGCTGCCATGTGTTCGATGACATTAACGTGAAATCATAATTCGCTTTTTTCATAGAAAAATAATTCAGTCAAAATTCATTTCTGTGCTAACATCATCATGAGGTCATGCTAACATCATAAATCCTATTTTCCTGTATAAAAATAATTCGATTAATTCGGAATTTCTAATTTATCATTTATTTCAAACTTTGAATAGCTATATCTTTTGCATCCGAGCTTTGATTGAGGTGATTCGAGTTTCTAAAAATTTATAAAATCATGCTATATTTAATGGTGAATTTTATTTAATTTTTAGAGTTAATATTGCTCTCTATTTTAGGTATTTATTGCTTTCTCTCTCATTACGCGTAGACGTCGAGTTACCTGGTGAGTTCGTGGTTGAGAAGCCAGTGCTTGAACAAGATTCAGAGCAAGAGTCAGAGCTTTTTGAAGGCAAGTCGTGCTTTGGTCATGTTGAACCCATACTTTGAATATTATATTGTTTCAACATATTGCATGTTAATTCAATTACGACTTGTTTTACATATGTTGGGAGTAGTTAATTGTCCGCTTGAATTACATTCACCTTGCCATATCATATATCATATCTCATTTGTCACCCTAGAATGGTTCAATGAAAATTTGTAGCTATAATTGCCAATTTGGGTAGTTAGAATGCAAGTAGTATGCTTAGCCGTGTAACGAGTCATCATTTTATGTGCAAATGATTAATCTTGCTTAATGACTATGGAACATGTTTATTAACCTGTGTGTCGGGTGTTGTCACACAATGTTGGTATTTTTGATGGCATGTGGTGCATGATAAATCAATCGGGGTGGTAAAATGATTTAGACCGAGGCAAGTGGTATGTATTTGTGGTAGGCCAATGTGGAACATGGGCGGTCGCATTGCTTTTTATGATAATTGTGATTTACGATCATAATGATTTTTTGTTAGTCTTGTCTTGGTCAATTAAGGATTTAACCTTGTAAGAATTTGAACTAAGTCATTCATACAACCACAAGTTTGGTATAGGACAGACTTAGCTAATTAATTTGTTAAGTCTAAATTTTAGTACTATTAGTAGTGGGTGAGCCCCAGGAAGTGGTAACCAGTCCTCATACGAGTTAGCTCACATGGCGCAAGAGGGGGGCCCTAGATGTGGTAACCAGTCCCACCATTACTGAAACCTATCACTCGCCTTTGTGGTGTATGATTGTATTTTGGGAGTAAAGTGTATAACCTCTGCAGAGTGTAAAACCTATTCGAATAGCCGTGCTCGCGGTACTGAGCATTGCTCGGTGATTGCAGTCAAGGGTTAGATTTTATCAATACAAATGTGGGAATGGATGTTGAAATGTGGAATAAGGTTGTGAATTGGTTATTGAAAAACAATTGCAAAAGTTATTATTGTTATTATTCATTTTATTATCTTTCAATCTATTTATGCTATTCTTCGCAAATGTTGTTTATGCAAAATAACCTTGTATCCTATTCTTTGTACTAAGCCATGCATATAGTATGTTAGACTTACATTCCGTGCACGACTTTTTGAGTGCTTTATGTACTCACCCCCTTGCAACAAAACATCATCAGTTGGAGAAAAGCAACGCTTGCATTTGAGGAGGAATACCAAGAGGAGGCGAATAACTAGAGTGCGAACCTTATCGGCTGTTCGTGGCGCCAAGGGTTTCTACGCTTATATTTATTTCGCCATTGCTCATTTGCTTTTCGCCTTTAGTCCTCAGATAGCATACTTATGTAAGGTTGGCCATAAGGTCGTTAAACAGTTATACTTAACTTGATGAAATCTTTATTATGTTCTCGTTGAGAATGATTGTGATATTCATCTGTGTTGAGCCTGTGTGCACTAGCGTGATCCTGGACTAGTGTGGAATATACAGAGGGTCCGAATTTGTATATTTGGGTCCCGACAACCGCAGGGCGAATGTAGAACTGGAAGAAGCCAAAACTGAGCTTATAGAGGTAATATAAAGGTTTTTAGTATTGAATTCAATGTGGTTAATTACTGATAATATACCAAGACACTCTTTTTCACAATAACATGATCGCTTTTAATTTGTAGGGATTAAGAGATATGATTGGAGATCAATCGGTTATGAGTCTCATTCGGGGATGATGAAGAAGTGGAAGATAAATCAGAGTATGACAACTCTCAAGAAGAACTGTTGATGGAATTGAATTTTGCCTTGAAATCCATCAACATTAGCATAAGAAAGGTGATGAAAGTGCTACAGATGTTCATATTTTAAGACCTTCCTCATCAGACAAGCTATCGCTTCCATGCATCTAGAATATTTTGATATTCAATTGTAAAATCTATAATTGATTGTATCTTGTAAATATCATTGCAAAAATATCTAGATAAAAGAAAACTTTGAACAAAGATACTAATCATAGAAATTCTGCCAAGAGAGTTAGGGGGAAAAACATATCACAAACGGTTCTATTTAAAAACTGTCTGTGATAAACTCATTTTACAAATAGTTCTAATTAAAACCCGTCTGTGATATGTGCTTTCATAGTTGGTTCTGAAACCATCTGTGATATGTGCCATATTATCACTGACACATGATTACAGAAGGGCCAGAAAATTGTCTATGGTGATGTTTTCTAACCATCAGTAATAGCCTTCTATATAGTAATGAGCTATCAAAAGTCCCAGTGGATAGCTTCTTATCAAGATTCTAAGCAATCAAGGATTTAGAAATTTCTTAAGTAATAACTTCTACAATATATGGAGCTGAGACATAAATAAACCTAAAGAAAGTGTGAACGTTAGAAATAAAGTGGCGCATTGACCATTGTCTTGTGTGTAGAATGCAATATAATGATGATAAAAAGATGAGAAAACGTGCCGGGTTCCTTGACCCCGCACGGATTAGCCAACCGAACTTAAGAGCAATACTCATTAATGACAAGGAGTTGAAGGGTAAGGGGATGACGGAAATGGAGATAGAAGAAAGGTGACAGACCCTGACCCGGGAACGCCAAATAGAGGTGGGGCTATACTTATTAAAAGCAATGCTCCAGATGCAAGACAAGGACGTCATAATGGCTCCCTACAATTTTAAGTAATCTTCTCATTCGTCAATCGTTGCTAAAAGTTTAGTTCGCACTATGATTACTCGTGAAACTTACATAAGATTTCGTTGCAGCAATCACTTCATTTGTTTCATGCTGTACCCGAAGCAGAGCAGATATATGGTCCTTGACTCATCCAGAACCCCACCGGAATCTTACGATAAATTCACCTGCGTCTTAAATACGTAAGAAAAATACGTACACAAACATACATAACGTAATTTGTTTTATGATATGATAGTTACTTGTTGTTGATATTCGAGTAGGGCTTTCAAGCATTACGCGACCAGAAAAGGGGGGCAACATGATCCTGCGAAGGGGTCAAATAAAATGCTTTGCTATGTCCACCCATGGGTAAGAAGACACTTGTAATGCTTCAACATAGTTGCACTAGTAAGGAAGGGTATTACCAACTGCAAGCTAATTCCATACATTATTATTTGATTTGAAGTGCCACAAGCAACCTCCAGGAGTGTTCTTTGTGGATACTACGCCTCATGAAGTTCCTCAGATCAACGGAGGTATGTATAAACCCCGTGACGTAAGCCTATACAAATTGGTGATTTAAGATTATTTATTGTCCGATTCTCAATTTCACTATTGTTTAATCTCTTTATTGCCTACTTTATTATTGCGGTGAAGATTGAAAAGACCACTTTGGCACTCACTGATGATGACCTTCGCAATGTGCCAAAGGACATGTGCCAGTTCATTTGTCGTGAAGTCATCTATGAGAGAGGTAGTTTCTTTTACGGGGGAGGTGAAGTGGCGAAGCATCTTAGACTTTGTAATTGGGAGACGAGGATAGACAGGCCGTGAACACTGATGTAGATTAAAAGTCCCCAAGTGGAATGTTTGTTGTAAAAATTTGTAATGAAACATATGTAGATCAATCCATGTATAATGCAATTATGATTTATATGTGCTTTGTATATATAACCTTGTCATTGTTATGTATGGATTTGTGCTAAACAGCGATGTGATTGATATAATGTATGTATTTATTAATATTATAATATAATTAACTTAATATTATTAAAAAAAGATTCTCTGGATCTGTACAGGCGGTTCACCTTAGGTGCCGCATGTGGTACAACTATTTATACAGGCGGTTCACTTAAGCAACTGGATGAAGATATGCAGTTTATACAGGTGGACGGCTTAAGCCCACGCCTGTGAAAATGCTATTTGTGCAGGCGGGTGCTTAAGCAACCGCCTGTACAAATGCATTTTACAGGCGGTACTTAGAAATGTTTGTGCAAATATACCGATTTACATAGACCTTCAGTTACAGGCGGGTGCAAAAACGTCTATGAAGATGGGTTACCACCCGCCTGTACAAATAGTTTCTGTAGCAGTGTCTCTTGTTTCTGTTTCTTCCATAGCTCCCAAAGAACAAGAATGATCAACGTGTTTAGCCCACTCCTGTGGCTGGCCGACATTTCTTGAAATCATTCAGTCCACCATCCAAGCATGCTGTTCTGTGCACTCCAATACCCAGGCTCCATGGTCGGTATCTGAGACCATATGGATGCTAGTCTCCATATCCTTCTGTCATAAGCACATTCGACAAACAAATGCAGAGGCGTTTCACAATGTTGTCTGCACATCGGACACCATTGATCGTTCGGCATGTGAAGCCTAGCCAGGACATCGGCCATGGGCAGTCTGTGTCAGATAAGAAGCCATGCGAAAATTTTACATTTCTGCGGCGCCCATGGCTTCTTGATTAGTTGACCAAAAGGCTTGTGAATTGTGCCTAATAAGCCGATTTTGTTGAGTAGTCCCTGGATGCCCTCCCATTTCCAACAGATGTCTTGTACGAGTGTTCCTGGCGTGAGCGTGACCTGTTGAAGCAAGGCAAACAGTTTTGCGAAATCCACAATAAGATGCATAGCTATTTTCTTCCGTGGGTCGGCGATCCTGTTGTTCCCGTTTGATACCTCCAGCACCGTTCTGGTTTTTCCTGACAGAAATCCGGTAGATCAGCTCCGGCATCATCTCTTTCAGTGGCATTGTATTTAATCAGGCGTCTTTCCAGAAGTTCGCCTTCTTTCCATCACCTAGAAGCGATTGTGGTCGATGCCCGGAATAGAGCCCTTACTTCGTCGTCGATCGGCATTTGTGTTCCACACCATGGTTTTTCTGGCATTCTCCGCTCGTACCATACCCATCGCAAGCCAGAGCTCGACTAAACCGTTTCAGTTCTAGGTCCATCTAGGATGCAGAGACCACTGAACAGAACAGTGATGTAGCTAACTTCCTTCTTCGGTGGTTTCTTCCTGCCGTTGATTTTGTCCTGAGCACAATACCAAAGGTCAAGTCAAGCTTCTTTTCCAACAGAGTCCTCGACATTTATCTTCCATGGAGTATGTATGGCTAACAAATATTGAAGTATGTCTTCTTTACTAAGACGTCTTTGCAAATAATGCCCTTTCCTGATTTTTACTGTAGACATCTTTGCTTCAGCGAATTATCCTTTAATCGGGTTTAGTGCGTCAATTTCTCTTCAGAAAGTGACCTTTTTCCATGCTCTCCGTTTCTTTTTCTTTTAGTAGGGTGCGTTATATTTCTGTGGGTTATACACAGTCATGATACATCATCTTGGTCGATTATTTTAATCATCTTATTACTGATTCTATCGTTTCTTTTTTGTTAATCTGTCATCCATCCCTTCCACTGCTATCTTTTTAGGACCATAATGAATAACCGGGGTAAAACGACGCCTTGGTACAATAAATATTTGACTAATGTATACTCTATGGCCGTCGAACAATTAAACAGATACACGACATTTCTCCGTACATGTACAGAGATAAGATTTCTTCCATAGTTGGTTCTTCGAGAGGCCTCGATGCAGTTTGGTTTGCCTTACAATTGTACAGACCACGAATTTCTAAATAAATTTGTTTCACATTTGACGTTCCGAGAGATCACAATGTAAACTTGGTTTATTGTATAACTTGAGTCGAGCCACCACTTTTGTTTTATAAAATTGCTAACCATTGGTCATTAGAAGGGTTAACATACATTTATCTAAAGCCATTATTACGTATGAATATTATAATATTTCAACATGCGATGCAAGGGACTAATTATTTTTTATTTATTTCTTTTATTTATCAGTCGGGATAGCCGCTCAAGCACCATGGCTTGTGCCCGTAATATTTTTAACTGGTATTCTTTTATTATTTCGTCAAAGATTTTTTTTACATACAGACCCCTCCCTTTTATTGTTTACTTAGGATGTAACATCCCAAAATTTAAGTTTTGGAATGTTTTAGCACAAAAATGAACCATTTACATTTTTCCTAAATTAAATTAAGCTTAATTTGAATTTTATATTAATGTAAAGATTTAATTTGAATAATCCAAATATCAAATAAAAGATTTCCAATCATAGATGGGTTCCTTGTGCAATTAAGCTTAATTTGAATTTTATATTAATGAAAAGATTTAATTTGATTAATCCAAATATCAAACAAAAGATTTCCAACCATAGATGGGTTCCTTGTGCTCCAAGAATTTTTCTGTAATTTTTTAGATTTCTTTGAATTTATTTGCTATTTATTACAATTTATTCGAATTTATTGGAGTTTATGGTGAATTATTAATTCGAAAAACAATTTTATTTTGGAAAATATCCTTGGTCTGAATCTCCACAGGCCCGTTCCTATTCCCTTAACCCAGCCAATCTCCTTGGCCCGGTTTCTCCCATGCGTGCTCGGCCCAGCCATCTCCGGCCAAGCCCAACCACCATTGCCCATGTGTCGTCGCCCGACTGAGAACCCTAACCCTAACCGCCGAGGAGCCCGATCTCCATACGTCGCTGTCCGTGGTATTCGCGTCGTACACGCCTCCCAAGGGCTTTAAAAGCCACATCAACCCCCGTTTAAGGTTCCCCTCATCGCACCGCACCTTTTGCCCTATCTCGCATCGCCCGAGAGCTTGCCATCGCCAAGATCCCGCTCGCCGGAGTAGCGCCGTCGTAGCCGGGCCATTCTTCCACGTAGATCTCCACTGGAGCTAAGCGCTTCTCCAAGTTCGTAGCGTCACCTTCTTCCAAATCCGTGCCAACTCGAAGCCGATCCATCGCCACTGCATTATCGGGTGAGCCTTCATCCTCAAGTCCGACGAGTTCGCACCACCATTCTATCCCCGGTGGTTGAGCCCAATCTTGAGCCGACGTGGCATCCACCGTGTCTCCACATGGCAGCCACGTCATGTCCACTACAACGCCTCGTCATCCCATGCCACCGTGTTGCCACCACGCCAGCAATAAAGTCAGCGATGATGTCAGTCGTAGCACTATTCCATGAGCAAGGTCTATCGTAGACCATCACCTTTCTGTGGACCTAGTCTATGGACCATGGACCCATCTGTCAGCCTAAACCAATTTCCCAGATTTGTTTTTATTTTCAAAATTTGGCCTGAAGTCAGCATAATGCAATAAAAGGATTTTCCTTTTTAAAAATAATTTCAAATAATCTTCTTTTTCTATTTTTTAAATTTAATCTTTCAGAGCCCCATTCTCCCTCATACGAACTCCGATTGATGCGATTTAAGTTTTTAAATTTTTCTAAAATCAAGCTATATAATCCAGAGCCAATTATTTTCAATTTTGAGTTTATTTGATTCTTTATTTATTATTTATTTTTATTTGTCAGGGATTGGGTAATTCCCATAAAGACCATCATGCCCCGGCAGCCAATCTTTAGTCGACCATATTTGCCCTTGGACGGTGTCCCCAAGGAAGGCCCTTGAACAGACCGGTCGACGGGTCCGCCCTGACCACTGCCAGGCTCGTCCCCGAGCATGCGCCTCTGTTTCCCGAGCGTGCTTGCTCGGAGGGATGCGACGATTGGACAAGGCTGAAGGAAGATCCCGGGCATGATCGGCAGGTCAGGCGCGGCCCATGAAGACGACGTGGCATTAATCACACGGCGGCTCGAAGGACTGCACGGCCACGTTCTAAGCCCACTACGCCCACGTCATGGCACGGCGAAAAGTAAGGGCAGCAGTTACGTCCACGTCCGGGCACAGCAGTGGCATGTCATTTTAGTTATAAATGATGTAAGACTATAATCATCTATAAATACCCCGCCGTAAGAAGCATCCGGGGGGTTTTTTTTGGTTTGTTTGGGTTGGCACTGGTTAGGAAAAGGAGAGGGTTCCAAAAGCTGTAAGAAAAAAACACCCAAGTGTATCTGTAAGAAGTAGAGAGAAGAGAGAAAAGCTCGACACGCCCGAGCAAGCACCCTGTAAACCATCCTTCGGCAGTAGTGAAGCCACTGGACATAGGGTTGTTATATCTTTCGTGAAAGGCTCGAACCAAGATAAAAAGTTCTTGTCTTTTGTCTCATTTTGAACCTCCGACCATCCTCCTAGCTTGGTAGGCCTTCGGACGCTAAACCCTTTGCAGAAAAGGGCCCTAGTTGATCCCTCATTCAACAAGTAAGCTCGGCAGGGGATCCGTTCCCGAATCGTCGACAATGGCGCCGTCCGTAGGGATCGACTGAGTCCTTTCATGAAGAATCCCCAAAGATGCTGAATTCTCAGGATGGTCAAGACCTCTGCGTCTTCGACGACGTTGAGGATGACAACATGTACTACGCCAACGAAGACTTAGCTGGTGTGGCTGACCCAGAGGGCCACACCGAGTCCAGGAGTCTTTCCCTGGCAGCTGCAGCGCGAGAGCGTTTACTCCGCTCGCAGCGTGATTCCCTCACTGGTGAGGAAAAATATGATGATCTCTACGATGGTCTGGACATTCCTAACCGTCCTGAGTTCAGTCATGAGACCGCGTCGCGCGGAGACACCATGATGTCACTCTCGCGGTCCTAGTACTCCCGCAACGTCAATATGGCGGGAAGAGAAGAAGATCCCGAGGTCGAATCCTCGGGGGTTGCTCGTCATCATCCCAAAACCTCGAGGTCGAATCCTCGAGGTTGAATCCGCCACCAAACTCGCGGAAGGGCGAGCGTCAGGGCTGAACACTCGGCTCGCGAAAATTCTCGCGAGCACCGCTCTCCGGAGCATGTGCGCGATCGCCGGCCAAGATCACCCCCTCCCGCTCCCCAGAGCGCCGAGCAGTTGCGGGCCATGGCGACAGTCGTGCGCAACCTTCAAAACTTTCCCGGTCAGGCGGACCTGGAGGCCATGGGCACAATCGTGGCTGAGAATATGGAAAAACTCGCCGCCGATATGAGGCTTTCAGGGTCCCTTGGCAGTGAAGAGGCCTGGAGTGTTTCCCGGGACAATAAATATCATTCCCTTGTTCGCTCCCGTTGCGGCAACTCCCGGAGCCCTGCTCGGGAAAGCCGCGGGAAGCATGATCGGTGCCGTGAGGACGTTCGGAGCGGTTCCCGGACGGCCTCACGGGATCAAGGGCACGCTAGGTCCAGTTACGGGCATACCGAGTGTTCTGCCTTAGGGCGGTCTTCGCCGCGCCGATACGGAGGAGTGTTCTCTCGCCTCGGTCCGCGCATAGGAGATCATCGCGATGGTGACCATCATGGTCGCCACACTCGGAGGGGCCATCATGACAGCCCGGCATTCAGGTGCCGGGCCTTCTCAGCATCCCTCCGTGACATCTCGTGGCCGAACAAGTTCAAGCCCAGTCACAACGAGAGGTTCAACGAAACTCAAAATCCGGATGAGTTCCTCTCGATCTACTCCACCGCAATTCTGGCAGCTGGAGGGGATGAGGGAGTTATGGCTAACTTCCTCCCCACGGTCCTATACGGTTCAGCTAGGACGTGGCTCTTCAACCAGAAGGAAGGGTCGATCCGCTTGTGGAGGCAACTCAGTGAAGCGCTCCGGGCGAATTTCTAGAGCTACTACACTCGCTCGGCCAAGGAGCGTGACCTCGAGCGCTTGATCTAGACCGAAAAAGAATCCTTAAGGCACTTCATCCAGAGGTTCATCAAGGTGAGGAATTCCATTCCGAACATTTCGTATGAAGCAGTCGTCGGGGCTTTCAAGTTCGGAGTTCGGGACGTCCGCTTCACACAAGATCTGGAGATTCACACAGATCTGACGGCCAACGAGCTGTTCCGTATGGCCGACCGTTATGCGAACGCCGATGAGGCAGTTCCAGTGGAAAAAGATGCTGGACGAGGGCAAGCTACCGCCTCAGCCGGGCCTGGAAGGCTCCACGAGCAAGAAATATCCGGGCTCCATAGAGAAGATCAAGAAGAAGAAGAGGTCATTCGCGTCGGGCGTGGTGGCGGCCATTGAGCATCACCCGCCGCAGGCTCCACCGGCTCAGCAGCCCGGGGGCGGAAGGAGCCGGCCACCTCAGTGGCGCAACGACCAAGGTCGCAGAGGCCGAGGTGCGCCTTCAGACAACTGCTTTTGCCCGCTTCATCAGCATACGGGCACGACCTTCGCAATTGTCGAACCTGGGCGCTTCGTTTGGAGAAGTTCTACAACGGCAAGGGCCCCATGCCTACGCTCCCATGAAAAGGGGGGAGCAACAAGGGCAAGGGTCCCGCGGATGAAGACAACGACATGGAGTACCAGGAGCCAAGGGGAAGGGTCCCACGGATGAAGACGACGACATGGAGTACCAGGAGCCCCATAACCATATAGTGGTTATATTCAGGGGCTCCTCGGCATATAGGTCCCGCAGGGACCTGAAGGAGGCAGCACGAGAGGTGCACCACATCGCCCAAGGCAAGCCCCCCGTGCAGCAGCTCAAGTGGTTAGAGCTGTTCATTACTTTCTCCAAGGATGACTGTCCCCTTAGAATCACCAAGCCTCACAAGCTCCCATTGGTTGTGAGCCCAACCATCAGCAACGCTAAGGTGGGGCGGGTCCTCATCGATGGCGGGAGCTCTCTAGATCTCATATCCACCAAGGTCCTGGACGAGAAGCAAGTTCCTCGGTCCAAGATCAAGAGCATAGCGGTCCCGTTCTTTGGGATCATTCCAGGCACTTCGATCGAGCCCCTTGGCCAGATTTTCTTGCCCGTCACGTTTGGGGGTCCGAGCAACTTTCGAACAGAAATGATCACCTTTGAAGTTGTCGACTTTGAGTCGGCCTACAATACTATCCTCGACAAGCCGGCTCTCTCCAAGTTCATGGCTGCTACGCATCATGCTTATCAGTGTCTGAAGGTTCCCGGCCCGAAAGGTGTGATCACCATTAGGGGGGACAAAAAGGCGGCCTTGAACTGTAACGAGAAGTCACTTGACATGGTCGGGCAGCTGCCCCAACGCGGCCCCGACCAAGAGCCGAGGAATTCTCGGCCGAAAGTTGCCCTCCAACCCGGAGGAGAAATAAAGGCGGTCCCGCTAAGTAGCGTGGATCCGGCCAAGGTCTTGCATTTGGGGTCTTCCTTAGATCCCAAATAGGAACTCGAGCTCATTACTTTCCTTCGGAAGAACGCGGACGTGTTCGCCTAGGAACCGTCCGACATGCCCGGAGTCCCAAGAGAAGTAATTGAGCCTGAGGCTAGCTGCTCGCCTCGACAAGAAGCTTTGTCTGCGTGCAAGCTCGGCGTTTTCCTGGAGAAACAAGCAATCATCCAGATGAACTCGACAAACTCCTCAAGGCCGGCCGTCAGGAAGTCGAAAGCATTCAAATGGCCGCAAACCGGCCATCGCAAAAAGAAAGGTGGCAAGTGGCGCATGTGTGTTGACCACACCGGCTTGAACGCCGCTTGCCCCAAGGATAACTTCTCGCTACCGCGCATAGACCAGCTGGTCGACGTGATGGCGGAGTCCCAGGTGATGAGCTTTTGGACGCCTACTCAAGCTACCACCAGATCAGCATATCCCCTGAAGATGAAGAGAAGATTTCGTTCATTACCCCGTTCGGCACATTCTGCTATACGACCATGTCTTTCGTCTAAGGAACGCTGGAGCAACCTTCTAGCGCCTGATGCAGAAAACCTTCCCAAATCAAATAGGCCAAAATCTGGAGGTATATGTAGACGACATTGTGGTAAAAAGTAGACTCACCTCGAGTCACGTGTCCGACCTCGAGAAAACATTTTGTAACCTCAATAGGCATCAAATAAAGCTTAACCCTGAAAAGTGTGTCTTTGGGGTGAGGGCGGGCAAAATGCTCGGCTACATGATAGGTCCACAAGGCATCGGGGCAAACCTAGAAAAAATCGAAGCCATTGAAAGAATGCAGCCTCCCAGCTGTGTGGAGGAGGTCCAAGCCTTGACCAGATGTATGGCAGCCCTAAGTCGCTTCATTTCCCGGTCAGGCGAGTGTGGGCTGCCCTTCTTCAAGGCGCTCCGCAGGCATGATGGTTTCACCTGGACGGAAGAAGCCAACCGCTCCTTCGAGGAGCTAAAGCAATACCTGTTCAGCCCACCTATCTTAACCATGCCAAGGTCGGGGGAGGCGCTTCTGCTATATCTTAACCACCCATAAGCACGGTGTTGACGATCGAACGAGACGGGGCGCAGCGACCGATATACTATGTCAGCGAGGTCTTGCACAGACCGAAGGAGCGGTACCCTAAGGTCCAGAAACTCTTATACTCGCTGCTCGTGGCTTCGAGAAAGCTGCGCCACTATTTTCAAGCCCATAAGGTCGTCATTCCGACCAACTTTCCACTTAGGGAGATCCTAAGGAATCAAGACGCCGGCGGTCGAATAGCAAATTAGGCTATGGAGCTCGCCGAGTTCGATATCCACTTCTCAGCCCGCACGGCGATCAAATCCCAGATTCTGGCAGACTTTATAGCGGAATGGACGAATCCGGTGCCACCCACTGCTGAGCTCGACGGATCTGAAGATGGTCGTTGGACCATGTACTTTGACGGGTCCCAAGTTTATGATCGCTGGGGTCAAGCGTCTTTGGTATCCCCTAGGGAGATCTACACTTCGCGACCAACAACGTCAGTATCCCCTAGGAGATCAACTCTAGTACGCCATCCAATTACACTTCGCCGCGACCAACAACGTGGCAGAGTATGAAGGCCTTCTGGCCGGACTATGAGCATGTAAAGCGCTTGGAGTTCAGCAGCTGACTATAAGAGGCGATTCGCAGTTGGTCATCAACCAAGTTAATAAGGAGTATCAGTGTTCCGATAACTCAATGGCGCTTTACTTGGTTGAAGTAAGGAAGATGGAGAGGTACTTTAGAAATTTTGAAGTACTCTACATCCCCAGGAAGGACAATTCTCTGGCCAACCACCTCTCCAAGGTCGGTTCCTCCCAAATGCCCGCCCCGGCAGGGGTGCTCGTCGAGCATCTGTACAAGCCCTTCATTCCCTCTATAGAGGAGGCACCGGAGATGTGCGGTAACATCTCCCTCCTCGAGCATGGTGCAGATTGGATGACACCATTCGTTCAGTATCTTGCCCATGGGACACTGCCCGAGGAAGAAGCTAAGCGTTCTCGGCTTATAAGGTGATCCTCTCCATACAAGTTGATCGAGGGCGCCTTGTACCGCAAAGGGGCACTAGGAGTTCTCTCCAAATGCATATCTCGAGAAGAGGGCAATTTCCTTCTTAGAAATATTCAAGAGGGAGTGTGCGGAGCTCACTCGTCTTTCAGGACGCTCGTGAGCAAAGCCTTCCGATTGGGATATTATTGGCCAACGGCCTTAGCCAACACTCGGACGATCGTGGCGACTTGCCGGGCATGCCAGTTCCATACTCGCAAGGCACATCAGCCGGCGTACGCGCTTCAAACTATCCCACTCTCATGGCCGTTCTCGACCTGGGGAGTCGATATACTCGGACCTTTCCCCCGTGGTCGAAGAGGTTGCAAATTCTTGCTTGTGGCTGTCGACACTTTCACTAAGTGGATTGAGGCTGAACTCGTGTCAACTATTTCGGCTCAAGCAACCAGGAGATTTTTCCGCAGTAATGTGGTGACGCGTTTTGGAGTCCCCAATCGCCTCATCATGGATAACGGCGCTCAATTCACCAGCGAACTGTTTCAAGCCTACTGCGAGGACATCGGGACAAAGGTCTGCTTCACCTCTGTAGCTCATCCGCAGAGCAATGGAGCGGCCGAACGAGCAAATGGCCAAATCCTCCAGGGGATCAAAAAGAGGGTTTTCAAAAACCTCACCTAGCACGGCCAATCGTGGGTGAACAAGCTTCCTTCCGTCCTCTGGTCAATTCGCATTACGGCGAGCCGAGCTACAAGCGAAACCCCTTTCCAGCTCGTCTATGGTGCAAAGGCCATATTGCCCGTCGAGATTGTGTTGGGTTCCCAAAGAGTGCACTTGATCAATAGCGTTGACCAAGCGCTCAAGCGTCTCCTTGACCTAGACCTCACTGAAGAGACACGTGAGCGGGCATTGCTGCGATCCGCCGTCTACCTACAAGCTCTTCGTAGGCACGTGGCTAAATCGATACGACCAAGAACCTTGCAAGTTGGCAACTTGGTCCTACGTCGAATTCAGGACCTGTCAAAAGCCAACAAGCTCTCCCCCAGATGGGAAGGTCCATTCACGGTCGTTTTGGTGGCACGCCTAGGGGCTATCCGCTTGGCGATGGAAGACAGTCGGGTGCTCACGAGCTCTTGGAATATTGACCAGCTGCGCAAGTTCTTTGTTTAAGCTCGCGTTTACTTTCATGTTTTGCACTTGCTCAGCATTTTTTTTTTCTCTGTAAAAATTTGATTCCTTCGCCCGCACGAAGTCCATTATTCCCAAGATTTTGTGAATGTTTCTAAAGTCACTGCCCGTTGGTAAGCCGACCCAGTCTCGCACAAGGGCATACTCTTTTCCTTACGGTCTTGGCGATGGGACGAGCGCGTCCGGGCAGGAACATTCGCTTCAATATCCTCATTTTAAGGTTTGGCTAGCGTGCGCACAAACGTACAGAGTGCCACGACCAGCGCCGAATCACTAAGCTCACCGCCAGAGGCCACAGTCTCCATAAGCCGATTATTGTCCGTAGTAGTTCTTCACTACATGTTCATGATCGCATACAGACGCCCTCTCGGTTGGTCCGGAGCCTTAGCTCGGTTCGCGCGTGTCCAGTCGTTGTGCACTCTGTCGGGCAACCGTGCGTTCTTCCTCGCCAAGGCCATGCTCGCAACTTAGGGATATGTGTTCAAGACGCTAAGGAAGTTAAGGCCTTGCGTGTTTCCTCCTCCCGACCTATCCCATACTCGCAACTCGGAGAAATTGGTGACTTGGTCGAGGGAAAAACGCGCATTTTTTCTAACTCTCCTGCGAACGAGCTCGTGCTCGCAACTTAGGTGCACGACCTTCATTCGCAACGGGGGCTTAGTAGGAACGAACTACCGCACTAACGTGTTTTTTCTAAAAAGTGCGCGCGCTCGTGTCGCCCATGTTTCGTCCTACTCGTACTCTTATTTGTATATTTTTCATCTGTTCGTCTTGCGTTTGTTGTTTGCAAGCGGTCACCAGAAAAGGACAAAAACGCCAAAGGCACAAGACGCAAGGCGAGGAAACAAGGCAAAAGGTGAGTCTTGGGGGGGGAGAATTATCTTTTATTCACATCATCAAAAAGATGAAAAGAAGAAAGAAAATTTTTACACCAAGACCAAGACCTAGACAAGGGGACTATCTCCCAGGCCTTGCTCCTCTGAGTGCCGCAGAAAGCTTCTGCTTCACCTCATCGAGCTTGGTCTCGAGGTCGAGCACCCGCCGCCGAGCTTCCCGTCCTTCGCGGGCTTCTTCGCGAAGTCGCTCCATCTCCTCCTTGTCCTGGTCGGCGAACTCAGCGACCTCCCAAGCGGCCCGGCCCAGCTCGGCCAGCTTCGACTCCAGAACTTGAGAGTGTTGCAGTGCTTGCTCAAGCTCTAGCTCAAGCTTGCACATCCGCTCTCTGTTCTTGGTGGCATTCTCCTCGGCCTGGCGGCACCTCTCCAGGATCTTCAGATCCTCGGCCTTGAGGTCGGCCATCCGTTGCTCGAGCTCCGCCACCTTGGCGTCATGATCGGTGTGAAGTTTGGCCACGACCTTGGGCGGAACGGTCGCTGAGTTGAAGTTCACCATGGTCTCTTGGAGGACCTGCGGACACAAAAGTCTTAGACGCCCCCCGGACTCCAAAGAAGGAACTTTCAAAACTGAAGTGCACTTACCCAACGGAGACGCATGCGAAGCTTATCCCGGAAGGCCTTGGTGATGTCCGCCTCCCGAAGGTCCACAAGATTTCCCGGGGGGGACTTCGGCGGGGAGACCTGGCCTTCACCCCGAGCATGTGTTTTGCCTAGGGCTTCAAGCATTCCTCCTGGGCAGGCAGTTCGCCTAGGAGCTTCATGTCCTCCCGAGCATGTTCTTCGCTCAAGAGCACGCGGTCGTCTTCCTCCTCCCCTCGGGCATGTTCTTCGCCCGGGAGCGCACGGTCGTCTTCCTCCTCCCCCCGAGCATGCTTTTCGCCCGAGGACATGCGGTCGCCCTCCTCCTCCTCCCAAGCATCCGATGTGCTTGAGAGCGCCAGGTATGCGCCCTGGAGAGTTGGTCCCTCCAGGGCGAGGAGTTCCGCGGCCTCTTGGTCGGCGTCGTTGGTGAGCTCATCCACCGTCGCGAGGTTGACGGCCTCGTCCATCACAATGTTAGCAGCGAGGACGAACTGCCTCTCTAGGACACGACCAAGGATTTCGTCAACCATTGCCTCGAAATCCAAAAAGGCCGTAGGAGCTATCACGCCCACGTCCATGGAGTAGGGTTAGCTCGGATAAGGGCAAAGAAAGAAAAAAGGGGGAAAGAGGAGAAACAAGAGGGGCGGAGAAGCGAAGGTTACCTTGGGCGAGCTCGTTGCTGTCATCTTCGGCGGGATTAGCCACCGTCGCAACCACGAGCTCGGATTTCTCCGCAGCAGCGTGGCTAATCCTCGCCAGTAGGGGGTCGACCTTCTCCATGTCAACCTCCTCCAATGTCTTCTTCAAACATCGGTGCCTTGTCACGAGGGACGCCATGTCCTCGTCCTCCTCCCCTGGCTCTCCCGCCTGGGAGCCCGAAGTAGCTTGGGCGAGCTTGGCCTTGAGCTCGGCAAGCTCCCCTTCCAGCGCCTTGCGCTCGGCTTTCCTCGCCTCCTCAACCAACTTCGCCTACTCCACGAGCTGTTGCAAGCGAGCTATCAACCGGTTTTCTCTCGAAGTAACTTTTTATCCAGGCCTTTAGGTCGCTTACCTCCTTCCTATCGGCGAACTCCAGATGTCGCCGAGGGGGGCCTCTTCAACGACCGAGTAGGAGGCGACGGCGGTGAAGCTTGTCGTTTGCCCCTCGCCTTCTTGGTCTTAGCGGCGGGGACGATCTCCCCTTGGCCGCGTGACAGCGGCTTGAGCTCGGCCACTGCCGCTTCAAGGGCGACCTTCTTCTGCCAAAAGCGAAGAAACATCAGAAGATACTCAGGATGCATTCCCTCGAGCATGGATCACAAGGAAACTTATCACTTCACCCCGCTCGAGCACGTTCCTCGAGACCTGCCACCCGTGCTCGAGCTCCTTGCCCTTCGGGGTGCCGAACATCTCGGCGACCCGTTTCTCCACCCAGTCGGTGCTCAGGGCTACAACCGATCAAAAGAAAGCGTCAACACGAGCAAAGATCATACATGAGAAGCAGAAATCAATCAAGTTCATGAAGCTTACCGAAGTCAGCCTCCCGGGTGAGGTCTTGCCACTTGGAAACCTTGAAGAAGGGGTGCTCCCTCCT
Organism: Guadua angustifolia; assembly: GCA_036346375.1. Taxonomy (NCBI): domain Eukaryota; kingdom Viridiplantae; phylum Streptophyta; class Magnoliopsida; order Poales; family Poaceae; genus Guadua; species Guadua angustifolia. The sequence continues at coordinate 36,854,083 of CM070502.1, forward strand.
CCTCAAAGGGGACACCCAATTCCTGAGGAAGTCCCAGACAACGTCGTGACCAGTGAGCCCCATGTTCGTGAGCTCGCTAATCATCATCAAGGCCTGCTCCTCCTCGGCTTGCAGACGGTAGCGGGGGTCTCGGACAGTGGCGCCGCCACTCGAGTAGCGGAGAGTGCTTCCTCGCCTTCCTCAAGTAGAACTAAAATTGGCCCGGCCAGGACACCGAGTCTTTGGCGTGAAGAAGGGTACTCGTATGGTCAATTTGGGTCTAAGCGGAACTATCTTGAGCAAAGTGGGAGAAGCCCACCAAAGTCTGAAACAAGGAATAAAAATGGAAAAAGAGGCTCGTCGTGGGCAGGATGCCCACGAATTCCTCGCAAAGGTGCGAGAAGATGGCCAAGACAAGGATGGAATTAGGGTTCAGATTGGTAATCTCGCACTCGCATTGGGCTAGTACAGATTCAAGGAACTCACTCTCGGGCATTCTAAGCCCGTTGACGGTGTAGAGATTGCAGGTGACGATCTCGTCGTCGCGCGGCGCGGGAGCTCCTTTGCCATCCGGGATCCGCCAGGTGCCCGCGTCGAGGTCGCCAAAGTCCTCGAGCACCTATAGCCTCTCCTTGCTGATCTTGCTCGGGCCAAACTTCGCCATGGAGAGAGGTTGAGGAAGGGAGTGCAAAGACGAGAAGGCTTAAGGGTTGGAAGATTTTGGAGTTTGATTGTGAGATGCGAGAGAAGGTCTCAGTACTATCTCCGCCGGGTATATATAGGCGGAGAAGCCGAACGAACAGAAAACCGCCCTTGCCCGTTCGTGAACCAACGCGCGGCGGCACGGTTTCCAAAACTGTCCAATAAAGGCGCGGTTTTCAAAAACTGTCAGAACCACACCTACAAGGCTTCGCGGAGAAGGAACCGCCGCGACCCTTCGCTTCCGTCCCTGAGCCCCGCTTTGGTCGGGTCTAGAGCGGGATGCTCGGTCCTCGCCGAAGCATGCTCGTTTGCGAGCAAGGTTGTTAGATGTTGCGGTGATGTTGTTGCAAGATTCTAATCCCGTCTTTGCGATGATTTTTCGTTTGAAGATCCCAATCCCTACTGTGAGTCTAAAGGCCAAGGGGAAGGCCCCGCTGAGCGAATTTCCACTTGAGCCTCGGCGGCTAGCTGTCGGGGATTGGGTAATTCCCATAAAGACCATCATGCCCCGGTAGCCAATCTTCGACCGACCATATTTGCCCTTGGACGGTGTCCCCAAGGAAGGCCCTTGAACAGACCGGCCGACGGGTCCGCCTCGACCACTGCCAGGCTCGTCTCCAAGCATGCACCTCTATTTCTCGAGCATGCCTGCTTGGAGGGATACGACGATCGGACAAAGCTGAAGGAAGATCCCAAGCATGATCGGCAGGTTGGGCGCGGCCCACAAAGACGACGTGGCATTAATCACACGGCGGCTCGAAGGACCGCACAACCACGTTCTAAGCCTACTAAGCCGATGTCACGGCATGGCGAAAAGTAAGGGCAGCAGTTACGCCCACGTCCGGGTATAGTAGTGGCATGTCATTTCAGTTATAAATGATGTAAGATTGTAATTGTCTATAAATACCCCGCCGTAAGAAGCATCCGGGGGTTTTTTTTGGTTTTTTTGGGTTGGCACTGGTTAGGAAAAGGAGAGGGTTCCAAAAGCTGTAAGAAAAAAACACCCAAGTGTATCTGTAAGAAGTAGAGAGAGAAAAGCTCGACACGATCGAGCAAGCACCCTGTAAATCATCCTTCGGCAGTAGTGAAGCCACTGGACGTAGGGTTGTTATCTCCTTCTTGAGAGGCCCGAACTAGGATAAAAAGCTCTTGTATGTTGTCTCATTTTGAACCTCTGACCATCCTCCTAGCTCGGCAGGCCTTCAAACGCTAAACCCTTTGCGGGAAAAGGGCCCTGGTTGATCCCTCATTCAACAAGTAAGCTCGGCGGGGGATCCGTTCCCGAATCATCGACAGTATTCATTGCTTTCTTTTTTGGTGGACGATATTTCTAAGGGAGCGAACGGAGAATTTGAAGATCAAGACTCAGTAGTAGATTAACAAGGCAAGTCGTAATCTTTGATCATGTTGAATCTATGTTTACAAAAGTATTTTATTTTATACAATTACATGCTATTTCTGTAAATGATTAATTACTGGGAATAGCTATATCCCTAATTGAAATTACATTCGTTCGAGTAACTGATCGTGCAGTAAAGAGGGTGTTGTTAGCATATTTGGGATGGGGATATCTTGGCTAAGACAGCTGCACCATTGAACTGGGTCTAATCGTACAACCACATATCTGGTATGGGACAAATCTAGCTGATAAATTTTTAATGTCTAAATTTGAGTACTGCCATTGGTGGTGTAGGTTCTGGGATAGACAGGTAGATTAACATGGCTCAAGAGGGGGCCCTGAGGGGTGAAACCTTAGTGAGCAGAACCGAGTTTAGACAGGGCATTGTAAAGACTTTGTTATGATCTCTGCGGCATACTAAAGGAAGTGTACTAATCATGTTGCACAAAAAGACGATTATATCTTGTAGGTAAAGTAGTACAACTTCTGCAGAGTGTAAAATTATTTGAATAGCCATATCCACAATCATGAACATGCCCGAAAATTTAACATGAGTTATAGATTGTTTCATAAAATGTTGAAAAGTGGAATTGTTGGGATGTGAAAGGGGAATTCACTGTTATTTTATTGTCTAAAGTTAACGCTGATGAATTTAGTGATTTGATTATGGTTTAGATGGCATTGAGTGAAGCATCACCAATCTGTTCATATTGTCTACCATTGATTTACTAGTCGATGGTTCTTAACCAATCATCGCCTCTAAGCGGTGGCATTACAGAAAGTCGTGATCGTGTCCTCATAAATTCAGACAATCTTGAGTAGGGACGGGGTCCATTGTTCATAGCTGATTATTGGCGGCTTTGAGTCTTGAGTTGTTACCTTATTGTCATCATTGTTTGCATTAAGCGTATGCGGGCTGCTCGAGATTACGCATATCTCTTGGCGCTTTGCTGGGGTGCGGCGTACCATTCGACTACCTCGAGGCGTGAACCCGCCTCCGGCTCCATTATTGCAGTGTTCACCATCATTGATTGCTTGGTGGTTTAGAGATAAGGGGAAAAGAATAGGCAAGTATAAAGGAACCGGGAAGCAGGTGTAACTTAAATAGAACCATAAAACTTTCAAGCTTAATAGTAATAGGTATGGTTGCTTACATAGTCTAGGGACTATGCAACCACAAAATCAGTCAATCACATCATCACATCAATAGTTCATTACAACATCGCATACTAAGGTTCGGAAATAAAGGCGACTCAAAACAAGCGAGCCTCGGCATAAAAAGCTGGACACTACAACTCGACAAATCATCACTCATCGAGCCAACCAATTGCGGCTGCGCCGATCACGTAAACGCGGGTGAGCTAGTCGAGACAAAGCGGTCCCCATGCCCTCACAGGTGCGGTGGGGGCTCCAGCAGTGCTTGGTCTCGGTATGTGGCCAGCTCCTGCTCTTGGCTCCTCCTCGTAAATGCGTCGTCGTGAGCTCCATGCCAGCGTCGGCTCTCCGTGGCCGTGGGGCCTCCTCCTTCAGCGATCCTCTGAGCAGGCGTGCATGCGGGTCTCTCGTAAGGCCTCCTCGGTCTCCTCGAAGCGCGTGTGGCGGCTGGCTCCGTAGTCGTGGCGTCCATCACCTCCTCTGCTTGCTTGTGGCGCAGCCAGTGCTGTGGCCTGCGGCGTCCTCGAGTCCAGCGAACTGCGAGTCCACCGCGTGCGGAGTGCACGGAGGCGGTATCCCACGGCTCGAAGCCATGGTCCTGGCGTCCGTATGGCCTGGCTTTCAGGCACACTCCTGTATGCCGCCTACGTAAACAGCTCGCTTCACGCCCAAGACAGACGATACCCAGCGTGCTCGGCCTGATCGTCTCTCCCATCCACAGCGATCCGTTGACTATCCAGTGCGGGACTTGTAGAGTGGTCGATCGAAGCCTCCCAACACAGGAGCATCCTCGAGCTCATGGCGAATAGTGGCGCTCTCCAAAGGTGAACCATCGCATCTGCAAAACAGCAGCGTCGAGAACAACAAATTTTAAAGAACACGAAAGTAATAGCAAAAATCTGACGGTATGAAGTAAAGAAGAAGAGATGAGTCAAGATTTCATTGATTATTCTTGTCGATTTTATTCTTTAGAAATTACTTTGGACTCCATTAAAGCGGCCGATCTAACTAGGGTCAAATCCTACGGTCGGTATGGCTCGATACCATCACTGTCGTGCCCGAATTCCCCAGTTCGGACACTCTGTGTATTACTGTACTAGTCGAGGATCACGCTAGTACACCGAGGATAAGCGAGGTTGAAGTACCACAATCATACCAAGTGAAATAAATAATAAGTACTTCAAGCATTAATAGTAACGAGTTACATGGCCTTATGGCCACCTTACAATACTTGGCAGCGGCGATAAATATCATCGATATCAAGTTCATTATTGGAAGCAAAATACGATAAGCGGGACCCTTCTTAATCACGAGACTCTTGAGTGCGGCCCAACCCTTAGTCCTCCTGGCCTTCAATGAACTCCTCCTCCCCAAGCTGATGCGGCTTCATCTTACGAGGTTTTTGTCGATGCAAGGGTGAGTATACAACATACTCAACAAGTCATGCACAATGCGGACTATTACTATATGCAAGGCTTATTCCAGGAAAGGCTTAATTGGTTATTTTGCATAAAGCGACATTTCTTTTTGATAGGTAGTCCTATTAGATTAAAAGATAAGAATCAATAATATTTAATAATTAATTTCTCAATTCTTTTCCAGAGTTTGGCACCTGACCCTAATTTCATTCACAGACTTTTTGGCACCTGACCACCCATTCCACATTTTCATTTTGAAAATCTAACCCTTATTTGTAATCATAGAGCAATGTCCAATACAGCGGACACGGCTATTGAATAGATTCACACACACACTCTCGGAAATTTACACTTTACCCACGAGATCGATCGTTCACCACACTGAGCGATTGATTGTAACAAAGTCTTTGAAGACTAACATATAGCGATGATCCTCTTAAACGAGGCACATACCGTTAGATAAGGTACCAAGGCAACCGCAGTGCAGCTCCCCGTCTGATTACATTTTTGGTGTATTTGTCACCGAGTATCAAAGGAAAGATATTTATTATCTTTTTCATAAATATGCTTTGAATCTCTACTATTATAAAGTTCAAATCATTTTCCCACCCACTTTATACTTAAGCTGCGATTGGTGTTCCATTCATGACATCATCGCATTTTCCGTTCATAATGTTCTTCATTTGATATTTGAGCATACAAGCGAGGCTAAGCTGACTAATCCGGTCTAGCCTCCGTGTTGGCATCATATTAGCATCCAACATATTTAAGCATCTTAGGGTGAACATATAAACATTTATAATCAAGGTGGTCAAGTTTGGCTTTTAACTACCATTTCCCAATTTAATCAATAGTGGTTGTACTTCGCCTCCTCTCATGGTCAAAAGCAAACTCCATCCGGGTCCTCAAACTCTTCTCCGTCTACCCGTCGCATCACCAATAAATAGTTCACATTTTTACAAATTTTTTGAGCCTCCTCGCCTCCTAGCCTCTTGAAAATCGCCTCCTCCTCATCAAGCCAGGCGGGTGGCGTCCGTGCGAACGAAGTCCTTCTCCGAAACCATCCCTGCTAACGGCGACAGCTTTAGTAAATGCTTCGACTCCCATCGTCTCCCGATCCACCTCCACAACCTCGCCGATGACCCCGCCTTCAAGAATGACCTAACGGCGTCATCGTACTCTTCTGCCATCCAAACCGCGATCTGGCGACCAAGCGATGAGCACCACGCGCCGTCCGTCGCGATCTATCCTCTGATTCAGCGTCTCCTCTCCTCATACTCGGGCGCCTCGAGAAAATATTTTAAGATATTTAGAGGCCTCACCGTAAAGGTGGGATGTCGCCCACGACCACCTCGCACGAGGATTCGATGCCGGACTCAGGTCGGACAACGACGAGGCGTAGAAGGAAAGCGGCGGCTCTCCGATGACGCCGAGGAGGACGGCGACCCGTGAAGGCTATTCGGGAAGGCTGCGGAGGAGTACTACGCCTCGGCACCTTCCACGGAAGCCGCGGGGTGCCTCATGTCTGAAGCTTCGCCCACGCGATGCGCAAGAACACCAACGAGCTCCTCGACTACGCTGCGTCTCCCTCGCGACCAATTCGTCCACGAGCGCATCACCAACGAAGCGCTACCCGGGCAGCCGTCATGGAGCTCAAGCGGCACATCAAGCGGATCCGGCAATCTTGACCCCTCCGGTGTTGGGTCGGTGGTCACGCTCAGGACGGGACCAAGATCCGGCGTCGGAGACCTCTCGCATCCCCTACGAGGACGAGCCGAGGTCGATGTTGCTCGGGAGTGGAGCTTGTTCGACTCCATGTTGGTCTTTCCTTGTACTGGAGGCAAGACAAAGAACATCCAAAGCCAAATCCTCCCCAAACCACACAACTCCACTCTCTAGTAAGCCGCCTCCTCCTCTTCTCCGATCCCTTCTCTGCTGCTCACATATCAATCAAAATCGAATCGAATCCTCTCGCTCCATTGCTCTCGCTAATCTTGTACTCTTGTTTCTCTCGCATCATGCCGCGATTTTCGAATCGACTAATTTCCTAGGTTTTTCCGAGTCAAAGGTACCAATTTTGATCTCCGTAGTCGGATCCAGTAAGCGTGTGCAATTTACTGTTACGATGCCAATATGTGCGATTTTAGGGGATTTTGTGAGGATTCTTGATTTTTGGTGATTTTTGGTTGTTGTTTCTAGGGTTAGGCTGTTCGGATGTCGGATTAGCGGACTTTCGGAGCCGAGGAACAGTGGACTGGAGGGGGCGACATCATGGACGGCAGCGAGTTATCGCCCGCCGTGAGGACTTCTGGACGGCCGAGGAGGAGGATGACACGAGGAGAGGTAGATCGACGGCGATGGTGATGGCGACGGCACGAAGGACGACGAGGATGGCGGTGAAGGTGCTAACTCTGCAGGGAGGCTTGACGGCGACAGGATGGATAAGAGTGGCGTGATGGGTCTGGGGCGAGGAAGAGAAAGAAAGTGGGATGAGCTGCTCGCTGCCGCCACAGGCTCGAGGTGTTCATTGGTGGCCTCCCTCGTGACACCACCGAGGAGGATCTCCGCGAGTTATGCGAGCCATTGGACAAAATCTATGAGGTCTCTGAAAGTTCTCAGCTTTTTTGGTATTGGTTGTCATCTTTGTGACATGGAATGTGATGTAGTACCTTGTGATACTGTGGTGCATGACAGGTGAGGTTGATGAAGGATAAGGACACAAAAGAGAACAAAGGATTTGCCTTTGTCACATTCATAGCCAAGGACGTGGCACAGAGTGTTATCGAGGAGCTGCACGATAAGGACTACAAGGTAGTGTGGCACTCTGGGTTGTCTAGCTGGCGGCATGCCTTGCGGGTTCTGTCACGTATGATGCACTTATATTGGATGGTTTGTTGCAGGGGAGGACACTGCGATGTTCATTGTCGTAGGCAAAGCACAGGCTATTCGTCGGGAATGTGCACAAGGGGTTGAGTGAGGAGGAGCTGAGGAACATAATACAAGAGAAGGGGTCAGGCGTTGTGAACATCGAGATGTTCAAGGTGTGGTTTGTGATGCCTTGATTGTCTTTTTTAGGAGGAATGTTCAAGATTTGCTAATAGTGATGTTGTCTTGCAGGATTTGCATGACCCAAGCCGTAACTAGTAGCTAAGTCGCCGCTGCCGAGATGTCCCCGTCGAGCTTGCCTGGGCTAGCTGATAGCTCAGACTTGCAGGAACAGTGGTGCCGCACAGAACCTTGTATGCCTCGATGGTGTTCGATGAAATGCCACATTGGTGAGAGTGAGACTACGGTGTCATGAGTTGGTTTTACGGTGTCCAACTGGTGGTCATCGACGCAAGGGAACAGGCGAGTGTTGGTGATGCCCAAGCACTTGTCGCCGGCACTGGCGCGGGAGGAGGAGGTGGCGGCCGCAAGACCTTCGCGTCGACTTGTACATTCTCCTAGAAGCACAACCACCAGTTCATCCATCACCATGTCGGAGCTATGGTGCGTTACTTGCCTGTAGAGGTGGCTTTGCCTTGTTGTTGATTGTCTTTGTGTTGGTAAACTAACATCTTAAGGTACGCACTCCATCTTCTCCAAGTATCTGACCTCTTGCCTTTTCCAAAAGACTAATCCGTTAGTTTGTGAAGTCACAAAAATAGTTTTACCACCTGCTAAGGCTGGGCATAAGAGGGATTTTGGGTTTGTTCACTTCGCTGAAAGATCAAGTGCACTGAAGGCAATTAAAGGAAGTGAAAAATATGAAATTGAGGGTAATTTTTTCCCCTTGTCACCATTTTCTAATGAAATTTAATGTTGCATTGGTAATGTTTATTTAGGTAATTGTCATGTGGAAATCAGATGTGAATTACTGTTGTGATTGGGGCCTTTCAGTCAGAAGTACTATGTTGTTATAAAATAACTGTACATGAGAAATAGTGACTTTGTTTTGGGTCTTGTTGGCATGGACTTCTAGGTGCTCTACCAAATCAAATAATTAATTATTCATGAGAATTTTATTATATTGCTAGCAATACAGTTTTATTCAAATAAGAACTAGGCATGCCCCTGGTGCAAACATATGTCAGTGTCACAAGATCTACACCAAGAATTATACATACCTTCCGTATTAAAATTCAAGCTGTATTTGTCAATTATCCAATAATTTTATCATTGATAAGTGTATATGTTTGGCAGTATTTGGTCTGGAGTGAATTTAGGCTGCATATGTTTTCGCATAACCTGATGAATTTGGTAGTTTCTACAGAGCTGACATGAAGGTGTGGTTCGTGCAATCAGGTAGCTTGATGTTCCATTTCTTTATGGAAAAGATATTTGCATTTAGGATTAACGAAGTTTCTGCATGTTTTCAGTTGATGGCGGTTCAGTATGTTCTGAGAGTTGGTTTGGTGACCATGTCATTCTGTGCGATAATCATCATTTGTCTTTTTTTATCTTGAATGACTTTTTTGTAGTGGTGATAAACAAAATGAAGACGTTAAGATCTAACAAGTGTTTGGGTGTGAGGATTGCATTTGGCAAGGGAGTGTGGTTGGAAACTATAGATACATCTATACATTCAAGATCATATAGCCAATGCCCAAGGTACTATTAATAGGTGGATCCGACACGCTTTGGCACGATGGTTGCAGTCAACATCGTGAAAGCCCAGCTAGCTCAGGAAAACACATAAGGTTTGTCACTAGCTTTCGTTATTGGTTTGTTGTTAGATATATCTTAATAGAAAGAATTTCCTATTACAGGCGGTCACTAATCCTATATAAGTTGGAATAGCATAGCCAGCATAAATTTTGCAATGTTGATTCATTGGTTGCTGATTGTAGACTTGTGAGAATTGTAGATATATATTTTTATGGATGGCCAAATATTTGATAAAATCTTGTTTCTTCCCAAATTTTCAACCTGCTATCGAATATATTTATTGGCATTGAAGGATGTGAACTATTTTTTTCCAGGCATTTTACCACTTGTTGTACAGCTTTGGTTATCACAAACCCTTGTAATTACGGTTTACTCTCAATTGGGCTTTATCTGACAAGTGAGGAAAATTGGTGCTTCATTGACCCAGGTTCTATTAACCTATTAACCCATCCCATCGTCAGTTGATATTGAATTGCTCATTTGAATAAGAGTAGACCGTACAGATGTGCTCTCTGATTTGCCATATGATCTTTTCAACTTTCTGTAACATTAAGGCACTATGGACAGTGATATTATTGATGCAAATCCTTTCAGGTGCTTAATCAAATTGTCTATGAGCTACCAGAAGAGCATCCACTGTCAGAAATAAAGCCATGGCATGAAATTCTTGGACACACAGTTCCTCAGGTTAGCTTACATGCTTCAGTTTGCCTCTTTTGATGTTCAACTATTCTGTGGCCTTGCAAGATAAGAAAATGGAACGGCTTTCCTTTTAAAATAGAATTGTAACTGCTGATATTCGAAGCATTGTTTAGTGAGCTTCTTCAATGGTCTTAACTGTGATTACTTGTCTTCTCAGTTTTTTTATGTTCTCATGTAGCTTATATTAGATATGCAGACAAATACCTCAAAAGGCAAAGTCCAGTTACTCATCGTTGTCAGATATCAGGAGATGCGTGTTTTGATTTTCCATTTATTCATGCATCTGTTCTGTTGATCCATTTCCTGCATATGCATCACTTTTAACTTGCCACTTATATTGCCACTCAGCATCAAAAAATCTGGCCGGAATACTGTGGTTACATATCATCTTGCTCCATGTTAACCTCAAACACGTAAAACAAATAAGAGTATGATAGTACTTAGTTCTTTGCTCTATGATAATAAAAATGCCAATTCTGGACTACTCGATGCACTAGAGATTTTCCAGTAATTGACCATTTGTTCAGCAAGACATTGCCGATTGCAGTAATATTGTATCCTCTCTTTTTTTGGCTAAGAAAAGACTATAGACTGCCTTCTAACTCTATTGGTATAATTTCGACTTCATTCTGAAGGTCTTCCCTTTTTATTTTCTAAGGCTGAAGTCTTTTCGCTTAGTTTGTCATGTAGAACATTTTAGGTTATTGATTTACTCCCTGGGTAAATAGTAATTCTTTGTATATTCCTTTCCATAAATAGTGGTGTCACCTATGTTTTTCCCCGTTGTGTAGAATGTTCACCACATGTAGTTCATAAATAGTGGTGTCACCTATGTTTTTCCCCGTTGTGTAGAATGTTGCTTTTAAGAAAAAAAAATGTTAGGTCTCATGCTGTGGAAATAGACAACAACGTTTCATAAATGTGCTGGTAATTTATATATTCCACTTTTGTATGATTCCAAACAACAAACTGCAAATTGGTTCCTACCATAGGTAGTGGGAGATGCTTTTGGTAGGAATCTTGTCCAGATCATGTGAGATCAACAGAGCGGCTGGCATGTTCATGAGAGATGAGATTACTGAGAAAAAGGATAATTAGTCCAACCAAGAGTTTCATCTTACATCTTAATTATTTACTTGAAATGTTTCCATAGTTGAATTATTGTAATAATGAGAGTGTTTGTTGGTTTTAGATTCCCTGTATGTTGAGACCAGAATTAATGACAAATTGAGCACCTGAGTAATATGATGTGATTTTGTGATGAGTTGTTCAATGACATAATGTAAAAACTTTTGTAATTGTGAAAAATAGATGTTTGATCTTGTAGCATAATTTTCTTTTATTGCTTGACCTTTATGTTTCGTTACTAATTTTGTTTTTTGTAGCAACGCACGGGCACTGAACTAGTCTATTTATTATATTTAAATTCAAGTTATTGCTTTCTACAAAAGAACCATACAATGATAGTTCAAGCCTTGCATGAATATATTGCATTATTTTTCTACGGCTTGCTAAGTACTTTTTGTACTCACGGCTATACATCTTTGTTGATCAGTTGCTAAAGAAGGACCAGGCAGTACAAAGTTCTATGAGTACTACGTGAGCTACAGGAACTAGGAAGGCGTTCCCCAGATGGATTGCCTGTAGCATGTCGAATGACCTAAGTTATTTTATTTCCGCTACAATAGTTTATTTGATTATTAAGCCTTTTAAGGCATAGTGGTGTAAACTTTGACCATAAGGTCTGTTACTTTATTTAATAATAATTTGCTACTTTCTTTGTTAATTCGTTGTATGAAATGATATTTTATCTATGTTGCCACTGTATGCACTAGCGTAATTCTGAACTAGTGTAGTATATACAAAGGGTTTCGGATTCCTAAACCCGGGTCCCGACATAGGATCAGCAGTCTTTTTTATTGCACTCAATGTCTGGATTTGTAAATCCTGATCCCAACTTACGATCAGCGGTCCTTTTTATCCCACTCACTGTCTGTTTTCTCGAGCTGCTAGAAGGCCCAGAAGGCAATTTTTTGAGCTTGAGATTAGTGAATCTGTTAATTCTATATTAAAAGAGCAGGAAATACAAAGGGGATTACCGATTCCAGTCATTGTGGGTGGAAAGCAGGTCCTTCATTTATGGGTCATTGTTATTATCATCTAGCGCCTTCGTCGAGGCTTGACAGGACCATAACTTAAGGGACAAGGATGGTGGAAAAAGGTCTCGGCTGGGAATCTCATAACATCAAACATATTCCGTCTCCAACTGGGTATACTGAATAAAACGTCAATCTGTAGTTTTGAGAGGAAGCGAAGATGGCAATGACTACAATACGCACAATCTATGGCTTTTAGGTAAATATTCCATTTCACCTTCTTTAATATGGTCCCTATTAGAAAAGTAGAATCCAAACACCAACACTTTTTATTCCCAAGTGGGGAACCCACCATTACTATTTTTGATATGCATCAAATGGATGAACCGCGTCTAGATGAAGAAATATAAAAGAAATATATCCCACCTACTCATGAACTTGACCTTTGTTCTACTGTCGTATTTCAACATTTTGTCACATCTCTTGGCTATATGGGATAGCCTATCAGTGGGTGGCAAAGTTTCATTCCAAGAGTGGTGTGACTATTTCCATAATCGTAGGAGAGATTATCTATCATTTCCTTCTTTTCGTGATAGGCGTATATACACTACGGCTTTTCTTGCCCTTTAGCTCTATCGTTTTGTTGTTTTTGGAAGCGGGCCATATATTTGCCCTAGTGTTTTAGTGATGGCCTCTTGAATATCTTTAGGTCGTCAAATTTTCTTGGCTCCTCCAGCATTATACTCTTTATATTACTTATTACAACTGATCAGCACTCATCCAATCGGTCCATCTTACACAAAGCGGCCTTGGCCAATTTATTTTGTTATTGGCTGGATGAGCATATATTTAAAAATCTTTGGTAACAAGGCAAAAACTCCAAATTATCAAGGCATTCGGTGGAAATGCCACCCATGGCAAATACTTTGTTTAGGATCCCCAATCACTTTTGTCGTGAAAGAGCTCATGATTTTTCTACATAATTTGGCAAAATCCTATGGCACCCATACAATTTATCAAAGCCACAAGGTGCCAGCCAACGAAGAAGGGCCTTCCTGATTTTTGTTCACCACGGTATGCTTCCATGGAGGTGTACTACCTCATCCCTTAATCTATGCATAGATGAACCATATCACCCAGACCGTGTGGCCCGCCAATTTGGATTCCATCAAGTTGTGCCTTTCCCTCCATTGTAAAGCTTGTACACAAGAGAAACCATCGGGACTGCTTATGCTTATTGGGCTCACTTATTGCATCTGGTTCAAGAAGAATTATATTACTTCACGGATGACTCTCACATCAGGAGTTCTTTAGTGGCTTGGGCTAGTTGGTGGCATGAGTTTACGCAGCCCTTCACTTCAATTTTGAGCAAATGCTGTAATGGCAGTGCTCTTGGCCAGGCCCCTCACAAGAATAGGCGGATGAGGCGGATGCGTAACTTTGCTCAACAAAGCCATATCTTTGCATGCAAACTTTCCTATGAATATTTTATTATAGTAAAAGAGATTCATGTTGAACAACGGGAACAACATGTAGCTACTATCGAGGAGAAGGAAACATAGACAAAGAATCATTGGAGACAGATCATGCATACCTACCTTTATGACGACAAGGTAGATGATCCTCCCTGACAACTCACATTGGTAAGACAATACCTATATGTTCTCCATATTGCTATTATAATAATTTCTTCTTGACTTGTATTGACGTTTTCTTTCTCTTTCAAATTTTTTATAGAGGAGCAAAAGTGACCCCTCAAAAAACAAAGCGGCTTCTTCCTCCAATTTTTTGTCAATAGAGAAATTGCCAGTCCATAATACGCAGGTAAATTTGAAGCTAGATCATGTTGCCATGCCACCCGAAAGAAAAGGAAAACGTCCAGCGCGCCCAAATATTTCTGCTGAAGTGGAGAAAATGCCAAAAGCTAAAAGAAAACTCGAGTTTGAAGGTAAGGAAACTATTTCTACTCCTGTATCATCATTGGACGCCCCTGATATTGTTGACTAGGTGAGTAGTGAAGGAGGGTCATCTAGCTTGTCTATTATAAAGGTAGGTATGTAGGATCTGTCTCCAATGATTATTTGTCTATATTTCCTTCTCCTCGATAGCAACTACATGTTGTTCCCACCGTTCAATGTGAACCACTTTTACTATAATGAAATCTTCAGGGGAAAGTTTGCATGCAAGGATATGGCCGGCTTTGTTGGGCAAATTTACTCATCTGCCTATTCTCGTAAGGGACCCAGCCAAGAGCACTGCCATCATGAAGTTTGCTCAAAATTAAAGTGAAGGGCTATGTAAACTCATGCCACCAACTAGCCCAAGCCACTAAAAAATTTCTGTTGTGAGTCATCCGGGAAGCAATATAATTCTTCCTAAATTGGATGCAATAAGTGAGCCCAATAAGCATAAGTAATCCCGATGTCATCCCTGGTGTACAAGCTTTGCAATGGAGGGAAAGGAACAACTTAATCGAATCCAAACTGGCGGGCCACACGGTCTAAGTGATACGATTAAGCTATGCATAGTTTAGGATGAGGTAGCACACCTCCTTTGAATTAAGAACACCACGACAAATAGAAATTAGGAAGCCCCTTCTTCGTTGACTGACACGTAATGGCTTTGATAAATTATATGGGTGTCATAGGATTTTACCAGATTTATGTAAAAAATCATAGGCTCTTTCAGGACAAAAGTGATTGGAGATCCTAAACATAGTATTTGCTAGGAGTGACATTTTCACCGAATGCTTATAGGAAGGGAAATATAAAGTTTTCACCAGTTTACCAAAGATCTTAAATGTAACAAAATAAACTAACCAAGGCCGCTTTGTGTAAAACGGACCGATTGGATAAGTGCTGATCAGACACAACGAGTAATATAAAGATCATAATGCTGGAGAAGCCAAGGAAATTTGGCGACCTAAAGATATCCAAGAGGCATTACTAAAACAGCAAGGCGAATATATGGTCTGCCTCCAACAACAACAAAACAACAGAACCAATGGGCAAAGTAAAGCTACAGTGTATATACATTATCAAGGAATGAAGGAAATGACTGAGAACCTCCCCTACGATTATGGAAATGGTCACACCACTCTTAAAATGAAACTTTGCCACCCACTAAGAGACTATCCCATGTAGCTAAGAGATGTGACAAGAAGTTGGGATACAACAGTAGAGAACGGTCGAGTTCATGAGTAGGTGGGATATATTTCTCCATCTACAGGTAGTCCAGCCATTTGATGCATCCCAAAAAGTGTAATGGTGTGTTCCCCCACATGGAAAGAGAAAAGCGTTGGTGTTTGGATTCCAATTTTCTAATAGGGATTGCATTAAAGAAGGAGAAACGGAATATTCGCCCAAGGAGCTATAAGATTGCACCGTAAATGTAATCAGCGCCATCCTCGCTTCCTTTCAAAACTAAAGGATGGCTTTTTAGGATTTTTGCTCCCCATTCAGCATACCAAGTTGGAGATGGAATATGTTCGATGTCATGATATTCCCAGCTGAGACCTTTTTCCACTAAATAATAAAGCTGTGGCTTGGCTGTGAGAGGACTGAGGCTGATGATTGGGGCCCGACTGTCAAGGAGTCAAAACAAGGGAGTAGCTAGGGCACGTCGCCGGTGAAGCTACAGCCATGGGGATGCTCAGCCGACGGCACAACTAGTTCCAGGATGTCAAGGCGCATCTATTGGTGGGCTTATTCACAGTCGGTGAGGACCAGAAGGTGTTGATATATTATTTTAGAAAATTCTGATATTGATAATGTTGTTTTTAAATTGATTCTGTTTTTGATTTTATAAAAGGGCCAAATCAGCTTTATTATTTATGAAAATTTTAGATCTGTTCCCAAAGAACTGAAAATGATGACATAAAATTTTCAGCAAGACAACTCATTCTTAAAAATTTAATTAATTCTGACGTTATTCATGTTCATAGTCATTCTTTACAGTTTTATATTTCTTTTCAGTATTAAATGTGTTCATATAGCATTGAGTTTTTCTGAGGTTGCTCTAGAATTATCTCTGAATTTAGATATAATTTTCCAGATTTTTTATATGGGATTTTAAATTCCATAATTTATGAATGAAAGATCAAATGTTGAAAACAATTTTCTTTAGGGCCAAAAATTCAAGAAAATACAAAAAGAAAAAAAAAAACATATTAACATCACAATGTCAAATAAAATTTTCATTCTATTCATTTTGTGATTTTGGTTTTCATTATTTGGAAAAGAGAAGTTCAATAAGGAAATTGGTTTTTCTTTACGTCAAAATTCAGAAAAGGTGAAAATTCAATACTAAATCATATTTCAAACTCAAAATTTTATTTTATTCATTTTTTATTTTATTTTTTGGATGTTACAGAAGGCAACTTGCAAAGGGAGAAAGTGGTGACGAGATTGCAGATGGAGAATACAGTAGCCAATAAGTTGGGTGGAAGGGTGGTGGCAGCGGTGAGACTGAAGAGGGAGAAGGGAGGGGAGGCAGCGACGGCGGCCTGCACACTCAGTAGAGGCTAGAGGGGCAGTGGTAGCTAGTAGCAGTCACTGGTATGTTAGATGGAGGGGCGGTAGCTAGTAGATATAGGGATTTTAGAGGAGTAGATAGTAGGAGAGATGGCTGGATGGAATGAGTAAGAGAGATTTTAGAGGTAGAGGATGGTTTGGAGTAGGCTTTCTTTAGGCTTTGTGTTTTGAGCTTGAAAGTATCGAGGAGTATCGTAAAGTATCGGAGAAGGATCAGGATTATTTTTTATTAATTTTAAATACTGAATTTCTCTGATCCTTTCCGATACTGTGTCGTGAAGGACCACTGTATATCTGATACCGGTATGGCAATTTTATAAAGGATAGGTAATTCATAGCACACCTGTGCAAGAGTCTGAGACATTCCATGCTCTCCTTTGTTTGTTGATCCTTTTGGGCAGCCAGACTGGCAAGTCCGCTACAGTTAGTTGGTAAATTGGCATTGCTGTGAGT
This sequence comes from Guadua angustifolia, assembly GCA_036346375.1. Taxonomy (NCBI): domain Eukaryota; kingdom Viridiplantae; phylum Streptophyta; class Magnoliopsida; order Poales; family Poaceae; genus Guadua; species Guadua angustifolia. The sequence goes on from CM070502.1 coordinate 36,871,166, forward strand.
ACCGATTTTGGAATTGTCAGCCTCCCACTCTCAAAAGCACTAGTAGGGTACCCCTACGTTGCAACGGAAGCCTAAAAGAGGGTGATAAATATAAGACGGAATCCTAAACCATACAATAAATAGTAATTTCGGTCACATTCAAGCAAAACATATCATTGTAGGCCTGTAAAAAATAAAATTGTTCATATTGAGTTTTCATGCAGATTTATAACCAAAGGTTAGAAAAGCAATAGCATAATATTTGTGTGGAAAAGAAGATTGTATTTCAGTAGTTAACAGTCTAACATAGTTATCAATCAATAGTTTTTGATCATCAATATTAGAGAAGCCCTAATCATTAACAAATGTGTCCACCTTCAGTTATTGAAAAAAAAAAGCAGCAAGGGAAGTCTCACACATGGAAGATTTCCCAATAATGATATTTTAAAACTTACAAAAAAAACATATGCTACTTTGCAAAACAATAATGAACTTGTTTGATAAGCAATATCAAAGCGTGCCCACTAAATTGTACTCAAAATGTTGGTTACCTGTTAGTTTTCCCGCCTGGATCAATTGAAGTTCTAATATAATTTCTACACAGACAACATTTTGCAAAATAATAAATAAGGTTTCCACAATTAATTTAATTAGTAGCATTAATACTTAATATATTGAGTAAAAGTAAGAATTACCTACATTGACCACTTCTGATCAGCAGGATTGTTAGGAAGGCTTCACACAAATCGCAGTGAAATTGGTTCTTTGATACCTAAAATAAGAGGGCACGCCACACAAAATGGAGAAAACAAGAGAAATATTTCTGAAATGATACTCAAAATAGCATTTTAAGCAATACTTCTGAAATGATATTCAGAATAGCATTTAATTTCATTAATTGCATATAAGTCAAACTCTGATGTGCTTACATCGTCATCAAAGAAGTTGCATTTTGTGCAAGTATTTACCCAAGCGTGCCCCTCAATTTTATCAATCCTGCTGTACCCTGTAAATGAAAAACAAAAGATTTTCATCAGATGAGCACTGGAAAAACTGATAGCACCTGAGAAACACTATTCTTACCCATGAATAGGCAACTTACGTCATGTTCTTTGTTGCATAGAGAGTATTTACCCAACTCCTGACAAAGTCAAGAAATTTTAAATACAGTAAATACTAAACAATGTCATATATCATTTCTGAGAATATTAAAAAATCTCCTTTGAAAACATTTCAGATCAGCAAAAATTGTTGATCCAAACATAGATGATGCTGTAGCGCTGAATCTAACATGAAACTGGCCTCAGTAAAGGGTTCTGCTGCGCAGATTTGCTACAGCCTGTAATACTTAAATTAGTTGTCCCCTTTCTAAGTACTATGTGCCAATCCTCTCTGCATAGATGGCAATCAGCAAACCCCAAATGTACTTGCCATTGATGAAAGAAGAATGTACCAAAAAAGCCCACCCGCATAGGATCAATAAACCATTATGTTTAAATTAGCCACTATAGAGAGTTCGAGTTCTCAGGTAAGCCACGTTTGAAATGAGTATTTATGAACTTTCCATGGTACAATCCATTGCATTAGAGCCTTCTAAAAAAAATACAACCAAAAGGGATTGACTCAAACCTATATTGTCTGAAATTTTTCCAAAAACATAGCATTAGGAAAGCGATAATTCTTCTAACTTACTATCAATTCTCTGACTGCCTCTGATCCACATCTGACATAAACTACAAATCACCGTTGTATTTCAAGGAATTCAGCTTCAATTCCTGCACCAGTTCAACCATATAAAATATGAATATGAAAAGAACATAGCAAGAAAATTGCATGTTCAATGATGTTAGAGCAGCGATCAGCACATCCAAAATCTTGCTGAGTTTCATAATAAGCATATACATTTTGTAAAGGAAGACCAAACTGTATAAGATACACAAGATTATAAATCCCGATAATACAAACTGTATCAGACATTTTTTTAGCCTGCTAATTATCTTCACATATCCTAGAGAGTTGCATGTTAGCATTGTTCAGCCTTTAGACCTTTGCCTCCAGATACAAGAATTCAAACGAGAGTAAATTTCACAAAACTACATGCTTCTTATACAAATTATCAGAAAACTACAAATTTTAGCTTCTATTTCACAAAACTATAAATTTTAGAATAATTTATTTCACAAAACTACAGATTTCTTGTACAAATTATCATAAAACTATAGATTTTAGCTTCTATTTCACAAAACTACAGGTTTTAAAATTAATTATTTCTTATAACAGATCTGACAGTCTAGGCCTACGTGACAGTAAGTGAAATGGGAAATGAGGCGTGAGAGACCGCCATGTGAGCCCACACTGTCAAACCCATTATAAAAAATGATCAATTCTAAAACATGTAGTTTTGTGAAACAAGTTCTTCTAAAACCTACAGTGTTATGATACAAGTTCTCCTAAAATCTATAGTTTTGTAGAATAAAAGCTAAAATATATAGTTTTCTAATAGTTTGTACAAAAAACCTGTAGTTTTGTGAAACAAGTTCTTCTAAAATCTGTTGTTTTGTGAAATAGAAATTAAAATATGTAGTTTTCTGATAGTTTGTAAAAAAAACTAAAGTTTTGTGATATTTACTCTTCAAATGAACATAGAACAGTACCTTGTCCAACCATACACAATAGTGATAGGCCTTAGATCGACCATGAATCTACCCAGAAAATGCATGCAAGGAGGGAGCATACAGGCCATAGCCCATAAGTAGACAATCTTCAGGTATTATCTCAACAGATGTTTGTCTCTTTGGAAAAAAAAACTAAGATCTTGCTACACTTTCAATGTCTCTGCCTATAACATCTTCTTAGAAAAACTGCATATAACAGCAACTTCTGTTACATGGCTAGTTATATATGTATGTCTGATGCATTGTACTCTAATTCAGGACCTTTTATCATTGTGACAAAGTTATGTTGTTTGCTTTTCTACTGTTTTGTTCCTTCCCATTTTATTTTTCCACGATCAAAGATAAAGAAATAACCAATACCGAACGTGTTTTCTTTACGCATTACATCAAACACATAGTGAGCAGCTCCAAGAAGCATCCAGAATTAGACAATGCTTGTTGCATTAATAATTGAAATCATACATACTTGGTTGTTGCCTCCCAAAAACCCTTTGCTTCTCAAAGCGGCGCTCGTCCATGTCTCATGCATGCTTTCATCCACGATAACGCAGCTAAAGAACTTCTAGTAAAAGAAAAGAAGGGTGGCAGCTAAAAAAATTAGGCACAAGAATAATGAGAAATAGAAGTTAGGGATTTCAGTCAAACAACACTAATTACAGAATTTTTTTCATCATAATTTTCTTTGAAATTAAGCAAAAAGAAATAAGGGAATTACAAAACCCAAAGTAACTAGTGATTAAGAGCAACCTGGTAGAGACTTGATCGACCAGCAACAAAGGAAGAGATGACGCACAACAGCTGCAAGCCTGCAATAACAAGAAGAGGGACACCCTTGCTCGCATATATCGTACCCAACGAGTACAGCAGCATGGCCGTGTTGATTGCTTGGTCTGCAGGCGGCGCTATCTTGTCCCTTGAACATCAGCGATGAGGTCGTAGTAGCGTGTGATGTTGGCGTTTTAAGGTACGGGGGCTGCGGCCGCCGCGTCGTTGATGACGAGGATGACGGGGAGGCAGAGCTCAGCGATCTTGGACAGGAGCTCTGGGACGGTGATGACGAGCTTGGTGTGAGCGTCGAAGATCTGCTTGGCCATCTCCCACGGAGTGTAGAGCAGGTTGGCGGTGGTGGCGATGACACCGAGGGCAATGACAACAAAGATGCAGATCGGGCAGACTACCACGCGGGAGGAGAGCACGAAGGCGGTGGTCAGGACGGTGGAGCGAAGGCCGGCGAAGGTGAGGGCACGGAGCGGAGGGGCAGCCATCCGCACAGCGGAAGAGGAGGTCGGTGAGGGAGAGGCCCGTGTCCGTCCGTCGTCGTCTTATCTCTCCGGATGCAGCCGCCATGCATGCCATCTCGCTCGAATCCGACCGCCGTGCACCCCGTCTCTCCCTTAACCAGCCACTGCGGCCTCGCCTCACGCAGATCCGGCCACCGCCGACGTCGCCTTGCCTGAGCGAGCGGATCTGGCGGTAGATGGCAACGGTAAAAAGAGAGGAGCGGGGCGGGGCGGCGCGGAGCCGCGGTGGGCGAGTGTCATGCCCCAGATGAAAGCCGACTCGAAACCCCAAAATCGCAAAGATCAAAAGATTACAAAGATATCCAGGAACTGATAAAATGGAGAAAAGAGAGACAAGAGATACAAATGGGAAAGCAAGAACACGAAATGCTTCTGAGATTAATCCATAACAGAATCCTAACAACCTCCATGGCCTTTTATACTTGGCCTCAGTTCTTTACAGCGGTGAGATGACAAAGGTAATTCCGATACAGTAAACCACTCCAAAGGATTTTGATAAACTTCACCCAGATATTTTCTTAGATAAAAAATATTTACATTATAAAGTGTTGGATCTACTTTGAAATCCGTAAGCTGTAAAGAGTTTTGTTAGAGATAATAGGCTTAGAATCCACATACTTTGATCCAAGAATTCAAACATTCAAAGTTTGGATGTTTTAAGAAAAAAACATTCGGAAGAAGGCTAGACACACCCACAGACTACGTGCAATTAAACTTATAAAACTTTGCTATATTGGATACATAAAAAATCATATATAGATTTGCTACGAAAAATAATTTTGTAATACTATAATTTAATTAGATTTTATAAATATATTATAGTATAAATTATTTATAAAAGTTTAGTTTTAAAGATCGTATCTACGTCCAAAATAAGTTTATCCATATCAGGGTGTAGTTAGATTAACTGTTCTGCTGCTTATTAGATCAAGGGACCACGCAGGGAGGGTAAAGCGGCAGTGGCATAAGCAACAAAAGGTCATTGATTTCATCAAACAGCTGTGCACCATCCAGGTTCCAAATTTCATTTTCATTTATATCTCGCTTCCCATCGAAATCCAAAATTTTGGAGAAATCTCGTTATTTCAGATAAAATCTGGATAAAATTAAAAAAATCAAATTTCAAATCCGGAATTTTTCAACCGAATTTTGGGCGAAATTTCCGAAATTTTAGGCGAAATTGCTGAAATTTTGGCAAATTTCAACTGAATAAAAAATAGGTCAAACGATGTAGAAAATTTTTAAATTTTTTATAGAGGTTTTTGACACATCATTAATGTTCTCATAAAAATTTAAAATGATTATAATATTTGAGAAATTTTTAAAAATTCAAATATTGCTACTGTCCGATAAAATGCTGACCGGCAAGTTTGAACCAAATAAAAAGCGGTCCAAACTATGTCATAAAGTTTAAAAAAAATTAATGGTTATGATGTATCTATAATGCTCTCATAAAATTTTCATATGATAATCAAGATTTATGAATTTTTAAAAATTCGAACAGTGCTACTGCTCTGTTAAAAGGCTTACTAGCAAATTTGAACAAAATAAAATATAGTCCAAAACAATTTTGAAAATTTTGAAAAAAAATTCGACGGTCCTAATGTAATATTAATTTTTATATAAATTTTTTAGATGATAATCATGCTTAACAAATTATTAAAAATTTTAACAATGCTATGTCCTGATAAAAGCCTAAATCTCAATACATAGATTTGCTTTAGCAAACAAAAAAGGTTTAAAATTTCTAAAAATTTTATAAAAGGGTGATAAGGAAATGTTTAAGTTGTCATAAAAATTTGAATCATGATCACACTCCAATGAATTTATAAAATTCTTATAAGGAACAGTAGTATTTATGTTCTTTCTCTTTTTGATTTTTGAAATATAATATAACAAATGAAGTTCAATGTTTGCATAGATTTGATTGACCAAACGAAAAAGTTGAAATTTTTAAAAAATTTATAGAATGGCACCAAGGTAATTATTAATCCCTCATAAAAATTTTAGATCATGATCACACTTGAGAAAATTTATAAAAATCTAACAAGGTTACTGTCCCAATTATGTTCATTCTATTTTTGGTTTTTTAAAGATAACAAATGAAGTTCAATTATTTTGAATTTTTTTATGATCCTACACTACTAAAGATTGTACCATAAAATTTTTAGATTATTATCAAGCTTGTACAATTTTATAAAAATTTGATAGTGTTTCTGTCAAAATTTTAAAATGTCTCAAAAATTCTGCTTTTCAACAAATTTTCATGGAAGATGACTTTCTTAAGGGTTATTGGACCAAATCCGGTCATATACGGCCATAAAACATCAAAATCTGATTTCAAATCCCGAAATTTCGGCCGGTTTGGACGAAATTTCGCCGAAAAATGAAATTACTGTGGCAATTTAATTTTTTTTCAAATTTTTTAATTCTACCGGTAATTTGGATTTTGTAATGGGCGAAATCCAAAATTTTGGCAAAATTTCGTTTGAACCCTGTGCACCATTACCTATATTTTACTCAGTTCTACACCATCAACGTTTAGTCAACTATATCGGGCACAAAACTTACAAACATATGCGTAAATGTGCTATCAAAACCATGTGGGTGTGTTTGATTGCTCATATTTGCATGTATGGCACAGCTGTTTGGTTTCTTGTAGATCCAGTCAATCTTGGCTCAGTGCATGTAATTTGCACCTAGGGGTGAAAACAGGACAGGAAATATCCTCCGATCCGATCCCGAATCCGTTTAAAATCTGTACCGATGTTATCCGCATCCGTATCCGGAAAATCCGATGTAATATGGGTTAGGATATGGGAAGAGCAATATCCGATCCGGAAAAATCTCATGTAATATGGGTTAGGATATGAAGAGCAATATCCGATCCGATATCCCAAATATCCGGGATATCCGATATCCGGTAAATATCCGACCCGATATCCGGATAAAGTCAGTTATTCTTCCATTAGTTTGGTTTATTATTGAATAGATAGAATAGTTGTTTGATACTGGCACTAAAAAATATTGAGAAAATTGCTTATTTGCCACTGAAAGTTGGCCAGTTCTCCAAAATGCCATCGCGAAGATTGTCTTCCCTCCATTGCCATCGTGAAGATTGTCTTCCCTCCATTGCCATCCGATCTCAAATTGCCTTCTTAAAATGCCACCGCCGTCCATTTGGCTGTGAACTGACCGTTAGTTGACACACGAAAAGACTAAATTGCCCTCCTTTTGAGTGTGCTGACCTATTTAAATCTATCAAATGTGCTTAGAATTTTATAAAAAATTTTAGAGATGATCTTAGACGCCCACGCGCGCTGTCGTCCCCCTCCTCCTCCAACTCTCCTCCGGTCCCTGGTATCCTCCAGAGTCACACCGACGCACACCGCTCGTTCGAGCTCCTCGCTGCCATGGACACCTTTGCGTGGAACACTTCCGTCGAGAGCTACACTGTGTCGAGCAACGTTGACAAGGCCATCCGAATGCTCCAACGGATAGGCCACAACAACAAGAATTTTTTTTTAATAATACATTTTTTATTCGAAATTTCAAAAATATATCACCGAAAAAAAATTTCAGAAATATACTCATCGTCGGATTTAATACGGGCGACGGGTCTAAATAAAAAAATACACGGACGACACGAGGCCGGCCGGTAACGTGGCTTCGTGTCACCCGGCGAAAGGGCGAAAGTAGTCGAAACGGTGCGTCTCGCCCGGCGAAAGAGCGATACTACGAGAATCGATCGTGAGCAGGCGAAAAGGGGTGGCGAACTGTGTCGCTGACGAGCAGGCGACAGCGTTTACAAAAGCGTCGCCCGATTCTTCATTGGCATTCGGCTCAATTGAGAAGAGAGGGAGGAGAGGAAGAGGAGAGGAGAGAAAAGAAGGAAGAGGGGAGATTCGTACCCTTTGTTTGAGGTAAATTTTGTTGTTTATTTTTGTTAGCGATGAAATTATGATATGTTAGAAATAATTTTAGATCTAAGGCAATCGAGCGATAAATAGTGGTAGATTAGAAATAGTTTTAGATGTAGGTTACGGATAAATGTAGGGGATAAATGTAGATAAATTGATAGGTTACGAATAGAGAATTTTAGGTAAATTGATAAGTCACAGCTAGTTGTAGTTTAGAAAATTTAGATATTTTTTACGGAAAGGAGTATATCGGTATATATTGATGGCAATGTAGTTGCGAATGTATATTTTTTGTTAAGATATAAATACATCGATATGTATATATTGTTAGGAATGAATGTACATGTTTTTACAGATATAAGTACATCGATATGAATTATTAGGAATGTAGATGTTTTTTACGGTTAGATATATATTCTCGTAGCATGTAGGTATAGTTATGTTACGTCATAGTATTTTATACGGAAAGTAATTAATTCATGAGTGAATGAATGGATTCGCAGATATGGCAGAACGAGTTCCATTTAGAATCTATTATGGAGATGGGATTGTAATGCATGGTTTGGATGGTGCAGATCTTAGTAACATGCAGTATGTGGACAAAAGTTTGAGTAGGGTCGACGAGCGCACATTTGCTTCCGTGTTGAAATGGTTGTATTATACTTTTCGGATGGAACAAGAGAAGTGCGAGTTGAAAGTATTTTGCCTATGTAGTATCTTGGCGACCCTATTTATTGGGAGCTAGTTGAGATGAAGGAACCCCATCGTGGAGATCATATGTGAGGCGGCAGAGCAAAGGGATGGAATCGGGTGCTTTTAGTGCGAGCATATGAGAGGATGTTGCCTCCAGCGAGTTGGGACGTCGGTGAGTGCAATCGGCCTCAAAATGAGCTCGATTCGGTGACACCAAAATTGGGGATCTAGGCATGAGCGGCATATTCAAACAATGCAACGATGACATCGTTTGCCAGCGATGAAACAGGTGAGTTTCGGAGGATGATGAAAATGTTGGCCAAGAAGCGGGGGTGGCGGCGAAGGTGAGCAAATTGATGAAATAACAGTTAGGATGGAAGAGGAAGACCGTGAGTACTGCAGAAGCGAAGATGAGGGCGACGATGAGTCGGATGAGGAAGATGGAGGTGCGGAGCCGCTGTGCGCCGTAAGTGGAGCACGCAGCAATTTGATAGGTGGTTGTCAATGAAAGCAACCACATGCTTTGGCGATATCGATAATGAGGTTAGGCTTGACGGTATCTACCCGACAAAAGAGGTCGTGCGAGAATGTCGTGAAAGATTGAGCTCTATCATTAAGAAGGACTTTCGTGGTTAAGAAATCAACCCCAACACCTTTCTGACGTGGTGTGTGAGATCCATGGGTGTCCGTGGAGAGTGCACTCGTACAAGCCCAAATGGGGCATCCATTGGATATGTTCGAAGGTTGAGCAAGACACATGCATGGTGAGAAGCGATGATGGCTCACAGAACACATCATCCGGGTATGTCGTGAACATCATGTACGCAGAGATAGTGGAGAACACGAGTTTTGAGCCCGTGCTATTATCCGAGCGATCGAGAATAGATATCGATACACAATTAGCTATGGGAAGGCGTAGAGGCTAAAGCGAAGGCATTAGAAATGAGGTTTGGGAAGTTTGAAGACTCGTACTACAACTCGCCCGCCTTTGCCGGTTGCATTGGGGAAGAAATCACAGGCGCCTGAGGCACCATCTGGTGCGGCGGACAGGTAAGATATTGCAACCGTGATTTTGGTACTTTTTGTTTTACTTTTACGAGTGCTAACGGTTCGTTCTATCGTGACTCTGACCTTCTGGGCGCCTGCAGGTTGTCGGGTAGCCTACCGCATTTCACGGCCGCGTTCGACCACCTCACCGAGGACCACGTATCGCTAGACGCCGTCTGTGAGACGCCGAGGTCGAGCTCGTGTCACGGGTGGCCTATCCACCCTTTGCACAGGGGCGCGCTCTTGGTTCACCGTCGGTTCCTCGTGTTCGGCGTCTCGTCGAGGGCTACGCTATCCATCGTGTGATGAGGCGGTTTGGCCTACGACAGGTGTTCCCGGTGCGCGACGACCGTGCAGTCCCACCCACAGCCCACGCGTAAGTTCCCCGTATCGATGTGTTCATAATTATTAATGTGTAATGCCATGTAATAACGCTATATTTATTTTTTACCCACAGACACAGTAGGAAGAGCGCACCTGGACCCTGGCACGTACGTATGGTGCCTTGGGCTGAGGAGTGGGGAGAAGCCCTCGAGGACGTCTACGTCGAGGCTGCGTCGTACGACCCGCGGACGTACCACAGCGCATCGCGATTGATCGCTCCCGGACTTCGCTGCGTTTGATGCGTGTTGACCCGATCCTCCTACACACGTTCCTGTGGTGGCGAACCGTACCCGCCCATATGGACTCGCGGCGCACACTTTGATGCGTTGCCTCATACATTCGGTATAATCTTAGTGATTCATAATTTATTTTGCTAACTAATTGGTAATTCACTTGGCGGGGTGATGTCATGCTCCATCTGTGAGGAGTTTGGGGCTTGCATACTCGGTGACCACCGAGTCGAGGTGGCGAGACAGGAGGTCACCTTTTACGTCGGGAGGTTTCTAGACGCCTCGACACGCGCCCTCGAGTTGTCCGGATACCGCGTCCCTACCGACGCAGCTCAGGGCGTGCCGCTTAGCGGAGGTAGGGGTGCAACAGGTACATCTTCGCACGCTACCGTCCAGCAGGCTGCGAGAGGGCACGCTGTCGGTGAGTTCTGAGATGCACTATTCACGTGTTACAATCGCGTATAACAATGCTCTAAACAATTCTTCATTTGCTCTGAGCCCTGAGCCTGCTTTTTTTTGTGCAAGACTTGCTCTCGACAACTACGAGGGCGAGGGTGATGACCCGACCGGTGGACTACGAGGACCCATGCGAGGTTCCTCGTCCGGACCAGTGGGTCTTCACAATGTGACTGAGCGCCACCACCGCGCACCCTACTCGGCCGAGTACACAGCGCCTCAGCTAGGGTCAGAAGGGCCCACAGCCAGCGCGAGTTGGCGTACTCATGGGACCGAGTTCGAGGAGGAGGCCTCCCGAAGCGAGGCCGGCAAGAGTTTCTTTTATTTTTATTATTGGTAGTATATTATGTACTTAGTTACTCATTTGAAACATCATGTTGCACGAACAATTGCATTCCCCTTTTGTTGTAATTTAAATCTTATATCCTTAGTTAATCCTTTCATCGGCTAGTAGCTTTGTGACACACCTATTACCTTTATCGGTCAAACGACAACGCTCGCACCACGCTTCTCGGTGAGGCGACAACATCTGCTTGCACTGCTTTTCAAACCGAAACGACAAGACGCCGCATCCCGCCAGATCAAAGCGACGGTCGTGCGGCTTCGGCGAGAGGATCACACATCGTGCGACCTTAGTTAATCCTTTCATCGGCTAGTATCTTTGTCACACACCTAGTAGCTTTATCGGTCGAGACAACAACACCCGCTTTTGGTAGGGAGCGACAACTCGCCAGGTCGAGACGACAACACGCAGCACCCGCTTTTCAGGTGAAAGCGACAACACGCGGTTTCGTGCGGGCGACTTTCAAAAAGGTGACACATCGTGCGACTGGACAAATCTTTGTAATTGTGTTGAGTAACCCTCACCACCACTATAAAATAGGGCCGAGGCATAGACATCCAAACACAAAGCCAAACCAAACAATAAGCGTCGGTTGAATCTACACAAATTAGGGCACAATGTCGTTTCTGAATCGCCTCTTGAGAAGCGAAGTCATCACGCCCGAATATCCGGATGCCGATGGCGTCGGCGCCAAGTTCTGCCGGAGTTGTCCCGACCCAAAGCGAATGCAACCTACCGCGAAGATGATGCAATCTACCCATGGAGAGCGGTCACCGCGCTCACTCATTGTTGTGGCCGCACCTACAAGGTAAACCTCTTGGTGTCCACACAATCTGGTAACACCACCATCTCATGAATCATTTTTCTTTTCTCATCACAAGGACCGGTGTTACTTCTTCCAATGGATCGTGGTAGGAACAGCGTGACTCTGAATTTCTCTACAAGCGCCACGAGCGCCTACCCCGCTTTGCGAGAACTTCACCCGGTGGGAGAGGCGCCAGATATCGCCCTTTTCTAGATCGACCCGAGCTTAGGGCGGTGGGCAAGGGCCAACCAATCGGTGAGTTTCATGCGACATACTTGTGTTAAACTTCGCAAAGTAGTAGTTCTAAACCACTCATCGCACACAAGAATTCAAAAGGAAACTTATGAATTTGCTCAAGTCAAAGGAGAAACCTCCTCGGGGCCACCAAAGCCCCGACGTTTGCGAACATAGCTCGCAGCGATGGTTGATACCTACCAAGGTGATCTAGCGGATCGGAGATTCTACTGGGGTGCCCCTTGGCCGAGGATAAATGGTCTTTGGTACTTCAACTGGGTGGACAGGAGGCGTTCTACCCACACCTCATGCTTCTGCATGGGATAAGCGGGGAGCAACCCTCTCCGTGGTGCCACTACCGCCCGAAAGGCGGACCGAGTACGCCTACGGTGTTATTCAACAACCGGCGGGCATCTGCATTGATTGCGGGGCACGCCACGGTTGTCCAACGATAAGCCCAACACACACCTCTGCACCATATAGTGGAGTGCGAGAATAAGCAGAAAGGCGTCTCGCATGCCTCCGCCAACCGACCAACACACCGAGGTGCAAGAGGGTTCCTCCTCTCGAAGAACAAGGGACAACGGAAGCAGCCTTACCGAGGTCAATGACGCAACAAATCCTGACGCGTTGAGCGGACCAACCGGAAACCGGGTGGTATTAACATAGGGACGCTGAATCGGGATGACATGCCCATATGGGAGGCAAATCCACATAAAAAGACCAAAAATTATGTCTTATACACGAGGCGTGCGGCATAGGGCACCCATTCGGCGGCAATTTGGGAGAACTACGGATCCCCATGGAGTTCTTTCATAGTAGGGATCGGCGGTGTCCAGGGACGAATCGCACAATAAAAGCGGGGATGTATTATGCGAAAATGTTGGACATCATTCGTCAGTACCAGATAGGCTAAACGATCATTTGTTCTACCATGACGAACATTGCTTTACGTTAGTTAGTTAAATCAAGCAATTTCGTCACCGTTGTAATGCCCTTCTAATATAATCTAATCTCGCTTATTTTATCATCTAAACTTTCACTTTGTATGTGCCTTTCAAATTTTCTAACGTGGTTTGTTTCATTTTCATTCGATTCAAACTTGTTGGCCAAAGATTTTATCCGGACGGTTGTATTGTTTAAATTTTAAAAAATCCTCACATCTTCAAATCATTTGAAATTTTTATGGTAATATCACCGCTTTATCGGGAACCTCCATAAATAATTTCAAAATTTTTCGACCAGAACTTCTATGGTTTCATGGTCGAGTACCTTTTCGATTTTAAGTAACTTCTACTCGAGGCAACGTCGGCTATCTCGCCCATACGTAAGTGATAGCCGCGTTCGTGAGGTCGCCTTGATTTTTCCCGTATTTTTCGGCCCAGATCCGGCTTGTCCGTGCGTCCGGCGAAAACCCATAAGTGGCCACGATTTATGTGGCTTCATAGCCATGAGTGCCTTTTCCGATTTTCGTAACTTCATCCGAGAACAGCGTCGCTATCTCGCCCATCGTAAGTAGTAGCACGTGTTGCGTGGGTCGCTCTTGATTTTTCTCGTATTTTTGGACTCGATCGGCACTGTCATGAGGTCGAAAACCCTTAAGTGCCCACGATTTCCCTCGGGAATGATGGCGTGTTGCTGGTTGGTCGGCGGCGCAGGTCTGTCGCTGATTCGCCGGGCGACACGGACTCCTTTCGCCCTTTCGCGGACGACACAAACCCACATCATCGCCCAGCCTCGTGTCGCCCTTGTATTTTTTCTATTTAGGCCCCTGTCGCCCAACCAACGGACGACAGATGTATATTTCTGAGATTTTTTTTTTCTCGATGGTATATTTTTTAAATTTCGAATAAAAAATGTATTATTAAAAAAAAATTCCAACAACAACGCCCTAAAGAATAAAGATGTTCGACGAAATGGCAAACAGGACGTGGCACAGGATCATTTCACATACAATACATCCATCCACCCCGTTTGCTCTTAATGCAACTAACCAAACTTCTTCTCAGCTTAGCCAAGCTCAGCATAAACAAACAACCAAACAACTCAAATTGCATCTACTCAGTCAAACCAAGATTAGCATGAAATGACTTACATCCAGGCAAAGGACTAGACACCCACATCCCATATTCTGTGTTATTACATTCATCGTTTGATAAATGTGGATAGTAGGACACGCTCACACCAAATAAGATCATAACACGAAATCTGATACCATGTCAACAGGCAAGAACTACCTAAACCAAACTAGGCATTCGACAGAATTGGATCCATTACACTGTGCTCAGACCACAAGGGATGTCCATACATAATAACATCAAAATTTAAGTGACAGCCAGGCAAATAAATTGTCCGGTTGCGCTAAAAATAACATCATATTCCTGAACTACGCCTTGATGGCATACTTCCTCATGGGGAAATACTTCTCGTGCTTCTTTTCCCTCTCCGTCTTCAGAGAAAGCTGTGAAAAAGAAGACCCAAATATCAGAACAGAGGCCCAAGCAAACCACAAACAATCCCAAAAGCAAAGGGATGGGAAATGGGTTGGAAGACAAGCAAATTCAGCTCAAGTTTACAACCCTAAAAAAAGACAAGATGTTTCTATGTGCCTTTTCAACTTTTATTATAATGTTTGGACTGAGTGCAACTTATATCAGACTGAGTATTGTGTATTTGCATTGCCACTAGCAAATGAAAAAGGCAGATGAAAAATGTGAAGCTACATTTTTAACAAGGTCTTAGCCATATGTTTTGCTAGCTAACAATCAGTATTGTCATGGTGCATGAATAAACACACAAACACAATCTGATCAAACAAGGCTCTTATTGCTCATGCAACTTTGTTGTAACATAACAATTTGTAGAGAGCAAGTACCATAGGCACCTTCAAACTGATCAAAGCAAAACGACTCATCTTGAAACCCATCCAAACACAAACTTGCAAGCAAGCACTAGTGGACTACCATACAATTAGGGCTTGTTTCACAAATCTAGGGCACTAATGGGCTGTTTGGTTTGAGGAATGGAATGATGAATGGACCATCCAATCGAACCTAACTCTCCTTTTTTGGTTTGAGGAATGGAATGGGTTGGTCCATCACCACGTCATCCCTCTTAAGCAAAAGGCTAGTATAAAATGAGTGATGGTGCCATACCACCAAATTTCATGGGATGATCTCATGATGGACCAACTCATCCTTGTATGAGGTGATCCCTCAAACCAAACACACCATAAGTTTCTTCATCATGTCTATATCAATCATGAGGACTTTATTCAACCGTATACCACACAAAAACATAGTCTGTACCCTGTAAACAAAAACCCTGAAGTGAAAAAAATTAACCAACAAAATACAAGCACGGCTAATCAACATCTTCCAAGAGCTCCACAGAGCCAACACAATCATAAACATTACGATAATACTATCCTTAACCGAATGTTATTGCTAGGAACACCACACTACAATTCACTGTACCAATTCAAACAAGCCAATCTAAGCACAGGATCGGAATCAACCATACAAAAGTCTTCGGAAGCGCTAGCTATTCCCCCAAGTCAGACGTACTAGCAGTAGCTAGTCTTCCAAACCATTTCGTACAGCCAAGCGAGCATGCAAGAGGCTCATTGGCTGCAGAGGTGATGGAGGTAGGAGTATATGCTATACCTGGTGCTTGGTCAGGCGGCGGCGGATGGCGCGGGTTTTCTTGGGGCGCAGGTCGAGGGGCAGCAGCTTCTTCTTCTTGTAGGCCTCCCGCAGCGCCGCCTTCTGCTTCTGCGAGATCACCGTCAGCACGCGCGCGATCGAGGTGCGCACCACCTTGCTGCATGCACAAACAAGAAAACCACAGATTCAGCTCGATTCGATTCGATTCGCGAGGAGAGACGGACACCCAAGATGTGGAGAGAGGGTAAGAGCCGCGTACATCTTGGAGAGCTTATTGGGCGCTCCGCCGGTGACCTTGGCGACGCGGAGGAGGGAGAGCTCCGACTTGAGGTCCTTGAGCTGGGCCTGCAGCTCAGTCTTATTCTTCCCCCGCAGCTCGTGCACCTTGATCCGGGCTGCCATCAGCGCACACAGAAAAAAGAAAATAAGACGGTCAGATCCGCAAGAAGAAGAGCGGGAGGAAGGAGGGGGGAGATCTCAAAAGCTTGGCGCCCCATTAACGATGGACTGTCACTGGAGGCTTACCCATGGCGACTGTGACGGTGGCGAAGCGGGGCGGCGGCGGGGTGAGGGATGGAGGCAATGCACAGGGAAGAAGCGGAGAGGCGGCGGCGTAGGATTATATAGGAGAGAGGGAGCGGGAGTGCGAAAGGATGCGAAGGCAAAACCCTACACTGAACCGTGGTAGGCTTTCTGGGCCACGTTGGGCTTTACCGGGCCATGGCTGGACGTCGTCGAAATTTTTCTTTTTGTTTCTGTTTTAGAAAAAAAAAAATTAATAATACAATTTTTTATTCAAATTGCAAAACTATACCTCAAAAAAAATTTGCAAAAATATACATCTGTCTCCTTTTGAGTAGACGAGAGGGAGATGTCGCTGTTCAAAGGGCGACAGAGGAACGTGTCGCTGTTTGAATGGGCGACTAAAGGCCACCGCGACGCCACGTAGGAACGGCAACTGTTCACCTCCCTCTATCGTCTGACCATACGGCAATAGCTAATAAATCGACCATTGGTTTGGTGACAGAGGGCGGTGCTGCCTCTGTCATCGAACTAACGAGCGACAGAGGTTGGCTATTTAAACGCTGCGCACGCACTGTAGCCGCAGAGCCCTCATTCCATTCTAGCCGAACCGGAGAAAAAAAGAAGGAGAGGGAGGGAGAGAAGAGAAAAAGGTAGAAGAGAAGAAATTTGTCGCCGTATGAGGTAAATTTTGTTCATGTTAATTTTGCTTAGTAATAAATCATGGTAGGATAGAAAATTTTTAAATCTAGTTAAATTTAGAGGTTACGGATAGATTTTTTTAGCAACTAATCATGGTAGGGTAGAAAAAATTTTAGATCTAGCTAAATTTAGAGGTTATGGATAGATTTTGTATATCTTTCGTAATTTAGTTGATTTGTACAGATACTTGTACGTACATGTTTTTAGGAATAATAACAAATAGAAGTACGTCGATATATATGTAGATATTTTTTACGGATAGAAGTAGAGAGATGTATATTTATAGGAATGTAGATAGATCTAGGTAGATATATCTTTTTAGGAATATAGTTATTTATCTAGGTTTTTTTAAGCATATATATATATAGTTATGTTAGGTGTCACAGTATTTTTTACGGAAAGTAATTAATTTGTGGGTGAATGAATGGATTCGCAGATATGGCAAAACGAGTTCTATTTAGAATCTATTATGAAGAAGGGGTTAGCATGTATGGTTTAGAGGGTGCAGATCTAAGTAACTTCCAATATGTGGACAGAAGTTTGAGTATGGTCGAAGAGCGTACATTTTTTTCTGTATTGAACTGGTTGTATTGTACTTTCCGGATGGAACCAGATCAGTGCCAGTTGAAGTTATTTTGCCTCTGCAGTATGCGAAATGATCCTATTTATTGGGAGTTAGCGAGGTGAAGGGAACTGCATCGTGGAGGTCATATGTGAGGGGGCGGAGTAACGTGGATGGTATTGGGTGCTTTTAGTGCAAGCATATGATAGGGTTGTTGCTCTCCAGCAGCAGTTGGACGCTGGTGAGTGTAATAAGTCTCAAAAATGAGTTCAGTTATGGTGACCCTGAAATTAGGGAATCTAGCCGTGAGCAGTATGCACAAGAATGCAATAAGGATATAATTTACCAGGAGTGGTGAACAAGCTGAGGTTGGGGAGGATGATGGAAACATTGAACAAAGAAGTGTGAGGACAAGTAGATGAAGGTGAGGAAATTGAGGAAATAACAGCAAGGATGGAAGAGGAAGACCGTGAATACACCAGAATAGAAGTGGAAGACGATGATGACTCAGATGAGGAAGATGGTACGGAGCCGCTTGTGCCAACAAATTGGGGCACACATCAATTTAATAAGTTGGTTGTGAATGAAAGCAATGATATACCTTGGCAGTACAGTGATAATGAGGTCAGGCTTAACAATATGTACCCAACAAAAGAGGCAGTGCAGGATGCTGTGAAAGATTGGGTCTTATCAGTAAGAAGGATTTTTAAGGTTAAGAAGTCCACCCCAACCTACTATGATGTGGTGTGCAAGATCCATAGGTGCCCCTGGAGAGTGCACGCGTATAAGCCCAATTGGGGCACCCACTAACTATGTTCGAAGGTTGAACAATATAGCTGTATGACTGTAACATCCCAAATTTTGGCTCTTTGAATTAGCTAATAGTGTTTTATTGCTATTTGCGCTCTTCGTGAATTTTTTGGATTTAATTGGATTTTCTGGAGTTTATTTGAATTATTTTAAATTAAGTATATTTGCCCTTTTGTTGAAAACTAATTATATGAAGATAAAGTAAAATAAAGTTTTGCTAAAAATATTTTATTTGGGTCCAGAATGTCTCAAAGTATTTTTGAGATTTTTTTGGGATTTTTCCTAGTGTTTTTGGTTGCTTAATTAAATCAAATTATTTTCTCTAATTATTTTAATTGGAAAACCCAAAAATTCCCGTTGAAACGATCTTGGGCCCAAAGCCCAAAGACTGCACGCCGAAAGCTTACCTTTGTCTTGCCCGGATTCTAAAAGCCTCGCTAACCGTTCGATTTTGATCAAGAGCCTTCATCAAGCCACGTCGCCGCCAAAACCCTAATGGAGTCGGTAGTTGGATCCTGTTGAGCGCTTCGTGATTAAATGCTCTACAAAGCGTCATTAGTAAATCTCGGCCGTTGATTTGAATAGGCGGTCCGGATGCGTTGTGGCCGTTCGAATTTCATTGAATCCGGGCCGTTGTGATTCGCCGCGTGTCCGGCTGGGATGAGGAGCATCGCGACCGTAGATCCTGCCACGTGGACGACGGTCCGTCGTCATCTCGGATCGGGACTCCGAGTCCACCTGGGATACACCGTCGCCGCCGTACGCCGCTAGGGTTCCGTTTTCCGCGCGGTAGCCGAGGCTATAAATAGGGGGGCGGGTCCTCCGAAGTTTGCCTGAATCCGCTGCACCTCTTCGCCGTTGCGCCGCCGCTTGAAGGTCACTAGAGAGCTCGGAGATCCTCGCTGAAGTTTGTTGCCGCGCCACCACGGTTCTTGCCAATTTGCGCCGCCGTTAGGTCGTCTTCCGCCGCGCCGAGCACACCTTTGGATTCTTCGCGTTGAGCCGCGCACACTCCGCCGTTCCTCGTCGCCGGAGAGTCGCCGAAGTGCCATCGGGGTGGTCGTCATCTTCAAGTCTGGCAAGAGCTCACCACCGCGCCGCCATCGCCTCGTTTGAAGCTTCTCAACCATTGAATCTCACCTCAACGCGCCGGATCGCGCCACATCGCCCTTTGAACAGTGAAGCACCTCGGGTACCCATCGCCATTAGATCTGGATCAGGTGGCCTAGATTTGTCCACATCTCGTTCCTCTACCGATGTCCGTGTGCCATTGGATGCCGATCGGACGACTGCCATGGCGTCACGTCGCCTCGGTCCAAAGCTGTTCGATGGGAATCCAATGCACTGTGACTCAGTCAATCGTGTGCTGACACGTGGCGGATGACGTCACGGATGACATCAGCCGGTCCACGGCATAGTGTCGCGTGTGTACGGTGGACCGAGTCCGTGGTGCAAGGTCCGCTTTAGCGATGTCATGTGCCACGTGTCACGCCTTAGTTGGTTCGGGTCCTATGCTGACGTCAGCATGACGCATTGCTGACGCAATAATCGGATTTTCTTTTACAAAAATAATTCGGAACATCAGTTATTTTCCAATTTTCTGAATTTTTAGATTTTTGAATCTTCCAAGAGCCCGTTCTCCCTCATACGAACTCCGATTGAGGTGATTCAAATTTGTAAAAATTTGTAAAATTGAGATCTATCTATTGGTGAATTTTATTTGATTTTTAGGGTTTGTTTGCTCTCTGTTTTGGTATTTATTTGGCATTGCCTTCTATTTCGCGTAGACGATAAATTGTGCGACGCATCCGGAGGAGATTCATTAACTCAAGACCGAGGTTCAGAGCATGGATAAGGGTTTTCCTAAGGCAAGTTGTGCTTTGATCATGTTGCACCCATGTTTTCAAAATTGCTAATTTGTTTTACCTTATTGCATATTATTTCAAGCGTATAAATGATTTCAACTTAAATTGGGACCTAGCTAGCATACCTGTTGAATTATACCCTACCTTGTCAATTGTATGCCATGATTCATTTGTCACCCTAGATTGGTTTACTATAGTTGATCAATAATAACATCAACATGGGATGGTTAGATCGGATTAGATTGCTTAGCCATGCCACGTTATCATATGTATTTGAATCATTGATAAATAATCTTGATTAATGGAATATGGAACAACATTATGAATTTGTGTGTCATGTGTGGTCACACGATGAGATTGAGTTGTTGTGGCGATGGATGCCATGCAACGATATTGAATTGTTGATGGCACGTAGTGCTTGGTAATCAACTAGGGTGGTTATGATTTAGATCGAAGCAAGTGGCAAGGGTAAGTGTGCCTGGGTGGGCCCGATGGGCAGAGGGTATGTGCAAGTCTTGCTTTGATCAACCCTAAGGACTTAACCTTGCGAGCCTTTGACCTGAGTCAATCATGCAACCACATGTCTGTTATGGGGCAGCCTAGCTGACTAATTTGCAATGTCTTAGCTTTGGTACTACCAGTGGTGGTGAGGTTCACCCTTTTTAATGAACCCAGATGGCGCAAGAGGGGGGCCCTATTGTGGTAACCAGTCCCTTCAGTGTTGAAACCTTAGCGGGTGGTACCGAGTTAAGACAGAGCATTGTAAAGGCTTTGTCATGATTCTCTACCGGCACACCAAAGGAAGTGTGCTAAATGGCCAGGCACAAAGAGATTATCATGTCGTGTGGGTAAAGTGCATAACCTTTGTAGAGTGTAAATCTATTCGGATAGCCGTGCTCACGATATTGAGCATAGCTCGGGAATTATAGTTAAGGGTTAGACTTTTGCAAAATGAAAACTTGGGATGGATGACAGGTTGCCATGGGAGGTTGAATCTTGACTTAGGATGGGAAA
The DNA here is from genome assembly GCA_036346375.1 of Guadua angustifolia. Classification (NCBI taxonomy): domain Eukaryota; kingdom Viridiplantae; phylum Streptophyta; class Magnoliopsida; order Poales; family Poaceae; genus Guadua; species Guadua angustifolia. The sequence continues at coordinate 36,892,373 of CM070502.1, forward strand.
CTAGGTTTACTTGAGAAATACTGAATCTATCTATTATTGTTATTTGTTTTATTACTGTCTTTTCAGTCTATTACCGTACTTATTCATAAATGCTGCTTTATTGCAAATAGCCATTGTTAGCCATTCCTTTGGAATAAGCCTTGCATATAGTTATGTTAGAATTGCATTCTGTGCACAACTTGTTGAGTGCTTTATGTACTCATCCTTGCCTACAACATCATCAGTGTTGAAGAAGGTGCACCATGAAGGGACGAATGTTTAGGGTGCGAGCCTTGTCAGTTGCCTGTGGTATACTGAGGGGTTACCTACGTCTTCATTCTGCTGCAGTTCAATTTGGTTGTTTAGCCTTGTGAGGCATTGTTATGTAAGTTGACCATAAGGTCATTCAACTAGTAATATTTAGTATATAATGTCTTTCCGCTGTGTATGATTGTGAAATTCACTAATGTTGAGCCTGTGTACACTAGCGTGATCCTGGACTAGTGCAGTATACACAGAGGGTCCGGATTTGCATATTCGGGTCCCGACAATGACCGAGGAAACCCTAATGGCTCACAGAACCTGTCATCCTGGTATGTCACGAATATCATGTACCTAGAGATAGTGGAGAACCTTAGTTTTGAGCCCCGTACTATTATCCGAGCAATTGAGAATAAATATCAGTACACAATTAGATATGGGAAGGCGTGGAGGGCGAAAATGAAGGCCTTAAAAATGAGGTTTAGAAAATGTAAAGACTCATATCACAATCTTCCTGCACTGCTCAGTTGCATTCAGGGAAGAAATCCTAGCACTTATTATGATTATCAAGACTGTCCGTCAAGCAAGTGGCTGACTAAGAGACATCTGAAGAGAGTGTTCTTCACATTCAGAGCTTGCATTAAGGTGTTCTATCACTGTCGTCTATTGTTGTGCATGGACGACACTTTCTTGACTGGGAAATACAAAGGGCAAATATTGATAGCTGTGGGTGTTGATGGAAACAACCAGATTCTGCCTGTTGCTTTCGCCTTTATAGAAAGCGAGAACTATTAGAGTTGGTTGTGGTTCCTACAGAACTTGAAGATCGGGGTGGTGAAAACTCATCAAGATGTGTGCGTGCTGCATGATAGGCATGCTGGTCTGCTTAGTGATATCAAACAGTTGCAAACAAGGAAGAGGAGCCATTTTCATGGCTTGACTTGCAGAGCCGATGGTGCATGAGGTATTTCGGTGCAAATTTCTATAAGCAAATCAGGAACAAAGAACTGATGAACATGTTAAAGAGACTATGTAAGCAGAACCAAGCGAGTAAGTTCCATACTCTGTGAAAAAAATCTTAATGAGCTAACAAGAAAACACAAGAAGGAGCAGACGAACAAGACTAGTAGTAGTGAAACACAGGAGCAGGCGGAGCCTCTATTCCCTCTGCCAATCGAAGATGAGGCGATGAATCGTCGTCGAAGGCAAAGGCCAATCAAATGTTTCTCGAACTGGATCAAGCATGAGCCGAAAGAGATGTGGTCACTGTTATATGACACACATGGTGCCAAATACGGTGTCATGACCACTAACTTTGCAAAGATTTACAACTGGGTAATGAGAGGGATGAGGTGTCTCCCGTTGGGAGGAATTGTTGAGGGAGTATTACGGGGCACAACCAAGTACTTTATGGACAGGCATCAAGCTGCTGAAATAGTAATGAGAGATGAGAAGTTATTGTACTCTACCATGATCACTAAATACATGGATGAGAAGAGTCAGAAGGCAGCCAAACATAGAGCTATCAAAGTTGGTGCACGAACACTGCGCTTCGAGGTGATATGCAGGGATAAATGATGGCGTGGAACCAACCAGAAGGTTGTCACTCAAGAGTGCATCTTACAGGCTGATTGCAAATGCTTGTGTAACAAGTCCCACCTTTTGCATAGGCCATGTTCTCATGTGATAGCCACATGTGCGTTATTTGGAATGCGACCCGGTACATATCTATCTGAATATTTTATGAAGAAAAAGGTGATGGCAACTTGGAGCGAGGAGCTTTATGGTTATGGTGTTGATGGTTCTTTCACCACAACTCCTAGTGTTGATAAAAGGTTCTGGGTTCCTGATTTTGATGCAAGAACATGTAAAATAGGGCGTCAAAAAACAAGGCATATTCGAAATAACATGGATGAGTCTAAAACTAGTAAACACGTGAAGAAATATTTATTATGCAATCGAACATGACATTATTCAAGTACTGTCAGCCACAAAATGAAGAAGATAAAGGAGGAGATGGCAACCTGACGGCGGGGGAGGGATCGTCGTCTGCAAGGAGTGGTGGATGACATCATCACACCAGCATAGAAGCTATTTGAATTATCATATGCTATGTCAAATTCATATTTTATTGATGTAATGTGTGTTGTATGAACTCTGTTTTTTACCTAGTTGTAAGCAAGTTGCATGTAGTTATGAGTATTGTAGCTTGATAAATTATTGGAATTTGTTTCTATATATTGTCAAGATGCTTATATAGTTTTTCTTACGCACTTGTTTCTGTATATTATCGTGATGCTTGTATAGTTTTTTGTACGCATTTATTTCTATATGCATTTTAATTATAACTTTCATTTCTGTAATTTGCAAGTATGGCTTACCAGGATAGAGATGACGACTGGCCATATGAGTTGCTAGATCCGGTCATTGATAGTCGTCACCATACCCACTTCGCCACTGCCTTTCTAGAGGAGGGACATGATCCTCTGGAGCTTGCCATACTATGACTAAGGACACCGCAGAAGCTCTGGATGCTCGATCCTCGTTGGATCCCTAGGTAGCATATTAATCTTTACATTTCTAAATATATTTGTTGTAGCATCATAATTAATATTAATTAATTTTTGTAGTGCTGATATTAATTTTATATTTTTGTTTCGTAGGCTTCGAGCATCAGGATTGCTGCCACTCGCCCGGATGGTGGAGATGGCGCACGACGATGTGCAAGGAGGGGATGTGGGTCGTCGGTTCCCGTTCGATAGGTCCCTGCTCACTGCTCTAATGGATAGGTGGAGGCCGGAGATGCACACCTTCCATCTACCTGTCGGGAAGATGGCGATCACTTTGGAGGATGTCTCGTATCTCCTCGTACTCCCGATCGCCGGTGACCCTGTGGGGCTCCAGGACGTTGATCCGATGTGGTGCCAGGAGCTACTTGCGCATTTCGAGGGAGTGCTACTAGCTGCTGTGTACCGACCCTTCATCAGTACACATGGCCTTACACTGAGGTGGCTTCCACAGTTCGTGGTATGCAACTAACATTTAAAACTTTATAGTGCATATACTGGTTAAACTACAAGAAAGCTTAAATTTACAAGCGGAGCACATCGTCGAGCCTATGGATGAGGTGAGGGTGAGTCGCCACTTGGAGGCATACCTATTGTGGCTGTTTGGCTGGTGCATGTTCACGAGCTCCCATGGGGATAGTGTGGATAGGCACCTCGTCCAGTTAACGAGGGCGATCGTGAACGCACCCCTTGACGCCGTGCTGCAGTACGTCTGGGGGTCGGCTGTGCTGTGCGCCATGTACCGTGCACTCTGCAACGGTTGTGGACGGATCACCGACGGGTTGACCTTCACCAGATGTCCACTGCTTGTACAGCTTTAGGCATACAAGAGGTTCCAGATCCGGTGGCCCGACATCGACCTGCAGCCTCTTGTACATGCAAGCGATGATGATGTCAACGATCTGACCATGGGCACCATCTGGTGCCACCGACGGGTAAGATATTGCAATCACGATTTTGGAACTTTCGCTTTAACATTTTGAGTACTAACGGTAATGTTTTGCGTTGATTTTCCTGTCATCACTACAGCCTAGGTGGGCACACAGGACAGTGCGGCTGGGATACCCACAGTTCGTCGCTATGTTCGACCACCTCACCGACGACCACATACACTGGACACTATACACAGAGGCAGAGGTGCAGCTACGTGTGACGGGTGGGCTATCCACCCTATGCACACGAGACACGGTGTACTAGTGCACACATCGGTTTCTCCTGTTTGACGTCTAGGTTGAGGGCTACGCTGTCCATCGAGTGATGAGGCAGTTCAGCCTACGACAGGAGTTCCCAGTCAGGGTCGCTCTTGTGGTCCCATACGGTGCCCACACGTAAGTTCTCTGCATCGATGTTCTATAATTATTATCGTGTAATGCCATCTAATAATGCTATATTTATTTCTTATCTACAGCCAGACTAGGAAGGGCGTGCATAGGGCCACCCCCTGGCACATACATATGGCACCATGGGTCGAGGAGTGGGGAGGAGCCCTGGATGATGTCCATGCCGAGGATGCGATGTACGACCCACAGACGTACCACCGACAGTGGTACACTTCCCATACCCGTCTGCGTTTGGTACGTGTTGACCCCGATCCTCCTAGACATGTTCCCAGGGTGAGGGACAGGTATCCCGCACATACGGACTCGGCTCTGCACAGTGCGATACGTTGTGTCCTATCTACAATCTCATGTACACTCAGTTGGTAACCATGCTAACTAATTTGTAATTTATTTTCCAAACTGATGTGCTAGGCTAGTACTATGAGGAGTTGAGAGCTTCCTTTCTCATTTGACTAGCGGGTTGGACGTGACCAGAGAAGAGGTCACCTCTTTCTTCGCGAGGTTTCGGGAGAGCTCGAGACGTGTCCTCGAGTTGGCGGGATGCTGCCAACCTCCTGATGTGGCTCACGGCGTGCCGCTTAGAGGAGGTAGGGGTGTTGCGAGTACGTCTTCTCACGCTACTACCTCCCGTGCCACCGTCATGCCATCTGCTGCCAGAGGGTGAGCTGCTGGGCATGCTAGTCTAGCTGCTCATACCAGAGGTGAGTACTTAATTGCTCTTTCTATATTTTGCAATCATTTTTTAAATGCTCTCAACAATTCTTCGTTTGTTACAGGCTCACAGACACAGTTCTTCTCGGCTACAGCGTCACCTGCACCTGACGACTACGAGGGGCAGCTTGATGATCCAGCTCACATGGACTACGACCTCGACGACAGTGATGTGTCGAGGTACTTCATTGATACAGATGAGGTTGGACCATCGCAGTTGCAGGGAGCACCACCACCGACGCAGCCTTCTCAACCGGAGTACGCTACACCTTCAGCTAGACCACAGAGAGTCCACCGCGCCCCGACGCAGTTGATGTACTCGCAGGGGCAGATTCGCAGGAGGCCTGGCCAGCCGTGAGGAGCATCCCGAAACGGGGCCGATAGTAGTTTCTTCTGTTTTTGATTATTGGTACTTTTTTCTTATGTATTTAGTTAATCCATTTCAGATATATTGGACATACTATTGTATTTGGTTATGGAATACTATTATTTAAAATATACCATACTACGCCATAAAAATAGTTAAAATATCCTATACGGTGTAGTCATAAACTTACAAAGAACACTGGACCACAATCGTGTAAATTGCATGGTCACTGACTACTTTTTGGCAGCCCATAAAATAATATGTTTAAATGACAAATTATGGAAGAATAGCCCAGAAACACCCTTTGATCTATGTACTACCATTGACGAGGGCTGGGTGCTCCTTGACCGGCCGGCGCGCGGTCAACGGATCCCCCAAGCTCGGGAGGCCCCGACCACGACCTGGGTGCATATTGAAGCGCTCGACCTAGAGTGTTGTGAACCCGAGCTAGATCCCGCTCGACCTCGAGCTCGGGCGGGATCTCGTTCAAGCTTTGGTCATACAGGATTTCGGATCTAGCATTTGTGGGAAGTTGCCAGAGAGCGGTCGTGGGGATGATTCAGAGTCTTGCGGCAAGTCAGAAGCGATTCTGCTTGACCCTCAATGTGCATGAAGGCCCCTTCAGGGGATGTCTCCGGCGTTGCGTATGAAGGAGTATAAAGACCAAGGGCAGCATAAGCTCAGAAAGAAAAGGAGACAACCCAAGTACACACAAAGACTCGAGCTAGGAATCACCATTCTTGTCTTGAGTTGTAAACACCTCCACAGACATCGATATAACAAGAATCACCGCCGCAAGGCGACTGGAGTAGAGCTATTACCTTCACAGGGGCTCAAACCAGTATAAACTCTTGTCTCGTGCTCGTTATCGTCTTGCTCCGGTCATCATCACGACTGTTTTCTTCCTCCGTTCGAGTGAAATACGGCTCGGGTCCCATAATATACTGACCCCTACCTCACTTCTTGCGGTTGGCGATCGATCGTCGACAGCTGGTGCCCACCGTGGGGCTCGATTGTTTTGCTCTTTCATAGGAACGACACCAGGATCCCCGGAGCATGGCGCACTTCATCGACGGATTTTCCTCGGGCACGGACTCCAACTCCGTGTCTCTGTTTTTGCCTTCGCCGCCGCCGCTCGAGCAGCACGTTCTGATGGCAGACGCTCAAGGTGCCGAGGGAGAAGCGGATGACCATGATCCACAGACTCCTGAAGACGCTCGCCGGATGGTGCAGGTTACCATCAACCAAGCCATAACCGCTCTCCGACGGGAGGCCCAGGAGAAGGCCAGCACGTCTTATGGGCCGCCCAGGCTCCCCCTACGGGGGCGCCCGCGCTATCGCCTTCGGGTCATGGTCGACCCCGATAGGGCGAGGTCGAACTCTTTGGCGAGCCCGGCGAAGAACTCGTCGGCTGCGGCCGAGGTCGTACCTCCGCGAAGACTGCAAAGCCGGCACTTCGAGGACCCGCTCGAAGTATTGATAACCGTCCGCCGTCACCGCCGGACGCCTCTGCCGACAGAGCGGCCCCGAACAACGGACTCGGGATGAGGCTTTGACGCAGACGCACCGGCGCCCCACGACGCACCCGCGCCGAGCGAGGACGAGTTCGAACTGGACCACACCGAGGTCAAGCTGGCGGCAAGTCTGCGGACCTTTCCCGGGACATTCCACCCAGCGCCGTAGGGTCCAGGACCGCTGCGTTACCAACCAGGTGACTCCCGTGCCCGGCACCATGGGCGTTCCCGCCGCAGGTCGGGCCGCCGGGCAAGCCTCAACTCCGAATCCGACAGCAGCCGAGATCTTGTCGGCGATGACCACGACCAGCGTGCACTGTCGACCTCTACGGTGCATGGCGTACTCGATGGCCTTCATCGCGTCACGGTGGCGGCCGACGGTTCAAGCCCGCCGATCGGCGCCGGCGGGACCAAAACCCGGACGAGTTCTTGTCCATCTACTCGACCGCTATCCTAGCGGCCGGGGGGGACGAGCTCGTGATGGCAAACTACCTTCCGACCGTCTGGGCGGGCCGCAGAGGACACTGGCTTTTAACCGAGCTTTGGCTCCTTGGTCGTGGCGCCAAATCGAGCCTTCGCTCCAACTTCGTGAGTTGTTTTGGCGGCCGGAGGGAGAAGGACTGGATCGTGTCATCGAGTAGTAAGAACGAGCCTTCTGGCGACTTTGTGCGCATTTCATCCGCACGAGGAACACGATCCGAGCATTTCGGCGAGGCCGTCATCAAGGCCTTCAAGTTCGGGGTCCGTGATCGACGCCTCACCGAGGACCTGGAGATCACATCGAGGCTCAGCGTCAACAAGCTTTTTCGCATGGCGGAGCGGTACGCAGACGCGGACGACGCCGTGCGCTGGAAACGCGACTACGACCAAGGTAAGCTTGGTCTAAACCAAACAGAGGCCGGCCCTTCCAACTCCAGGGGCGCCGACCACGGCACCACCTCCAAGAAGCGGAAGCGCGATCGCAGGGGCGGCGGAGGTCTACCACGGGTGATCGTTTCGGCGGATGGCCAGCGCGAGGTCCTCGAGGTCCGGGGTCAAGCTCGGGGGGACTCTAAGCCTCGCCAAAGCCGACCTCGACCTCACCAGGCGAAGAACCAGCCCCAGCAGGAGGGCCAACGGTCCGGACCCCGAGGCCGAGCCAGGGGCGTGAGGCGCCGACGGATATGATGAACAAAGTTCGCCTATTCCAGGCGGCGCCCACGACTGCGAACTGCGAGGCATGGCGAATAATAATTTGGACGCTTTCTATGATGGGCGGGGTGAGATGCCCGTGCTCCCGAAGGATGACGACTAGCCCGACCGGGTGAATGCCGGTGAGGAGCACGACGACCTCGATTTGGAGTTCCAGCAAGGCGAGTGACGGATCGACGTTATCTTCGGTGGCTCGTCGGCCTACGGACAGCGCGAGTCAAGGCGCGCTTGCAGACCATCTACAGTCGCGCAGCAGGAAGCCGTCGGCGACCACCAAGTGGGCTAGGGCCACCATCACCTTCTCTCCGGAGGACGCTCTCCCAGGTATGGCCCGAGACCTGAAGACCGCCTTGGTCGTGACCCCGACCATCAGCAACACCTCGGTCGGTCGCGTCATGGTCGACGGCGGTAGCTCTCTTAACTTGCTGCAGGCAGGGGCGCTCGACCGGATGCAGATTCCCCGGTCGAAGGTCAAGAACGTCGCCATTCCCTTCTTCGGGATCGTGCCAGGGAGCTCAACCATTCCCCTGGGGCAGGTGGTCTTGCTCGTCACCTTCGGCGGCTCGGACAACTTCCGACCGAAATGGTCACCTTCGAGGTGGTCGAGGCGACCTCCGCATAACGCCATCCTCGGACGGCCCGCCTTGGTCAAGTTCATGGTCTCCAACCACTATGGCCACCGATGCATGAAGTCGCTCGCCCCAGCAGCATCATTACCATGCGGGCGACTGCGCAGCAGCGGCACATGGATGCGAGATCAAGGCCTTGGCTCTTGCAGCAAGCTACCTCAGTAGCGGCGAGGCGGCGGCGAAGAATGCCGCGGAAGGCGGCCATCCACCATGGGGAACAACGGCGTCTTGGCTCGATGAAAGTGACCCGACCAAGTCGTCCACGTCTCACCGAGTGAGTTCCAAATAGGAACTCGAGCTCGTCACCTTCGCCAGCGCCAACCAAGGTATATTCGGCAGGAGCCAGCGGACATGCGGCGTCGAGGGAGGTGATCGAGCACAAGTTGCGGTGGGATCCGGCCCGACACATGCGCCCGAAGTTGCGTCGCTTCTCTCCGGAGAAAGTCGCGATTATTAAGGAGAACCTTGACAAACTCCTGAAGGCCGATTTCATTCGTGAGATCAATTACTCCGAATGGCTAGCCAACCCGGTCATTGTGCAGAAGAAGGGAGGAAAGTGGAGAATGTGCGTCGACCATACGGGGTTGAACTCGGCTTGCCCGAAGGACAACTTTCCGCTTTCGCGCATCGACCAGATCGTCGACTCCACCGCGAATGCCAAGATCTTTGAGTTTCTTGGATGCTTACTCGGGATACCACAGATCAAGGTGGCGGTCGGCGATGAAACAAGACTTCCTTAAATCACGCCGTTTGGCACCTATTGCTATCTCGACCATGTCGTTTAGTCTGCGCAATCACGGGGCCACATTTCAGCGTCGATGACCAAAACCTTGAACCCGGATCGGGCGAAACCTTGAGGTCTCGTGGGCGACATCATCGTCAAAAGCCCGACGAGGCGACCACGTTCGTGACCTCGAAGAGACCTTCGCCAACTGAGCGGCACAAGATCAAGCTCAATCCCGAGAAGTGCGATTGGTAGCGTCGGGAAGGTGCTCGGCTATATGATCGGGGGCTCAGGGTCGGCCGAACGAAAAAGATCGAGGCGTCGAGAAGATGGCGCCCGACCGATCAAACAAGTCTGAGCCTCGCGGCGCGCTGCGCCCTCGGCGAGTTTATCTCGAGGCTCGACGAGCGTGGGCTCCCATTCTTCCAAACCCTGCGCAAGCACGGGGGCTTCGAGTGGACTCCAGAAGCGCAGCGGTCCTTCGACGATTTGAAGGTATACTTGTCGTCCCCACCCCTCCTCACCACGCCACAACCTGGCGAGAGGCTGCTGCTCTACCTCGCGACCACCACCCACGCTGTTAGTGCTGTCCTGGTGGCGGAGTGGGGGTCCCAGCAGCACCCCATCTATTATGTCAGCGAGGTCTTGCACGGCCCGAAGGAGCACTACCCGCAGGTACAGAAACTGTTATACGCCCTCCTCATGGCTTCGCGCAAGCTCCGGCACTATTTCCAGGCGCACTCCGTGGTTGTCCCGAGCAACTTCCCGCTCGGGGACATCCTGAGGAACCCGGAGGGTGGCGGACGAATCGCCAAGTGGGCCATGGAACTGGCGGCGTTCGGCGTCGGTCGTGGCACGCGCCGACCATAAAGTCGCAAGTGCTCACCGAAACCGTGGTCGGCGGACATCGCAGCCCGCTCTCGAGCTTCAAGGCGAAGAGGAGAAGCCCTGGGTCATGTTCTTCGACGGCTCGAGGTCCTTCAAGAGCTCGGGGGCTGGGATCCTTATCCTTACAGCGGCGATAAGTTGAGGTGCGTAATTCATTTTGGCTTTCGGCGACCAACAACGTGGCGAGTCACGGCCCTCTGGCCGACTTCTGAGCTTGCAAGGCTTTGGGTGTGCCGCACTGGTCGCGTGAAGGCGACTCGGCTCGTCATCAACGGTTCAACAAGGACTACCGGTGCTCGGGGACTCGATGGCAAAAGTACCTCGCCGAAGCGCGCAAGATGGAAAGTGGTTCCGAACTTGGAGATCAAGCACATCCCGGAGAGACAACTCAAAGCGGACTTCCTCTCCAAGCTCGGCTCCTCCGACGACGATATCCCGATGTCATCACAGAGACCGGCGGCCCCATCGATCTCCGACCAAGAGGTCGTACTTTCATTTGTGGTCGGGTATCCCTCTGGCCGAGGCCATCCACGATTTCCTTGCGGGCGACATGCCACCCGACCTTGCCGAGAGCGGATCAGCGGCAGGCGAGTCTATACACGCTTCGTCGAGGGAAAGCTATCTGAGCGAAATGTTTTCGGCATCCGACGCGGTGCATCTCCACGGAGGAGGTAAGTACCTCCTACATGACATTCACTCGAGGCCTCGTAGGCGCACTCTTCAGTCTGAGACAATGGTCGGCAAGGCCTTTCGCATGGGTACTATTAGCCTTGGCGCCGGGATACTCGGGATATCGTCACTTTTGCCGAGCATCACGGGTTCCACGCCGAAAGTCGCATCGCCCGCCCTCGCGCTCCAGACCATCACTTCTTTGGCCCTTCTCGACATGGGGTTGGACATCCTCGGCCCTTTTTCTCAAGCACCGGGGAAGAAGTTCACATTCGTCATTGTCGACACCTTCACCAAGTGGATAGAGGTGAACCGGTCTCGACCATAATCGCTCGCGGCGGTTCGTTTCTTCCGCTTGTTCGTGGTCACTGTGCGGGGTTCCATGCAAACTTATCGCGACAATGGTACCCGGTTTACAAATGAGTTGTTCGGGGAGTTTTGCGAGAACTTCGGCATCAAAATATGCTTCGCCGGTGGCTCACCCCCAAAGCAATGGAAGCGGCGGAGCGCCAGCCGCAAATTGTCCAGGGCGTAAAAGCGAGTTGCGAGATGAGCTCGGCCGTCTGGCAAGGCACAGGTGGACGAACTTCCCATCGTCCTATGGTCTATTCATACCACGATAAGCCGAGCAACGGGGTCCACGCCCTTCGGCTCGTTTTCGATACGGCAAATCCCGCCTCCCGAGTCCGCGGCTGGCTCTGCCGAGTCGGCAGTCGACCAAGTCGATTTCGAGCATGAATGGTCTCTCGACCTCACCCTCACGAAGAAGAAGATGCTGGCAATCGCTACGATCAACGCACTACGCAAGCTCTTCGCGAGACATGCGTCTCGGTCGAGACGACCTAGGAAGCTCCTTGTTGGGGACCTAATACGAGATGGATTCAAAGCTCGTCCGGCACCAACAAGTTATCCTCATGATAGGAGGGCCTCTATAGAGTCATTTCAGCAGATCGCCACGGGCTTCTGGGCTAGCGATGCCCGATGGCGAGAGAACTCTCTAGCTCGTGGAACATAGATCAGCTTCGAAAGTTTTATGTGTAACCTCTATGCCTCACATCTCAATAAAAGCTGGTCTTTCATTTTTGCCCTTTTATATATGCTTCCTCTTGTGTTGCTACTTTTCTTTTTTTCGTCGGCTCCTTCCCTTTTCGAACACGACCTTCGTGCATAAGCGCATTGCTCTTAGTCTAAGTGACACTTGGTTTTGCGTTCACCGTGACGAGCTAAGCGTAAGCCGAACCTCTTCACAATATAGCTCTCCCCTGTGCCCGAGCTCGAGCCAAAAACCTCGCCGCTTTGGCCGATTGAGCAATGCGATCGTAACAAGGGCCGTCACGAACACTAATCTACTAAGCGATGTTAAGCCGTGTCCTTCTACCTTCTGTAATTGTTCCTCGGCTTTGCGGTCGTGGCCTCTCGTCCGTATCTGCGTCTTGTGCCCAAGGCACGCGTTGCTCGACCTCGGGCCCAACAGAAGTGAGGTAAAACTACCCACGGCGACGACCTAAAGAACGCAGGCACGACAAGCAAGGCAAAGCAAGAAAGACTTACAAGTATCCCCACGCTACGGGTTTACAACAGGGACGAGGTTTCTTTGTTCACCAAAAGCGATCTGTTTCCGTTAAGTACATCCCTCGCTTTTTAACATTTTTTACAGGTTGGCCATCTCGCGGGCAAGCCTCTCTTGCTCGAGCTCGGCGACTTTGACCCTTAGGGTCGATAGCTCACTCTGGTTCTGGAGGGCCACTATGGAGGCATCTGCAGCTCGGCGCCGTTGTCTTGGAGCTGGGCCATCACGCTCGTCGCCGCCCTTTTAGCACGTTCGAGTCTCCCTTCGAGTTCCGAGACCTTGGCCTCGAGCTCGGGGGACGCTTTCGCCAAAGAAGAAACCTCCGCGGCGGCCTTCTCCAGTGCTTCGACCTTGGCCCGCTCATCCTCGACCGCCTTGTTGGCGAGACCAAGCTTCTCTTCAAGTTCCAGGATCTTGGCCTCGAGTTCGAGGGACGCCTCCGGCAAGGGAGGCGCCCGCTCTGCAGCAGCCTTCTCCAGAGCTTCGACTTTGGCCCGCTCGGCCTCAAGCGCCTTGGCCGACCGTGCGCGTTCTTGCTCCACGGCCATATAACCATGGTCGCGTTCGGAGGCCCTGGCCTGCTCGAGCTCCGCCGCATGAGCCACTTCTTGCGCCCTCATCGTCTGGCGCAGATCGTCGAGCTCCTGGGCCTTCTGTTCGAGCTCCCCTTGCTCGACCTCGATTGTACTGATGAGCCTGGCGCGCTCGACCTCCCGCGCCTCGATCGCGTTCAGGAGGTTCCCAAGCACATCAGCGTGCTCTCGGAGGCCTTGAAGCCCTTGAGAGGCATGGTCGATCACCTTCACGATGAAAGGGGAGGCCCGAAATGAGAGGGGACAAGGAGCTCAGACTTCCAACTACGAGATGCGCAGGAAGACCCTTACCTTGCGGAGATGGCCTTCGAGCGCGTCTTGGGTAAATTCCTCATGATCGTCAATACGATTGCGGGGATCTCCTCCTCTTCGTCGTCCGCCGTACCAGTGTCGAGGTCGACCTCGACCGTTATTGGCGCTTCGGGCGAGATCTTGAGTTCTGCCCTAGGGGTGGCTCGGTCGTCTGTCACCTCCTCCGGTGGGTTCGGCTAAATCGACGGCCAGGGAAGGCCTTGACGGCAGATCTTGGTCCCGGACTCTCGTTCGGGCCCCACCGTCTCTAGCTCCAAGGGGCGGCTACGTCCGCCATGGGTTCTCGACCTCCGCGGAATGAAGTGCCGCGGACTCGGTGCTTGGAGCGGCAGTGGTCGCGGGAGCTCGGGGCATTAACTCGGGCGCGGCCGCGAAGCTCTGGGCATCCTCCCTCGCGGTGGCACCGGGAACGTCGACAACGGCAGCTGCATCATGGGCCTCGCCGGTGTCATAATCCGCGCTGGTTGCGGGCTGGAGCTCTTCATCGTCCGAATCGTCGAGGCCCTGGTCGAACCCACCGGTAAAGCAAGACTCGGCGACCCGACGGAGTCGCGTTAGGCCTGGAAGGGCTGACGGGACCAACTCAAATGTGTCCTCCTCCTCGGACTCAGACTCGCCCTGGACAACAACCATCGTCAAAATGGGCAAGTTTCGAGCTTGGGTGCTCAAGGTCTGCGATCAAAAGCATACACTATAAGCCAGAAAGATACGAAAGGGGCAGCGCAGACCGGGATGTCGAGGGCTTACTTGGGTCACCAGCCTCCTCCTCGCCGAGGGTCGTCGAAGGTCTTGTTGCCCGATGCCGAGGCGGCGCTGCGTGTCCTCGCGACTGAGGTCTCGGGTCGAGCGGCTCACTTGATCGCCCGCCCTTGTGGGGTTCAGCTTCGAGGCTCTGAGGCGGAGGAGTGCTCGAAGACTTGGCGGCGGCAGCTGCGCTCTGCTGCTGCATAAAGGAAAGCTCATCAAACGGCAAGGCACATAAACACAAGCTCGGGGACTCGACTGGTAGGGCCCTTACTGTGGCGCGGTTCCCCCACTCGACATGGCGCTTCATCGCCTCTGTCTGGCTTGGTCCGGCCAGGGGAGCTCGCTTCTTCCCTTTCTTGCTCCCGCCCCGCCAGTGGCAGGAGCATCCTCTGGCCGCTTCAAAGCAACTCTGGTGGGCTGCGTGCATGGCTCTCGGGAAGGGCTCGTGGGCAAGACTGGGCGCTTGGTGAGTGACTTACCTCATCCCTCCGATGGAGTACATTCTTGGGGCGGGGTTGCGATGGCGTACTCGTCGCTGCTTCCCAAACATCTCGACCATCTGGCGGAGACCCAGATTCTTTCGTATTTGCAAGACAAGCGGTTGTCAAGAGAAGATCGGAGGGTGTACGACGAGGACCTTGGGGCAAGAAGACTTACTAGGCGTGCCCTCGCGGGTCGCATCTTGGACCCTGGATCTCGAAGCGGGTGCTCCCTCCGCCTAAGAGGGACTGCAGTTCCCGCAGAAATCGTTAGCGTCCTTTGCCCGTTGAGGCCGCGCATGGTGCGAGATATGAATGAGGCGATGGCCTCCTCGTCGACCTCGAGGTCCTCCGACTCGAGTCTCCTTCTTCTGCGGTTGGCGATGGGGTCCCTTCGTACACCAGCGTCGGTCTCACCCCTCTTGAGTAGAACCGGCGCTTCGATCCACGGCCGAGGGAATCGAGGTTGGTACTTGGGAAGGCCCACTTGAGCCCGACCCA
Source organism: Guadua angustifolia (assembly GCA_036346375.1). NCBI lineage: Eukaryota > Viridiplantae > Streptophyta > Magnoliopsida > Poales > Poaceae > Guadua > Guadua angustifolia. Next base: position 36,907,415 of record CM070502.1, read on the forward strand.
TTGCCGAAAGTAGAGGCATCCGACCATGGGGTCCTTCCGAGCGGAAGAGACTAAAGTATCGGAAGAAGAGCGAGGAGTTGGGAGGATCCTAGAAATCCCTCGCATAGATGGGAAAAGATGGTGAGGAGAAGGGCGGAGTTTGGCACGGTTGATGAGCTCGATGTCGCGGTGGAGAGGACCTTCGATGACGAACTCACTCTCTGGGGTCCATAAGCCAAAGAGGGCATAGTGCTCGGTCGCGAGCGATCTCGTCGTCCACTGAGGTCTTGGCTTCGGTCGTTGCGGCGGCCGCCATGTAAGCGGATCTAGCGGCCCGGGGACTCGAGCTCCTTCATCCTCGAGTGCTGACAGTGCTCCTTCCTAACTTGGCCATGGCGGTTGTGGCTGGTTTAGTCGAGAAAGGAGGACCTTGCTCAAGCGAGAAAGCTTGGAAAGCGAAGGGCGCAAGATCAAGAAGCGGTCGACCAGACGATGTGGTATTTGGACTTATAAACCGCAACGTTGCAAAATCCGATCCACGGCGCCTCAAAAGGTGTGCCAACGCGATTTGTAGTGCGATTAGGGCTCGAGACTCTGGTCGGCGCCGCCGGATGCCGTGTCGTTCACATCTGTACCCGGCATCGAGAAGTCCGAAGGTTTCTGTGTCGAGGCCAAAAACTTCGCTTTGTGGTCTCACGCCGAGCCTCGACCAAGGAGCCAAGACTGCGAAGGTTGCCTCCGTCTCAAGACAAAGGCTCGAGGTCGTCACGGGAGTTCCCTCGACCTAGATCCTCGGGGCTAGCTGGCGGCGAGTGGGTGCTCCTTGGCCCGGCCGCGGCCAGTCGCGGATCCCCAAGCTCGGGAGGCCCGACCACGACAGGTGCATATTGAAGCGCTCGACCTAGAGTCTTTGTGAACCCGAAGCTAGATCGCTTCGACCTCGAGCTCGGGCGGGATCTCGTTCAAGCTTTGGTCATACAGGATTTTGGATCTAGCATTTGGCCGGAAGTTGCGGAGGCGGGTCGTGGGGATGATTCGAGTCTTGGCAACAAATCCGGGCGATTATCGCCGACCCTCAATGTGCATGAAGGCCCCTTCCCGGGGATGTCTCCCGGCCGTTGCGTGTAGAAGGAGTATAAAGACCAAGGACGCGCAAGCTCCGAAAGAGAAAAGGAGACAACCCAGTACACACAGCAGCTCGAGCTAGGAATCACCATTACTGTCTTGAGTTGTAAACACCTCCCTGTACATCGATATAACAAGAATCACCACCGCAAGGCGACTGGAGTAGAGCTATTACCTTCACAGGGGCTCGAACCAGTATAAACTCTTGTCTCGTGCTCGTTATCGTCTTGCTCCGGTCATCATCACGACTGTTTTCTTCCTCCGTTCGAGTGAAATACGGCTTGGGTCCCATAATATACTGACCCCTACCTCACTTCTTGCGGTTGGCGATCCCGATCGTCGACAACCATAATCTACAAAAATATCCTATTTAAAATTGCATTGCTTCTGGATCCTGCCAATGCAAATGCCCTAAACGTTCACTACATGCGCACATTTTAAAATTTTTAAGCCTTTACGGCTGTTCACCAAATAACCTGCCTATACACAAATTTTAGGGGATCAGTCCAGGAATACACTTTAGTATATGGACAACCATATTGTAGGAAAATATCTTGTTTACAACTTGCTTAGTGTCAGCGTACTTCGCGCTGGGGTACCCTCTCCGACACACAAAGCCCTTCACGTGGCGGCTTTGGCGAAGCAGGCGGGTGAGCATGCCCGCCGGCCAGTCTTGCCCACGTGGCGCCAATGAGCAGTGGGCGAGCACGCCTGCTTCGCCCGGCGCCCGATCCACGTGGCGGCTTGGCGAGCAGGCGGCGAAGCACGCCCGGCAGTGTCGATCCACGTGGCGCCGGCGGCGGTGGGCGAACACGCCTGCTCACCGACGCCTAGTCACGTGGCGGCTTTGGCGAGCAGGCGAAGACGCCGCGCCAGCGGCGAATCTTGCGGCCCGTAGCGCCAGCGGCGGTGGCGAAGCACGCCTGCCGCCCGGCCCCGATCCATGTGGCGGCTTTGGCGAAGCGGCGAAACCGCCTGCCGGCAGTGCGGCCACGTGGCGCCCGGTGGCGGTGGCGAAACACGCCTACTCACTGGCGCCCGATCACGTGGCGGCCTAGCGAACGGGCGGCGAGCACGCCCGCCCGGCAAAGTGCCGCCACGTGGCGCCGGCGGCGGTGGCGAGCACGCTCGCCGCCCGATGCTGATCCCGTGGCGGCTTTGGCGAACGGCGGCGAAGCACGCCCGCCGCTAAGTCTGCCGCCCCGTGGCGCTTCGGCGGCGGTGGCGAGCAAGCCTGCTTGCCCGCCAAGAAGGCAAAAAGGTGGTGCGAGGTAGCTTCACCTCAAGTCTCCTTCCCTATCGTCTGCGTGCGAGACGGCGCCCTTTCTTTGTGTTAGGCCTATCAACTACGAGGATTTCTGCAACAAGCCCATTCCTCTGACACCTCTCACCTACCCATCAAAGAGAGGTTACGTACCGGGCGGACCGGGCGAGGCCATGCGTCGGCATTTAATGAGACTAGAGGAATGGGACAGCATAGGAAGGAGTAATAAATGCATAAGGATCAGCATGATGACCCCCCCTTTTACCTACTCCCGTTAGCCTGGCCTATATAAGGGCCTTCTGGTGCATGGGAAAGGGAGAGGAGGAGTCGAACAAGCAAGGTCTGCAGTAGAGCTTAAGAAAGAACTTGTAATTCCCAAGCTCTGGACTGTACTAGTTTCAAACACTCTTCAAACAATCTAGCAGGAAGTAAGGCTATTACCCAAGGCAAAGGGGGCCTGAACCTGGGTAAAAATCTCTGTGTCATCCATAGTTTCATAGCCGCCGGAGTTCACCGCGTGGGAGTCTCTAGGGTTTCCTCTCGTTAGGGTTAGCCAGCCGCGAAGACGCCCTCCTACCGAACAAAACCCGGTCTATAGATCACGGGCCTGTCAGGCGGAATACGCCGACACTTAGCATATAAATTATGTTAACGCTAATACCCTAAATGATAAGGTCGCTGGAGCCACGTACAAATAGTTGATTTTAAAAACCTTTAACTAAAATACCCGCAATGCAAGAATCACCATATAACCATGTAGTTTTAGCCTGCTGCGTTTTTTATTTTTGAAAATAGCCTCTGTGAAGATGAAATTGCACATTTCACCTCCTCGCAGTAGCTTTTTCAAGGCGATTAGACAACTCTCAGCGTGTAGCTTTGTCAGGCCGATTACATAAGCCACAAGTAATAGCTTTGTCAGGATGAGTTGTCAAAGAAGAAAGCATCAACCATCTTTTGTAGTGACAAGTTGCAACACTCTGCCCAATGCTTTAAACTTTTTCCAGGCGATTTAACAACACTACACGGTACAAAGTCCCATCGGCTTTGTCAGTAGGCACTAACTGCACACTGCATAATCCGATGTGACCACTCACTGCCTACTTTTAACTTTGAATGGACCACTTAATATATAGTATATTTGTCAGTATTGAGACCTTGCATGCATGACTGCATTTCAGCCGGATTTGACTACACACTCCAGCTTTTTGCTGTCCGTCTCCAACACTTAGTCCATACACCACCCCTTCGAGGCTATAAAAGGCCAAACCGCAGGCACACATACATAGCTCCCACCCATATTTCACTATGGCTAGATCCTCTAGCAGAGCATTCTCATGGATACCTGATATGAGTAGCATAGTTCTTCATTACACGTTGAAGGTTATGTGTAATGGGAAGGATGATCCGTTCAACAAGGATAACCTAAGTAAAGTGGTGTCCAAATTGCAAGAGTGGTGTCCAACATCATCGATACAAACCTTAACAACCTCTGGCCTGAACCTTATGACCTTCGACGACCTCAAGGCGCACTTGCAATGGTGGCGTCGAAGGTATTTAAGGGTGTGCGAACTAGCCGACCACCTTTCTATTACATATTTCTCTACAATATCTTACAGGGTACTGATGCTGCCTGATCAGTACACAAAGCATATTAAGGTTAGTTATTTCATATTTGTTTCTCGTCCTAATCTTTTTACCATCATCCGTAACTTCACTACTTCCTATGCTTGTCTTGTGTGTTAGTTATTCCCCGAGGATGAAGAGTTGATCAACAAAGATATCCAAGAATTCGTAGCGATGTTTATGCTCTTCAGCGGGGGTGTGATACCTGGTTCGCGCAGAAGACGCAGAAGAGGTGCACCCATCACTATTGCAGCACAAAGTTCAAGACGACGCTCAACCACCACGGAAGGAGGGCTTGCTCCTAACTATGGCAATGACGATGACGACGATGACTTCATGTCACCTAGACCTCGACGTTCAAGCACTATCAGAACTGACCGTTCAAGCACAACAACAGGCCGTTTAGGAATAATACAAGAGGATGTCCAACCAGTACTGAAAGAGGGGTACCTCCTAACCGTACAAATGACAATGATGATGACGATTTCATGCCACCTAGGCCACGAACCTTGCATCCTCAGAGTCCTCTGAATCCTAATGATGATATTATATTAAGCCCTATCAGGTATCCAAACGTAGTACCCCGTCAGGAACCAACATATAACTATTCTTATTTTTATGGTAGCGACCAATTTTGACAACTATGGCCATGAAATATATGGTTTTATGACTTAGTCCTTCACCGGAGGCATGTACCTATGTTGTATTCCAGTTTTATGAATTCCTTCTGTATCTTTGGGGTTGTTACATGCCATGCTACTATAGTTATTGTACTTACTGCACTTTGTAATATAAATGTTTTATTCAGTTGGGGTGCGGTTCTCACGGAGCAGACAATTTTGCACGGTTTCTCTGATTTTTTATTAGACAGGTGGGAGGGGAGGATGTAGGAAGAAACTTCTGCTTTATATTAGTAGAGATTTCCTTGAAAACCGTTCTATTTTTTAAAAAAAATTAAAAATTTTGAAAAAATTTATGTGAGTGGTTTTTCGTGAAAAACCGCAGTTTTCGTTGAAAACCGCTCAAAAACCGTTTTCAAAGAACATTCAATTGATCGGGTTGGTTTTTTGTGAAAACCGAGAGGTTTTTCGCGAAAAACCCTGGTTTTCAATTTTTTTTCAATTTTTTTTTATTTTTCAACTCTTCAGTTTTTGATGGTTTTTGAGCAGTTGTTCGAGCAGTTTTTGCGAAAACTGAACCGATTTTTGCGGTACGGTTTTGTTAACCCTAGTTGTCACCGGGGACAGAACTGCGCCCCCAAAATTTTTTTAAAAAAAGTTAGGAGATCATGTCATCGTATATGATCAGATGTGCTTTTTTTTAGAAGTTCATTGATGGTTGGTCTTAAATCTTGTTTGTTTAGACTCAAACTTTTTGGTTTGTAACTTAAAGTCGATTTTTTTCTCAAACAGCTTAAAAGCAATCAGCTTTTATACGTGATAGAGTTGGATAAATTTTACCCTAACTTCAATAGCGTTAGTCTAAGATCAACTCTTAATGACAAAAAAAACACATCTTTAGTGGCTTTTGAATTTTAGTTATATGGAGGATTATAATTTTTGAAAAAAAAACCAGGTAAAAAGTCACATATTTGTTTAGGCTATGGCTTTAGCTTTTAAGATGACGAAAAAGCCTAAACAAATAAGGTTTTAGACTAATGTCATTGAAATTAGGGTAAAATTACCTACCTTAAACTATATAAACCTAAAAGCTAAATTTAAATAATATGCAAAAAAAAATCTAAACCTAAATATAGGGCCTATCCTTCTCTTCTTCGGCATGTATAACCGTCGTATCTCTTTTGTTTCGTAGGCTCCTGCGTCAGCTGCATCCTCATCTGATATTACCGAGCAGCCACCTTCATTCATATCGAGAGGGCCCGATCGACAAACAGAACATAGACCTGAGACAGGAACTGGGATCTGAACGGAATACAAAGAAGGAGGAACAGTCATCTGAACTGGAATCCAACGAGAACAGCGAGCAGCTCCTTCCAGCCCACTACCATGTTACTGTGCCTGCCATAAGTTATAAGATTCTTTAACATATTAGGTGATTTTCTATCTTACTCATACATCGGGCCGCATTCGTTCTTGTGCGAGGAGGCCGGATTGTTTCCTTTATCTAAAAAAATCTTAGGCCATGTTTGGATCACCTAGGACTAATTGTTAGTTGGCTAATGGCTAGAGCTAATTATTAGCTAGCTAATAATTAGCCCATCTAAAATTAGCCCATGGCTGTTTGGATACATGACTAATGGTTGGGCTAATTTGTTTGAAAAGTCATTTCTACCCCTCATTTTCGTCATTACATGTTCCGCACTGGTACACGTCTGCTCGATGTCTTTATTGGGACCATGCGCGCCACAAATAACTCATCTCGCTCATGGGCCCCAATGTCTGCTGCTCATGTAAAATTCAAATCTCAAACTAAGCGTTCTCTCTGTTTTTTCTCTCCTTGAATGACATGGTTAACGACAAGGCCATCAAGGCATAGGAATGGGTGTGCGTTGGCCCAGATCTATATAGTATATACCATGAAAATATTACAGGGGGCAAGATCAAATATGATACGCCAAGTTGCAACATGAAAACAACAACAAACAAACACCATCGGATGAATGGAAGACAAAAGATCAGATGAGCCGCCAACTAGGCAAATATTAGAATGTAAGACAGCATGAAGTGCATTGCAGATACTCCTAAGGATAAGAAAGATTTAAACTTCATACAGACATACATACTATCGCCTAGCAAACAAAGCGTTAGCGATACTATCTCGAAAGCAATTCATGTTTTGATCTTCATCTCCTAGATGAGTCGTAGCGCCACTTCGATGAGGCGAAGAGGATGCGAGAATGGAACATACCCTTCATAACGATCACACAAGTCAAAGTCTTGATGCGCCATTGCACTTTCGCGAATGAAGTTGTGAAGGGCCATACAAGCAAGAATTATTTTGCTTTGCTTCTCCATTGGATACTTTGGTAAGTCCAATAAGATTCTCCATTTCATCTTCAAAACCCCAAAAGAACGCTCGATGACATTTCTAAGAGATGAATGGACAAAATTAAATACTTCCTTTTTTCATTTGGTGTGGGTCTTTGTCGAAACTCCGGTAAATGATATTCGTTCCTTATAAGGTGCAAGATAGCTTGGTCGGTTAGGGTACCCAGAGTCCACAAGATAAAATTTGCCTAAGAACATAAGAAATTGTGTAAATAGAAACACTATTATGCATTCAACTACGTAAGATGCAATGTAAGATGACAACAACTAAGTTTACCTGTTGGTGGATGTGGAAACTTGTCACCATATTTGCGAATGGCATCATTAAACACTCTCATGTCATGTACTGAGCCTGGCCACCCCGCGACAACAAAGGTAAATCTCATGTCAAAGTCGCATATAGCTAACACATTCTGAGTAGAGTATCCGTGGCGCCCCACATGTTGAAGGACTTTTGAAGCCGGCACCACAACAGGTACATGTGTCCCATCGATTGCTCCAATGCAATTATCAAAATATGGTGAAAATCGAGGAGCTTGCAATTTCGGATGCACCGACTGAAATTCTGGATCTGCAGGCTTGATAATGTCTGCTGAGAGCTTGAAAACACTCTGCAACACTTGGTCAAACTTTCGACTAACCGTCTCGGTTGACCTCTCGAAACGATTTTCAGCTTGTCTAATTGATTGAGGGGCACCAATGATCTACAAGAACATGGCTAAAGCCTCTATAGTTGACATCTTTTTTGATGACTTCAAGCCATATGATGAGATTAGCAAATTATGTTGCCTTTCAAATAGTGTCTTACTCATCCTAAATATGTTGTAACAAGATGTGGGATTATTGAGGGTTCTTCTAACCCAATCATATCCACTCAGTTCTGGTTCCCTCATTGGAGCTTTGTTCATAAAAGAATCATAGTAGTACATACCAATCATGCATGCAATGGCCATATATCGACGTTTCCTCCTTTGATGCTCCCGGACCAACTCAATTGTTTTGTCATCCTCATCACTTGAAAAATCCATCTACAAACAGCCACAAACATGTTAACACATGACCTCTTCAACCAAACAAGTGCATGACAAACATGACATGGCAATGACAATATATCAATATATCAACCACATATATGGTAGAAGCACACATATGACATGGAAATGACAATATATGAACACATGACAAACAAGTGCATTCAGTAAACATGACAGACACAATAAAGATAAGTGCACTCGGTTCACATACACAGGTCAACACATATTTCATAGTACCGGTTCACAGACATATAGTTCACAGACTCATGCATTAGTTCAGACATGATAGGTACTCATGCTAAAGTTTTATCCATCTAAACTAGTACAACTTTTTCATCTGGCACCACCTCTTCAACCAAACCAGCCTTGCTTCTTTTGTACTGAATTTAATGAAAATTTGACGGTTTTCAGCTTTCAAAAACAACTGTGTAGCCATGGAATACTCGATGCTATCTTCCGGAGCCCCACATTCCACAGCCAAATCCAACACTTTATGCATTGATTTAGCCATATGATCACCCTGCAGCACTTGTTGTGTAGCAGCACTATCAGCCTTAAAATTGTCAACCAGGTTCTTCATGATCTTGATCATTGGACTCTTTGTCTTTTTACATGGACTATTGGCAGTTGTATTAGTGCTACCAGCCCTCTTAAGGGTACTTGTAGTCATAGGGTTCCCGTCAAACTCACCGTCTTCGTCGCCATTGTCCCTTTCATTGCATTCTTGTCCAGGAATACATGAGGAGGAACCATCTATGGCCACATTCTCGAACATCTGCTCAAGAAGATGTAGATTTTCCGGGGGGCCATACCTTAGCTTCTTCCACTCAGATTTATTCTGAATTAAAAAAAATTGATATTAGTTGTGTCATAACACAACAGACAATTAAAAAATCTGAGTGTTCTTTGTGTGATCTTTGCAGAACTTGTCATAACATAACAGAACTGAATTAAAAAATCTATTTACCTTTGTGTGATCTTTCCATAAGTTGTCATCAGCCACCACAGTGCCATTAGATCGTCCCAATCCAGTTTGCTTGTTGAGCCACATCCAAAATTGGTACAACCCCTTTAGTTGATCCCATCTGTTCTTTAATTGCTTTCTAGAGTGTCGCAGTTTTACGCTTATGAAATACTTCTCAGCTATGTTCTTGTACCCTCTATTGGTCATGAAACCATTGTTGGTATTTCCTGCCCTTTTTTCCTCAAGCCAAATGTCACAGAAAACAAATGTGTTCTCGGATGTCCAATTTGCCTTGTCAAATCCCTGATCCATCTAGTATAGATTTGCACAATAGTACATACAAGGCAATACTACCATGTCAAAAAACAATTCTTCTGGAAGCAGAAATGAATGCTATTCCTATGTATTAAGGAAATGAAGGCAATTGAATACTACCATGTCAAACGAAATTAGCTGCTACAGTTCTGACTCAAAAAAAGGATGGATTAAGGAATCTTGTAGTTCTGATCAATGTGAGGATTTCTATAACGTCCTTCGGGCCTGGCTCATGTCATGTGTGTTCCCAGGGACATTTTTGCTTTGGAAAACTTAACTGGAGTGCTATCCTACGAGGTACCTACAGCTCTCATTCTTTCCACTACTCAGTTTGTATGTTTCTAGCGCTTCAACCCACTCCACTTGATCTTCCTATGTCATCAGGTCTGGGCTACGTGACTAACAGAGGCGGAGAGAAAGTTTCTTGCTCAATTTCTTCCAACTGGGACCAATGCAGAGGAAATACTGCATTTGTTGCTTAAAGGAAAAAATCACCACTTTGGGAATCCTTTTCTAAGCTGGAAGTACAGTGACTTGAGTTCTGTGTTTATACACATACATTACCTATTACTATTAGCAGCTAAGAATTGGTCACGTTCATATTCCATGTTTCTTGTCTTATTTACCAGGAATACTGTGAACTCAGTGCCCACTTTCAGTGAAAAGTGAAAACCGGTGTTTATTAGGCCAACATGCTAGTACAGTACTTTTCCATTTGATAAGTTAATCCTGTATCATTTCAAATTGTAACCAAGTTAATACTTATAATTTAACATCCACTATCAATGTCTCACATATATTTTTGCCCCCTCTGGTTAGTTGGCCTGCATAGTTTCTCTAGTTAAGGTTGTGCTTAAATGATGATGCAATCCTTGCTCCTATGGTAATGTAAAAAGTGAAAACACACAGTAAAGGGTACTTGCATAATGAAATATTTTTACTACATTCTACCATATAAATCACCAAAAAAAATGTTTACTACATTCTACCATGTACATTCTACATTCAACAAAATTTTTGGTGAATGGTGATGGCAACAAGTTAGTAACAACCATTTTAACCATTTTTGTTGGTGGCACCGTCTAGAAACTTATATGCTAGTACTCATAATAACTTAAGCAATGAGTAAACGGCATTCATCAGCTTTCACAAGCAGTCAATGGTGCTCACCAAAGGTTCTTGCACGAAGTCTTCCTCCTCTTCTTCTAGGCCATCGCCTCCATCATTTGCCGCAGGAGTTGCTCCACTACCTTCAGCGGTAGAGTTAATTGCAGCAGCATGCCGAGGTAGACCAGAACTTGCGGCTGACTGAGGTGGAGCAAGACTTGCAGAAGCCGAGGTGGAGCAAGACTTGCAGCTGCCGAGGTAGAGCAACACTTTGAGCAATGGCGGAGGTGGACTGAGTGCTTCCACCACCGCCTCGCTACTCCACTGACAGCGAGGAGCACGGAATGGTGGCACGGCCGAGCCGCCTGCATCTCCATCGGATCGGGTGCATGCCAACGCACCCCCGCGGCCTGATTTGCCGGTTCGACAACCACCTCGGCCTCGGTGTACGCCGGTGACATCTGAACCCCCCACCTCCGATTGAAGGATCCCTTGGTATGTCGAGAGGTTGAGGAATTCGTTCACCTACGAATTGAGGTCGATGGCGAATGAACCAAGCCGAGTAGGCACGCCGCGCCAGTCCTCGGAGGGCTGCGTCCGCGAGAAGAAATCCATGTCGGCGGGTGCAGCGGGTGCGGCGGTTGGCGCGATGGAGTCGGTTTGCGAGCAAAACTCGAACAATCTCTACTGCTCGTGCTGCCCATCACCATCCATCGCGGGTGAACTACGCAGAGAGACAAACTTGTGAGCCGTGGTGAAGGAAGGAGGACAGAGCTCAGGGAGGGAGGAGATTGACGAAATACCTGATGGGAGGCGACGGATCTGAGAGGTTCGGCGGCAAATCGGAGCGTGCGGCGACGGCAGACGGCGGGAGATGATGGGCGGACGGCAAATCGGCGGGAGATGATGGGTGGGCGCAAATCGGCGTCTGGCGACGGCAGACGGCCAAATCGCTATGCAGACGGGAGGGACCGTGGAGTCACGGCCGAGCATTGATTGAGCGTCCGGCGTCGCCGGGCCGCCAGCGTAGGAGGATTGGGGAATGGGGAGCGAGCGGATTAGGGAATGGGGAGCGGACGCACCACGGCAGTGGAGCGGACGCACGGGTCTGGCATGAGGAAAAAAGAGCTGAGGGTATTATCGACAGATCAAAGTACTTACCAGACATTAGTCCAAATTAGCTTCCTCTTATCAACTAATGGGCTAATTGTTAGCTAAGGGGTTGGCTAAAAATTAGCCCAGCTATTAGTCCTCCTGTTTGGATGGACTAGGACTAATTTTTAGCTAACTAACAATTAGTCCAAGGATCCAAACAGGGCCTAATACATCATAAACGGATTGTGTTACCATGGGTTTTTCCCGAGCCAAGAGAGAACCCATGTTCGATGTTATTCTTCTGGTTACTACAATTTGCTACCCACCGAACTTTGTAGGATCAGAGATGATAGAATGTCATCAGACCCCCCCTCCCCAAAAAAAAAAGGAAAGCGACGCTTAATAGTATCCCCTCATAATCCCCTCGCGTTTTCTTTGGACCTACACTACAATTTAATCCAGGATTTTTTTCCAGGTCTTCGTATCTCATAACGTATCTAAATTTTCCCCTTATCTGAACATACTTAGGGTCTGCTTGGGAGCTCAGTTTTTAGCCCAAAACCAGTGTAAATTACAGGCTCGAAATTTTTTTTGGATCTGGCCATAAAATTATGCTTGGGTGAGCTGGTAATCCAATAACTTTACTCCCGGTTTGGGCCAACGCAGGCGGAAAATTTCTCTGGGCTGAGGAGGCAACATTTTCTTTCCGACGGACGTATCGAGAGCACTCGCTTCGCGACTGGATTCGGTCATACGCAACGCCAGACCACCGTCCCTTCTCCCGTCCGGCCATCCCTGGCTCCGACTCCCACGACGCTCCAATCCCTCCTCGGCCTGCGCCGTCACTGATCCTGGGGTTGCTCGCAAAGTCTCCCTCTATGTTTGTCGCACAATTCCTCTCCGTTATCATCGAATTTATCTCTATTTGGGGTTGTCGGCTGGAGTGTGATGAACGGAGCGGTGATTTGTTCGGGTGGTTGATCTGGCGGGATGCGGTGATTTTTCTTTCGGGTGCTTGATCTGGGTTGTCGCTTAGTGCTGATGCAGGCCGTGCAGCGTTGCCTTGCTGGTGTTCAGCGTGACGCGCTCTAGCTGTTCGATGAAATGCCACATCGAAGTGGCCTTTGGCGCCTATGATTCCATGGCCTATTTGGTGTTTGCCAACATATAGCCATCGGCATTTTATTTGCATGCAATGGGTCATTGGATCATTAGCTTTAGTTGCAACTTACAAATAGCAAACTTGTGTTTGTTTGTGTAATGTTTAATTGTATAATGCAATTGTGAATTTATGATTATTGAACAGGCTAGCGAAGCAAGACCAGACTACAGTTTTCTTAGTTGCTGTTTCTTCTTGTTTGTAGAACCATGCAGGGGGCACGTGTTAATCTGAAGGGGTGGCAACAAGCAGCTGTTGCATTTGGTTCTGCATTTGGGGCCCTTCTTGACCCTAGGAGAGCTGATCTGATAGCCGCTCTTAGGGAGACTACTGGGAAGCCAGCATTTCAGCGTGTGCTGCAACGAATGAAGAACAGTGCTGAAGGCAGGGTAAACCCATACTGCCCCCCTTTATTGTCAAAAAAGGACAGGTGTTTATGTTTGCATATTCACTGTTGTCCTAGAGCATCTCTTTATATCATCTCTTACTAGCAGATTTTGTAAATCTTATATGCACACATACTCAATTGCTGAAACAATAATTGTTTCTCGGGTAAAAATGTGAACAACCGCCAACAGATGATGATACACCTACAATAGAAAATATTGTGCCTTATTGGGCTGGAATCTAGAACTTTATCAATTTTATGAACAATTAAGTTTATATTTGCAACTGTTGTTTTCTGTTGTTTTATGAACAATTAAATTTAATCTGACAGCAAGTATTAGATATGAAGTCGGTTGTCTAGTCCCAGTTTGAAAAGGAAGCGGAGTCTGCAGGCGTCCAAAGTAGTCTTTGTCTTGTCAAATAGAAAATAGTGTTTAGTTGGTTGTTAACTCTTAAAACTCTGATCGTAATTGAGTCGGATACTAACTCTTGTAATTCAGGTGCTATATAAGTGGAAAAAAACCCAGAAAAGACGTGAGCAGTTGTTTCACGTCGCAAAAGGCTATCTGTGCAAATTTCGCCTGAATCGTGTGTTCCAGTATTGCTCTGAACATCTTTTCTGCAAGGTGTTTTTGTTTGCTTCAAGAAGCTCTGTTCGGTGCTGAACCGAAGGGCTGCTCTGCAGATTGGTTTCAGGCTTTGTGTTTGTCGCTCCTCCAGATGACTCCCTGAAGCTTTGCTGTTGCATTACAGAGCAGAGTTCAGGGAATATCAAAAGCTCTTCCGTGTGTGTTCTGATCTGGTTTTCCCGGAAGATCTGAATTTTGTGCTTAGTGTTTCAACATTTATTAGGGTGTACACCTGGAAGGTTGGATCGGTTGGTTATCGGGTGTACATCAGGAAGTTTGCGGGGTTGGATGGACAAATACAACTATTGTTCTGTTTCATAAGGACGAGGAAATGCTCATGTACTTCTTTTTTGACACGTTTTGGGAATTGAGAATTTTGTTGTGATGAAATAGAAAGTGAAAGCTAGCACATCAAGAAACATCGTTGTAGCAATCCTTGGAAACTGTAAATTCTCTTGCTGCAAAATGCTTTTCAATGTATAGCACTGTAGTTTTTGACGGTATATTACTGTCTTTCATGCATGGATTTTATCCAAACAACAATTGAAAAGCAGATTTATTTTTAATGGGAATACCCAAACAAAACTCCCAAGCAGGCCCTTACTGCTTACATTTTCTCTAGGTCTAGGCAACCATGCGTATTTCGAAACAGCTGTTGTTAAAGAAATAATCAGTAAACTGCGTTTGACAGTTCACTCACCAGGCGTTGCCCACGAGAATAACAATCAACTTAGGGCTTGGATAAAAATGAACGTACAACCTGCATTCATGGATAGGCACAAAACAGAGGAGACATTCTATGGAGAACTAGCAGAAACAACCTACAACGCGTTGGAAAATGCAGCTCATGCCGCCATAGTGCATCTTCAGACAAAATGAAATGTAAAGATTGAAGATTCCAACCATGAAGCTCTGAGCATCGCACATAGAAAGCTAAGGAGTGAACGATGTTGGATAGATCTCCTGTACGAGAATGCTATGGCCACCAATTATGCTGTTCTTGTTGTTTAAGCAAAACCACAACAGCCTGCTATATGAAATTAAGAACCTTTGTGCTAAAAACGCTGGTTGTCTTCCGCTTGAGGTCACAGGATGGCAAAACCGGACCCTCAAGCTACACGAGGTCTCAGTGAGTTACACAGGAGGAAACCCAGCATCGACTCAACAAGAGCTCCTGGCTCATAGTCTTGTCAGGCTCCTTCAATACAAACCTATCACCAGAGATTTTTTTTTCCCGGTAACATGTGAGAAAGCATATCCCAATATATGACATAACAGTGCTGCCTATATTACCACAATGTCTGGTAATTTCTGCACCATATATCCGCGGTTGCATTTGCATACCTGCTATCAGCGGATTACGGCTATATTTCTAGTCGCTGTTACATATGCAGGACAAAGAATTTGCCTTCTACTGCTGCATTGTCAATCGCCGTCCTGCTTTGTGTTGGGACAAAAAAATTACCTGGAGCAAGCGTTTCATATGTGTAGCTTCTCCGTAGATGCTTTGTATATATCATCAGTAGGGATAAAAACGGTTCGGATATTTTCCGATTGATCCGGATATTTTCGGATACGGATTCTGTCGGATCGAATATTTGTCGGATAGTATCGGATCGGATACGGATATGGATTTTTTTTGTCGGATATGGATACGGATTCGGTAGCTCATTATCCGTCGAATACGGATACGGATTCGGATAATCCGGATAATGGTGGGTCGGATATCTGGATAGATATATAGGCTGGGCCAAGACTACTCTTTTGGCCAAAAAGATTTCTTAATTTTAGAATTATTTTCTAATTTAATTAATCTCTAAAACAAGTTTCAATTATTAGAATTAGCAAACCAACTCCAAAAATTATGATTTTTTTTGAGAAAGTTCAAGTAATAATATAACATTTAAAAAATTATTTTCAAGATTTTATCAGATTTTAATTTTTCTCAAAAATTCAAAAACTCCTATTCTTAATAGGAAAATATATTAAATAAGTAGCTAAAAATACATAGAAACTCATAAATACATAATTTATTATTTTAAACATAATTCAACTAAGAATATAAATCTTGAGTCATTACATGTAAATGTTATATACTTTTCCTAGAGATATGATATCTAAGTATTATCAAACTTTTAGTGTGTTATATATTTGCTTCTATTTGTATCTCTAAGCAAGGATTACCTTTATTTTGTGTTTTATTCTCTGTGTATGATGAACTAATCGTATGTATGTGATAAACTAAACCTTATATAATTTTGTTTGCGACATGGTATCTAACTATTGTCTAAGTGAATGAAAACATTTATTCAATTTTCAATACTATTTTGATCAAATCAATTAGTTGTGTTTCTGTTGATTTTTTATGTACAATTTAAAGGGTTATCATGTTCGATAAGTATTCGAAACCGTATCCGATTCGATTCGTATTCGATCCCTATCCGTATTCGATATTATCTGTATTCGTATTTGTATCCGGACTATCCGTATCCGCATCCGAGAAAAAATATGAAAACAAATATGTAGAACTATTATCCGTCCGTATCCGATCCGTCTTCGCCCCTAATCATCAGCTGTACAACTATCTCAGCATTGTGTTATCATCGCATCCTGGTATTATGGCTTTTTCTGTAATCAGATAGAAAAACCTGTATACATAGCCTATATCGGCTTTCTATTGGTCACAGACTAACCATGTTAGATAGTAGTTATACAAATGTATAATTATATATACTTTTCCAGTGTGTAGTATGTGAAAAATTATACACCATATCAATACCGCATACTGATAAAACGACTACCACAATGATTAGCTGCATAGCTTTCAACATGGATTACAGATATCTACAAAAATTATATTGCCTATTTGTTAATCGTAGACCGCTCATGATATAACTATGTTGTATGAGTATGTACCAATGTCTATGCAACCATCGAATTGTTTTTAGATTTACCCCATCAAAAATGTTCAGCAACTGGATCCACGCAGGAGCTCCCTCTGTATTTCCATTGCTGCACTATGTCATTCCCCATTGTTAGAGTTAAGAATAGATTAGCATGTATCATGCAATAGACTTGCACGTATCGTGCATGGATTGCCTTCCGGATTCTGTTCACGTATCGTGCATGGATTGCCTTCCGTTTCCTACCCGGATTCTGTTTCTATAAGCCGGGATTGATACGATTCGGAAGGCACTGCTATATATGTAAGCCTCGGCCAATAATCTAATTATTGCGTGAATTGATCTCGCTTTCATGGTATCAGATGCCGTCGCTCCTGCGACCATCTTGCTTCCGCTCTAAACCCTAGTTGCCGCCGCCGGGCACCACCACCTGCTCGCCATGGCCGAGACCGATGAACAACGCGTCGCCAGGGAGCAACGCGAGAAGGTAGCAGCTGATGCAGAGGCCGAACGAGCACGCCAGGCCGAGCGCGCGCTCGTCATCGCCCATGCACAATCCCTCGCTGCTTCTCTCCACGCTCAAGCCGTCGCAGTTCAGAATTTTCGCGCTTTGGTGCCCATCGTCCTCGATCGGCTCTCGACGCAGTACAGTCAATGGCGCGGCCTCTTCCTCAACACCTTGGGCAAATATGCTCTAGCTGATCACGTCACTCTCGACGACGCGCCAGAGGACGCTGGCGACTGGGAGGCTATGGAGTGCACCGTGCGCTCCTGGATGTACGCCTCCATCACCCCCGATCTTCTCGCCGATGTCATGACGCCCGGCGCATCCGCGCGTCGTGTCTGGCTCGCCATTGAAGACCAGTTCGTCGGCAACAAGGAGACCCGCGCGCTCATCCTCGACGCCGAGTTCCGCAACTTCGTGCAAGGAGACCTCTCCGTCTCGGAATACTGCCGCAAGCTCAAAACTATGGCGGATTCGCTGGGTGATTTGGGAGAGCTCGTCCCTGATCGAACACTTGTTCTCTCGGTCCTCCGCTGGCCTGAACGAGAAGTTCGCTTACATGGGCGCCATCCTCAAGCGCCAGAAGCCCTTTCCCACCTTCCACGAAGTAAAGAACGATCTCCTGGTCGAAGAAATCTCCATGGCCAAGCCTGTGGCGCCTTCCCAGGCGCTGGTCGCTACTGCCCCGCGTCCTGTTGCTCCTCCTGTCGGGCCGGCTTGAAAGGACCGAGATGTCGCCTAGAGGGGGGGTGAATAGGCGTTTACAAATTTTAAATCGCAACGGAAATTTAAACTTCGGATACTCCGAAATTAACTTCGGACTGTCCGAGTGGTTCGGATAGTCCGAACCTAATTTGGATATTAGAACTAGTTCAAGCACAAGAACCTAGAAAATAGATCTAGCAAATCTAGAGTATGAATCTAGGTTCAAATGATGTATTTTGACTAAGATTACTTGCAGGAAGAGAAATCTCACCAATATCTACTCTAACAACCTATTAAACCCTTGAATCCCCAAAGATTTAACTAAGCACAATGAGAGTAAGTGAGAGACTCAAGAACCAAAGAGACAAACCGAATTTTTTCCAAGTTCGGATCCTTGAGGATCCTCGTCTCGTTGAGGCGGCACAAAGCCGGGTCTCTTTCAACCCTTGTCCTCTAGGTGTTGCACCAAGCACTCACCCGTTAACTCTTTGAATCCTTCCCTTGCGGAGGTGGATTCAACCTTCACAAACTTCCGGCGCCCCACACGAAGATTGGGGCTCACCGGTGACTCCTAGCCGTCTAGGAGTCCTCAACCTCAAGAGTAAAGAATCTTCGCAAGAAATCCGCTTGAGGATGAACCACGTGCTCAAGATGAACCACAATCACTAGATCTATCAATCTCTCCACTTGACCTCCCTCTAAAGATTCAAGAATCAAAGATTTGAGGGAGGAGAAACACTTAGGCTTGAGAGAGTGAGAGAGCTCTTGAAAATGTATTGAATGCACTGATATTTTGGTAGGTGGGAGTTGGGGAGGTATTTAAAGCCTTCCAAAACTAGCCGTTTTTCACTTCAGCCCGAGACTGTTTGGACAGTCCGAACCCTTGTTCGGATAGTCCGAACCATTTGGACTCAGGGCCACGGGACACACGGTTTGGATAGTCCGAACGACCCTTCGGATAGTCCGAACCAAATAAGATTAGGGCAACAGAATGCATTGTTCGGACAGTCCGAACGACACTTCGGATAGTCCGAACCAAAATGACTTAGAGGTAACCGAGGGGGTCCACTCGGATACTCCGAACCTATGTTCGGACATTTCGAACCAAAATGAACTCGACCAACAGAGAGGGTTAGCTCGGATACTCCGAACCAAGTTTCGGACATTCCGAACCAACTTTTGCCTAAGCAACCGAGGGGGCCAGTTCGGACATTCCGAAGGATTTTTCGGATACTCCGAACCATTTTGAACTTTTTGCCCCCAAGACTTTACACAATGACCCATATTTAGACTAGGATTCATCCTTGAGCACATTGGATCATTCTAAAACTATTTCTTGCCAAATCCCTCTTAATAGTACAGCAATCCTTAAACTCAAATAAAAATTAAAAAGCATATACAACCGTTGAGTTTAACCGACTCCTTTCTTCTCGAATTTGAGGGACCTCTTTCCTTAAGCGACTTTCCCATGAGCGTAATCATCTGTTCACAATACTCATAAAGCTCATTAGTCTCTTAATCTTGTTGTCATTAATCACCAAAATCACTAAGGGGCCTAGATGCACTTTCAATCTCCCCCTTTTTGGTGAATTGATGACAACACGATTAGATTTAGATAAAATTGAAATGAGAGAGTATTTGGAAAACCAAATACACGGAGAAGCTCCCCCTAAATGTGTGCATTGAAATAAATTGAGTGGAATATTAAATGCACATATTTACGGGAAAATTTGCGAGAGCTCCCCCTAATTTTTTTGCTTTCAAGAGAGTATAACAAGATATATAACCGATAATTTGCATAAACAAATATGACATGGCATCACACAAATGCATTGCTAACGAAAAATGGAATTAAGCAAATAGTTCGACATCAACAACCAACAAGCATCCAACAAGTATAAGCAACAAAGGTTCAACTATCAATTATCAAGCACATAAGCAAGCAACCACAATCAAAGCGCGAAATAAATAAATCTAATGACCCTCACTCCCCCTTTGACATCAAGACACCAAAGAGGTCACTCCTCGCTGCCATCATCGCCGCTGCCGTCATTGCTTTGTCGTTGTCTGAGCCAAGCACATCTTGAGAGTCGCCCTCATCGTCACTCGAGAGGCGCCGAAGTGGCGGAAGGTCAAGAGCGGGTCGCCGAATCAACAGTCGCAGAATCAGACTCTGACTCGGATTCCTCAGAACACGACAAGTTGAGCTTTCCTTTGATCACATTGAGCTGACGGCGAGTGTCGGTGATCTTCTCATTCATCTGTTTGATCTTCTTGTGGTTCTTGATCCCAAGGCAGAAAATAGCACGAAGCATGTTCTTTATGGAGCCGCTTGGGGAGGAAGGATCACCTGCAGAGGGCCTCGCTGAAGTTGCACCTGACCTGGTAGTGGGCGCTGAAGGAGGAGGGACTGGCTGAACTGGAGGAGGTGGAGCCTTGATCACACGGACACGGTACGGCACATGCTCCACATCCTTAGCAAACCACAAGCCTGAGATGCTCTCAACCATACACATCACGTATGGAGCGAATCCGCAACTGCTGCGCGGGCTAAGGGAGTTGAGGCGGATCTCTTGCCATATAAAATCAAATACATCAAACGGCCTAGAACCCTCGCCGATCCTCAAAAGCAGGTTCCTAGAGTAGGAACTGGTGTTGGTGGCGTCTCCCTCCTTGGGCCACAAGGTCTTCCTCAGCAACTTGTACAGAATAGCATAGAAAGGCTTCAAACCTTTTGTGGTGCCCAGCTTGAAGTTCTGAGAGTCATCATACAGAGGAGTCAAATCATTGATGCTGGAGGAGTAAAAAACATGAAGCTTGTCCAAATTCTCCCAGCCCTAGAGGAAAAACCAATGCAGTCAGCAAATTGAGCCTTGGTCACCGCATAGTACAACCCATCAACCATAAACCACATGGTGCTCTCGGTATCTGTGTCAACATACAAGGTAGCATAAAACTGCGCCACGACTTCATTATTCTATTTACACCTGAAGGACATGATCTCTCTCAGATTGTGGCGCTCACAAGCAGTAATCACCTCATTGAATACTGTGTCCTCCTGCTGTGCCATGTAATCCCAGTCAATGTACTGCATCAATGCCACTGGGTTCTTTTTCTCAGCAATCACAGAGTCGTAGAAATCCTGTTGGAAGTGATTCCAAAAACGCTTGTCCACATAGTCCTCTTGCAAGTACATCAGTGGGTCCTGACTTCTGTGCTGGAGGACTTCCTTGCCTCTCCCTTGCCCAATACAATAATCCACTTTCTTCTTAGGAGTGACACCCATTGGAGTAGCACGAACAGCGGGGTGAATCTCCAATGGACCGATCAGCGCTCCTTCCCTGCGCTGAGCCGCACACTTAGCCGCCCTCAACCTAGGCATGGCAGCCCTAGGATCCTCAGCACCACTGCCTCCCTGACCCTCATCTCCTTGATCACCACCACCACCTTGACTTGGAGCACCCTTATGAGATGTCTTCTTCCTCTTGCGAATCACTTGCACATACGCCTTACCGTGGTGAGCGAGAGGAGACTCGGAGGAATCGAGGGGATCAACGGGGGCCGCCGAGGAGCCACCGGCGGGAAGATCATGCCTAGCCTTCTTTGAGTGAGCCACATCAATATCAGCTTGGCTAGAGCGAGAATTGCCACCTTGAGAGGAATCCATCCTAAAGGTATACAAGGGTTGAAACAAGATTAGACACTAATTATGACCTAGATGAACAATAAAGAGTTAAAATGAAGTCACATCCTTCGGATAGTCCGAATTTATCTTCGGATAGTCCGAAGTTTTCATTCGGATAGTCCGAACCTCTTCGGACATTCCGAGGTGACAGTTCACAAACCCTAAATTATCAATCTAGATAATAATTCAACAATGCTAAGGTCTAATCGTAGGGAGACTATCCTAGCAAGGCCTAGTATAGTCTAGAGTTCAAGAGTTTTCAATTTGGGCGAGAAAAAGATCGAAACAAGGATAGATTCAAACCAACCTTTTGGAGATTGAAGACCGGGGAATCCGAGACGGATTTGGGGCAAATGACGGGTGGAGATGAAGCCCTTGACCTTGAGGAGGATCTTGGCGCCCCCAAACCACAAAATCTTTGGCCAAAACTCGAGATCCGAGAGGAGGGGCGGTTTGGAGGAGAGAGAAATTGAGATGGGAAGTGAAAAGGAGGAAAAGATGAAGAAGGGACTCGGGCTGGCTTAAAAAGCCCGAGACCCCACTTCGGACAGTCCGAACCAGTTCGGATAGTCTGAATGGAATTTCGGACAGTCCGAACTATTTTCTCAGGATGGCATGAAAACAAAGGCAGGAATGACTCCGGAGCGAGAAATAGATGAGAGGACCTAATGAGTCAAGTCATCAAGTGATCAGCAAGCCATGCAACAGTTCAAACCATGATCACAGGATGATTGACAGGATCCGAAGATCAAAAACCAATAAACACAATAAGATAAGAGAAATAACGCAAATAAGATTTTCAAAAGACTTTTTGCAATCACCAATCAAGTTGTGAGCATATTTCAAGCCAAATTGCGAGAGTCTAGAATATTTAGCCCACTCCTCAACTCACAAAATCTTTTCTCATCAAGTGGCTTGGTAAATATATCGGCTAATTGGTCATTTGTGCTCACATGATGGATATCGATATCGCCTTTAGTGGAGTGGTCTCTTAGGAAGTGATGGCGGATATCGATATGCTTTGTACGGGAATGTTGGACGGGATTGTTGGCAATTTTTATGTCACTCTCATTGTCACACAAAAGTGGCACACGGTTATAGGTTAGGCCATAATCATTTAGAGTTTGTCTCATCCAAAGCAATTGGGCACAATAACTCCCGGCGGCTATATATTCGGCCTCGGCTGTGGATAGGGCTACGGAATTTTGCTTCTTAGAGGACCAAGAGACAAGGGATCTACCTAAGAATTGACATGTCCCCGAAGTACTTTTCCTATCCACCTTACATCCGGCATAATCCGCATCGGAATAGCCAACTAACTCAAATGATGAACCTTTTGGATACCAAAGCCCAAAATGAGGAGTGTGCACTAAATATCTCAAGATTCTCTTTACGGCCACCAAGTGACACTCTTTAGGAGCGGCTTGAAATCTTGCACACATGCACACACTAAGCATAATATCGGGCCTAGATGCACAAAGATAAAGTAGAGAACCGATCATCGAGCGATATACCTTTTGGACGACCGGTTTACCTTCTTTGTCGAGGTCTAGATGCCCGTTGGCTTGCATTGGCGTCTTGATTGGCTTGGCGTTCTCCATACCGAACTTCTTGAGCATGTCCTTGATGTACAT
This sequence comes from Guadua angustifolia, assembly GCA_036346375.1. Taxonomy (NCBI): domain Eukaryota; kingdom Viridiplantae; phylum Streptophyta; class Magnoliopsida; order Poales; family Poaceae; genus Guadua; species Guadua angustifolia. Next base: position 36,930,536 of record CM070502.1, read on the forward strand.
TGTTTGGCATATGAAGGTTCCTTCCTTAAGTTGCTTGACTTGAAAGCCGAGGAAGAACTTCAACTCGCCCATCATGGACATCTCAAATCTCTTAGTCATAATCCTGCTAAATTCCTTGCACAAGTGTTCATTAGTAGATCCGAAGATAATGTCATCAACATAGATTTGACACACAAATAAATCATCATCAATATGTTTAGTAAAGAGAGTGGGGTCGGCCTTTCCGACTACAAAACCTTGACCGAGTAGAAAATCGCGAAGGCACTCGAACCACGCTCTCGGAGCTTGCTTAAGTCCGTAGAGAGCCTTGTGTAGGAAGTAGACGTGGTCCGGATGGTTCGGGTCTTCGAAGCCGGGTGGTTGCTCAATATAGACCATTTCGGAGAGTGGTCCATTCAAGAAAGCGCTTTTCAGGTCTATTTGATACAACTTAAAATCATGGTGAGTAGCAAATGCAAGTAGTATTCTAATAGATTCAAGCCTAGCTACGGGAGCATATGTTTCATCGAAATCCAAACCTTCGATTTGCGTGAAGCCTTGAGCAACTAACCGGGCTTTATTCCTCGTCACTATTTCGTTCTCATCTTGCTTATTTCGAAAGACCCATTTGGTTCCAATCACATTTTGCTTAGGCCTTTCGACAAGCTTCCACACTTGGTTCCGTTCGAAGTTGTTTAACTCCTCTTGCATAGCCATCACCCAATCCGGATCTTGGAGTGCTTCTTCTACCTTAAGCGGTTCAAGAGAAGAAACAAAAGAGTAAAATTCACAAAAATTTGTGACACGAGATCTAGTCGATACTCCCTTGTTAATGTCTCCAAGTATGTTGTCGACCGGGTGATCTCGTTGTATACTCTGATGGACTCTTGGATGAGGTACTGTTGCGTTGGTTCTTTGGATTGGACCCTCGTCGTCTTGAGAGGCATTTGAGCCATCTTGAGCTCGAATTGAGGAAGAGGGAGCAACATCCGGAGCGTCCATCGTCGCATCATGAACATCTTGAGTTGAAGTGCTTGGAATTGCATCTTGCTCAAGCGGTCTTACTTCTCCCATTGCTAATTTCTCGATTGCTTCGCACGGGGGTTCTTCCCTGTCAATCACAGCATGATCAACTTGTTCTACTTGAGAACCGTTAGTTTCATCAAATGTCACATCACGCGAAATTTCAACCACACCAATGGTGTTGTTGAAAACTCGGTATGCATATGCATTTGATCCATATCCAAGCAAGAAACCTTCATCTACTTTAGGAGCAAATTTAGAAGACTTAGCTTTCTTGTTGAGAATGTAGAATTTACTCCCAAAGACTCGGAAGTAAGACACATTTGGCTTCTTGCCGGTGAGGAGCTCGTACGCCGTCTTCTTCAAAATCTTGTGGAGATACAGACGGTTGGTACTATGGCACGCAGTGTTGATGGCCTCCGCCCAGAATATGTCGGAGACCTTGTACTCGTCAAGCATCGTGCGCGCCATCTCGATGAGGGTTCGATTCTTCCTCTCGGCTACCCCATTTTGTTGAGGGGAATAGGGAGCCGAGAACTCATGCTTGATGCCCTCTTCATCGAGAAACTCCTCAACCCCAGTGTTCTTGAATTCGGTGCCGTTATCACTCCGAATTCTCTTAATCTTCACCTCAAACTCATTTTGAGCCCTTCTCATGAATTTCTTCAAGCTTCCTTGAGCTTCGCTTTTATCATGCAAGAAAAATACCCAAGTAAAGCGCAAAAAATCATCAACGATAACTAAACCATACTTGTTTTCTCCAATGCTTATGTAGGCAATCGGGCCGAATAGATCCATGTGAAGCATCTCCAATGGCCTCGAGGTGGTCATCACGTTCTTCGCGGGATGAGTAGCTCCGACTTGCTTCCCGGCTTGACATGCGCTACACACCCTATCTTTCTCAAAAACAACATTGGTTAATCCAAGGATGTGATTGCCTTTAAGAAGTTTATGGAGGTTCCTCATACCAACATGGGTGAGTCGGCGATGCCATAACCAACCCATGCTGGATTTAGCCATAAGACAAGTTTCAAGGTTAACTCTATCCGTAGTGAAGTCTACAAGATAGAGATTCCCTTTCAACCGTCCCTTAACAGCTATTGAACCATCATCCCTCTTAACGACATCCACACCCTTATCACTAAACACACAATTGTACCCCGCCTCACACAATTGAGCGACGGACAACAAATTGTAGCTTAGTGATTCAACAAGCAAAACATTGTTCAAATGGAAATCATTTGTAATAAGAATTTTACCTAAACCTACTACTTCACCTTTTCCATTATCGCCAAAAACGATGCTTTCACTATTAGTTCCATTGGCGTCCAAATGAGTGAACATTGCCCTTTCTCCGGTCATATGATGTGTACATCCGCTATCCAAGATCCAACTTGATCCACCGGAGGTGTAGGCCTACAAAATAAAATTTAGTTTTTGCTCTTTGGTACCCAAACTTGCTTAGGTCCATGCACGTTAGTAACAAGTGATTTAGGGACCCAAATAGATCACACACAAGAGTTATCTTTGGGCTTACCCCCAATGTGACAAGCAACTACCCGACCTAAGTTAGTTTTCTTAAGTACATAAGATGCAAAGAATGTAGAGTGAGATTTGTACTTAGTGTTTTCTTTGCTCTTAACAAATTGGATGGGCTTGTTTAAAGGAGCAACCACAATATTGCCCTTTTTCCCTTTTGGTGGAGTGTATCCAAGCCCATGCTTCATAGCGTTACCTTGTAAACTACCTAGGAACTCCTCTAGTCCCTTACTTACCTTGTAGGACTTTTGAAGTCCATCTTCGAGCATCCCCTTGAACTTCTCATTTTCAATTGCTAACACTTGCAATGTCTCAAGGTTAGTGGCATAAGTATCAATATTGACGTTGTAGCATCTAGCGCATCCATTGCTCGTAGAAGGTAAAGAAGAATTGGAGCTAATGGTTGAGGTAATCGGAGGGCTATTCTTGAGATCAACAAGCTTCAATTCAAGAGCCTTGCAAGCATCCTTTGACTTCGCAAGTTCATCTTCGAGTGAAGCGTAGGTGATCTCAAGACTAGTCACCTCGGATTTGGTCAATTTTAAGTTCTTAACCAATTCCTTATTTTTCTCTTTTTCAAAAGATAAGCTCTTCTCTAGCTCACGTTTTTTCTCTTTTTCGAGGATGAGCAAATCCTCTTGAGCCTCGAGAGTAGCTTCCTTTTGTTCTACGACTTCCTCCAATTTTTCAATATCTTTTAAGAGCAAATTTAATTTATGAATGTCAAAATTTTTCATAGACTTAAGCACGGTGTTAACATCATCATCATCACTATCGCTATCGTGCTCATCTAGACATTCATTAGCAATGGAAGGAATGGAGTCTTTTGATGATACCTTATGCCCCTTCGCCATGAGGCACATAGAAGCGTTGTCGTCGTCATCGCTCAAGTTGTCGAAGAGGCTCTTCGACGTTGTTGAGGTGGTAGGCACGGCGATGGCGACGGAGGCAATTCCTCCTTCTTTGTCGGAATTTGACTCGGAGTCGAAGTCGGAGTTGGAGTCGGTGTCGGAGTTCCACTCCTTTCCAATGTAGGCACGACCTTTGCCCTTGTACTTCTTACTCTTCTCCTTGTCCTTGCTCCGGTGCTTGTCCTTCTTGTGTGACTTCTCATCTTTATTCTCCTTATGCGGACACTCGGCAATGAAATGGTCGGTTTCACCGCATTCATAGCATCTTCGGGTGGAGTGTCTACCCTTTGATTTTCTTCCAAAACTCTTAAATTGACCTTCTTGTTTGAAATTCTTCTTCTTAAAGAATTTGTTGAATCTTCGCACAAATAGAGCCATGTCCTCATTTGTCAATGGACCACATGACTCTTCGTCTTCACTTGAACTCTCTTCTGCTTGGCGTACTACCTTGACTGCCTTGAAGGCAATGCCTTTCTTTTTGCCCGACTTGAGTTCTTCAACCACTTCGGCTTCCTTTACCATCATCTCATCCATCATGAGCCGGCCAATGACATCATGAGGTGTCAAAGTGTCGAAGTTGAGCCGGTCTCGGATCAATTGAACAAGGTTGCGGTTGGTAGGAGTGATCACGCGAAGTATTATCTTCACCACGGCCTTGTCCATAAGATCGGTGCATCCAAGGCCCTTGGCTTGATTCACAAGCACCATCAAGCGGTCAAACATTTTGTTGTAGGACTCTCCTTCCTCCAATGTGAACCGGCTTAGCTCACCAATAATGAGCTCTATCTTTGATTCGCGGACACTTGAGATTCCTTCGTGACTGACCATAAGCCTATCCCAAATGGCCTTTGCTTCCTCGAGTCCGTTGACTCGGTTGAACTCAGAATCACTCAAGGCGTTGAACAAAGCATTGACTGCCAAATCATTGAAGTGTTGATCTTTATCTTCACGGAGTAAGGTTGTCCGGATCAACAAAGCTTGAAACTGTTTGCACAATCTTCCAAATAGAAGGGTGAAGCGATCTCAAGTGCATCTTCATCTTATGTTTCCATGCCGCATAGTGAGTGCCATCGAAATGAGGCGCTCGACCGGAGGGCACGGAGACATAAGATGAGGAGCTTGAGACACCAAGAGAGGTATAATCAAATGGAATAGCAACCCCAATACCGGAGCCCGTGCCCTTGTCTTGGTCATGGGCTTCGGTATTTTTCTGATTATCCGACATCTTAGATTCTCCAAGCGGTTAAGCCAAATTACGGAGATTTGGCTCTGATACCAATTGAAAGGACCGAGATGTCGCCTAGAGGGGGGGTGAATAGGCGTTTACAAATTTTAAATCGCAGCGAAAATTTAAACTTCGGATACTCCGAAATTAACTTCGGACTGTCCGAGTGGTTCGGATAGTCCAAACCTAATTTCGGATATTCCGAACTAGTTCGAGCACAAGAACCCTAGAAAATAGATCTAGCAAATCTAGAGTATGAATCTAGGTTCAAATGATGTATTTTGACTAAGATTACTTGCAGGAAGAGAAATCTCACCAATATCTACTCTAACAACCTATTAAACCCTTGAATCCCCAAAGATTTAACTAAGCACAATGAGAGTAAGTGAGAGACTCAAGAACCAAAGAGACAAACCGAATTTTTCCCGAAGTTCGGATCCTTGAGGGGATCCTACGTCTCCGTTGAGGCGGCACAAAGCCGGGGTCTCTTTCAACCCTTGTCCTCTAGGTGTTGCACCAAGCACTCACCCGTTAACTCTTTGAATCCTTCCCTTGCGGAGGTGGATTCAACCTTCACAAACTTCCGGCGGCGTCCCACACGAAGATTGGGGGCTCACCGGTGACTCCTAGCCGTCTAGGAGTCCTCAACCTCCAAGAGTAAAGAATCTCGCAAGAAATCCGCTTGAGGATGAACCACGTGCTCAAGATGAACCACAATCACTAGATCTATCAATCTCTCCACTTGACCTCCCTCTAAAGATTCAAGAATCAAAGATTTGAGGGAGGAGAAACACTTAGGCTTGAGAGAGTGAGAGAGCTCTTGAAAATGTATTGAATGCACTGATATTTTGGTAGGTAGGAGTTGTGGAGGTATTTAAAGCCTCCCAAAACTAGCCGTTTTTCACTTCAGCCCGAGACTGTTCGGACAGTCCGAACCCTTGTTCGGATAGTCCGAACCATTTGGACTCAGGGCCACGGGACACACGGTTCGGATAGTCGAACGACCCTTCGGATAGTCCGAACCAAATAAGATTAGGGCAACAGAATGCATTGTTCGGACAGTCCGAACCAAAATGACTTAGAGGTAACCGAGGAGTCCACTCGGATACTCCGAACCTATGTTCGGACATTCCGAACCAAAATGAACTCGACCAACAGAGAGGGTTAGCTCGGATACTCCGAACCAAGTTTCGGACATTCCGAACCAACTTTTGCCTAAGCAACCGAGGGGGCCAGTTCGGACATTCCGAAGGATTTTTCGGATACTCCGAACCATTTTGAACTTTTTGCCCCCAAGACTTTACACAATGACCCATATTTAGACTAGGATTCATCCTTGAGCACATTGGATCATTCTAAAACTATTTCTTGCCAAATCCCTCTTAATAGTACGGCAATCCTTAAACTCAAATAAAAATTAAAAAGAATATACAACCGTTGAGTTTAGCAAGCGCCCTTTCTTCTCGAATTTGAGGGACCTCTTTCCTTAAGCGACTTTCCCATGAGCGTAATCATCTGTTCACAATACTCATAAAGCTCATTAGTCTCTTAATCTTGTTGTCATTAATCACCAAAATCACTAAGGGGCCTAGATGCACTTTCACGGCTCCAGGTGGTCCAGCTCCGGTGAACCCTCTTGCTCCCTACCCTGGGCCCAAGAAGAAAAACAAGACCAAGAAGAACAACAGTGCCCCGACCTGGCCCTCCTTCTACAACCCGTGGTCAGGCCTCATCCAGATGTGGCCTGGGGCGCCGCGTGGGCCACTTCCTGGTTCGCGCCCTCCCGACCCATAGCAGCAGCAGTAGCACCGTGGGCCTGCTCCGCCGTTCCAGCACGGCCCGCCCCCTCTCCAGCAGGCTTTCGTCAGTGGGCCAGTTGGGCCTGCTTTCGGTTTTGGTGGTGGCCACGGTGGGCATTGCCAGCCAACTGGCCTCTAGCTCGCGGCCGAGGGCCGCGTTTGGCCGGTCGCCGTTCACGGCATGCTGCGCCATCATTGTGGCACCTCCACAAGACGCACCGCCTTTGGTCTTCGCAAGCTCACCGCGCCGTTTGGGACCAAAACGACCTCGCCCACAACTTCAACACGATGACGCTGACGCCTCCACCAAACATGGAATGGTACATGGATTCTGGGGCCTCCTCACACATGGCATCAAACTCCGGTATTCTTTCCCGTGTCTTTTCTCCCAATTATTCCACCCCTCGTAGCATCATCGTCGGTAATGGGTCCTTGCTACCTGTTACCTCCACTAGCCATACTTACTTTCCGTCTGTTGATCGTACCTTTTATCTTTCTGATGTTTTGGTTTCCCCCGATATCATTAAGAATCTTATATCTGTCCGTCGCTTTACAACTGATAATCTTGTTTCCGTTGAATTTAACCCTTATGGCCTCTCTGTGAAGGACCTCCAAACCAGGAACGTGATCGTCAGGTGCAATAGCACCGAACAACTGTACCCCCTCTTTCCCTCGACAGACGCTTCGCTTCCTCAGGCCTTCCTTGCTGACGTCCAGTCATCCACCGTTTGGCATCGTCGTCTCGGTCATCTTAGCAATGAAGCTTTTTCCACCTTAGCTCGTAGCTCTGCTATCTCTTGTAACAAGTTTGATCATGCACCGCTATGCCATGCTTGTCAGTTAGGTCGTCATACCCGCTTGCCTTTTCCTGCTTCTAGCTCTCGAGCATCTCAGAATTTTGATTTAATACATTGTGATTTGTGGACATCTCCTGTTCCGAGTATTTCCGGTTACAAATATTATCTCGTTATTCTTGATGATTGCTCTCACTTTGCGTGGACATTTCCTCTTAAGTTTAAGTCGGACACGTTTTCCACTCTTGCTAACTTTTTCTCCTTTGTCTCCACCCAGTTTAGCCGCACCATCAAGAGTGTCCAGTGTGACAACGGACGCGAGTTTGACAACTCTAGCGCCCGCACCTTCTTCCTCACTCATGGTGTCACCCTACGCATGTCTTGCCCTCACACCTCTCAGCAAAACGGTAAAGCCGAACGCATCCTCCGGACACTTAACAATATAGTGCGGTCTTTATTGTTTTAGGCTAGCCTCCCGCCTTTCTATTGGGTTGAAGCACTTCACACCGCCACTTATTTGCTTAATCGGCGGCCCTCCAAAACACTAGATCATCAGACCCCCTACGCCGCACTCCACGGTTCCCCTCCCTCCTATGACCATCTACGTGTTTTCGGGTGCAAGTGCTATCCCAATACAGCCGCCACAGCTGCCAACAAACTCTCTCCGCGCTCTTCCCTCTGTGTTTTTCTCGGTTACTCAGAAAATCACAAAGGATATCGCTGCTTAGACCTTGCCTCAAACCGTCTCATTATTTCCCGTCATGTCACGTTTGATGAGTCCTCTTTTCCTTTTGCTAAGAGATCCACCCCAATTCCTTCCTCTGATTTTGATTTTCTTTCGGAGTTTGATGCCATGCCGATCCCTATTGGATCCAGTTTTCCTACTCGTGTTTGTGCAGGAACAGGTTCCCCTGGTGTTGGCGTCGCCCCTGTGCAGCTGGCTCCTACCGCCCCTGGCGCTCCCCTGTGCCCGGGTCCCTCAGGTGACTCTGCCCAGCGCTTCGCCCATGGCCTCCGCCCGAAGTCGCTGGTGCAGGCGTGTCATCCAGCAAGACTGCCGAACAGTCGGGACGGTGGCCCCTGCCCCTAGCGCGTCTACAGCCTCCCAGGCGTCTGCTCCCGCCTCTTCACCAGACAGACCTGCGTGCGTTCCTGCACGGGCTGCACCGACCGTCCCTGGCATGCTACGCATCACTCCCGTGGAGAACGATCACGGCATGGTCACAAGGGGCAAGCTGGGGTTTCGCCAGCCCAAGGAGCGGCTCAATCTCCATGCAGCCACTCTGTCACCCCTGCCCAAGACATATCGTGGTGCTCTTGCTAATCCTAACTGGCGTGATGCCATGTCCGAAGAGTTTGCAGCCTTGCAAGCGAACGACACCTGGTCTCTTGTCCTTCGGCCAGCTGGTGCTAATGTGGTTACTGGCAAATGGGTCTACCGCCACAAGTTTCTTTCTGATGGTGCTCTTGATCGCTGCAAGGCTCGTTGGGTACTTCGCGGTTTTACTCAGCGACCTGGGATTGACTATGATTAGACTTTCAGCCTCGTCGTCAAGCCAGCCACTATCCGGACGGTTCTATCTGTTGCACTTTCTCATGACTGGCCTATTCATCAGATGGATGTCAAGGATGCTTTTCTCCATGGTACTTTGTGAGAGCAGTTCTTTGGCGACCTTACGGTTTTGTTGATACCTCTCACGGACCATCCGCCACCTCAACAAATCCTTATATGGTCTGAAGCAGGCTCCTCGTGCCTGGTACAGTCGCTTTGCCTCCTACATCACCTCCATCGGTTTTGTTGGTGCTCGCTCAGACACTTCTCTGTTCATCTACCGGCATGGTACCGATACGGTATATTTGCTTCTTTATGTTGATGATATTGTGCTCACCGCCTCCTTTGATGCACTGCTCCGCCGTGTCATTGCTTTGCTACAACATGAATTTGCTATGAAGGACCTTGGTGATCTCCATCATTTTCTGGGGCTTTCGGTTTCTCGTCGTCATGATGGACTGTTCTTATGTCAGAGGCAGTACACGCTGGACATTCTTGAGCGTGCTGGGATGGTTGATTGCAAGCCATGTGCTACACCAGTCGACACGTGCGCCAAGCTTTCTTCTGATGGCCCTCCGGTTGAGAACGCCACTCATTATCGCAGTCTCGCCGGTGCTCTCCAATATCTCACCTTTACTCGGCCTGATATTGCCTATGCTGTTCAACAAGTCTGCCTCTTCATGCATGATCCCCGGGAGCCTCACCTTGCCCTCGTCAAGCGTATTCTTCGCTATCTCAAGGGCATTCTTGACCATGGTCTTCAGCTACATCGTTCTGCAGTGACTAGTCTTGTGGCTTACTCTGATGCGGATTGGGCCGGTTGTCCTGACACCCGCCGTTCCACATCTGGGTATGGTGTTTTTTTAGGCGATAATCTGGTGTCTTGGTCGTCCAAGCGGCAACACTGCTATTTCTCGGTCGATCTTTGGCGAGTAACGCCGTCGCTAATGCTGTCGGCGAAACTTGTTGGTTGCGTCAGTTACTCCAAGAGCTTCACCAACCCATTCAGCAGGCCACGCTCGTCTACTGCGACAACATAAGTGCTGTCTATCTCTCTACCAATCCGGTTCAGCATCAGCACACCAAGCATGTTGAGATCGACTTGCATTTTGTACGGGACAAGGTCGCCACCGGTCACGTTCGTGTACTCCATGTGCCGACCACATCACAATACGCGGACATCTTCAACAAAGGTCTTCCATCTTCGGTGTTTTGTGAGTTTCGGTTCAGCCTGAACGTCTGTTCTACTACCGCTCTAACTGCGGAGGAGTGTTAGATTTAAGAATAGATTAGCATGTATCATGCAATAGACTTGCACGTATCGTGCATGGATTGCCTTCCGGATTCTGTTCACGTATCGTGCATGGATTGCCTTCCGTTTCCTACCCGGATTCTGTTTCTATAAGCCGGGATTGATACGATTCGGAAGGCACTGCTATATATGTAAGCCTCGACCAATAATCTAATTATTGCGTGAATTGATCTCGCTTTCACCCATGTTTTATATTGCATTACTGGTCTATTGCAGTAAGAAACTCACCTCAGACGTCCCAACGCCATTTCCATCTATATTAGCCACAGTGGCGAATTTTTTAAATAATATTATTTTAGCAAATGGACATTAATACTCGCATTAAAAAATTGCGAAATAATATCTCAAACCGTTTCTATAGAGAACGATTATACTATTATCGCTGTTTCAATAGGTTAATCCTGCCGTTTGAATGCAAATCATGACCGTTTCGCCACCCATTAATTCATAGCAGCAGCCGACTTCGATTTAGGTGATTTTAGACTCTATGCGAAGATCTCTTCGCAAGCTTCGCGCAGAGTCCAAAATCACCTAAATCATAATACTATTCTCAGAAGTCATATCAACCAACTTTATCAATCCAATCCACAATCTCAAAGTTACCAAGTTTCTTCAGCTTTCCGATCATCAATGAGCAGCGCTTTCCTCTGCATCAGCCGCCCAATGGCTGCATACCCATTAACATGGACAGTCTAGCTCTGTCGCAGAACAGTCACACACTGTCAAAATTGAGCATGTTTGTTTACACGCCCTTCACTGTACACACATACACTGTGCAGAACAGCGTGGCGTATGAAGTCTCGTGCAATTCATGCATTCCAAACAGGGCTAACCCTTCTAAACAGCTAAGCTAACAAGCTGTCGCTTCACTTTGCATCCAACCAAAGCTGGCGGTCGACATAGTTTTACTAGGTATCAAAAAAGAAAGAGACCAATGTCCCCCCCCCCCCCCCCCCACCCCCCAAAAAAATATATCAGCCAGTGAATCATTAAAAAAAAAGTGGTGCTTCTATGCTTTTTTTTTTATAGTTGCATAAATATTAAAATATGAATAAAAAGTAGATGATAATTACTCACCTCTTCGTTTGCTGTGCAACTTGTATTAGGAAGGAAAGCATTGCCGCACTGCAAATGAATTAATAAAGAAAGAAAAGCAGAACGAATTGACAGAATCCAACCGACTGCCACTCTAGCTGTTTCGCTTGAATGGGCAGGTTACAACTTACAACAGCTACCAGCCACTACCAACCCCCAAAGCAAAACTGTAGTGGTTTCTTACATCACGGTGCAGCAACGCAACGCAATGCAGCGCTCTACAGATCCTAACTATCTCATCCATATGTCACCACCACTGCAAGTGCAAATACACCAAGCAGGACAGAGCAAGAGACAGGAGAGGTACGGCGGCAACGCAAGCCTCGGCATTGGAGTCAGGTGTGTTCAGGTCTCCGGCACCTCCGTTATCGTCATTGTCAGTTCCCGGCGGTGATAGAGATGTGGGTGTGCTCGTCGTGGTGGTGCCTGAACCTGGCGATCCTGACTGCCCGGCAGTGCTGCAAACAGGAAGTCACCATTATCAGAACTTGAGCAGTCTCTTGCTGAATTCGATCTGTTCGGTATATATGTTTATCTATGAGCTAAAATGTTGAATACCACCTTTAAAAGTTTAAGGTCACAATTTCTGGTATGCACAAAACGTAATAGAACTGTGAAACTAATATATGCGTGAAATAAAAAATGCGGAGCTACACAAAAGGTATCCATTTTTTTTTAAAAAAAATCAAGTCCTGGTTAAATCTCTTTAAAAATATTTCATTTGGTAAAACCACCTATATTCTAAGACATATCACTAGCATGTAACATCCATACTTCAGAATTAGCTTCTTGCGTAATAAATTAGCTAGCAAAGTTAACTTGACATAATTCTTAACAAACACCAAATGAATTATGCAAAGATGATGCATAATTCGCACACCAAATTTTTGCTGTCCTTCTGCGTATAAATGGATCTTTGTATCTCTGGCAGCAAATCATATTTTATCATCACTGAGCTACTCAAAACAAGGATATGAACTCGGGTTGAACCTCATCCTGCGACCTCTGTGTGCATGCAATGTTTTGTAAGACACTGACAATGCTTATTGAACTATGTTTGAATTAGGAAATTTTCCATAAGGAGTTCACTAGAATGAAGCCACTACTTATTATTGTCTGTATACTTGGATTCTTGAAATGAAATAAGCACCTCCTATTATTGTACAAGTTGAAGTAGAATTTTCAGCACAAAATTTGAATATTCTAAGAGCTCAAATGAGTAACACCACTACTTAAATTTTCTAGTTTTATCTGCTAAAAGACTAGGTTCTTTAAGATATATTGGACTTGTAGGAAAGACATGCAAAGTTTCTGAATGAATTGATGATCAGAAATTCTGGATGCTACTGTCTGAATTGCTCCTGCAGTCCTACAAATGGAAACAAGTACAGATGCACGTACCTTGGAGATGCTGGGTAGGTGCATGATCCAAAACCTGAAATGCAAGAACAAATTGAATAAGTAGACATGTGTAAATACACCCACATACTTAAAAGATATCTGAAGAAGAAAGCAGTCTTCATAAACAAGACCCAAAAAAGGGCAACTAGATGCAAGCATGCACCATGCACACAAATACACAATGAAGATCTTCAGAACACAGATATAACATATTTGCACCAACCTTGAAACTCAATGTATTAGGCTACCTGAAAGAGGAAAATATGCAAATTGGGCAGCTAGATGTACAGACAATTGAAAAATGAAAACATGTTGCTGAATCCATCAGGATTCAGAAGGCCAGCTCATTGTTGACACTGCTAATTGCAAGTACAGTAACAGGACAAGACGTTGGCAGGTGGCACTCAATGATTAAAAGTTTATGAACTCTGTCTTTTTTATAATCTATCATATTTAGTTTGTACTTCATCACTGGAACATATAACCGAATTACATTCGTTGGGATGAGTATAAATACATACGTGTAGCCCATTTCCATCCCAATTCGCAGTCCAAGTTCTCTGCATGGAAATCTCATGTATCTCGACCTACCAACAAGGTTGCACCAAAAGGATAAACTTTCCCTAACAAGTAACAAGTGAACTAGTACAAAATTACTGTGCATAATTCTTTTATCCTCTAACAAGTTACAAGTGAGCCCTTGGGCTGATTTATGCACTCTCCCTAAATTGACCTAGAACCAATGATCCTCGAACATAAATACCAAAGGCCGAATCATAAAATAAACATAGATGACCCAAGATATGGAGTGTGTTGTAGCGCATTTGAAATATGCTTGTCATGTTAATCACGTTATGCCAACCTATTTATGACTTTGGCATCTTATAGTTCCAGAATTTTGTAGTTAACCATGTTGTGGGGCTTAAATGAGACCAAAAAACCATATTCTGACATGAATGATAAAGAAACCTAACATGCAAACTTCTAAGCCCATGTTGTACAACCCGATAAAAACACTTTTTAATGAAAACAGAGAGGAGGCCAATGGTGACCTTCTGTGTAACACATAATTAAGAAGATAACCATTCGTTTAAATGCATGGGGTACTAAAACAAAGCCTTGTTAATTGTCACATGCATATTTAGCATCCATTTGAACCTATTTGGGCTGCATGCAATGCTCTAGACTGTAGAAAACCGAAGAATTGGGCAGGGGAACTGAGCACTGACATGCCATGGACTAGAAAAACCGAGCCTATGAGGATAAAAACGGATTCAGGTTCTCCACCATATCAACGCCATTCATTTATCGCCAATTAATGTAGCAATGAGCAATGCACATTTCACCACCACCTTCCTTCCCCAAAGCTAGGTACGTGTAGATAGAATAGCACATAAGGTACCCTTATGCATGTCAGACTGGTGGAAGCAAGTGCATGTCCCTAACCAGAATACACGAAAATAACAGCAAAAGATTTGTTCACCCATCACACTTTCATTTGTGAAATGCTAGTCGACGACAAAACTTGAAAAAAGAAAATCACTTTGCTGTTATCCAATGCAGGCATCGGTTTATTAGATAGCTCATGATTACTTACCAGCAAATTAAAGATAATGAAAAAGAAACTATACAAAGAAAACTACGAGGATCAACCAAATGAATAAGGCCGTTCCTGGGCATGGGCGAGAGGGGCGACCGCCCAGGGCCCTAGGCCCAGAGGGGCCCATCCTGTACGCGCATAGGAGTAAATCCACGAATTGCAAATGTCCAACATATGCTATTGTACAATAATTTTTCAAGTTCTGTAAACAAAGCAACTTTTCCTCGCATGGTTAGTTCGTCATTAATGTTCACAGCTGCCATCGTGGCGATCAAATCTACGGTACCATTTATCTAACGTGGTTATAGTTGAGGCCAATGCAGTTATAGTATAATTTTTCTATCATTCTTAATTGGCTCCTCATTAATTTTCACGTTATAAATTCTTTAACCATGGAAATGCTAGTTCATTATGTGTTTTTAGAGGGCAACTTCATGATGTTTCTGCTGCACTTCTAAAGAGAGTTAAGTTTAAAAACTCATGATTTGTATGAGTTCTTTACACTAAAATTATCTTGAGTCTCCGTTTGGCACGCATGATTCCTGTTTCTGTGAAAATCGAACTCCTTTGGAATTTGTGTTTTAAATAGACCCTTAGCATTTGCATGTGTACAAGTTCATAGCTAATTAACTATATAAAAATATACTTTTTAACATTTATTGCATATGTCCATTGAAAGGCCTTGTATTAAGGCAATCTCAATGGGATGACTAGGATAGTTTCTATAGCATTAATTAGGTTGTCATGTAAGCAAAATGATGATATGGAGGTAGAGTTAATGATGAAAGAGAAGGAAACCATTTCTCATGCAGGAAACCATTTCTACACAAGTACCAAGAAAGGAAAAAAAGGGATTGGGTGAGAAAATAAGAGAAAAGAGAAGATTGGATGAGAAAATAAGAGAAAAGAGAAGATTGGATGAGAGTTTATTTTGAAGAAACTATTCATTGAGAGCATAGTTTCTACATGTAATGTCTAGATGACATAAAAGTTATAGAAACTATATGCATTGAGACTACCCTTACTGTTTTACCCTAGGGCCCACCGAATGGCAGGAACTGCGCTGCAAATGAAGACAAGGATATGACACAAGAAACAAAACTAAAGGTTCCAAAAGAAAAGCAACTAGTTGTAGTATAGTAGTAATGATACTAGTACCGCAGCTTAAAGCAAAAGAGACGATAGTACTCCGAGACCAAGCCAAAAAAGCAAAAAGCAAAAGGGATGGCTGTATGGATGTATACACGGATACGGAGTTCACAAGGAAAAAGAAGCATCACACAATGCAGAGCATAAACAAGACACAAATACTAGTTATAAAGAAGTAACGGGTGTACTGACTGGGGTCGGTGAGCGTGATGGTGGCGGTGCCGGCGAAGTCGCAGGCGCCGGGGGCAGCGCGCGAGCGCTGGAAGATGGAGTTGAAGGCGTAGGAGGCGTGCGCGGCGAGGGTGTTGGGGAGGTAGCAGAGGCCGCTGGCCTGGATAGGTGCGCAGTCGGCGCGCCCCGCCGGGCCGCACGCGTAGTCCAGCGCCGTCTGCAGCGTCTTCTCCGGCGCCCCGCTCCGCGCGATGCACCACGCCGCGCCCGCCGGCCGAGTGCCCGCGAAGAGCGCCCACGCCGCGGCGGCGAGCCACAGCACATCACGGAAGCGCCGCTGCATGTGGGTGTGTGTGGGGTTAGGGTTGTGGGTGGGGTTGTGACGGGGAGCAGAACAAGAACTGAACTAGAAGGGTGGCGGTAGAAAGGAGGAAAGGTGGTGGGAATGTGGGAGGTGGGAGCGGGAATATGAGAGAGAAAGGAAGACGGTGGGAGCGGGAGGACCTTCACCTCCGTCATTCGCTGCTTTTCATTTTTCTTTCTTTGCTTTGTTTGCTTTCTTTGGTTACTTTTTTTACTTCAATTGATGGTTTGGGCTAGGGTTTGAAATCTCTTGACACTTTGGGCAGGTGAAATCCGAAATCTCATTAACATCATAGAATTTCGGAAAAAATTTGGATGAAATACAAAAATCAAAATTCAAATCCATTGTTTTTATCAACCGAGATTTTCGAGATTTCATCGAGAAATATCGAAATCTCTCCGAGATTACCGGAGATTTTGGTAAAATTAAACCGAGCGAAAAATAGTGCAAAACATATTGAAGATTTTTGAAATTTTTTGTCGATGGTCTCGACACATCACTCATGTTTCTATAAAAATTTTAGATGATGATCAAACTTGAGGAATTTTTAAAAATTTTGAGAGTGGTACTATCATGATAGGCTGACCGAAAAATTTGAACTGAATGAAAAATAGAACAAACCACATTATAAAATTTTGAATTTTTTTGGATGTTTCTAATGCATTAATAATATTATCATAAATTTTTCTAATGATGATCAAGCTTTGAGAATTTAAAAAATTCTAAAAGTGCTACTGTTCTAATCAAAGCCTTACCGGCAAACTTCAACCAACTAAAAAAAAGGTTCAAACAACATTATAAAATTTTGAAAATTTTTGTGGATAGTCTAGATGAATTATTAATATTTTTAGAAAGTTTTTAGATGATGATAAAGCTTCAATGATTTCCAAAAATCCTGAAAGTGCTACATCCTGATAAAAGTATGATGATCAATAAATAGATTTGCTTGAGCAATCAAAAAAGGTTTATAATTTTGAAACTTTTACAGAAGGGTGCTAAGGCAATGCTTAAGCTTTTATAAAAATTTTGGATCATAATCAGACTCCAGTGAATTTATAAAATTATTACAACGGTACTGTACTATTTATGTTCTTTCTGTTTTTGATTTTTGAAATATAACAAATGAAGTTCAATGCTTTCATAGATTTTATTGAGAAAACAAAAAAGTTCAAAAATTTTAAAATTTTTGAGAAGGGTTTTGAGGAAATACTTAAGCTCTCATAAAAATTTTGAATCATGATCACACTCGAGTAAATTTAATTCTGGCAAGGTTACTCTGTTAGTTATGTTCATTCTATTTTTTATTTTTAAAGATAACAATATCCTACACTACTATAGATAGTACAATAAATTTTTTAGAATATGATAACGTTTGTATAATTTTATAAAAATATGACAATATTTCTACTAAAATTATAGAATGTATCAAAAATTTGGTTTTTCAACAAATTTTCATAAAAGATAACTTTCTTAAGAGTTATTGGGCCAAATCCGGTCAAAAAAAAGTTAAATTTTGGTCAAAAAATCTGAGAATTCGACAAGATCTCATCGAAATTTCTAAAATTATTGTAGCAATTTTATTTTTAAATTTTTTTATTCAGTCCGGTGCAAACGTGCAAATATCAATTCGATCATTTTTGAATTTTTGGTCTGGTATACACAGAGCAGTTTGTGAAGCTTAATCAAGCTAAGTCTAGGGTAGTTGAGTTTAGCTTATTTTTGACAGTCTGACACATCCAATGGCTACTGTGTCAAATGGCTACTGTGGCAGTTGTAACGGCTAGCTCCTGTTCAAATGGCTATATAAGCTCATCCAAGGTATTCCTTTGTAAGATTTTTCGTCTCCTTGATATGTTAGCACCTTAGAGCTTTCAAGTCATCAAGGAGATCGTGCTTCACCTCTAAAACTCAAAATCCAAAGTCCTAAGAGTTCTTGCTCCAAGCTTAGTCTAGTTAGTACTGTGCTAGTGAAATATGGGATAGGGCTTATGGATAGTCTATTACTCTTGAACCGGCGTTCCTAGACGGCTTAGAGGAAGTGATTGGTGCGACCTATCCAAAAGAGATTATGGAAAGCCACCATTATTGTGAGAGGTTGGGACTCACCTCACTAGAGTGGTGAAAGAGTCACCCTAGTGGAGACTAAAGCTACTGCGACTAGCTTTAGAGGAGCAATACTTCACAGGAAGTGCTCTAATGTGGAAGTAGAAGCTTGTCTTTGAACCACGAGAAAAAATAATCTGTGTCTCCTCTTTTACTTTCAGTATTTATATTTTAGTTTCCTGCTTTCTGCTATTGAACTTTGCTTTTAATTGTGTTGGTTCTTGTTATTTTTGTGTTGGTTGTGCTTTCTTGTAGATTATTTTGGCTCACCAGTATTTGAGCAATTAGGAGTCATCTTAACCAGTGTTAAAGGTTTGAACTTAAACCTACAATCTTAAAAGTTGCCTATTCACCCCCTCTAGGCCAACTCGATCCTTTCAAGTGGTATTAGAGTGGGTTTACCTTGTTTAGCTTAACTAGCTTTGGTAATGGCCGAGGGATCTAGCTTAGCTACTGTTAGTGTTGGTAGAGTACCTATTTTTTATGATACAAATTATTCTTATTGAAAGATTCGTATGAGATGTTATCTTGAAGCTGTAGGGCATGATGTGCGGAGGGTTACAGAAAAACCCTTGCCCCCATGGATCATAACTGAGGGGCAATTTGTTTTAGGAGATCCTACACTCGGTGAGATCAAAAATTTACAATTTGATTCTCAAGCTAGAAATGCTATTTTCTCTTGTCTTAATATAGAAGTTTTTGATAGAGTAAGCAATCTAGCTACAGCTTATGATATTTGGACCACCCTGCAAGAAATTCATAAGGGTACCTCTGATGTGAAGGAGGAGAAGTATTTTGTAGTTAGAGAAAAGCTTAATCAATTTAAGATGCACCCTCATGAGAATGCAAATGATATGTTTTCTAGGCTTAACCCCATTGTTAATGAACTAAAGGGCCTAGAAACTAAAATCTCTGATGTTGAAGTATGCAGGAAAATGATAAGGATGTTGCCCCCAGCGTACCACAGCTTGATCATCTACTTGTCCAACAGTGGTGATCTCAAGAAGCTCACACCCACCGAGCTTTTAGGCAAAATTTCAGTCCATAAGCTGACCTTAGCCGATGAGGATGCTCCCAAGAAGAAATCTATCATTCTCAAGGCCAAGGTGAAGGTGCAAAACTCCTCTGATAATGAAGATGGTGAGGAATCCAACTATGAGGAGGATGATAATGTAAAGAAGTTGGCTCTACTCATGAGAAAGGTTAACAAGATCATGAGAAGGGTCAACACCAAAGACAAAGGGAGGTCAATTTTTCACTACTTAAAGAAGAGCCCCTTCTCAAATATCACTTGCTTTGAGTGTAATGAGAGGGGTCATATTGCTACTCGGTGCCACAACAAGAGCAAGAAAAAGGGCAAGAATAAAAGCAAAGATGACGATGAGGAGAAGGTCCTTGACAAGCACAAGAAGAAGTATTTTAAGAAGGGCCACTCCAAGAAGCATTCGAAGAAAGGGAAGGGGGATGCTTATATTGGTGAATGGAACACCGATGAAGAAAGCTCAAGTGATTAGTCCGCCTCCGATGATGGTGATGACACAAGATCCAAGGGCTTGGCCGAACTTGCTCTTGATGAGTCTACACCACCTCCATCTTCTTTTCTAGTTTGCCTTATGGCAAAACATGATGAGGATAAGGTAAATGACTCTCCCTCCTATGATGAGTTAGTAGATATAATTGGCGAGCTTAATAATGCCCAGCATGCTAAAGCTAATTCAGATAAAGCTTTAAAGAAAACTATTATTAGCTTAAATGATAAAAATGACTTACTTGCTCCTAAGCTTATGTGAGACCCCGAATCGGCTACCCGGAATCTCCTGTGTATTTCTGTACTAGTCCCAGATCAGTAGCTAGTACACACAGTCAAACAATGATGAATCATTACCGAACAGAACGAAGTAATAACATAATTATAAAGTACCAGCCACATGGCTATTTATTACATCTCCTGGTCACATGACCAGAGTTCACAGCAGCGAAAACAAATAACAAAAAGATAAAACCCAAAAGATGCCACAAGCGACGACTAGGAGTGCGCGCTTGGTTATCTTGGCGATCTTCAACGAACTCCTCGTCATAGAACTCACTGTCTTCGGCTGCATCTTGGTAATTCTCTGATGACAAAATTTGTGTAACATGTGAGTACAAACATACTCAGCAAGTCTAGGAAATTATGCAACATGTAGGGCTTTCCAAGGAGGGAAAATATCCAGTGCAATTAAAATTTTGGTGAAACCACCATGTAACCCTACTAAAGAATTTTCACAAAATTCCGAAAAAAAATCATGGATGTACATCTCAGCTTACCCCATCTACATATAAAATTTCATGATCAAATTCATCCTATGCTAGAAGTTACAAAAAAGACAAATTTGGGGTGCATTTGAACTTGAATAGTTGATCATGAAATTTGTATTTTTTGTAACTTCTAGCATAGGACGAATTTGATAATGAAATTTTATATGTAGATGGGGTAAGCTGAGATGTACATCCATGATTTTTTTTCAGAATTTTTTGAAACTTTTTTTAGTAGGTTTGCACGGTGGTTTCACCAAAACTTTAATTGCACTGGATATTTTCCCTTCCAAGGAAGCCTTTTCTTTTGCATAAAGCCAAGTTTCATCAAACTATACTTAATAATAATTTTCACAATGCACATTTTAACAATTATTTTAATAATTGAATATATTTATTATTCTAGCGAAGGTTCTATCCACCACCACTAGTATACTGGCTCTATCCACACAGTTTAAAAGATTAAGGTAAACCAACTCGTGACTCTATCCATCATGATCAAAACAGGTTCCATCTACCTGATTGGCTCAATCCGCCAAATAAACATCTGAGAGTTCTAACCACCCCAGAATCCCAAAACATCAGTTATTTTTAAAACCAAAACCAAGTCTACCAGTATGAAAGCATTCTTCACTTTGCCTTTGACCATAGGCACGACTATTCGAATAGTTTTTATACTCTGCAGAGGTGTACAGTTTTACCCACAAGACATGATCTTCTCTTAATGCCAAGCTATTAACACACTTACTTTGGTGTGCCGGCAGAGAGATCATGACAAGGCCTTTACAATGTATACATCTAACCCGACCCACCCACTGAGGTTTCACTGCTGTTAGGGTTCCATCAGCCCAGTACAGAAGCCCCCTCTTGCGCCGTGTGGAAAAATACGACTTGCCTCCATCCGGCACCCACATTCCACCATCTGGTGAGTCTAAGTTAGGTTTCTACAAATTATTCAGCCAGGTCGTACCCATCTAGACTTGTGGTTACACGGTAATGCTTAGAATGGACAGTCATAAGCGTCGGTCCTTAACTGACTTTGGGTGGTACTTGCACAATGAAAACTAGTGCTCTATCCGCACCCGCCCTACATTCCATTCCGCCCAAGTCCAAACCATTTTTCATTTTATTTTTATTTTACAAAAACAGTAGCAAATATTTTGCTATAATTCTCAAATCATACTTTAAACCATAATTTCGAAGAGATTTCACCCATGGGTCATTTTAATCACTTTTGCAACTAAGCACAACTATCGTACTAGTCATCATATGCCACAATATTATTTAAACATGACATAACAAAGTATCCTAGGGTTACAAATAAACATGGATATCAACAATCAAGGAGATGACAGCAATTCGGAATAACTAACAATCTATATATGACATAACATTTATAAAGATAGCAATGCATGTTATAAATCACCGTAAAAACATGTGTAAAACAAGGGATCGACATGCGTCAAGGAGACTTACCTTCAGTCACGGCGGGAGTCTCGAAATCTCGGGGTTCGGCGACGGCGTCGACGGCTCCGGTGAATTCTTCGGCTACGCGCAAAACGGTACAACTAAATAAATAAATAAAATAAAACAAATCCAAAAAATTAAAAAATTTACACTGGCAGGTAGATCTTGAATTTAGATGAATTTAGGAATTTGAACGGAGTGATTTGGAGTTCAGATGAAAAAGATATAAGCGTTTGAATTCTGAAAATCCTGAAAAATGGAAAATCAGGGAATATTCCGAGCATCTTCTTTTTCTTGGATTTACTGATTTTCTTTGACTCTATGGCAGGTGGGCCATAGTTGTCATAGGCTCATAACCTTCTTCTCCAAAGGAAAATAGAGGAGGCAATGGACCTCTGTCTTGAAGCCATTCTTGGGATCTTGGAGCCTTATTTGGTGGCGGCGAGAAAAGGTTCATGGCACGGCAGCTGGCAGGGGAGATCGGCTAGCAGGTCGGCCGGGGCCGGAGATGGCCGGAGCTGGCGCGGCCACGGGCATGTTGGCGGCAAGGACGGCCGAAATAATAATAAAAAATTTCAGGGTGAGTAGTAACGAAGAAGAAGTGAACACCGCGTAGAACGCGATGAGACGAACCTAGCGGTGAGGTCGGATTTCGCAGGGGATCAACGGTTTGCGAGAAATCGATGACAAACGACGCTCCAATCGGAAACTTCAACCGCGAAATTCGTCACCGTCCTGCAACGAAACCCGAAATTAGTTGAGGGCTTTTGATCGTGGCGACGACGCACACACGGTGACGTGAACGGATTTGGATTTGACTCACCAGAGCAAGAGTTACTGCGGTGATGTCAACGAACGGCGACCAGCGTCGGTTTCTTCGAGTTCCCGGATGAATGGAGTGGAGAGGCAGTAGGAGGGTGTGAGCACGGGAAAGAGTATGGCAAGACGAAGATTTGAGAAGTGGAAACTCGCGGATTGATGGAATAATGGTTGAGGTTTTACCAAATGAAAACGTTTCGGTTTTTGCTTAGGCTATTCCCAGTGCATGGTAACATACTTATTTAATGCATGCCACATAAGCATTTTTGATGATGTGGCAAGAGAGTTAAGAGGGGAGAGAAGAAAGCTGTATCTTGAGGAAGATACCACTTGGGCATGAAATCATAGACATTGAAACTTGAATCATCTAAGTGGCCCATAATTCATACTCTCATACACATCTAGCATTTAATTATTTTGTGGGGACTAAGAAACAATCCATGATACTATGCATTGGGATAGTTGTATCTTCTATAATATCATATGGCATGGCAGCTTTGGATATTGTGACAAGATACAATGCACTGTGAATAGCCTTAATGGAGCCATTTCTGGCATGATTAAGGACCAATGAACGTGGGGAATGAAATCTCCTCGTTGCTACCTTTCCAACGGATCCACCCGTGATTGATTTGGTGGATTATAGCAAGAGTTATGGAGGATTGAATTCTTGGAGTCATAAATGGAAGAAAGGAATGTTCTCTGGACATTCCAAGCTTGAAGACGCTGCTACAGTGCTAGGACACGTGTCCAGCACCCATTGGCACAATTTTGAATAGTGTAGAATCAAAAGCGCGCGAGATCAAATAGAAAATAAGATCTAAAAATTCTGGGAAAAAATCCTAAAAATACTAGAGAATAAATGGAACCCAATAAAATTAGTTTTGCTGATTTTGGATGAATTTTAAAATTTAGATAATTTCGGGACGAATATAATGGATTTGATGAAAGTGCTTGAGAGATAAAATACCAGAGAGATTCTATAAATCTTGGAAAAATTCCCAAAAATATTATAGAATATTTGGAACCTAATGCAATAGGTTTCAAGATTTTTGGAGTATTTTAGAACTCGGGTGGAATTTCGAATAAGGACCGAAATTTGGAATTTTGACTTTGCGGACGGTAAAGAAGTGAACTCCAATTTCAGAACGATATGGATGCCAGGTTAATTAGAACACCAAGGAAAATCCAAATTTTAAATTTAATTAATTTAAATTAGCTTTAGGCAAAAGATCAAAATTAGGGATGTTACAAACCTACCCCCTTAGAAAGAATCTCGTCCCCGAGATTCGGACGGAGAAAGAAAGAGATCGGGAAACTCGGCTCTGAGGTCCTCTTCTCGCTCCCAGGTTGCTTCTTTCTCGGAATGGTTGCTCCACTGAACCTTGAAAAACTTGATCACTCGGCTTCTGGTTCGACACTCAGCTTCATCCAAGATTTTGACTGGATACTGGATACGACAGGTCTTCTTTTAATTCCATCTCTTCATACGGCATCTATTGCTCGGGTACTCTGAGACATTTCTTCAACTGAGAAACATGGAAAACATCATGCACATCTGACAGTTGCGGAGGTAGTTCCAATTTGTAAGCCACTTCTCCTCTTCTGGCTACCACTGGGAAGGGACCAATATAGTGGGGTGCTAACTTCCCACTAACTCTGAATCAACGCATTTCCTTGAGAGGTGAAACCTTTAGATACACATGATCACCAGGTTCAAAGCTTAATTCCCGGTGATGGTTGTCAGCATAACTTTTCTGCCTTGACTGGGTGGTTTTCAAATTCTCACGAATCACTCTGACTTGCTCTTCGGCTTCTTTCAGAATCTCAGGTCCAATTATTTGTCTACTCTCTGTCTCTTTCCAATATAACGGTGTTTGGCATTTTCTTCCGTACAGAGCTTCAAATGGTGCCATCTTCAGACTTGACTGGTAACTGTTGTTGTAAGAGAACTCTGTATAGGGCAAATTCTGATCCCAAGAACCTTTATAAGTCAAAGCACAAGCTCTCAACATATCTTCTAGTATTTGATTTATCTTCCATCTGACCATCTGTCTGAGGATGGTAAGCAGTACTGAAGTTTAGGTTTGTACCCAAAACCTCATGCAACTTCTGGCAAAACCTCGAGGTAAACTGGGAACCTCGATCTGGCATGATCTTCTTTGGCACACCATGTAAACACATAATTTTGGCCATGTATAGCTCTGCGAGTTTATCACCAGAATATGTTGTCTTCACAGGAATAAAGTGTGCAACTTTTGTTAATTTGTCCACAATAACCCATATGGAATCATATTCGAATTTAGTTCTGGGAAGTCCTGTAATGAAATCCATTCCTATTTCGTCCCATTTCCAAACAGGAACTTGTAAGGGTTGTAACAATCTGGCTGGTCTCTGGTGTTCTGCTTTTACCAGCTGACATATATCACAACGTGCTACAAAATTAGCAACTTCTCTTTTCATATTGGACCACCAATACTTTTCCTTCAAATCCAAGTACATCTTCATACTTCCCGGATGAATGGAGTAAACAGAATCATGAGCCTCCTTCAAAATTACATCCTTGATCTCTTTTTGGTTAGGGACTACTATTCTTTTTCCAAACCAAACAGTACCTCTCTCATCTTCAGACAATCCAGAGAATTTTCCTTTCTTCATTTCATTCTTTAGGTCTGCAACACCATTATCATTCTTTTGAGCCTCTCTGACCTGATCTTCTAGGGTTGAAAGCACTTCAACATTGAAAATACATCATTCATTTACCAACTCCAAGTTGAGACATTGGAATTCTTCATAGAGTGTTGGCTGACTTTCTTGAACCATAACGTTGTTGCAATAACTTTTCCTGCTCAATACGTCCGCAACCACATTAGCTTTTCCGGGATGATAATGGATACCGATATCATGATCTTTAACTAATTCCAACCATCTTCTCTGCCTCAAATTGAGATCTGGCTGAGTGAAAATGTATTTCAAACTCTTATGATTCGTATATATCTCACATTGATTTCCAATCAAATAGTGCCTTCAAATCTTGAGTGCATGCACAACTGCAGCTAACTCTAGGTCATGGGTTGGATAGTTTTCCTCATGGGATCGTAGTTGTCTTGAAGCATAAACTATGACTTTACCTTCTTGCATCAAAACACATCCGAGACCTTGCTTTGAGGCATCGCAATAAACTTTAAAATCCTTATGAATATCTGGCAGAACAAGTACTGGTGCTGAAGTTAACCTCTTTTTCAATTCCTGAAAACTTTGTTCACAAGATTTAGTCCATTCAAACTTCTTCTCCTTCAAGAGCTGAGTGAGAGGTCTTGCAATCCTTGAAAATCCTTCCATGAATCGCCAGTAGTAACCTGCTAAACCAAGGAAACTTCTGATATCCGGAACGGACTTGGGTTGCTTCCAATTTAGCACGTCCTTTACTTTAGCAGGATCAACTGCTACTCCTCTAGCCGAGATGACATGACCTAAGAAAGAAACTTCTTTCAACCAAAAGTCACACTTACTGAACTTAGCATACAACTGATGTTCTCTTAGCTTTTCCAAGACTATCCTCAGATGGTCCTCATGCTCTTTCCTACTCTTGGAATAGACAAGAATGTCGTTAATGAAGACTACCACAAACTTGTCCAAGTATTCCATGAATACTTTATTCATCAAATTCATGAAATAGGAAGGTGCATTTGTTAATCCAAAAGACATCACTGTAAACTCGTACAGTCCATATCGGGTAGTAAAAGTTGTCTTCGGAATATCTTCTTTTCTTATCTTGAGCTGATGATATCCTAATCTCAAGTCTATTTTTGAGAAAACTTGAGCTCCTTTCAACTGATCAAATAGATCATCTATCTTGGGCAAAGGATATTTTTTCTTTATTGTGACCTCATTCAAGGATCGATAATCTATGCACATTCTCAGACTATCATCTTTCTTCTTAACAAAGATTACTGGTGAACCCTAAGGTGTTGAACTTGGTCTTATAAATCTTTTCTCCTGTAGTTCTTCAATCTGTTTCTTCATCTCTGCTAACTCATTAGCAGGTAGCCGGTAAGGCCTTTTTGAGATAGGAGTTGTACCAGGTATAAGCTCGATAATAAACTCAATATCCCAGTTTGGTGGCATACCAGGCAAATCTTCTAAGAATACATCTGGGTATTCATTCACTATGGGCACATTTTCCAAAGATGAACCTTTTAGTCAGTTCAGGATACTACTCCCCTTAGAGGAGGGATTAGATAGGAACTCCACTCGAATTCCCTCAGGACTAGTAAGGGAGATAGCTCTACTAGCACAATCTATCTGACCCTTGTACTTGGTTAACCAGTCCATTGCAAAGATTACTTCTATACCCTTAGTATCCAATAATATTAAGTTCACTAGGAACTTTACCCCTTTTATAATTATATCCATTTTTGGGCAAATAGCAATTGTTCTTAGTTCTTTACCAGGGGATTGAACTAGTAAGGGATTTCTAAGCTGAACTGTATCCCATCCATGCTTTCTAACCAAATACTCTGATATGAAGGAATGCGTTGCACCAGAATCAAATAAAACTAAAGCAAGTACTGGGTTGACAAAGAACTTACCATACACCACATCTAGTGATTAACACGTCCTCTTCCGACCGTGCAGGGGGTACGCGGAATCTACGGCGTTCCTCTTCCTCGTGAGTCTTTGGGGTTGGTGGTGTGGCCATAAGTTGAACCGAATCGGGTCCTGACTTGGCGCTTCGGGGACGATTCTTGGCGTAATGTCCCATCTCTTTGCAGTTAAAACTTTGGATGCTCTTTGTAGTCGTGTTGCTCTTTTGAATCTGACCTCTTGGATTGGTAGCAGGAGTTTGAGCAAACTGACGAGGGGTGGACATTGGGGTCTTGGAAGCATTAGGGGACTCTTGGCACGCTAAATTTCTTTGTTGGAAGGTACGGGGTCTAGAACTATTAGCACCTTGTTGAGTTTGAAACATCATCTTCCTCTTCTTGGACTCAAAGAGCTGGCGCTGAGCATCTTCCTTAATCAAAGCCTTGTTAACCATGTGTTGAAATGAAGGAAAATCATTCGACACCAGTTGCACTTTAATATTAGGATCAAGACCCTCCATGAAGCGCCAAATTTTTGCCTCATCGATGTAATGACCTCGATAGTATATCACGGACGGTTAGGCGAACTTTGCTCAGATATTCTGAAACCGAGAGATTCCCCTGCTGCAGTTTATGGAACTCTCTTATCTTCATTTCCACAATCCCCTTGGGAATATGGGTAGCCCGAAAAGCTTCAACAAATTCATCCTAGGTGATGCTCTGGGCTTCCTCGTGGGCAACAATGTAATTCTCCCACCAACTAGCAACTGTTCCTTTCAACTGATGAGAGGCATAAAGAACACTCTCATACTCATTGCACTGGGCCAGATAAAGTTTCCTCTCAACCTCCTTTAACCAGTCATCCGCTTCCAACAAATCAACAGATCTAACAAACGTCGGGGGTCTAGTCCTCATGAACTCCCCAAACTTAGATTGGGGTGGCTGAGCTGCGGCCTGAGTTGGGGTGGCTTGGGGCTGATTGAGGGCGTTCTGCGCCAAAGCTTGAAGGATCTGCAGTTGCATGGCCATCATTTGTTTCATGCTAGGTGGTTGATTTGGGGGTGGGGTGGCACTGGTTCTTGCTGTGCTGGAGGTGGCTGTACTTGGTCATTCTCATTATATTGCTGTTGTTCCAACGACACTTCATCCTGGAATTGAACTCTACCACGTCCACGACCACGGCCTCTAACGCGGCCTCTTCTTCTTCCTCTGCCACGACCTCTGCTAGGGTTCTCCATCTGAAACCAAGGATGGGGAAAGCACAAGGAAAGAGGGAAAAGCAAAGATAAGAAAACAGGGAAACTAAATAGCATCCACCAAGACAAAAGCACAACCAACAAAAGAAAACACCAACTGAAATCTTTATTTAAATCAAAATAGTTTTATTAAGATGGCTGTATCACAAATGCTTAGAAGCACGATACAGTCCATCACACATATTTATTAACGTTCTAACGTAGACAAAAAGGTGCTACTGATAAAACTAAAACTAACTACTCCCTTCACCCTCCTCAGGAACACGAGGGGAAGGATCCTCTTCACTAGGCTCCTCACTGCTGACGAGAACTGTTCCTGCAGCCTGGGATGTACCTGGCTCTCCCAGAGCAGCCAAGAATCCCTGATAAGCCTCCGTGGAACCCTCTGAATGCTCCACCACACGGTGCACTGACTTGCGCGCGGTCATCCTGATCAATAGACCACAACAACGCTTGACCCGCGAGGCATCTGGGGTCAACCCACGAGGTGGAAGGTCCTCCTGGACAGGGGCTGGCGGGGGTGGCGCTGTTAGCTGTGCCTCCTGCACAGGAACTAGTGGAGGTGGAGAGGCTACCTGCTGCAACTCCTTCAGCTGAATAATCTCTCGTCTGGCTGCAGTTAGATCCTTGTATGCATCCCGAAGCTCATAAGACATGTGGATATAGGCCTTATCCTGCGCCCAGATGAGAGAACCCATATGCACAACTGTAGGGTCTGCCTCCCGGTCCAAACTCCTGAATCTGCTATGACTCCTCCCCTCCTAGAAATAGGGAAAGACCCGGTATGGAGTGTCATCCAGCTTGTCGTGGTAGATATCTCCCAGGTGGAGGAGGGCCTGCCTTGCAGCATCCTGCAACGCATCTCCAAGCTGCAGTCGCTCCGAGAAGAAGTAGTGAGGACGATCTTCTGCCTGTCGTCGACTCCTGGCGTAGACAAGCAGCCTGACTTTCCACGTGCTATAGCCAAGGCTGGGCACAGAAGTGCAACGATACTCCGGGCGATGGGGAAATCCCAACTCCTGGAGCATCAAAGATAGCTCCTCACAGAATCCTCCAGCCATTGCGGCAAAAGTGGTGTAAACCGACATCTACAAATTTTGAAACAAGACAAGGTTAGTAAACAAATTTTAAATAAAGGATGAGGTAAGGACAAGACACTAAGACAGAAAAGATAGAAGCAGAAGAACTTAAAATTTTATAAGTATATTTTTATAAAAATATTAATCCTTAAGGCTTTGCCATTCTAACTCACATACTACAGTCATCCAGGCTCTGATACCACCACTGTGAGACCTCGGATCGGCTACCCGGAATCTCCTGTGTATTTCTGTACTAGTCCCAGATCAGTAGCTAGTACACATAGTCAAACAGTGATGAATCATTTCCGAACAGAACGAAGTAATATCATAAATATAAAGTACCAGCTACATGGCTATTTATTACATCTCCCGGTCACATGACCAGAGTTCATAGTAGCGGAAACAAATAACAAAAAGATAAAACCCAAAAGACGCCACAGGCGACGACTAGGAACGCGTACTTAGTTATCTTGGCGATCTTCAACGAACTCCACGTCATAGAACTCACTGTCTTCGGCTGCATCTTGGTAATTTTCTGATGACAAAATTTGTGTAGCATATGAGTACAAACGTACTCAGCAAATCTGGGAAATTATGCAACATATAGGGCTTTCCCAGGAAGGCTTTTTAGGGTTCTTTTGCATAAAGCCAAGTTTCGTCAAACTATACTTAATAATAATTTTCACAATGCACATTTTAACAATTATTTTAACAATTGAATATATTTATTATTCTAGCGAAGATTCTATCCACCATCACTAGTATACTGGCTCTATCCACACAATTTAAAAGATTAAGGTAAACCAACTCATGACTCTATCCATCATGATCAAAATAGGTTCCATCTACCTGATTGGCTCAATCCGTCAAATAAACATCCGAGAGTTCTAACCACTCCCAAATCCCAAAAAATCAGTTATTTTTAAAACCAAAACCAAGTCTACCAGTATTAAAGCATTCTTCGCTTTGCCTTTGACCGTAGGCACGGCTATTCGAATAGTTTTTACACTCTGCAGAGGTGTACAGCTTTACCAACAAGACATGATCTTCTCTTACTGCCAAGCTATTAACACACTTTCTTTGGTGTGCCGGTAGAGAGATCATGACAAGGCCTTTACAATGTATACATTTAACCCGACCCACCCGCTGAGGTTTCACCGCTGTTAGGGTTCCATCAGCCCAGTACAGAAGCCCCTCTTGCGCCGTGTGGGAAAATACGACTTGCCTCCATCCGGCACCCACATTCCACCATCTGGTGAGTCTAAGTTAGGTTTCTACAAATTATTCAGCTAGGTCGTACACATCTAGACTTATGGTTGCACGGTAATGCTTAGAATGGACAGTCATAAGCGTCGGTCCTTAACTGACTTGGGGCGGTACTTGCACAATGAAAACTAGTGCTCTATCCGCACCCGCCCGACATTCCATTCCGCCCAAGTCCAAACCATTTTTTATTTTATTTTTATTTTACAAAAATAGTAGCAAATCTTTTACTATAATTCTCAAATCATACTTTAAACCATAATTTCGAAGAGATTAATTCCACCCATGGGTCATTTTAATCACTTTTGCAACTAAGCACAACTATCGTACTAGTCATCATATGCCACAATATTATTTAAACATGACATAACAAAGTATCCTAGGGTTACAAATAAACATGGATATCAACAATCAAGGAGATGACAGCAATTCGGAATAACTAATAGTCTATATATGACATAACATTTATAAAGATAGCAATGCATGTTATAAATCACCGTAAAACATGTGTAAAACATGGGATCAACATGCGTCAAAGAGACTTTCCTTCAGTCGCGGCGGGAGTTTCAAAATCCCGGGGTTCGGCGACGGCGTCGACGGCTCCGGCGAATTCTTCGGCTACGCGCAAAACAGTACCACTAAATAAATAAATAAAATAAAATAAATCCAAAAAATTACAAAATTTATACTAGCAGGTAGATCTTGAATTTAGATGAATTTAGGAATTTGAACGGAGTGATTTGGAGTTCGGATGAAAAAGATATAAGCGTTTGAATTCTGAAAATCCTGAAAAATGGAAAATCGGGGAAATATTCCGAGTATCTTCTTTTTCATGGATTTACTGATTTTCTTTGACTCTATGGCAGGTGGGCCATAGCTGTCATAGGCTCATAACCTTCTTCTCCAAAGGAAAACAGAGGAGGCAATGGACCTCTGTGCGCCGGCCATTGCCGGATCTTGGAGCCTTGCTGGCTGGCGGCGAGGAAAAGGCCCGTGGGCACGGCGACTGCGCGGGGAGACCGGCTAGCCAGTTGGCCGGGGTTGGAGATGGCCGGAGCTGGCGTGGCCACGGGCATGTCGGGCGAGGATGACCGAAATAATAATAAAAAATTTCAGGGCGAGTAGTAACAAAGAAGAAGTGAACACCGCGTAGAACACGATGAGACGAACCTAGCGGTGAGGTCGGATTTCTGAGGGGATCAACGGTTTGCGAGAAATCGATGACGAACGTTGCTCCAATCGGAAACTTCAACCGTGAAATTTGTCGCCATCCTGCAACCAAACCCGAAATTAGTTGAGGGCTTTTGATCGTGGCGACGACGCGCACACGGTAACGCAAACAGATTTGGATTTGACTCACCGGAGCAAAATTACCGCTGTGACGTCGACGAACGACGACCAGCGTTGGTTTCTTCGAGTTCCCGGATGAATGGAGTGGAGAGGCAGTAGGAGGGTGTGAGCACGGGAAAGAGTATGCCAAGACGAAGATTTGAGAAGTGGAAACTCGTGGATTGATAGAGTAATGGCTGAGGTTTTACCAATGAAGACGTTTCGGTTTTTGCTTAATGGAGCCGTTTCTAGCGTGATTAAGGACCAATGAACATGGGGAATAAAATCTCCTCGTTGCTACCTTTCCAACGGATCCACCTGTGATTGATTTGGTGGATTATAGCAGGAGTTATGGAGGATTGAATTCTTGGAGTCATAAATGGAAGAAACGAATGTTCTCTGGACATTCGAAGCTTGAAGACGCCGCTACAGTGCCAGGACACGTGTCCAGCACCCATTGGCACGATTTTGAATAGTGTAGAATCAAAGGTATGCGAGATAAAATAGAAAACAAGATCTAAAAATTCTGGAAAAAATCTTAAAAATACTAGAGAATAAATTGAACCCAATAAAATTGATTTTGCTGATTTTGGATGAATTTTGGAATTTAGATAATTTCGAGACGAATATAATAGATTTGATGAAAGTGCGCGAGAGATAAAATACCAGAGAGATTCAATAAATCTTGGAAAAATTTTCAAAAATATTATAGAATATTTGGAACCTAATGCAATAGGTTTCGAGATTTTTTGGAGCATTTTGGAACTCAGGTGGAATTTCGAATAAGGACTGGAATTTGAAATTTTGACTTTACGGACGGTAAAGAAGTGAACTTCAATTTCGGAAGGATATAGATGCTATGTTAATTAGAACACTGAGAAAAATCTAAATTTTAAATTTAATTAATTTAAATTAGTTTTAGGCAAAAGACCGAAATTGGGGATGTTACAGCTTACAACCTTTGAATCAAATTATGATGTGCTGCAAGACAAGTTTGATAAATTAGAGGATAACCATAATAATCTTGTTGCTATACATGAAAAACTTACACATGCTCATGATGATTTGGTTGTTAATCATGCTTTGTTTGTTGAATCTCACGATTCCTTAAATGCCAAATATGCTTTACTTGTTAATGATCATGATGATTTGCTCAATAGACATTGTGAGCTAGAAAGATAATGAGATGCTTGCTAGCAAACCCAAGGCTGTTTCTTCGTGTGATATATCTATTGCTTGTGATTTGCTTAATGATGAAATCTATGCTTCTAGCTCATCCGTTGCATCTAGCTCAACTAGCACATGTAATAAAAATTGCAAAAATGCTTTGTGTACTAGGGAGCTCATGACAGAAAATAATGAACTAAAATCCAAGGTAGCCAAATTTGATAAAGGATTAGAAAAATACTTCCTTGGTAGCGCCACTCTTGACAAAATCCTTGTGGAGTAAAGGGTCATCTTGGGTAAGAAAGGATTAGGCTACAAGCCTAGGGATTTGCCCAAGAAAAGTGGATGGATAGGATCTAACTTAAATTTTGTCAAGAAGGGTACTCAATGTTGTTATTATCATAAATCTAACCATGCTTTAATAGATTGTACTCTTGCTAGTGCTCCGCATGCTAGAGGAAAAAGGGGTTGTATGGTTAATGCTCAT
The DNA here is from genome assembly GCA_036346375.1 of Guadua angustifolia. Lineage (NCBI taxonomy): Eukaryota > Viridiplantae > Streptophyta > Magnoliopsida > Poales > Poaceae > Guadua > Guadua angustifolia. The sequence continues at coordinate 36,964,301 of CM070502.1, forward strand.
TATATACTCTTTAAGGATTTTAGGGGTAAAATGAATGTGAAATATGTTGTCCCTTCTAACCTTGATAAGAAGCTTAAAGCCATTTGGGTGCCTAAGACTTTACTGACTAATCCTTTTGGCCCCAAAATTGTTGAGACTAACATTAAAGGACCCAAAAGTATTTGGGTACCTAAAATCAAGAAATGAACTTCATTGTCTAGGTGAACTACAAGAGTGGTGGCCAGCATTGGGTGATTGACAGTGGATGCACTCAACATATGACCGGGACTCAAAGGATGTTCACCTCAATTGAAGGGGAAAGTGACCCCAGCCATAAGATCACCTTTGGAGATAATAGCAAAAGAAAGGTAAAGCGTATTGGTAAGATTGCTTTATCCAATGACCATTCAAATGAAAATGTACTTCTAGTAGATTCTTTAAATTTCAATCTTCTTTCGGTTGCTCAATTATGTGATCTTGAATTCCATTGTGTCTTTTCTAATGATGGGGTAACCGTTTTTGACAAGAATGAAAAGATTATTTTCAAAGGTTTTAGATTTCAAAATCTCTATCTAGTTGATTCTAACTCTAATTCCTCATGTATCTCAACTTGCCTCTTTGCTAAAGTCTCCCTTGGTTGGTTTTAGCATCGACGTCTTGGGTGTGTAGGTATGTCTAACCTTAAAAAGCTTTTCAAAAATGAGTTAGTGGTGGGCTTGAAAGATGTCAAATTTGAAAAAGATAAGTTTTGTAGTACTTGTCAAGCCGGCAAGCAAGTAGCTAACTCTCATCCCATCAAAAGCATCATGTTCACCAATGACCCCTTGAGCTCTTGCTTATGGATGTGTTTGGCCCCACTGCATATGCTAGCATAGGTGGTAACTCTTAATGTTTAGTAATAGTGGATGATTTCTCTCATTTTACTTGAGTATTTTTTTTACCAAATAAAAGTGAAGTTGAAAAAAATTTCAAAACTTTTGCAAAAAGGGTCCAAAATGAATTTGATTGCCCATTAAGAAAATAAGAAGTGACAATGGAACCAAGTTTGTTAATACTAATATTATTGAGTATTGTGATGAGTTAGGCATAAAGCATGAACTTTCAGCCACATATACTCCTCAACAAAATGGTGTGGTTGAAAGAATAGAACACTCATCGAGATGGCAAGGACTATGCTAGATGAGTGTGGCACTCCTGATGCATTTTAGGCCGAGGCCATCAACATAGCTTGTCATGCCATCAACCATCTCTACCTCCATCGACTACTCAAGAAGACTCCATATGAGCTACTGGTAAGGAGGCGGCCAAACATCTCCTACTTTCGTGTGTTTGGTTGCAAAGTGTACATCTACAAAAAGAGGACACACTTAGGTAAATTTCAAAGGAGGTGTGATATTGTTTTTATGTTAGACTATTCTTCTAAGTCTAAGGCTCATAGAATATATAACAATTCAACTGGCTTAGTGGAAGAAACTTATGATGTTAAATTCGATGAATCTAATGTTTCACAAGGAGAGCACGAGAATATAGATGATGTAGGTCATGATGCCTTGGTGCAGGCTATGAGGAAGATGGAAGTTGGTGAGATCAAGCCCAAGGAAGACAAAGATAAGCCACCTACACCTTCAATGGAACCACATGATGGAACACAAGAGGAAGAGGAGGAAAAGGATCAAGGAGGATACAAACTCATAAAAAGCCATCATACCATTGCCAAGGACCATCCCATAGACCAAATCATTGGTGAATTTAGTAAGGGTGTCCGAACTGGCTCTAGACAAGCTTCTTTTTGTGAACATTACTCGTTTGTTTTCTGTGTTGAGTCTAAAATAGTGGAAGAAGCTTTAGAAGATGCAGACTGGATCATGGTCATGGAAGAGGAGCTCAACAACTTCAAGAGGAATAAAGTGTGGAACTTGACGGAACGCCCAAAAGGCCACAATGTCATAGGGACAAAATGGTGTTCTGGAACAAACAAGATGAGAATGGAGTGTGGTGTGCAACAAGGCAAGGCTATTAGCGCAAGGATTCACTTAAGTGGAAGGATTGGACTATAGGGAGACATATGTCCCCATAGCTCGTCTTGAAACAATATAGTTCCTTCTAACCTTTGCACCTCATTTTAACATTACTCTTTTTCAAATGGATGTAAAAAGTGTATTTTTCTTAATGGTATTATTGAAGAAACTATTTTTATTGAACAACCACCCAGTTTTGAAGACATAAATTTTTCAAATCATGTTTACAAATTATCTAAGGCACTCTATGGGTTGAAACAAACCCCAAGGGCATGGTATGAGCGCCTTAGAGATTTTTTTAGTAAAGGACTTCAAAATTGGGAAGGTTGATCCAACACTGTTCTTAAAGGAAATCAATGGTGCATTAATGATTTACCAAATTTATGTAGATGACATTATTTTTGGATGCACTAATCTCTCCTTTTGCAAGGAATTCGGTGACATGATGGCAAAAGAGTTTGAGATGTCCATGATAGGGGAGCTTTCATTCTTCCTTGGATTTCAATTCAGGCTTCTTGCTTTTGGCTGTTGAACTTTTGCTTTTAATTATGCTGGTTCTTGTTATTTTTGTGTTGGCTGTGCTTTCCTGTATATTATCTTTGCTCACCAGTATTTGAGCAATTAGGATTCATCTTAACTAGTGTTAAAGACTTGAGTTTAAACTTAAAATTTTAAAAGTTGCCTATTTAGGAGCTTGGGCATATAGCGTGTGGCACATGTGGGCCCAGAGTGGACACACGGTATGGCGTGTGCGCTTGCATTGGATGCATAGATGTGCACCGAGAGGGTGGTTTGGGGTATTTTTTGTGCATATGATGTGTTGCTAAGGGCATCAGCCTTTTAAGTAGAGGGTTAACGTAATACCTTGACCACTTTAGTGTTGTGGCCCATGTTAGGTTGTGGTGAGATTAGTCCCATTACTTGTCTACATGGAGTTGTTATAGTGTATGATACTTGTTGGGCCTAGTACATAGAACATTTGGGCTAACCAACCCTTTTAAACAAAGTAAGGATAAAAGTGTAAGTAAGATGCTGTGTAAGTGTGGGCCGTGTAAAATTGAGGATGCCAACTAGAGGGGGGTGAATAGGCGGTTTTAAAAATTTATTCTACGATTAGTTAAAATCTCGCCTATTTATCCCTATGTCAAAACCTAAACAAAAATAAATACGAAAGTAATAAACTAATGTTTTCACAATTAAGCTCAAGTCAACTAGGCTCACTTAGTGCATTAGCTAATTATGTCTCTAATAAGAATATACAATCCTAAAGATAATTAAGCAATTTAATTCTAGAAATATAAATTACAACAATATAAATAAGAATTGTAAGCAACCACAAAGAAACACACTGATATTTTACCGTGGTGTTCGGAGACTTGCCGGTCTCCCGTAATCCATATTGTGGCTAGCCCAAACCACTTTGGATCTGCTCCACGAATTGAGCACCCGCCTCGATTCCACTAGTGGTAGCTCTTTCCCTCTCTGGGTAGGTGAGCTCCGACCTTCACAACTTTGCCAGGCCTTTCTCACAATCTCCTTAAGATGGTCACCGAGCATGACGCCTCCACATGTCATCTAGGAGTCGGCAAACACTAAGAGTGACAAGTCAATCCCTCTAACTTGAGCTCCACCAAGTACAACACATGTACAATGGTGATCACTGAGTGCAACACATGCACAAGGCTCCCTCAAGTGCAACACATGCACAAGAGGCTCTCAATCCACTTGTAATTGTGACACATGCAATTAGAGCTCACTCTTAGCTCAAAAATTAAATTAGAAAGTGCAACACATGCACAACTCAACCACAAAAAGATATAAACTCACCAAAACCCCAACAACTTACAAATGCCAGCCCCTAAGGTTCCTTTTATAGCCTCCACAAGAAAATCTAGTCGTTGAAGGGTGAATTGGGCAAAAATGCCTAGGAAACCCGGTCATACCATCCTAGGGCCGGTATGACCGCTCTCTAGAGGCCAACGGCTAAAACACTAGCCGTTACTCAGAAAATCCGGTCATACCGGAGAGGGTCCGGTCATACCGAGCCTATTTTCAATTTTTCAGGTCATCTGGAAAAAACACAATGAAATGACACCAGTCATACCGGAGGCTAGTATGACCGCAGATGGTTCGGTTATACCACTACTTCAGCCACTAAATCACACATAACTTTTTACTTTGAACTCCGATTTGGGCAATCTTGGACTCTATGCAAAGCTTATCACGAGGGCTACAAACTCCACATATTTTCAAGATTTGAGCACCTATAGATATTTTTAAATATCACCAAAATAAAACCAATGTAGTCATTTAAGTCTAAAATCTGATTTTTGAAATCCCTCATATAAACTTTATTAAGAGCATTACTACAAGCTAGAAAGAGTCACTAAGATCAAATATTAAGCCATGTGATGATCAACTCATAATCAAAACAATTTTGCAAAACACATTTCTAAATTCTAATCACATGCTCTAATATCAAATGCATGAACATCAATATTTTGCAAAACACATTTGCAAATAAATCGAAAAGCTATGAGATCAATCCTATAGCCATGTAAGGATCAACACATGATCCCAACACTTAGCAAAACACATTTGCAAATGCCAACACATGCTCTAGGATCGAAACCCATAACCTCTTGCTTATTTGCAAAAACACATTTGCAAATAACAAATCAATATTTTGCAAACACAAAGTATAAACTTTACTTAGTCTTTGTGATGATCAATACATGATCAAGTCACAAGCTAAAACACCGATGTATAAGCTCTCACCTTTTGCAACACATGCAAAACTTAGCTCCATGCAAAACCACACAAACCAAATTACATGAGCTATCTCCTTTTTGCAACACATGCAAATCTATAGTTCCATGTAAAAATCAAATCGATTAAGATTCAATAAGTAAGCATGAGCTCCCTTATTTGCAACACATGGAAATACTTAGCTCATGCAAAATCCAAACAAGAGAGTGAGCTAGAGTGAACCGGATTGAGTTTGTCAATACATGATGAAGCTCAAGCTAAACAACTCAACCCCTCTTAATAGTACGGCATCTAACTAGCAATCTGATCTCCCATCTAAACACCGAGACTGGTAAAAGACTAGAAACACATCCTTAGCTCTAGCTAGTTATATTTTTACCTTTAGCGATCCACTTAGAGCTTTTAAAATTTCCAATCTTTTTCTCTCAAGGATCGAGTATCCTTCTTCTTGTTCATCAACATATGATGAACCTTCTCTAGCCCTTCTGTTCACTTCGGGATCACCTTTTGAAGCTCATCAACACATTATGACTTCTCGTTCCTGTTTCTTTATCTTCTTAGACTCATCTTACTTCATAACTCATTAAAGATCGTTAGTCCAACAACATGGTTGCCTCAATCATTACTTGCACTCCATTAACACATAGTGGATAATTCTAAGATCGATTTAGCACAACCCAAATCAATTTGAATGATTTAAATGTATCTTGAGTATTTTAATGCAACTAATACTTCATTATACTCAAGAACTTTCCGTTTGTCCTTAACTAATGAAGAAACATCATCAACACATGATGAAGTGTTCTTTGATTGATTGAAAGACAATCGAACTCAATTTAAATTTCATTTAAATTGACGTGAGTATATATTAACTACACAAGTTTTATATACTCATTTTGATGCTTACTAAGGAATGATCCAAATTATGTTGGAGTGATGGAAAAGGATAAATATTCTTAATACCATTAACAATAGAATAAACTCCATTAAATATGTGCATATAAATAATTGAACATAAAATCAATATGCACATAATCAATCTTAGATAGTATTTGAGTTTATCCTATATTAACATGAGTATACTGCAACTACACAAGTTACATATACTTAAAGGATTGTTTCAAAGTCTTGATCTTATTTGTTGTTTGGCAAGAGGATATGGATCAATACTATTGAAACATTAAGTTAAATTGTGGACTCCCCTTAGATATGTGCATTCATGTAATATGGATGAAGTTGGAAACTTCATCCTTTAACTTGAGTCTAAAATATGCATTAAGATATCATAAAATGAATATGAGTGCATACCTTGGGTTTTCTATTTTTCAATGAGATGAGACTAATAAAAAATATACTCAATAAAAGAGTTAGTCTTATATTTAGATTTATCAATATAATCATAAAAATTATATCTAAGGAATGCAACAAGATATGACAATATGAACTCGAATGCATACCTTTGATATTTTCACCTTTTTCATCCTAAAGATATTAATAAGAGTTGAATTCAACAAAATAGTTAGTCCCATAAAAAGATTTATCATTAATTAACAATTGAGACTAATCAATATTATGATTATCAAAAGAATTAGTCTCAATATTAGATTTATTATTAACATCAAAACCAAATTAATGGAGCTTGAACTTTTAGGCTGGCCTCACGGTGGGTTGAGCTTTTGAGTGGATTTTGGGTCAAGGTATTACAAAGACAAGAGGCACAACCAAATTTCTTGCCAAGGACTTGAAGATTCGACGATCTTCCCTACTCCTCGTTGGAGCATTTTCGCAAGAGTATTGTTGCTCCCACTTGAACATGCGCAAGGAAGGTGTGCTTTAAACCTTCACAACCTCCTATGCCTTCTACAAGCTCCTCCTTTGGAGTCCACCAAGAGCATACCTCCAAAGCCATCTAGGAATCACCGAATTCCAATAATTATAAGCCCAAAGAGCTCACTTGAGCACAACAATGTGAAGTAACTAGGTTGAACACCCATGGACAACATATATAGCTTCCTTCCTAAAAAACTAGCTGTTAGACAAAGTCTTTTCAAGAACTATCCTTGGATTATCCGAACTAGGATGGATCAATCGATTTAAACACCTACAAGGTAAAAAAAAATATAGCTATTGCACATACTTTGATCATCCGACACTAAGTTGGATTATCTACTCACTTGGATTATCCGCTTGGCCTAGACTATCAGGAACCCAAACTCTAGAAAATTGATCGGAGTTATGCTCCAACCTACTTAGATTATCCAACTTGGTATGGTATCACTCCAAAACATCTCTCAGCACAATTGATTCGGATCATTTGGGTCACAATTAGCTTCAAAACATATCTCTTTAGATAATTGCTCTGACTAATACCCCAGGTCACTCAGATTATCTAGCGGTGCAAGTATGTTGTATAATTGACCCGACTCGTGCTCTAGTTGACTCTAATCATCTGAATCTCATTGAAACTTCAATGATATGCCCATTGGAATATTGATCTGACCCTTGGTCCGGCCCAATCGGATTATCCTCTTCAAAACAATTTTTTCGGTCCAAGACTGAATTCATGCAACCTTTGCAAATCTAGCATTCTCACACTCAAGCTACCAGCTTTGGATCCCCCTTAATAGTATGGCCAAAGTAAAAGACAAAACCTATGAATAAAATAATCAAAAACCCAATTCCTCATATTATTTTTAGTCACAAGGTCCTTAATCTCTGGCCATCATCATGCTTTGCAGTCATTTGCACAATATGGAAATCCATGAATACCAAGAACACCCAATGCAATCATCAAGACCTAACTTAACTCAATTTCACTCAAACTAAAGTTAGTCTTGACAATTAGTAGTCATTAATCAACAAAACAATAAACACTTGAAATTGGGATCTAGATGCTTATGATATCTCTTTTTGGTAATTAATGATAACCAGCTCACAACAAGTTATGGATTAATCGAGATGTTAAAATAAAACAACTGAGCACAAGCATTGGTCCAAGATATAAAAAGACATGAAGATCATGATCAAGCATAATAATGAAGTAACTTCCATGATATGAGCAAGATAAGAAATAATTAATCATAACACAAGCTCTAAACATGGTATATACATAGAAAAGCTCCCTCTAAATTTATGCTAAAGATATAAAAAGCTAAATGATGCACAAGCACGATGGTAACACTAATTAACAACCACAAGTACTCAAAATACAAATAATGTTGTTCTGACAAATGTCATCGCCGTCACGTTTTCCGACCACCGCCACCCGCATGCTCAGTTGCTCACTAGCTCCCGTCGAGCTCATCGACACGTTGCTCGCCGCGGTCAACCGCTCCAACCACGCACTCGACCGCGCCTGCGACGCATTGCACACGCTCGATGCCGTATTACGGGACCATCACCCCAGTTAGCAAAAGTCATGGATAGATGAAATGCTTGAATACATCCTCATTTTCCCTGATATTTTTATTGTTCCATCAGAGAAGTTTCTACAAAATGATTAAACCTTGTTCTTTATTTGTATACATCGACTTGTCTAAAACATACATATTTCAAAGTCCTCTAGAAAAACATTGTATAGTTACCTGATATACAAATGGATGCGTCAATCAAAGATAAGGTATCGGAAAAGAAAAGTACACTTTAGGATAAAAGATAGAGTAAACTTTACAACACTACATATTTCTTATACAAATTATCATAAAACTACAGAGTTTAGCTTTAATTTTACAAAACTACAGATTTTAGAACTTGTATCATAAAACTATAGATTTTAGAATTGATCGTTTCTTAGAACAGATCTGACAGTCTGAGCTCACATGTCAACCTCACAGGCGAGTGAAATGGAAAATGAAGACACATGAGATTGCCATATGGACCACACTATCCGACCTCTTACAAGAAACGATCAATTCTAAAATCTGTAATTTTGTAACACAAGTTCTTCTAAAATCTGGAGTTTTGCGAAATATAAGCTACAATCTATAGTTTTCTGACAATTTATACAAAAAAAACCTGAAGTTTTGTAGAATTTACCCTAAAAGATATGGTAAACTAGTTACATGTTGGGTAATTTTGCGGGGAACCTATGGACAGATATACCGAAATTGGTATACAAGATTGCTCAGAGAAATTTGTTCCTCTAATGGACCATCTCTAATTTTATTTGAGATGGCATGATTTCTCTAACCTTTATCAGACCACCAGGGCCTTATGCACATGAAATTAATTATTGAGAGAACAAAATCCTAAATGGAAATTATACATTCATCGAAACGAATCTGTTGGAATACTCCATTAGGTTGTCCAACCTCCGGCGGCGATCTAAGATGCTGAGGTCTCAACATCTCCATCAGAGTGTGAAGAGACACCACCATTGACCATCTCAGTATCACCATCACTGTGTCCTCTGAACAATTCTGCCTTGTTACGCCTTAGCAACCCAACCTTTCTTTGTTCTAGAGACAAATAAAATGAGCACAAATTATGTTATTATTATAATCATTGCCAAGAAGTGTTAACTAGTTTAATCAATAAATATAAAAAAATAAAAAATCTGGGTCTTACTTTTGCTGGTTATGGTGTTGCGAGTCATTGCCAAGAAGTCCTCCCAGGTGTATTTCTGAAGTTCGTTCTTCTCTTCCTCAGAAAGTTCAAAGTTGGGCTCCCTTCCACACATAAAAGCAGCCCTGCACGTAGAGGAAAATCGTGACATGTCAAATGTTGTCGATTCGTAACAAAACATCAGTTATGCAATAAAATTAGGCACACCTGGCCTTAGCAGATATACACGGCTAGGTGCCATCACATCCATATCAGTTGAACAATACTAGGAAGCAAGAGTACGTAAGTATCAGAGATAGCTGTTATTTGGTTTCCTTTCCAGGCATTGGAATGGACAGGACTAATACTTCCAACTCAGGACCAAGGATTAAAATATCTGGGGAACTTCACTAGCAACATTGCAGAACAAGTGGACAACAAAATGCCACTTCGCTATTAAAATGCTCATGGGATGCAATTACAGAAATAGATCATGAAATCGAGCAAATTACACAAAGCTGGGAAGTACAGTAAGCATTGTGGGCTTGATTCAAACCGTTGCAAAACCACTTGGTAGAAACCTTTTTAACTGGTTCGATCATGTTTTACCTTGGTGATAACAAGAGTTAACTTACAGGTAGAAAAGATGGATTTTATACATTGATTGTTTTTAGTGTGTTTTTCACAGTGCCACCCAATTATATCAGGGAGGCTCTAAGCATTTACCAACCCCAAAATAAGGGATTTCCTTTGGCTGATAAAAAAACCTTGATATATGAACACAAACAATATAAGTACTTCAGTGTCTGCCACGATGTACCATACCTTGGTGTTCTGGAAGTTTACTCAAAAATATGTATCAAATGTCACCGAAAACCATTACACATCACGACTAACCCATGACTTCTTGTTGTGAAAAGTATTACGTAGCATTGAAAACATTATGCATACACTCTTGCACAAAGGAAAAGCTACCAAAGAAAAGCTTGCTTTTGTGTAGATGGAATTTATAGTGCATGTACGCATAGTTGTGGGTCTGTATGCCAAACAAAGATGAAGTGGAGTTCACCTTGAGCATTGAACAATTATGATGTTCTAGGATATTAACATTGTTTAATCATTATACTAATGAAATCTTAGTTTATTTGAGCCAATTAAACATATTTTATAAAGCAGAATTATATAGCTTAGTAGAAGGTAATCCTAAAATTTCTTGTCTATCTTATTGATAATTCAGCAATATATACTAGGACAGAAGTATTATTGAACTTTGCAGAATAGCTCAATCCTTTGAACACCATCTAGAATATTGATCTTCATGCTATGAACATTAGCTTGTATTGGAAAAGGTAAAAAACCATTATATGAGAACAGTGACTGCCCTGCTGGTGAAAAATGTCAAGACTCAAGAGAATATGGTACACAAGAAACAGCAGAATGGCAACCAATCAGAAAGCACTCTAATATATGTAAGATGGAAATCTCATGATCATACATAGGCACGGTGATGGAAATAACATAATCATACATAATTACGGTAAAACTTAGTCCAGCTAATACCTATCATATAACCGGGCTGCTTCATCCTGTGTTCCAACAGTGCCCAAGTGAATTTGCTTCTTGTCAACTTTTATAGCAGCTTGCCATTTCATGTTTTTGAAATAGACACCTCTCATTATGCATGGCTCTTGGTCCACATATTGCTTTCTTCTATGTCGCTTTCTGCGCTTGATATCCTTGCCTAAATCATAGGAAATGAAAATCGAATGTTCTGATCAGCTATAGATCAATTTGTCCTGTTCATTGCACATGCTGTGGATTCTTTAGCAAGAACGAAGGTAAGATAAGCTATGCTAATCTGAAATGAAGAGATTCTGTACTTAGAAAAAAAATGCATGGCAAAAAACAGGGAGAATCCTTTAGAGAAGATTTAAAGCCCTACTAAAATTTAAAACATCGCCAAGTCACCTAGTCAAGTAATCAATTAGTCTATAACATTCAATCACTATGAGAAAAAGAAAGTCAAACATCAATTTGCTTTTAACTGAAGTTAACAAATCTCACTAAGACTGTAAAAAAGAATTTTGGTGAGGAGATTGCAACTTTATCATCAGCTTAAGATTTCTTTTGAGAAAATGTAATGCATGACAACTGATACAATTTCTGTTCATGAAAACCTATTTTGATGGGAGACTTTATATGGAATTCTAAAAAATCTTGTCAAAAAATTTACCACAAGTACTTTAACTTTTTATAAGAAGTAAGTACAACGAATATTATGTAAGAATAAAGTATGAACCTGGATAGTACTGGTTTTTCTCTTCCTTCAAAGAGTCAGAACCATTCAAGGATTCTGGGAGTACATCAGAAGTCTTTGTCTGCAACAAAAAGGTCCATCTCATTAACCAAAACCATCTTTGCCACTGTAAATAACAAGTTTTCAACAGCATCGGAAACACAATGTGGTTTCTAGGATGAATCACTAGAAACACATCAAGGTATGTACAGAAAAAGAAAGGAGATAATACAAGGGACTACTACTGAAAAGTAGCACAACAGAAGTCCATCAAAACTACAAGGAACAGCCAAGCACAATCAACTTACAGCACTAACGTTCCCCTTGTGGAAGGCCACAAGTTGCATCATGTATTGTCAAATGGTCAAACCCAGAGCAACTAAAGATATTTTCCGAGAAGTTTCAAGCTCAGAGCAAAATCGGGGTTCCAAATTCCAATTGGTTTCTACTTTCTACAAACCGAGAAACTTTTGGATGATGGAGGTCTCACAAGTGGTTTGAACACAACAACAAAGGTAAAATATCAATAGATTTAAAGTTTCTCTTGAAGCTGAGGGCATAGTTATGACAGAATGGGCACTGGAACAGAAGCACCATTCAAAAGGAAAATGAAAGATACCAGCAGGTAAAATGAAGCATGAAGTGAATAAATATTGTGATCCTAGAGTTCATTGATCTCAAAATATGATAGAAAAAGACGCATGAACCGTTAGTATTGTCTGAAAATTAAAATTTCAATCCTACAATTTTGTGAACCTTAAAAATCACAAAATTAATTTTACACAAGGTATTTATTTGGTAAGTACTATTTTATGGTCTATGACAGGCTGACAGCCCTGGCATGTCCACTATTCTTAAATAGAGTTGATAAAAAATATGCAGTAAGCATCAAAACAAAACTAAAATTAGCATGCAGAAATATTTGTCACCATTCTGTTACTGAAACTTCAATTATACACTTGAATAGACCATGGTTTCTACTAGCCGTGAATTAGAAATAGAAATAATGACAGCATAGTTTTCATAGGTATCAAACACAAGGTAGAAAAGGGTAATTTTGCAGCAGCACATGATAAGAGCAAAGTCGTAGAAGCATTCAAATAATAAACATACCAAGGGCAGAGGGTGCACACTGAATGGCTTCACATTGGAGTGTCCAACTTCCACAGTTTTTTTGTTCTCAATACGCTTAGGAAGATCAACTGGCAATGAATATTTTCCTGAAATAAAAGCTAAACAGATGTAATTGTTCAAAAAATAACAGACACTGAATTCATTGACCTAGAGATATGCTTGTCACGTCAATGATCCCGAATAGTAATGATCCTATCTTACTTGGGTTCTAATAATGGGAAGAAAAATAACAAGATCAATAACATAATGATGTTTCTAAAATATCCTATTTTCCAACAGTCTGTTACTTTGATTATTAGTCAAACCAACTGTTAACATTAAAAGTCATGTAAAGTTGTACAGATGTAACTACAAGGGTTTATTTCCATGTATATTCGGATTTGTATAGTTGCACAAATCTGGTTGTATTCAAGGGGTGCGCCCTGTCAGTTTGCCTATATACATATGATAATGTGTACTCATCTGTTTCTTGTCAAAATTCTTTTAGAGTTGCCTGTTGCTTCGCCAAGTAAAATGATAATAGGTCATAGCAGGAATGCCAGAACACTTGGGGTGTGTTTAGTAGGGCTTCAACTCCACCAGATTCGTAGATCTGGTGGAGCTGGGTATTCCTAGCTCCACTAGATCCGTGGAGCTGGAGCTGTGAATACATTAAGAGTGTTTAGATGGATCATCTTGTTTACATTTTAGATCAAAAATATAAACTTAATTCACTTTATTTTAACCTATAAGTTTCAGATCTCAGGTGAAGCTAGGATCTGGAGCTCTACCAAACAGGCCCTTGATACTGCCATTCTTAAAAAGAGAGATGCCCCCGATATGTAAATAATGGTCTTTTATGTTTTCTTTCAACATGAGTAAATTGCACTTTCCACCATCTGTTTGTGCAAAATTGGGAGCCTGCACTGCTTACAATCGAAAAGTCCACCTTACACATATAATTTGGACACACCGAGCACTCTGCAACAGGTTTAACAGCATGTGTCTGCTCTGACAGGTTGGACTCACTCTAACAGTACGGTGGCAATGGTGTGCTGTGCCATGCAAGACACCACGTTGGAGGCAGATTTCTGTGGAGCATGTCTGAGCAGGCCTTTTTGTCCATGAGGGAGGCATTTTTTTTTTTTTGCTCCAGGCATGTTCGACGTGACTTGTGAGGGCATAAGGAGGCAGCCAAATGGAAGGCGAGACAGTTCAGCTGCCACATTATGCCCTTGCAATGCCAGGTCAGAGACGACCATGTGAAAAGTCACCTCCTGCGTGGACAAATAAGTCAGTTCAGACACGCCCTAAGAAATTCACCATCAGCATGGCATCCCAAATGGCGTCTACCCATTGCTAGGTCATTGTTGGGGTGGGCTCTGCCTGACAGAATGGACATCCGCTGTTTAAACCTGGTGCATAGTGCTCAATTTGTTCAAATTTACATGGTGGAAGGTGGAGTTTTCGCTAATAAGTAGTGCATGCTGCCACTTTTGCACAAACAGATGGTGCATAGTGCAATTTACTCTGTAAAGTTTAAACAAAATTAATATTCGAACCCAAAAGGAGAACTTATATAAATCCTCAGAAGAATTATGAAAAGAATGGTAAAAGAAGCACCACAAAGATTGAAAATTTTGCCTTGTCAATTTCCATAATCAGTTTCAAAACGAAGTGTTTACAATAAGCAAACCGGTCAACAGAAAAATGTTTAATCTAGTTCCCATCCCACCGTGCAAAATGGAACAAAAAATACTCTGTATTGTTTCGCCTCCAATTATGGGCCCATCCAGTTGGTACCAGCAGTTCCCGCTAAAATTCTATGTACCAGCAATTCTGGTACAGGCAGCAATTAATTCACAACTGAACTTCCCAATCAGAAATCCGCTCACTCCAAATGTTCTGTGGCCCGTTGACTATTCACACCTCCCTCTTTAGTCTTTACAAAACTATGCGATCCTGTTAACGCGTGGGCCATGGAGCAACCTAATACATGTATGTGGAGGAGTTGCGATTTTTTGAACAGAAGTTTGACTAGAGTACCTTATGTAGTACTAGAACAACAAATTTAAGCTTGCTGTACCTCTCTATGACTTTATGCACAAGATATTTGTAAATTATGGGATGTATACTATTACATATTTTTTTTATTCTTTTATCTGGAAAAATACGCCAGTATAGCAAATCCAGACTAGAATGGAATTGATAAGTATGATCAAAAGACATGGTTTGACAGCTTTGTACACAGAAAAAAATGAAAAATTGTGCACATTTTCACAACATAAATTCTCTGAACAATTATTCACATTATCTTAGAAAGATTTTTCAAAGAATTACAATGAGCTTATCTTACCAGAACAAAGCCCCAATAGTCGACGTCTCCTCAAGCTAACCATACTTGCAATGCCACCTGCAATCAGATCAGAAATGTGAGGTTATACAGAACAAATTTTAGAAGTCAATACTACAAAATTGATTAAGAAAAAAGTATTGAGTTCAAAATTATAAACTTTGAGAAAGCAATTAGTGTTATGCAAGTACGCAAGAGCTTCTGGTAATACTGTTCACTACTAATGTGCTGGAACATATACTAACAATGCCAGTATCGTGTAACACTGTCTTTAGTGGACATAACTTTTTCTTGCTCATGAATAATGATATCATCCGTGTTGTTCAAAGAAGCAACATAGTAATTTTTGACTATTTGTGCAATACCTCCATAGACATCAAAAACATTTCTTGTCATATTAGGGTGTGTTTGATTGGTGGGATGAAGTTGAATGGGATCGGATGGTCCCATACCATATGGTTCAATTTGTTTATGGTGAATGGGATAGTTCATCATCTAGAGGGAATTCCACAAATTTGTATCCAACCATCAAGGATGGGATGGTTCGGTTCAAGCAACTAAACAAGGATGGGATGGTTCGGTTCATGCAACTAAATACATGGCTGACTTTAACATGTACCACTTGCTACAAGCAACCAAACACATCCTTAGTGCACAAATGGGTCTAATGACAATGGGCATGATTAATTCATAATAAGATATCCTAGCATATAACCTGGTTGGCACTGAAACATTTCAACATATAAGGAAAATGGATATGAGTGCAATAAAAGGGCAGTCCTAATTCCTAATATCATGAGGAGAATGATGCTAAGCATAACCGCAGTTCTAATATTTTTCACCCTCTTAAATTACGTGTCCAGAAGCAGGGACCGCACGAAAGCTTAATAACTAAATGCATACATGTTAAGAAGAGGAAGCATAAAGCACAATTGGGAAAAAATCAGGTCCGTGAAGAATAATAAGGCCAAAGTCACAAAAAAAAAAAAAACCAAGTGGTTTACTTAGTTCAGACAGAAAGGTAGCCACAAGGCCCAGAACTATAGGAGTAGTAACTTTCATGCACCAAACATGTTCCATGGAATAGCTCTTTCAGTGTCCATCATTTATCCAATAAGCATTACACCATCTTAATAGATCTTTTAATCACCTCAAACAAATGAATACGGAAGACACCATACAAATATCTTAGTACCATAAGCTACTAACCAATAAAAAGGAATCTACAGGGGTGAATTGCAGTATTAAAAATATTGCAATAGCAGACATAATCCAATCAACAACTCATATGACCTATCTTAGTCCCTCAGCATAAAAACCTCACAGCCGCCACATCCAATCAAGTATCCGCTGTCACAAGGCCCACAACTTCCATTGGAGAATTCTGAAACTATTACAAGCACAACAAATTGAAACTCGAAAGGACAACAAACGACCAAGAATGCTGACGACAGACCAATTTTCCAGCACAATCTCCAACCGCACCACATTGTCTGACAAAAGTCCCACTCCAATCACGTGGAGGCACAAGTCAGCTTAACTAAGACCCATTGAGAGAGCAACGGAAATGCAGTAGCACCCAATGACCAAATAAACCCCTAAAAATAGAAACAAAATTAAGGTGGTGTACTTGTCACTGCTACCAATTAGCACAACTGACCAAGCACACTCCAGGGCCTACAGAATCCTGCTAAACATCTCAGAATTAACTCTTGTAGACAGATACTTCTTCTCTAACAGTAAAGTGAATGAAAAAAAATCATTGTTGATCACATATCACCTTAGCCTGCAATGAGACTCCAAGTACTTTGACAATTATAGAATTTACCATCCTGTACAATCAAGCCAAGAAGTACAAAACCGAAACTTACTCCTCAAAGCCCAATTTTTAGGCATGACTATCATCATAACAACAAACACAATTCTACCTGATTCTCTTGCTACAATTCCTGATTACACCCAACACCATCAACCCAACGAGAAGCCATCAATCAATCACAAACATAAACAGGGTGGGTGGCAAGAAGCCCTGCCCAACCACCCCTCAGCCACCCAACCCTCCTCACCCCCAAAACCAATCAAGCAATCTAAAAAACCCTTAAGAACACAAGAATTCTCCCCAAGTTCACCCCCACCTTACTCGTCCCCAACCACCGCCACCTTCCAATCCAAACGCGCAAGAACTCTAACCAGCAAGAACACACCACGACACAGAGGAAGCAAACATCGCCGCAACAACCAAGAATGGCGCGGAATTCACGGGCCAAGAAACGCCGGAAAATCCTACATACACACGGCCGGAATTCAAGAACCACGCGGGCACGCGCCGGCGGCAAGAATCAATGCATCATGCGACGTCCAGGAGGGGGGCAGGGGCGCAGGAGAGGCAGCAAACACGTACCGGCGGCGTCGGCGAGCGCCGGCAAGGTGAGCAGAGCGGCCCGAGGCAGCAGCAGCGGCCGCGAAAGATGAAGGGGGAGAACAACAAGTTGGTAGGAGAAGTTGGCGAGGGATACAAAGAGGGTGGCTCACATTTACTACCACCTTTGTCTCTCTCTCTCTCTCTCCCCCACGACAGCTACTCTTATTAGTTATTATCTCACTATATATTTTTTTTCAATTTAGAGCGTGTTTGGTTAGAGAACGAAGGTAAATCTAATAAGATAGTTTTGTACGATTCTATTATTTTAAATGAATAGAATAATTTAATATTTATAGAGAATATTTTATAAATTTATATTACACCGTTCACAATAAGATAATTTTATTTAAACAATTAAACATATGAATGATATTTTTTAAAATATCTCATACATATATCATTTAATATATATAAGCAAACGCACCCTTAATCGCTCGGTGGTATTTTTGGGCGCCCAGGCATTTGTTTATTTGTGAAGAGGATTGGTGCCGTATCGCGGGTGTAGCCGGCCCTTGAGTTCGCTCGCATTGGCTGCTGGCGTAGAGGGAAATGACGGGCTTGCCCCTGGGCTGGGTCGAGCTGCGCCCGCTGGAGGGGGTGTGGACTTTTCAAGGTCAAGGCCCCAAGAGACAAACCCTGACAGAGACCTTTTAGTAAGATAAAAAAAAATGTGTGGGGTTCGTTTCCAGAGCATCGCACCGGTTGCCAAGTGTTGGCAGTTTAATTTCATCCTGCTTATCTACTCATTTGCTCGTATTGACGTTTTTTAGCACATACAGTTTAAAACTAATTCGCTTTTAATGTGCGGTAGAGAAAGATAATTTTAGTATAAATCTAGTGGTATTGATCTAAAACTAATCTTCAGTTAATTTAAAAAAAATATATCACCAGTGACTTTCGATTTTTAGTTATATAAAGCTTACGGCTCTGAAACACCAACTTAAAAAGCCACTCATTTGTTTAGTTTTGGACTTTTTGACTTTTAGGTTGAAGAAAAAGCTCAAACAAACCGCGGCTATATGATAAAATTTATTGCTTACTTATGGCCATATCTGTATAAGTAAACCAGAGTTGTCTTTTTTAAAATCATGCACGCAGTTCCCGTACTGTCGATTAAGACATGCTAACTGAGATCCTTTTCCATTCAGCCCGATACCCTTTTCTATAAACCAGAAACCCTAACAATGGGTTATGATTTTACATAGTTCTACTCATTAATGATAAAATTAGGTGGTTCGTCACAAATTGCTTCGGTTCTCCTTCCAAACGCGTCCAATCATCCACCATGCTCCCCACGGAAGTCTCTGAGGTGGTCAAAAAGGAAAAGAGAAGATCAATTTAATGCTCACATTTGGAGGGGTAGACCGTTGACACAAAAGTGGCACATTGTGATTGATACATGCGAAACTATGCTAAAATCAACGGCAGAATCTTCAAGTGCAAGTGAAAATATGCAAAAACCTCAAAATGAAAGCATGCATGGAAACGTGATCTTTGGTTTGTTGTCAAATGTATCACATTTGATATGGAAATTATGGATGCTATTCATGTTAGGACATTCCGTGCATGTCTGTTTACAGCAACTTTCATCCTCGAATAGTTGTGTTCTCCGCTGGGTACGTAGGAGAGAGCGCGTTGCTCTTTCTTTCCATTCCACTAACTTGTGAGCTACAGTATCATTTATTGTAATTGTTGTATATTGATGTTCATATTGCCGACAATCAAATATTCAATCTCACGAGAATATAAAAGCAAGAGACATGTCACAAAAATTCCAGATACAGCAACTAGGCGAAGCTTTGGCTATGACGTAGCTCCCTCGCATTTATTTTGCAAATTCAGCCTTGTTCGAGTGAAATTATAAAAATAGTACTGTTTTGAGCATGAAAGTAGGACAGGAGATGCATGTCCTCCCCTAGCTTAGGAGTTGTTAGGACCACCGTAACAACATCTGTCACAGCAAGTTGAGCGTGACCATTGCAACAGTTGACCTACCGAGCACTCTAGGTTCAGCAGGACCTACCGCAATGCCCATACTCGATAGGTGCTTTCTTATGTTGGTACACTGGGCTTAAGGCTCTTTGGTACGACTTCTAGACTATTTTTTTCCTACAAAAGCAATAAGTTGTGCTGAACACCTGGCTTCTAGTTCAACTTTTTGACCAAGCATATTTGCAAGCAGAAGCTTGTCATAAGTAGCTTTTCAAGGCAATCAACTGGAAGCTCGCTTTTGCATAAGTCCAAACCGTACCAAAGGAGGTCCTAAAGCCGACTTACTCTTTTGGCTAATAGCACTCGCCCAATAGTAGCACTGCAAATACTAATGAATATATAACCGGCCAAACTAATACGTCAAACAAAAAGAATACTTTTGATAATGCACTAAACAGATCTGATTTTTCACGTTCAACTTGACAACTTGGAATCTAAGTCAATCAACTAAGGCAAGAGTAAGGTTACAAACTTTGTTTTTGGACCATATCTCCAGGGTGGGGGGATCCAAAATTTCGGTGAGATTTTGGAATTTCGGTTGAAATTTGGTCGAAATTCAAAAACTAAAATTTAAATACGATATTACGATACATTGGTAAATTGGCAGTAAAATCTTAGTCATGTGGTGTTTATTAACGAGATTTATATCATTATGTTATTCTCATCATCAGTAAGCTACTAGTAAAAGCCGTTCATACATCAAAGCTGTCAATAAAAAATTATGGCTAACTCAAATAAAAATGATTCTAGTTCAAACATAGAAACACATTACTAGTTTACGCTGCATGATTGACTAGAAAATACGTTTCTTGTTTGTATATGAATCTATTTCTTCTTTGTTTTAATCATAACTTTTTATTGACAACTCCATTTCATGAATGGTTACCGCATGACCAACTAGTAAATGCGTTTCATGTTTGTACATGAATATGTTTTTCTTTATTTTAGTCATAACTTTTTATTAACAACTCCGATCCATGAACGGTTTTCACTAGTAGCTTACTACTGACAAGAACAACATATTGATATAAGTCACATCAATAAAACACCGCATAAATCATATTTTACTATCTCATATATATATTTATTATATATATATATATATATATATATATATATATATATATATATATATAGGAAAAATATCTTTTACTCCCGGGTGTAGTTACTCCCATCTCTGAAATACTACCTAAACGAACTTCAAATACTCCTTTATCACTTTGGATATACTCATACAATAATTATAAGATACTCCAATGTGAACCACATGAAAAAATTGCAAGGGAGTCCATATTTTTTAGCATATTTTGCAAATACCTTCATATATGCACATAAAAAGGAGTATGTCCAAAAAATATACATACCACCTCTAAAAAAAGTACATACCACCTAGATGATCTTATATACTCGTATACTACGCGTGCATACCCTCCGTCGCATGAGATACCCATACATTGTGAGATACGGTATAGGGAGTAATTACTCCGGGAGTAGAAAAGAGGCTTATATATATATATATATATATATATATATATATATATATATATATATATATACTATCATGCCGAGATGATTCATGATTGACTGCATGGTAGTGAAATCTTACAACACATTTGGTAAATTGGCAGCAAAATCCCATTCATGCAGCGTTTTTTAGTGAGAATATATCATTATGTTAGTCTCATCATCAATAAGCTACTGGTAATAAACTGTTCATGAATATAGCTGTAAATAAAAAGTGATGGCTAAATTAAAGAAAAAAGATTCTAATTCAAACACATTACTAGTTAAGCTGCATGACTGATTAGTAAATACGTTTCTTATTTGTACATGAATCTATTTTTTTATTTTAGCCATAACTTTTTATTGACAACTCCGATTCACGAACAGTTTTCGCCAGTAACTTACTATTGATGAGAGCAGCATATTGAGCATATTGATATAAGTCTCACCAATAAATACCATATGAATCAGATTTTACTATCTGTATATATAGATTTTACTATCGGTATACATAGATTTTACTATCATGCAAGAGGGCATAGCAGCATGTGTAGTAGTAAAATCTTATGACATATTTGGTAAATTGGCAGTAAAATCTCATTTATGTGGCTTTTATTAGCGAGAAATATTAATATGTTGCTCTCGTCGTTAGCAAGTTACTGGTGAAAACCGTTTGTAAATCGTAGCTGTCTATAAAAAGTTAAGGCTAAATCAAAGAAAAAGAGCTTCTAGAACAAACATGAAATGCATTTACTAGTTAGTTTGACCATGTAACTGACAGGCTTAGTCAACTAGGACAGTCTGTTGCGTTGATTAATGGTATGCACGGCTCAGTCCGACTAGGTTAACTGGCTTGGGCATATAATAGGCTATTCTACATGTAGGTATAGAATAGTGTATATATATAAAGTATTTTAATATTTGTAATTAATGACACCCTTTCCTATTTGTTGAAAAAATAGATTTTTATTTAGAAATCTACTAATGGCAAAGTGACATGGGATCTTACAATATGTGTTAGAGAAAAACTCACACGACGCATTTCCAAACCTAGAAGCTAGGAGTGATATCACATTTTTACTTTGATCAAATGTGTACTATTTGCCCATAGCATCACTTGGCTTTACTGTCACCAGTCCTTTGCGCTTTCTTTTGCAAATGACTAAGCCAAGGAACCAAAGCTTTTGGCCAACTTGTACTCTGACCTCTGCCTAGTACAACCTTATCTCACCAAAGACATGTGGGTCGAGACTCCTACCTGGCAGCTCACCCTAGGGTGACTATCCTACTAGGTACAATCACCTTCTCACCCATAGTAGAGACAACTACTTGATTAGCTAATCAGTTCAGCCTATCCCATTCCAGGTCTATGGTTAGCATAGCTTGCGTCGCTTTTGAAGTAAGCGCCATTTTTGTTTATGTCCTTAAGTGATATCCTATGTAGAGGAGTCCTGACTTCCACAACACAACCCTACTTCGATTGTTCCAACCCTGAACTCCTTTGCCTACTAGATAGTCCCATAACCCTACCTAGGTTATAGTATTACTTTTGGACCTCCCTAGTCCAGCTTCATCAATATCACCCATTAGATGTACATGATCCACTTGACGTGTTTAAATGTAGAATTTTAATTATGTGTGGTGTGCATTACTATACTAAGGTGTTGTCAACAATGTAGTAAGTGATTCTTTAATTGTTAATTTTATGTACTTAGCTTGTGTAAATGTGACAAAGAAATTGAATTATAATCTAATTATGAGAAACGTAAAGAGAAAAATAATTAACTAAACCATGTTCGGTCCACTACTTTCGGCCCAACAAACTAGCCCACTTGGTGCCCCCTTTTTCTCTTGGCTTGGCCCTACCGAGCGATCAGCCAGGTCGGCCTCCCCTCTTTCCTTTTTTCTTACACTAACCCTAATTCAACCTTATCCTCTCCCACTACCTCTCAGTCATCACCGCCTATGACTTTCCCCCATCCCTCTCTCTCACCGTCGCCTCCCTCTCTACCCCCGAGAGCCACCACCCCTCCTCCCTACCGTTGACAACCTTCCTTGGCACTACACCCTCCTTCGGCCTCCCATTCCTTCCTCTCTATTTCCCCTACCTTCTCTCCCTCCTCCTTTTTCCCTATATCATGCCGCCACTGTCTAGATGCCACTGGATTTGTCAACATTTAGTCAGCTTCCTCGCCAAATCTGGTAGATTCCTACCAGATATGGTGCTCTCCACTGCCATTGAGCACCTTGCTAGCCTCCTCTACCTCCCTTACTTCCCCTTCTAGCTCGGGGAAGCTTTACAACTGCTAGATCGGCCTTGTTGCCACCTAGCCCTAAGGAAGCCGCCACTAGATCTACTTAATCCGGTGCCCTCCTAGTCTTATTTACGGCTTCCTCAAGCTTCTTAGTGTTGCATCAACTTTGACTAGAAGAGGGGTTGTCTTCCATGATCCGGTGGCTTTGCCATCATCTCGGTGCTGACGACGACATCAATGGCCACCTTACACCAATCCAACTCCTTCCCTCCCCTAGGCATGCTTGGCCTCAGCTAGCCCATTGACCATCGAGGTTTTGTCCATCCCCAATGGTGCTTCCTGCAGTGTGGACGATGCGATAGTGCTGACACCACCTCTATGGTGGTGCCACAACCTTCAAAGCATATTGGATGCCTCATGTCAGCCATCGTGTCCTCGTCAATGGCCCGTCTACTATTACCTCCACAAGTTAAGTGCCCTACCCCTCCCCCCAATGTATCACCTAGCCCAGTGTATCACTAGTATGCTACTAGATCCATTTTTAGATTGAGCTGACATTAGTTGTAGCATTCATGATGTGATTTATGCCCAAATTGATTTTAAGCTAGAGGTATTTAGCATTAGATTTCATATACTTGTGTTTTGAGTTCTTTCATGATTATGTGTGTATGATCTAGAAATTTGGCCCTTGTATAATGTGATTAATAGAAGCAAGTATATTTATCTAGCGAGATGTGATGAGGACTAAGAGCTAGACTTTGTTTTGGGCATGTACCTTTATAAGAAGAAGCCCATAGAGAAAAACAACGTCCACTATCAGTTACTTGGTTATGACATCAACCAGTTTATTGACATGTACTCTATTAGTTTACATTGGTCCGCTCAGACCAGTGATTTGAATGTCCTGACCAGATTAACTAGTTGGGATAGGCAGTTACTTCCACACAAGACAACGTGCGAACAGTTTCCTTGACATGTACAAATAACTAATCTAAAGCTACCCCAAAAAGGCACCTCCCGTAAGGAGATACTTTTTGGCGAGAAGGCACCTTTTACCAGGAGACACCTTTTGAAGGATAACTGCCACCCCTTTGTTACGTATAAATAGGGAGGCCTTTGTGCCATTTGAGATATGTTTACCATTGTGATGATCTTTATTATTACTTACAAGCACACAAGACTCTGTAATACTTGTACTTTGTCAAGCCACTTGGCTAATAGAAGTAATCCTTTGTCCCACTCTTTGCATTTTCTAGTCTTAGAGGCTTGCAACCATTTTCATTCATAAGCTTGATCTAGAGACCCCGTGTCTTGAACATCGATAGTTGGTGCTAGAAGGAGGGCCTCTAGTGATCAAACTTGCAAAAGTGATGTCCCATCATCCTAAGTGATGGATGAAGAAAATTCATTCGACCTTGTCAACTACACTGACCTCGACGCCGATGACTACGTCACGAAAGAAGAAGGTAAGTATGATTTCTACTCCAAGTACGTTACCGAAGCAGAATTGTCACAATCAGTTGCCCTGTCCAATTCAGAGGAGGCCACGCTAGAAGTGCCACTACTTGAGAAGAAATTCACAAGTGAGCACGTCCCGTTCTTGCCCCCAATTATAGAGGCAGATGTCCATGGCACATATCCCATGGAAGTTGATAATGATCTCTCTCTAAGACCCCTACTATGCCCCATCTTGAGATAAGTATAGAGCACTCACCCCATTTTTCCACTTTGGATTCCGCACCTGTGCGGTCACGAGTGAGATAGATGAGCAACAAGCAGAACACAAATAGCATGAAGCTCATGAGAGGGTAGAAAAGTCACCCAGGAGTAGCATGAACAATTTGTTGTGGCAAAATAAAGAGCTGTGGATGAGACGAGATGCCAATACTACAGTAGTCAACCAAGGATGTCACAAAGACTGGATCCCTTAGGGAGTCATCCCTGACAACTCTTTCTAGTCATGCCACAAGTCCCAAGGATGACGCTAGGGAACCCAAACTTGGTTTTGAATAGTTCACAGGAGGAAACCTCTTAGACAGAATCTGGTATTAACCAGTGAGATTCTAAATCAACCTACAGAAAGGGCACAACGAGCATAATGCAACGATCATTAGATCCTTAGCCACTGATCTGCAATAAGCAACTGTAGAAGTACAGAGCATGTCCCTATTCACAAGGTCTCAGATTGGTTGCCATACAGAGCACTCCTCATTTGGTCAACATTGATAAAGCACTAACCACAATAGAGGAATGAACCACAATGGAAAAGCGTCTTTGACAGACTTACCCTAGATGAAAATACTAATCATGGTCAGAGATGGCCTAGTTCTCCTGAAAATATGGAACAGGTTCCTACTATGCGAACACACTTGGGAGCTTACACACGATGTAAAGCATTTTTTTCGAGGCTTAGAGATGTCACTTGGCATGAGAAATTCAAATTAGGTCATCTGGAGAGTTTCGATGGAACCTAGAATCCGTTGAAATTTCTACAGATATATTCCACCACCATCCAAGTTGTTGGTGGTGATGAGAAGGTAATGGCAAACTATCTTTCTACTGTTCTTAAGGGATCTATAAGAACTTGTTTGTTTAATTATCCCGAGGAGTCTATTTTTAGTTGGGAGAATTTATGCCATGCAAAGTTGAACAACTTCAAGAATTGTTATGCCAAGCCAGGGAAAGAGGACAACCTGCATTGTCTTCATAATACCTTTGGCAAAAATTTGTGTCTGTTTATTAAGAGATTTGTAGACGTTCGCAATACCATTCCTAACATATCTGATGACTCTATTATCCATGCGTTTAAATAGGCTAGACGCTACAAACGCTTCACGAAGGATCTAAGCATTAATCCACCATCCACCATATCAGAATTGTTCGATATGGCTAACCAGTACATGAACACACACGAGGTGGTTGAATGGAATCGTATGGTTGACAAAGGCCATATGCCACCACAATCAGGTCCAAAGAAGTCTGAGGATAAGAAATCCAAAAAGAACTCTAAGCCTAAGGATCGTAAGGGTAAGAAAAAGAATAAGAAAACCTCTTAAAGAGATGTCACGCACATCTTGGAACAATTTGAAAACTCCAAGGGAAAACTCCTTGGAAGAAGAGGTCTGGTCGGTAGGACAACTAGTCCACCTCCAAAGGCTCTGCTATAACCAGTGATAATGGATGTTGGTGTCCTCTACACAATGCACCAGGACATGATTTGTGCAATTTTTGTACTTAGCAAAGGCACATGGAGGAGTGAAGGACGAAGCACTAAGGGCACGGATGGCAATGAGGATATGGGCTATCAGAAGTCTAACAATCATGTCAATGTAATCTTCAGAGGGTCATCCGTGTTCACTTTAAAAAGCCAGTTTAAATCTACTTGGAGGAAAGTTAAGAATGTCAACACACGTATGAGAAAACCATATTTCCCAAAGTGGTCGGATGTCGCAATCACCTTCAACATAAATGATTGCCCAAAAGGTATATCCATCTGTTGTAAGCTACCATTAGTAGTCTCTCCTACAATTAGCAATTACAATGTAGGAAGAGTTCTGGTGGATAGAGGATGTTCTCTAGATTTGCTTTTTTTCATACTTTAGATGAGCTGCAAATCCCACGTTCTATTATTTGACTTGTGACAAACCTATTCTTTGGGAGTGTATGTGGTCCATCGGTGATTTTGATAGGGCAGATTGTGTTGCCTGTCACTTTTTGAGATGCCAATAATTTCATAACAGAATTAATCTCTTTCAAAATTATTGATTTCAATTTGTCTTATAATGCCATTTTGGGTAGTCGTTCACTAAGTTCATGGTAGCTACCATCATGCCTATCAGAGCATCAAAATACTTGGTCCAAAAGGCATGATCAACGTGCAAGGTAATTAAGCTATTGAACTAAATTGCAATAAAAAGTTATCTATCAGTTACCATTAAGAGATAATGATGATGCAGAAAAGCTTTGCAAGGCTGAAAAGCCTAGCAAGATGGAGAAGCTAAAGGCAAATCCTCAGCCTAACGAACAAATCAAACAAGTCCCTATAGAACCCACCAACTAGTTAAAAACTTTTCAGATAGGATCAGGTATGGATGCTAAATAGGAAGAAGAGCTCGTTACCTTCCTTTGGGTTAACGTAGATATGTTTGTGTGGAATTCATCCAACATGTCCGGGGTCCCTTGGGAGGTGATAGAGCACCTGCTAGCCATATGGCTTGACAAACAACCAGTGAAGCAGAAGCTATGACTATTTGCTCCTGATCAGCAAGAAGCGACTGACAAGAGTTAGACAAACTCTTAGAGGTTGGTTTCATTCACAAAGTTGATCATCAAAATTGGCTTGCAAACCCTGCCATGGTCAAGAAAGCAAATGGTAAGTGACGCATGTGCATCGACTTTACTAGCTTAAATGCCGCTTGTCCAAAAGCTGATTTTCCTTTATCCCAAATTGACTAGTTGGTCGACTCAACAGCAGGTTACAAATTAATGAGTTTCCTATATACATACTCAAGTTATCATCAAATCAACATGGCAAATGAAGATGAAGAGAAGACTTCCTTTATAACACTGTTTGGCATCTACTGTTACAAGAAGATGTTATTTGGGCTGAAAAATACTAGAGCCATGTACAACGCCTTATGCAGAAGACTTCTATTAGTCAGATAGGGTGAAATCTTGAGGCTTATGTTGACGACCGTGTTGTAAAGAGCAAGAAAAGCTCTAACCATTTGTCAAACCTAGTTGAGACATTCGATAATTTGAATAAATATGAGATTAAGTTAAATCCAAAAAAGGGTGTCTTTGGAGTTTCTTCTAGAAAATTACTTGGTTTCCTTGTTTGTTCTTGAGGTATCAAAGTAAATCCTGAGAAGATCCGAGCCATTGAATCTTTAAAACCCCCTCTTCTATGAAGGAGGTTCAAGTTTAACTGTTCGGATAGCTGCTCTCAGTCATTTTATCTCAAGATCAGGGGAACGTTGGTCACCTTTCTTTAAGGTAATAAAAAAACACGATAAATTTCATTAATCGGACAAAGCACATAAGGCCTCAAGGACATTAAAACTTATTTGCAAAGCTCACCCACACTAGTCTCACCAACCTTGGGGAACCTCTATTGGTTTACTTAGTGGCTATAAATAAGGTGGTTAGTGCTACACTGGTCGTAGAAACAGAAAAGGTTCAAAAACCTATCTATTACGTAAGTGAAGTTTTACATAGACCAAAGAAGAGATACCCTTTGGTTCAGAAAGTACTTTATGCAATATTAAAGGCTTCAAGGAAATTGAGACATTATTTTCAATCTTATCGGATTACAGTACCATCATCTTTTATCTTAGGCAATATAATCTATAACCAAGAAGCAACTAGTCGAATTACTAAATGGGCAGTTGAACTTGGATCTTTTGACATCTATTTTGTTACTCAAATAGTAATTAAGTCACAAGTTTTGGTAGATTTTATCATCGAATGGGATAACAGTGAGCTCTCTATAGAGGACTCCATTGATACTGATCACTAGACATTATATTTTGATGGCTCTCGAGAAGTCAAGGACTTGGGGGTTGTTTAGTATTGGTCACGCCTTAGGATGGGTAGTTACAGTATGTAATCTAAATACAATTCTCTACTACCAATAATGTAGCAGAGTATGAAAGTCTTCTAGCCGGGCTCTGAGTAGCAAAATCCATTGGAGTCCGTCGACTTCTAGCAAAAGGCGATTAGCAATTAGTCGTAAACTAGGCTAGCAAGGAATATAAGTGTTCCGATGAGGTAATGGCTTGCTAACTAGATGAAGTGAGAAAATTGGAAAAACACTTTAGTGATTTTGAAGTCCAATATATACCATAAAAAGATAACCTTTTAGTAGACTAGTTATCAAAGCTAGGATCCTCACGATCACCTGTTCCAACAGGTATGTTTTTTTGAATATTTGTCTAAACCTTCTATAGATGTTTATATGGAAAAGTTACCGACTAGTACAGAGGTTGGAGCTCTTGAGCAGGATACAGATTAGGCTCAACCATTTAAAACTTATCTAGATCATGGAACACTTCCTGAGAAAATTCAGGAAAATGAAAGATTAATTCAAAAGACATGAATGTACAAATTGCTTGACAACACTTTATACAGAAAGGGAGCACATGGTATTCTAATGCGATGCATATCCTAAGAATAAGGAAAAACATTGCTTCATGAAATACATGAAATCTTATGCGGAACATATGCTTCATACAGAACATTGATATGGAAAGCATTCCGAGAAGATTTCTACTGGCCCATCGCTTATAAAAACCTGTGAAAAATGTCAATTTCATGCTTGACATGTGCACCAATATGCTAATCAGTTGCTGACCATACCATTGTCATGGCCGTTTTTAACATGGGGCATTGATATAGTAGGTCCTCTCTCAAAAGCAATCATGGATTTAAGTTTCTATTTTTTGCTATTGATATATTCACAAAATGGATTGAGGCTAAGCCCATAGTTCAATTATGGTATAAGCCATAAAGAAATTCTTTGTGAAAAATATAGTTGCTAGATTTGAAGTTCCAAGTCGACTGATTACTGATAATCGATCACAGTTTATAAGTGATCTGTTTTAAGGTTACTATGATGAAATAGGCACAAAAATCTATTATGTTTCAGTTGCTCTTCCTCAAAGCAATGGCGCTTGAACATGCCAATGGCCAAATCATATAAGGTATGAAAACACAGGTGCTTCATCGTCTTAAGACATGCTCGAGGGCTTGGGTAGACGACCTCTAATATGTGCTTTGCGCTAAACACACGATGACCAGTAGAGCAACATGGGAAACACCTTTTCAAATTATCTATGAAGCAAAGGCTATGTTACCTAATGAGATTCACTTGGGTTCTACATAGACCGCTCTCTACGAACAGGTCAACCAAGACAATCAATGTGAAAATGACATCAATATCCTAGAAGAAAAGTGGGATCGAGCACTTATCAAGAGTTCAACCATAAGCACTTAATGTGGGAGACTTGGTTCTCAGACACATTCAAAACTAGTCTAACTTAAACATGTCATCTTCCAAATGGGAAGGTCCCTTTACTATGGTATCAATTACTTGACCAAGTTACGTTTGGCTTGCTATGGAAGACAGGAAGTTCTTTCAAATATGCAAAATATCCAACACCTTTGTAAGTTTTATGTGTAAACATCCTATCTCTTTCTTAATTTACATTTTTATCTCTCTTGTGTCATGAACAAACTATTTTTTGTCCTGCTCAAATTCTTAGAAATCACAATATCATCTTTTGACAATACTCTCTAAACATAATACAAATTTGCCATAATAAACATAGCACAAAAGAAGTCATTCATTTATAACTTAAACATTCTAAGTTCAAAACATTTACTTGTATGAAATTTTCACATTCTTCATACAAAGATCAACGGTAGATTGTACTTATGCATGTTTCCTATCAATCTCTATTTGAGTGGCCAACTACAGGTCGGGTGCTTATTTCTCCAGTTGAACTGCATCCTTGTAGAAGTGTCTTAGCTTCACGAAGGAGGCACCAAATTGAATAGCGATTGAAGCACGGTGAACAGCCTTGATGGTCTACGCCATGGTGGGGATATGGTCAAGGATATTCTTTATTTGACTATTGACCTCTACGACTAGTTCCTCAGTAGTCGGGTTGGCCTTTGTAAGTTTGACCTCTACACCCTTTAAATCCATTATAATTTTCTTTAATTGCTTGAAAATAAAGCCTAGTTTAGATTTGCTGACCTGTAACTTAGCTATGTCTTGTGAGAGGAGTTTAATTGTTCCTTCATTTTCATCATTTCCTCTTGCATTTTCACCCTTAGCTCTTCATATTTTTCCTTCTCAATCTCTTCTTTGGAGAGTTAGGTTTGCTTGGCCATTAATTCTTTTCGCAACTCTACAAATTACTATCTATTTCTTTCAAAAACAAACTAATAGGTTGGGAACAGAGACATACCTATTATCTCAACCTCTTTAGCCTTAAGAACTAAGAAGTGCCTGGTGCTCCTTGGAGAGCTTCTGAGTGTTGGCTTCATTATTCTTGAAGGTTGTATAGGGTCTAGAATTCTTGTTTTCAAGGAATTGATACTTTTCTTTGGCTTTGATAAGATTAAATTAATGACCCTTGGCAGTGTTTTCAGCCACCAAGAGTTGTTTTTCCAACTCTTTTATCCTTTCATCTAAAGATCTGTTTCCAAATAGAATTGTTAGAAGAAATTTCTTATAATAAACAAAAGGGGATTTGTTAACAACAAACCTCTTTGTTTTCTTGACTTCAGCCTTGGCCAAAGTCTTAGCATGATGCTATAAAAAGCAAAAAGCAAATGAATCAAAATAATTTTTCTCTTAAAATTAAAAAAGAGAGGAAAAGAAGAATACCTTGGATTGCAAGTTATCAAAAACCTACTTAAAATTGCACACTTGGTTGGAAGCACCAAGAGAAGTTATCAGTGGCAAAACCACCTCAGTGCCAACACTGGTGGTCACGGTCGCTGTCGCAACCGGTTCCACTGGTACAGTCTCGTTGGTTAGAGTGACAGGCACGTCCTCTTCCACAACAACTTTCATTGCCTAGACAGGAATTTCTTCAGTACAAGTCTCCACAACAATGGAGACCTCTTCTACGGTGGTGGTTGTAGTCACTCCGACCACCTCCACCATCACTGTAGGAGGATCACTTGCCACCTTTGCAGCAGGTATAGCCCCTCTAACCAGTAGCTTTGTTCCAGTGCTTGAGGAATTTTCACCCTTTGCACTGGTTGGGATCATGTTAGTGCCTTCCACATTGGTTGGACCTTCTTTAGCACCCTTCACAGAAGATGCTGAAGCATGTTCCAAACTGCTCGTCGCAAGCATGAATAGTGGATTAGCCTCAGGCTCTACTTGGGTATTTTTACATCGATCTGTGGAAGGACCAATGGAGTAACTTGGTGGCTAAGACAAAATGAAAACAAAAATATACTTAGTCTCTAGGAAAAAATCTGCTCAGAACTAAAAGTTAATAAAAGAAACTTACCTACATAACAGTCCTGAGTCTATAGCCTAGGACACCATAGTATCCTTGGATTGCAAAGAAAACCTACTATCTCCTTGGGAACTCATCGACACCCCACACTAACGACAGAGGTCTTCCTCTTCCTTGTAATGATAAGGGGAGCATCTTCATCCTCAACCTCTTCACACTCACCCTGAATACAAGGGAATGGGGGATAATGACTATATGCTAGCCTAGAAAGCCAATCAGTATATCTGTGCTAGCTTGCAGCAACTTTGGCCACTTTGGCCATTTTCTCTTATGCGCAGGGCTGATCATGCACATGCTTGGAGTGTATAGCACTATACACCACGAGGGCCCAACTAGTGGTGGTTGGGTTAGCACTGGTGTGCGCAACAGGAGCCATAGATATTGGTTATGGGTTCCACCAACTTCGAGGCACCTCTAGGAGAGGTTCTCATCTTCTTTGCTGGTGGGGCTTGGGCCACAACCTCAGACTGGTCACCAGCCCTCTTCTGACCATGCATCTAAAGGTAAACAAATTATTAGTATAGACAATTAGCAAACAAGTAGCCAAAGAATTATTTGTTGCTTACCTCTATGCGTTCATTGATAAAATCGGTAGCCTGCTCAATCAAGCTAGAAGGCTACCTATCCAAAGCATCCTGGACGGATCCATCTAAAGGGACCCTCAGGATGTATGTGACCCTCGATCAAGTCTCCTCAATAATCAAAATTTATAAAAAAGAGGTATAAATAAACCTTTTATAAGAAAGAAGATGGAAAAAGTGTTCAAAAAATAAAATTTCACATGCCTCCAAGTTCATCCTTTCTAGGATCCTAGTCGCCTTCGATCCTCCATGCAAATCTGAACCTCCTATTTAGGGAGCCCAACTTATGGTATAGAAAATCGTAAATGATGTTCTGACCTATTAAACCCCCTGACACCAGTATAGCTCAAAGGATCTACTTCTGAATGGTGGGATAACTTCGCCTTTCTCACATTGACGCTATGGCCAACGCTTGGGATGAGTTCATTCAGGCTTTTCGATAGGCTCATATTCCCTCTAGAATTATATCCTTGAAGAAGAAGGAATTCATTCTCTAAGCCAAAGAAGACCATGATTGAGTATCTACACAAGTTCAACCAGTTGGCATGGTTTGCTCTAGAAGACATGGCCATAGATGATGCTAAGCAGGAGAGATTCCTCAAAGGGCTCAATGATGAGCTATTTATCTAGCTAATTTCTAATGACTACACTAACTTCCAGCAGTTGGTCAACGAGGCCCTTTGTCAAGAAGGTAAGCATCAGGAGATGGAGAGCTATAAGAGAAGGATGGCTTTCGAAAGAAGTAATCCTAGAGGTTTCTTGAGGACCTACACCATGATATCTCAGCAACCGCAGCATGCTAGATTCTAGGCAACATCTTCTTCGTCAAAGGCACCCCAAATGCCTCAACATGCAACCAACCCCAACTTTCGACCTTCACCATCAGGTAGCCAAGTTCAAAGGACTTTGCAAGCTACAGCTAGAGTCAATTGCATGATATGGGGCATTATGCCAATAAATATCCTAAGAAGTAGCTAGTAGCAACACCAAAAAGGGCAAATGCTTTAGCCCATGCACCAACCCCTAGAGGCCGGCATAGATTGTGAAGGGCACATGAACAACATCACTACAAAAGAGGTACAAGACACTTCAGATATGGTTGTTGGTATGTTTCTTGTTAATTCCATACCAACAACAATCTTATTTGATTTCGGGGCATCGCATTCTTTCATTCCATGTTAATCAACTTTCCCCCTTGAAAATCCTATGATAATTTGCTTTCCTGGCTTAGAAACGAGAGCTAAGGTCATTTGCCTGAAGGTTTATCTGGTCATAATGGGAATAACCTTCCTAGCCAATTTGACGGTTGGTGGAGACTCGACGTTGACGATCCGGCTTCCGATCTGAACCTATCCGAACCCTGCAATCGCTACACCACGGCTCCATTGGTTATCAACCACGCACAAACACGGTTGACCTCGCCAAGAAGGCTTATCCCTGCATGCAAATTGAGAACACAAGCAAGAACGTAGAAGAAGCAATCTGAAATTGCGAATTATATTAAGCATACGAGTTGGGGTTCCACAAACCGATGATCGGTGAAAACTGACAGAGTGTCTAGTTGAAATCTAAGCAAAACCCGCGGCCTAAAGCGGTGGCTACAGAATATATGATAGGGAGGGGTGTGAGGGGAAGACCCTAGGGTTACGTGTGGCTGGAGGGGGCACACTCCTCCTGGGCTTGGCCCTCACATGCTTACAAGGCCCAAAACAATGATTTTGTGCATTTTTTGACGATTCTGGCTGACTCATGGCGAATCTGGAGCTGGGACTAGATCCATTGGAAAGATCTCGCCGTTATCTTTCTAACAAGCATAAGAAATCCTCCATTGGACTTCGTATGAGAAAGTTATACCTGTTTTAGTGAAGTGCTGTCCGCTGACTCTGAACTGAACTCCGAATTGTGGATGACTTGGACTCCAGATTGATTTGGCATTCTTCTCCCATGTTCCTAAGTAGTAAAACATCACAAATATTTAGTAGCATCTTATCCTCAATAATATTATTATGATGAATAGCGAGAAACGAGCTCACCTCATTATTTAATTGACGTGCACGAGCTCTTGTCATAGGACCATGATGTATGCGTGTATCCAAAGGAGTGATGTCCTCATCATCCTCCCCCTCTTGAATTGGAGTCTTCCTCGACTCAAGCTCATCCTCTTCTCCCACGTGTGGCTTTAAATCTGAAACGTTAAATGTGGGACTAACCCCAAAGTCTGCAGGCAACTCAAGTTTATATGCATTATCATTAATCTTTTCAAGTATTTTAAAAGGACCATCAATTCGAGGCATTAATTTGGACTTTCTCAATCCTGGAAACCTATCTTTTCTCAAATGCAACCAAACAAGATCACCTGGTTCAAAGGATAAATGTTCCCTACCCTAGCTACCAACAAGTCTATACTTTTCAGTCATCTTTTCTATGTTTTCCTTAGTTGTTTCATGCATTTTCAAAATGAATTCAGCACGCTTCTTTGCATCTAAATTTACCTTTTCAAAAGTAGGCAAGGGCAAAAGGTCAATTGGAGCATGAGGATTAAACCCATACACTACCTGAAATGGACTTACCTTGGTAGTGGAGTGTACCGATCGATTGTAAGCAAACTCAACGTGTGGTAGACATTCTTCCCATAGCTTCAAATTCTTCTTTAAAACAGACCGCAACATGGTGGATAATGTGCGATTAACGACCTCTGTTTGGCCGTCAGTTTGGGGATGACATATAGTAGAGAATAGCAATTTTGTCCCCAATTTGTTCCAAAGTGATCTCCAAAAATGGCTCAAAAACTTTGCATCACGATCTGAGACAATAGTATTAGGCACTCCATGAAGGCGAATGATTTCCCTGAAAAATAAATCAGCTATGTTTGTAGCATCATCGCTCTTGTGACAAGGTATAAAATGTGCCATTTTAGAAAAACGATCCATAACTACAAATATGCTATCTCTCCCCCTCTTTGTCCTAGGTAAACCTAAAATAAAATCCATAGAAATATCCTCTCAAGGTGTACTAGGAATAGGAAGAGGCACATAAAGACCATG
Source organism: Guadua angustifolia (assembly GCA_036346375.1). Taxonomy (NCBI): domain Eukaryota; kingdom Viridiplantae; phylum Streptophyta; class Magnoliopsida; order Poales; family Poaceae; genus Guadua; species Guadua angustifolia. The sequence goes on from CM070502.1 coordinate 37,000,209, forward strand.
TGGATTTAAACGAGACTTAACTTTATTGCAAGTAGTGCAGCGTGACACATAGCGCTCGACATCGCGTCTCATCTTTGGCCAAAAGAAGTGGCCAGCCAGTACATCTTCAGTCTTTTTTGCTCCAAAATGTGCCATCAAACCTCCTCCATGCGCCTCCTGCAACAACAAAAGACGAACAGAGCTAGCTGGAATGCATAGCTTGTTAGCACGATAGAGCAAACCATCATTCAGAACATATTTATTCCATGTTTTCCCTTCTTTACAAAGTTCATGCATTTCTTTAAAATCCAAATCAGTAGCATATAAATCTTTAATCGTCTCTAAACCAAACATCTTGTGATCAAGTTGAGATAACATGGTGTAACGTCTAGAAAGTGCATCAACAATCACATTGTCCTTTCCTTGCTTATGTTTTATGATGTATGGAAATGAATCAATATATTCTACCCATTTAGCATGTCGTTTATTCAATTTAGCTTGACTTCTAATATGTTTCAGTGATTCATGATCATAATGTATAACAAATTCTTTAGGCCATAGATATTGTTGCCAAGTTTCAAGCACACGCACTAAAGCATACAATTCTTTATCATAGGTAGAATAATTCAAACTTAGACCACTTAATTTCTCACTGAAATAAGCAACTAGTTTACCTTCTTGAATTAGCACACCTCCTATTCCAATCCCACTAGCATCACATTCTATCTCAAAAGTCTTACCGAAATCGGGGAGTTGGAGCAATGGAGCGTGGGTGAGCTTTTCTTTTAACAACTTGAATGCCTTTTCTTGTGCCGGTCCCTATGTGAAAGCTACTCCTTTCTTTGTCAACTCATTCAGCGGGGCGGCAACGGTGCTGAAATCCCGAACAAAACGCCGATAGAATCCTGCAAGACCATGAAAGCTTCTCACTCGGGTGACAGTCTGAGGGGTCGGACAGCTCTTTATGGCTTCAATTTTTGCTTCGTCCACTTCAATTCCCTGTGGGGTAACAACATAGCCAAGAAAAGAGACTTGATCGGTGCAAAAAGCGCACTTCTCAAGGTTACCAAACAAACGTGCATCTCTCAAAGCATTAAAAACAGCATGCAATTGATCCACATGTTCTTCATGAGACTTGCTATATATCAAGATATCATCAAAGTAGACCACCACAAATTTACCAATGAAAGCACGTAAGACTTCGTTCATCAAACGCATGAAAGTGCTAGGTGCGTTAGTTAAGCCAAAAGGCATGACTAACCACTCATATAAGCCGAACTTAGTCTTAAATGCTGTTTTCCACTCATTGCCCAATTTCATCCTAATTTGGTGGTATCCACTACGCAAGTCAATCTTTGAGAAAATAATAGAACCACTCAATTCATCAAGCATGTCATCTAACCTAGGGATAGGATGATGATACCTTATTGTAATATTATTAATGGCTCTACAATCCACACACATACGCCAACTACCGTCTTTTTTAGGAACTAAAAGAACAGGAATGGCACATCGACTAAGGCTTTGTCGTACGTACCCTAGGTCCAAAAGCTCTTTTGTCGCTGAATTTCCTTAGTCTCCTCCGGATTTGTCCTATATGCAGCACGGTTTGGCAAAGTCGCTCCCGGGATCAAGTCGATTTGGTGCTCAATACCTCGAATAGGTGGCAGCCCCGGGGGTATCTCAGCTGGGAACATATCCTCATACTCCTGCAAATGGTTAGTGACAGCAGGAGGCAAAGAGCTAGACATATCATGAAATGAAAATAAAGTTTCTTTGCATATCAAAGCATAGTATGGTGCATCAATCTCATTAATTTCAGCAAGATCAGATTTTTAGCAAGCAGAACACCACCCTTCAATTTAATTCCCTCGGACCTAGAACTAGGTTCTTTCTTGTCTTTCTTAGGTGGGAAAATATTTTTAGCCACTTGCTGGTTTTCAGATTCTAGCGCACTCTCCTTTCTCTTATTTTCATCTCTCTCTTTGTCACATTGCACAATTTCATCAGGAGTCATAGGAAGCAAAGTGATTTTCTTCCCCTTGTGTATAAGAGTGTATTTGTTACTTCTACCGTGATGAATTGCATCAGTATCAAATTCCCATGGATGGCCTAACAAAAGGGAACATGCTTGTATAGGCACTACATCAAGATCAGCAAAATCATGGGATGTTCCAATAGAAAATTGCACTCTCGCAGTTTGTGTTACCTTCACCTTACTGCTGTTATTGAACCATTGAATATGGTAGGGATGAGGGTGTGCACGTGTGGGCAAGCAAAGCTTCTCCACCAGATCTGAACTCACCAAGTTATTGCAGCTCCCACCATCAATTATGACATGAACACGACGGTCCTTGACGATGAGGTATATCTGAAACAAATTATGGCGTTGTAGCTTGTCCGCTTGCTCCATTTGAGCACTCAACACTCGTTGCACAATGATTGTCCTATAATTCTCAGTGGCAGCGGTCCCTAAAATCTCCTCATCATCGTCGTCCGTCTCATGGTCATCCTCATTATCTGCAAGAGCATTTTCATCCTCAACATCACTAACACTAATGTACCCACCTTCTTCTATTGCAATGTACGCTCGATGACTTGGGCAATCCTTCATGACATGGCCCATCCCCTTGCATCGGTGGCACACAATTCCTGTTGTATGACCCGTGGAAGCAACCGATGAAGAACTCTTTGTTGGTGCCTGCACATGGTTAGATTTACTCACCTCGGGTGCACGTGACGATGATGGTGCCGCTGAACGCGCCCTACTCGTGGAGGGGGCAGCAGGCTGAGTGGTGGAAGGTAGGGTTGTTTGGGCTTGACCCGGCGTCGATCTTGGCGCTGATACACCACCAAAGTTGCTCCGTGTCCTTTGTTGTCTTCCTTGCAATTCTTTTTCTACCAACATAGTAAGCTGGAACAATCTATTGATGTCATTATATTCTTTGTAATCAATTATGTCTTGGATTTCACGTCGTAAACCCTCATAAAAATGAGCCATCTTATCTTCTTCATCCTCAAATACCTCACAACGCAACATGCCTATTTGTAGCTCTTGATAGTACTCCTCTACAGATCTATTACCTTGATTCAAGCGTTGCAATTTCTTACGTAAATCACGTTTGTATGAAGGAGGAACAAATCTACTACGCATAGCTCGCTTTAATCTATCCCATGTATCAGGTTGTAAGCCAGAATTTACTACTTCATTCCACCAAATGATAGCAAAATCTTTGAACTCACTAGTAGCTTGTCTGACTCTATGTACTTTAGGAACTAAATGGGAGTTAAATTTTTGGTCAATAGTTAATTTCCCAATTTAAATAAGCTTCAGCATCATATGCACCCGAAAAAGATGGTATGGTAAATTTAACTTTAGAAAAAGGGTCATCATTTCCATGACCATTGCGATGATTAAAATTATTACCTCCAATACCTTGACAGTTGTTATTCAGGCGTTGTTGTTGTCGCACATCCTGTGCAGCAGCGCGAGCAGCAAAGGCATCGTGGTCCTCTCCATCCACATCATCTCCCACGATAGACTCTTCTTGATCTTCCACTCTGCGAGCTCTATTAGGAGGCGGCTGTCTCTAAAAATTTTCCAACTTGGTAAGAAGATTGGCGATGCTTCGCTCTATCCTCTCCAATATTTTGTCATTATCTTGGTCGATCCTTGCAATGTTTGCGTTGATGTCATTGAGCGCGTTGTTAAGCTCGTTCCGTGTAACACACTCATCTTCCTCAACACCTGCCATTGTTAGTTGAAAGAAAGACAAAAGAAACAAAGACAATCGGTGGTATAATTCCTATCAACTACTTTGGCGGCAGAAGGTGGATTCACTCACTCTCAAGCGCCTTACCACGCTCTTACAATTGTTCTTACCAACACAACAGGAAGGTGCAACCAGTGGCTGGTTCATGATACTGTGAGTAGAGCGTGAGCGAGGCGATTGCATGGTAGGACCTGAACTGATAAGAAGTATGTGGAGCTCGGAAGGCAATATCAGGTAGCAAAGGAATAAGCAATATCGAAAACAGAATAGCAAAGCTGAATAGATGTCCAACGTATTTGTCACAATTGCTGGCCTAACCGTGTTCCTAGAACTAGTTCAACCAAGCTAGGGATATACTGAAGTACAAAGGACTCAAAGGATGCAAGCAATTCTGATTTTCTTCTTCTCTTTGCTTCTTCTCTTTCTCTTCTCTCTGTTTTTTTTGCCGGTTTGGCTCTTTCTCTCCTCTTATTTTTTAATTTTTTTTTCACTTTTTCTAACAAAAATATATACCTCTTAACTTAGAGAAGAAACAAAAATCTCACAATTTGGAGCAACAGATGATAATAAACAGATGCCCGAAAGAATTGACAAAACAAGATAGCAAACTTTTGGGCACCGAAACTCGGTCTTAGAAGCTTTTTTTGAGGGTCTAAAAATGCATAGGTCTAAATACTATGAAATTTTCAAGTGCACATCGTTGTCCCCTTCGAAACAAAAAAAAGTAGACCCATGCAAAAGTTATGGCTGTTTTACTGAACACTGCGCAGATTGGGTCTATCTCGGCCTTCACTTCTTTCTTTCGGTTCCAGTTAGGGTTAAGCTATTAATAGGACTACGTCTAGAGAATAAAGGCTAGCTGTGCAGGACAATTGACACAAGGCGGCTCGCGACCTATCTAGGGCTTACGATGTAGGATATAGAACACAAGGCGGCTCGCAAGGGCAAACCGAGTAGCACTCAGTTTGGTGTCGATTGTTGGCTGTGGTGGGATGAATTAGGGCAGCGGAAACAGTGTCGACTAGAGACTAGGTTCACGACTTCAACCAGCAACAAGACGATTACTATGGACACAAATTCAACAAAGAAAACTGAAAACGAAAATTGCAATGGCACAAGGGGTTATAGGACGGTGGAACGATAATGAATAGATCATGAACAAATTTTTTTTGTAGGGCTAATTTTCGGTCTCTAGGTAGATGGAGCGATAAATAAGGTGGGGAAAACTAGGGTTATCTATCGGTAAACCATGGCTCGATACCACTTGATGCGCACGGTGGCCGATCTTCGATAGGTGGAGGTAAGGCGATTGGTGGAGACTCGGCGTTGACGATCCGGCTTCGATCGAAGCGATCCGAACCCTGCAATCGCTACACCACGGCTCCGTTGGTTATCAACCACGCATAAACACAGTTGACCACGCCAAGAAGGCTTATCCCTGCATGCAAATCGAGAACACAAGCAAGAACATAGAAGAAGCAATATGAAATTGTGAATTATATTAAGCACACGAGTTGGGGTTCCACAAACCGATGATCTTCGAAAACTGACAGAGTGTCTAGTTGAAATCTAAGCAAAACCCACAGCCTAAAGCGGTGGCTACAGAATATATGATAGGGAGGGGTGCGAGGGGGAAACCCTAGGGTTGTGTGCGGCTAGAGGGGGCGCACTCCTCCTGGGCTTGGCCCTCACACGCTTACAAGGCCCAAAACAGTGATTTTATGTATTGTTTTGACAATTCTGGCCAACGCATGATGAATCTGGAGCTGGGAATAGATCCATTGGAAACATCTCGTCGTTATCTTTCTAACAAGCACAAGAACTCCTCCATTGGACTTCGTATGAGAAAGTTATGCCCATTTTAGTGAAGTGCTGTCCGTCGACTCCGAACTGAACTCCGAATTGCGGATGACTTGGACTCTGGATTGATTTGGCATTCTTCTCCCATGTTCCTAAGCAATAAAACATCACAAATATTTAGTAGCATCCCATGCTCAATAATATTATTATGATGAATAGCGAGAAACGAGCTCACCTCATGATTTAATTGACGTGCACGAGCTCTTGTCATAGGACCATGATGTATGCGTGTATCCAAAGGAGTGATGTCCTCATCATATGTGACCCTCGATCAAGTCTCCTCAATAATCAAAATTGATAAAAAAGAGGTATAAATAAAACTTTTATAAGAAAGAAGATGGAAAAAGTGTTCAAAAAATAAAATTTCACATGCCTCCAGGTTCATCCTTTCTAGGATCCTGGTCGCCTTCGATACTCCATGCAAATCTGAACCTCCTATTTAGGGAGCCCAACTTATGGTATAGAAAATTGTAAATGATGTTCTGACCTGTTAAACCCCTTGACACCAGTATAGCTCAAAGGATCTACTTCTGAATGGTGGGATAACTTCGCCTTTCTCACATTGACGCTATGGCCAACGCTTGGGATGAGTTCATTCAGGCTTTTCGACAGGCTCATATTCCCTCTAGAATTATATCCTTGAAGAAGAAGGAATTTCATTCTCTAAGCCAAAGAAGACCATGATTGAGTATCTACACAAGTTCAACCAGTTGGCATGGTATGCTCTAGAAGACATGGCCATAGATGATGCTAAGCAGGAGAGATTCCTCAAAGGGCTCAATGATGAGCTATTTATCTAGCTAATTTCTAATGACTACTCTAACTTCCAGCAGTTGGTCAACGAGGCCCTTTGTTAAGAAGGTAAGCATCAGGAGATGGAGAGCTATAAGAGAAGGATGGCTTTCGAAAGAAGTAATCCTAGAGGTTTCTCGAGGACCTGCACCATGATGTCTCAGCAACCGCAACATGCTAGATTCTTTGCAACATCTTCTTCGTCAAAGGCACCCCAAATGCCTCAACATGCAACCAACCCCAACTTTCAACCTTCACCATCAGGTAGCCATGTTCAAAGGACTTTGCAAGCTACAGTTAGAGTCAATTGCATGAGATGGGGCATTATGCCAATAAATATCCTAAGAAGTAGCTAGTAGCAACACCAAAAAGGGCAAATGCTTTAGCCCTTGCACCAACCCTAGAGGCCGGCATAGATTGTGAAGGGCACATGAACAACATCACTACAAAAGAGGTACAAGACACTTCAGATATGGTTGTTGGTATGTTTCTTGTTAATTCCATACCAGCAACAATCTTATTTGATTTCGGGGCATCGCATTCTTTCATTGCTAGTCGATTTATGGGCAAGCATGGGTTAATCACCTTTCCCTCTTGAAAATCCTATGATAATTTGCTTTCCTGGCTTAGAAACGAGAGCTATTGTCATTTGCCTGATGGTTTATTTGGTCATAATGGGAATAGCCTTCCTAGCCAATTTGATAGTCCTGCAATCGCAAGACTTGGACATAATTCTTGACATGGACTGGTTGACTAGAATAAGGATCTGGTAAATTCTCCAATTAGATAATTGAGCTCACCAATGAAGATGGAATTAAGGTTGAGTATGAACCCAGATTCTATTAAGAAGCAGGTCAGTCTTCTCAACCTTAAGGGCACAAGTGTTGGAACAAGTACTGGTGGTACAAAAATATCCAGATGTATTTCTAGAGGAATTGCCAAGTATACCATCTGATAGAGAAATAGAGTTTATGATTGATCTCATCCCTGAGACAACATCGATGTCAAAAAGATTATATTGGATGCCAGCCAATAAGTTAGCTGAGCTGAAGAAGCCAATACATGAGCTGCAAGACAAGGGATATGTCAGGCCAAGCTCATCACCTTGGGGTGCACCTATTCTTTCAGACAAGAAAAAGGACAATAGCATGAGAATGTGCATAGATTACAGATCCCTCAATGAAGTCATAATAAAAAATTAATATCCTTTGCTCAAGATTAACAACCTATTTGATCAGTTGAAGGGAGAAGGCGTTTTCTCCAAGATAGATCTACGATCTGGTTAGCATCAATTAAAGATTCAATCTGATGATGTACCTAAGATAGCCTTCGCCACCCGATATGGACTATATGAGTTAATGATTATGTCATTTGGGTAGACCAATGCACCGGCCTATTTCATGAACCTGATGAATAAAGTGTTTATAGAATTTTTGGACAAATTTGTAGTGGTATTCATTGATAATATCCTCATTTACTCTAAGTATGAGTAGGAACATGGGAAACATCTAAGGATGGTACTAGAAAAACTTCGAGATCACCAACTCTATGCTAAGTTTAGCAAGTGCAAATTTTGGTTGAGAGAGGTAGGTTTTCTCAAACACAGGAGTAGTAGTAGATCCCGCCAAGGCAGAAGCGGTAATGAGTTGGGAGTGGCAAAAGTCAGCCATTGAAGTAAGAATCTTCCTTGGATTGGCTGGGTATTATTGGAGATATAGAAGGATTCTCCAAGATCACTCATCCAATGATTCAACTCTTAAAGAAGGAAAAAAAATTTGAATGTACGGATGCATGTGAGAAAAGTTTTGTAGAACTGAAAAAAACTTGTCTTTGCCCTAGTGCTAGTCCTATTGAACATTCATATGGATGGATATAAGGTTTGGGATGTGTGCTAATGCAGGAAAGCAAAGTGGTGGCCTACACATCACATCAGCTAAGGCCTCAAAAAGGAAACTATCCAACACATGATCTTGAGCTAGCCGCAATTGTGCATGCTCTGAAAATTTGGCGACATTACCTCATTGGGAATTGTTGTGAGATCTATATGAATCAGAAGAGCCTGAAGTATGTATTCACCCAGTCAGAGCTTAACCTAAGGTAGATAAGATGGCTAGAACTGATAAAAGATTATGATATGGGAATACATTATCACTCTAGCAAGGCAAATGTGGTAGTAGATGCCTTAAATAGAATATTTAATGTGAACATGATGAGAAGTAAGGAGATCAACCTGGATTGTATCAAGAAATGAAGCATATGAACCTGGAGATAGTAGTTAAGGATAAGTAAATGCACTCAAGGTACAACCCACACTTTGAGATTAGATCAGTGAAGCTCTTAGAGATGATGCAGATATCCAAGAGATCAAGAAAAAATTAAGGAGGAAAGTCTCTCGGATTTTTAGAGGATGAGTAAGGTGCAATTTGGTTTGAAAATGGGTTGTGTGTACCGAACCATGAGAAAATAAAGAACACATTCTTGTAAGAAGCTCATGAGTCACCATGCTCCATTCATCCAGGCAATAAAAAAATGTACTAGGACTTGAAGGAGAAGTATCGGTGGGTCAGTATGAAGAGAGAAATCATAGAATATATCGCTCACTATGATGTCTATTAGAGGGTTAAAGTAGAACATTAGAGACCAACTGTTTTTTTGTAGCCATTGTGAATCCCATAATGGAAAGGGGAAGATATTGGAATGGATTTTATCACTAGTCTCCCTAGAACCCAAGTAGGCCATGACTCCATTTGGGTAATAGTGGATCGTCTCACCAATGTGGCCTACTTCATACCAGTGAATACCAAGAATGGTGGTAATAAATTTGCAGAGTTGTACGTAAACTAAATTGTGTGTTTACATGAGGTACCTAAGAAGACAATATCAAATCGAGGTAGCCAATTCACCTCGTATTTCTATAAGAGTTTTACATGAAGCCTTAGGGACCCGACTAAATTTTAGCATGGCATACCATCCTCAGGTAGATGGTCAGACAGAATGGGTAAATCAAATATTAGAAGATATGATAAGAGCTTATGCTTTGGATTATGGTACAAGTTGGGGCAAGAGTCTACTATATGCAGAATTGTCGGGCCCCGAATTTGCAAATCTGGACCCTCTGTGTATTCTGCACTAGTCCAAGATCACGCTAGTGCACACAGGCTAAATAGGGTTAAAGTACCACAACATACACAGCGGAATAACAAATAAGTACTTCAAACATGTATATAAACGAGTTGTACGACCTTATGGTCCCTTACAATAGTTTGCCACGCAGGGCTTACAATAATCAGAGTAAATAGAGTTCAACAGCGGAAAAATAAACGTCGTGATGATCCATCTTGGCCACAGGCACCCTGACGAGGCTTGCTCCCTAGTTCTCGGCTCATCAACAATCTCCTCCTCCCATATAGGCGTAGACTCCTCCTCTAGTAAATTTTTGTCCGCAAGGGTGAGTACACACCGTACTCAACAAGTCATGCACAGAATGCAGTTCTATTACTACATGCATGGCTTGTTACAAAGGAATGGCTCAATTGGTTATTTTGCATTGCTTCAATATTTTAACATACTTTCTATTTAGATATAAAGCAACAAAACCAAAATAATATATTAAGTTTCTCAATTGTTTTTCCACATAATTTTGGACACACAGTCCTTAATCAATTTCACCATCAACCCTAGCACACAGCCCTTCATTCTATTTTATTTTCAAAAATCTACCCCTTGACTGTAATCCCTGAGCAATGTTCAATACCGTGAATACGACTATTCGAATAGTTTGTACACTCTGCAGAGGTTATACACTTTACCCACACGATATAGTTAAACACCACTCAGGCGAATAACCATAACAAAGTCTTTCCGAAACTTCCATCCTCGCATACGTACCTCCCGATATAGTTCCCACTGTCCCTTCTCTCTCACAGAGCAGAAGTACAGGGCCAACACATACCGTTGAAGAGATGTAAGACCACAATGGTAAACACTACACCCTTCTTCCCACATCCACAGATACCAAAAACCACCTGAGGTCTCACATGCTAAGATTTCAGAATCATACTCAACTAGGTCTGTCCCATACCAGCCATGTGGTTGTATGAATGACTCAGATCAAAGGCTTGCAAGGTTAAGTCCTTAGGGTGACCAAGGCAAGACTTCCCTTTTTCCCAAAAACTTGGCACACAGCCTCGGTCCACTTGCCTCAATCTAAAACATGTTCCAACCCAGGTTGTTTAACAGTGCAACACATGTCTGCAATCACCCTTCATGTAGAACCACACAGGTCTCTACATTCCAATGTCATTACCAACATTATTCCACCTTTTAACAAAATGCATTCACTATTCCTTTAGTCAATGTTGCTTTTGTATTTAAAAAAATGATTCATGATATGTGCAAGACTAAGCAACTATTCACGGTCTAACCTCCCGTATTGGCACAATATTAACAACCAACTAATATTACCAAACTTAGGCATCAAATGAAATCATGACATACAAATACTAGTGACAAGGTGGCAATAACAAGTAGGTTGATTATCTAGTTCACCCAAATTAATCAAATCCATTTTTAATTAAATTAGCATGCATAGTTTAAATCCAAAATACATTTTCAAAATTTAGGAGCAATATGGTCAAAGCACAACTTGCCTTCAAATAGAGGCTGGTCCTGATCCGGAGCTTGGTCTTGCACTGAAAATTCCCTCTCAAAGCTCTCCGGCAAATCAACGTCTACTCAAATCATATACACACACAATAAATATAATTTATAGAGAGAAAAATCAACTCTAAAAATTCCATAAAATTCACCAATAAATAGATCTTGATTTTACAAATTTTTAAAAATTGAAATCACTCAAATCGGAGTTAAAACGCAAAAGTTATAGTCATTTGAAGTTTATAAATCAATTAAAAAGAATAAACCGAATTTCTTTATTTATGTTTATACGGAAAATTCAGAAATATGACGTCAGCATCGAACTGGATTTTCACCAAATTATTTTCCTAAAGGAAATTTGAATTATTGCGCAAGCATGACGTTAGCATCCATAATGCCACGACTGACATGTGGGTCCCACTGCTGACGTCAGCGTGACACGTGGCGCAAAACTATCAATCGAAGCTTGATCTAATCCATCTGTCCAATTTCAAACAAACGGCCACGATCAACACGACATTTCGGCTCTGGTTTGCCCCGGAGTCAACACGTGGCATCATCACGGCCCTTGGATCTAAATCAAATGGCTAGTATTAAACCGAGCGACGTCGGCCGAGGCAACAACGCTGACCCTAGTGGTGGAGCTATCGGGGGGGCGTGGTGGGGCCTGGGCCCCCCGGCAGCTCAAGAAAACAGTTGAGTGTATATATATATATATATATATAGGAAAATGATTCCATACTCCTGGGTGTATGTACTCCCACCTCTAATATACCATTTAAATGATATTGTTATACCTCTTTATCCTTTTGAGTATACTCTAATACTGATTATAAGATACTCCAAAGTGATTTTCATGAAAAATTTCATTAAAATCCACCCTTTATAGCATAATTTGTTTACATATTCCTTATACATATGGAAAAGGATATGTAGCAAAAAAATAAAGGGTATGATGAAACTTTTTTAATCATGTTGTATTGGAGTATCTTAGAATTATTATTAGAGTATACCGAAAATGATAAAGGAGTATAAAGCATTCATTTAAGTGGTATATTAGAGGTGGGAGTATGTATTCCCAAGAGTACGGAAAAGGCTTTCTATATATATATATAATGAAAACAGTGTGTGTGTGTATATATATATAAAACTTTGAATTTTTTGACAAGTTATAAGTGTTACATATTGTACTTATTATATATTAAACTTTAGATATTAATCATTAGTAGAGATTTACTTCATTCTGAGCATGTACAATGGTATAGACAACTGCTGTCTATAACAAGTTAACATGTCATTTATAGATAGCGTTAGAGACAACCCATGCAATGGTATAGACAGCTTCTTCCCAGACACAACCTATCTTGGTTCTTGTGCTAGAGTCGACTCTAGATTAAGAGACGACTCAACTCTCTAGATGTACCCTCTCTCATCCACATCATTTTTTATCCTACATGGCATATCTTAGAGACTGCTGATATGGACTATTGTACATGCTCTTAGGCCCCCTCCTTTAGAAATTTCTAGCTCCGCCACTGGCTGACCCCTCGGTTTCCGTGCAAGACACGTCAGCTCGGGACTGGCCCGACGCGCGGCGTGATCTCTACCGTTTATTCAAATTTCGATGGCCCGGACTGAACCTATCTTGCGCATCTCGGTCTGCTACGTGGCTACTCCGGTGTGCGACGCGTGGACGCATCCGCACCACACATCTAGGATCTAATGGTCCGGATTAATTCAATCCTACGCTAATAACACAGATCCAACGGCTATGGTTAACTAGACTACGTGGCTACACAAGAATCACACGATCAAGATCTAACGGCTGACAAATAAAGATGAGGTTTACTGTTACCATGACTACGTGGCTAGATCTAGGCTGCATATCAAAGATCTAACGAATGATATTGCATCAAAGCGAAACTTCTTCGAATGATCTGAACCGTCCATCTAATCCGACGGCTAGGGAATGAAGATGACGCTTACTGTTGAAATGAAGACGTGGCGGAATCGTGGTCGTTCGATGATGATCGGACAGCTGACGAGGCTCTGAGTCCCGACGATGGCACGGTGTTGCAGTCCTTGTCGGAGAGGATGAAGACGATGGCGGCAACGACGTTTCGAGCTCCCTCCGGCGACACGAAGTGAACGACTCGACGCGGCTTGGCGCAAGGGTCACTCCGGTGGCCTCAACGACGACGGAGAGGAAATGATGGTGGCGCAAATAGCGGTAGAACGTCTCGGTGCGGGCGCGGTGGTGTGTCTCGGGAGGCGTGAGAGGTCTCGAAATACGTGGAAAGGAACGCTCTACGAGGTCCGCCGGTTAATAAAGAGGAAGAGAGATCACACCGGCGTTAATGGCGAGCGTTTCTTTGGTGGTAATGGCGCGGCGGCGCTGCTTCCGGAAACCGAAGGAGAGGCGACGTGGACGCATCTGGGACATCCACGCGGCGTCGATCGGACTGCCTGGTGCGGCGAAACGGCGCGGAGGCTTCTCAGCCGTGCGATCAAAATCGCACGGTTGGCGTGCGACGATGCTAGGGTTCATGTCCACGGGCCAAGTGGCTCACATAGTAGTGGGCCGGGCCCAACACTATTCATTGATTTCCTCGGATTCTCAAATAAAAATAATTCCAAAAATTCATTTAAATCATTTAAGGCTTTTAAAATATCAGAAAAATTCTAGAAAAATTTTAGAAAATATTTTAGAGCATTTTGGACTCAAATAAAATATTTTCATTTATATTTTGCAGAAACTTATTCATTATTTAATTAATTTTCAAGAAAGGTTAAATTTCCAGAAATTCCAATTAAATCCAAATAAATTCTCAAAAATTCAAAATAACTTATAAAATTTAAAATAGCCAAATTTTAGGATGTTACAAGAATTCACATACAATAATAGTTATCAAGCCAGTTTGAAGATGTCATCTTTTGAGGTGCTATATGGAAGGAAATGCAGAACATCACTCCTTTGTGATTAGGTTGGAGATCATTAGCTATTTGGACCTAGTATCATCAAGGACACAGAAGAATAGGTCAAAACTATAAAGGAGAGGCTCAAATTAGCCAAATCTAGACAAAAGAGCTATGTTGACAACCACCAAAGAGAATCGGCTTTCAAACCATATGATCTTGTTTATCTCAGAGTCACTCCCCTCAGAGGTGTAAAGAGATTTGGGGATAAAGAAAAACTTACACCAAGGTATGTGGGCCTATAACCAATGCTTTCAAGGAAAGGAGAAGTCGCTTATCAGCTAAGCCTGCTAGCAGTACTTTCTAGGGTACATGATGTCTTTCATGTGTCACAATTGAAGAACTGTCTTCAAGTCCAACAAAACAGACAAAGCTAGAAATGATCAACCTTTAAAAAGATTTAACCTACAAAGAGCACCCAATCAAGATTCTCAAGATAGTAGAATGCATCACCTAAAGCAGAACCATCTACTTTTGGAAAGTGCAATGGAGCCACCACACAGAAAAGGAAGCTACCTAGGAAAAAGAGGAGTTGAAATTCGAGTACCCCAACCTCTTTGGTAGGTAATCCGAATCTCGAGGTTGAGACTCCTTTTAAGAGGGGTAGTTTTCCAACACCCTAAAATTTGTAAATTTTTTTCAGATTTTTCATGTTTTCTGAATTTTCAACATTTTATACATTATTTTTGCTATTTCTAGATTTAAATAAATAATTTATTCAAAAAAATATAACCAAAATTACACTAGAAATAAATTTTTTAAAAAGTTTTGAACTTTATTTGCTACCTCTTCAAAATGCTTTTCCTTTAATCTAAAAAAAGAAAAAGCAAATCCTCTCACTAACAGGTGGGACTACCTGTTAGGAGCTTCTTCTACCTCCAGTAAACTCCCTCCTCTCCCTCCATTGCCAACCAAACCAAGCTCCAAACCCTGTGTTTTTTGCGCCCGTTTTCTTCCCTAAACTTGTGCAACCGATCCCATGCCTTATCTCAACCTCCCTTATCCTGTTCACCAGCTTGTACCATGATCTCTAAGCCATTTTCGTGAAGATTTGCTAGTGCGACAGTCACCTTCTCACTGTGTTTTCTCCCTTATTCGAGCCCTCGTCGAGGCTATAAAATCCACCCTTGAGACCGTGATCCTTCACCCGTTCCATTTTGGTCATCGCCAAGCTCTCCCTCTTCTTTGTTTGCTCAAAACATCGCTAAAGTCAAAGCTTCTTCCCTAACACCAGTGTCACGCTTCCTCCTCACAAATGAAACCTCAAAGCACTATTCACCTTGCCAACTATGTCACGAGGTGCACCTCGTCTTTCTCCTCCCTTCCTCCTCTCCCTTCATCAGATTTCCCCCTCCTTTCATCGAATTCCGTGTTTTCTTCCAGCCGCCACCACTGCCACTGGGTCAGCCTCATTGCCACCAAGCCAGTGCGTGCCCACGCTAGCCCTGTGTAGCCCCTTGCATCGCACCCTTTTGCGTCGGCGCCACTCTTGCGAGCTTGGCTAAAGAACCACGCGTGGAGAAAGAGAAGGAACAAAGAAAAAAAAGGAAAAGATGAAAAGAAAAACAAAAAATTTTAAAAAGATTCTGTCGGCGTGTTTGTGCCGGACAATATTGGTTCGAGTGTATAACTGAGTTTCGGTAGGGGGGTCTTCGCAGCTGCACCACTCTCTGCTCTCTTCTCTACTCTCTTCGCATGATGAGCAGGACAGGAGACTCAAGAACACACGGGAGCACACAAGGAACACACAGGATTTACCTAAGTTCGGGTCCCCAATGCGGGTAATAGCCCTATATCCTGTCTAAGCTCGTGTTGCTCTAGTATTCAGCTTGCTCTTCGCTGTGAGCTGATTGATTGAGCGACCTCAGTGATACAATCTCTTGAGTTTCGACCGACCTTCTGAACTTCTCTCCTCTCCCTCCTCATGCACACTAGCGCCCTTATATACTCCCGGGACCAGCTAGGGGTAGGTAGAGGGAGTAATTTTACATTAATTACATTGACTGTGTCTAGTCCTGTCGCTACTATCCCTGGAGCCTCTTTGTCTATGTCGTATCTTGACGCCGCTTGTCTTCGAACCGCCTGAGAGGAGGGGTTCGGACACTGCGTGATGAACGCCTGGTACACGCGTCACCCCGTCCTGCTGGGGGTATAGATGGAACGGGAATTGGTGAAGCTGGCTCAGTTGGAGGGACAGGTCATTATAGCGTCAGGGAGCCACACTTATTTAATGGCCTTCAGACGCACTGCAACGGTTCCCCGCGCATTGAATGGTTCCCATGCGCATTTAATGGCTCCCATGTGCATTTAATGGCTATGATACGTTGTGATCCTGGCGATTGCCTCGGGCGGAAGCCTCTCAGCTGGTTTGACAATTAAAGCCTAAATCAACTAGGCTCACTAGTGCACTAACTAATTTATGTCTCTAAACTAGAATTGCTAAATTGAACAATCAATTAACACTAAGCAATTCTATCACAATCAAGCTATCATGAATATATCAACAATGAATGTAAATACTTGAAAGTAAAAGAGACAACCGATATTTTTTCGTGGTGTTCGGAGACTTGCCGGTCTCCCCTAGTCCACGTTGAGGCAAGCCCACACTTGGACCGGCTCCCGCTCGAGCACCCGCCTCTTTCCACTAGTCGTGGTTTTTCACGCTTGCGCGTAGGCTCAACCCGAACCTTCACAAACTTGCCGGGGCTTCTCACACCTTGAGAGCTCCCGCACACGACGCCTACGCCGTCTAGGAGTCGGCAACCTCCAAGAGAAACAAGCCGCTCCTTCGCTCGAACTTCACTGAGCACAACGAATGCGCTCCGAGTGATCACCTCGTGCAACACATGCACCAAGGCCTCACTCAAGTGCAACACATGCACAAGAGATCACTCAAACCACTTCCTAATTGCAACACATGCAATTAGTCTCACTCTTAAGCTCAAGAATCAAATGAGAGTGTGCAACACATGCAACACCTCTCCCAAACACTTAACCAATGCAGCAACCACTGCCCCAAGCCCCCCAAGGGGGTATTTATAACCCCACAAGAAAACTAGCCGTTTGGGGGCAAAATGGTAATCGGGAAAAATCGGTCCAACCGGACCTTCCCGTCCGCCAAGCCCTCACAGAACAGCGGTTGGATTTTGGATGACGTTACGGCGGTCAAGCCTTTTCCCGACGCATCGCTGTGGCGTTCGCCGACGGACCTCGGCGTCGCACCACCCTTCAACAAGGCGAAAACTCACGTTACGGAAAAAAACAAGCGGAGCCAATCCGGTTGCACAGCAGCCGCCGGTCCGACCGGACGAGCCGGTCAACCGCCCATACAAAAATCAACAACAAAAAACACTCATAACTTTTTACTCGAACTCCGATTTGGGTGATTTTTGATTCTATCTGAAGCTTATCACGAGGGCTACAATCTTCACCCATTTTCATGATTTAAGCACCCATAGATATTTTTGAATATCACCAAAATCAACTTGCAAAAACACATTTGCAATCAACTCCAAATCCATTTGCAAAAGCGTTTTAAGCAAATCAAACCCGAGATTATGAGATTAATTCCCTAGCCATGTGAAGGTCAACACGAGACCAGTCAATTTGCCAACACCGTTGCAAGCCCTACTCACATGCTCTCGAATTTGGACTCATAAACCTCGGTTTATTCGCTGTGAACTTGCAAATAACTCAATAAACACAATTTCATGCTTGAGCACTACTCTTTGCAACACATGCAAAAGTCTAGCTCCAAGCAACATCAAATCAAGGTGCATAAACTCTCTAATTGCAACACATGCAATTCTCTAGTTCCATGCAACTTGACAAAACAAACTCTAAACTTAACACCAAAACCAAATCAACAGTATGAGCTCTCTACTTGCAACACATGCAAGCCTCTATGTCGTGCCCAATTCCCGGATTCGGACAATCTGTGTATTACATACTAGTCGAGGATCACGCTAGTACACTACAGGATAAGCAGGTTGAAGTACCACAATCATACACATGGAAATAAATAATAAGTACTTCAAGCATTTAATAGTAACGAGTTACATGGCCTTATGGCCACCTTACAATACTTAGCGGCGAGCGATAAATATCATCGATATCAAGTTCATTCGGCGGAAGCAAAATACGATAAGCGGGACCCTTCTTAACCACGAAGCTCTTGAGTGCGGCCCAACCCTTAGTCCTCCGGCCTTCAATGAACTCCTCCTCCCAAGTGATGCGGCTTCATCTTCGAGGTTTTTGTCGATGCAAGGGTGAGTATACCACATACTCAACAAGTCATGCACAATCTGAGACTATTACTATATGCAAGGCTTATTCAAGGAAAGGCTTAATTGGTTATTTTGCATAAGCGACATTTCTTTTGATAGGTAGTCCTATTAGATTAAGCGATAAGATCAATAATATTTAATAATTAATTTCTCAATTCTTTTCCAAGAGTTTGGCACTGCCCTAATTTCATTCACACGACTTTTTGGCACGACCACCCATTCCACATTTTCATTTTGAAAATCTAACCCTTATTTGTAATCAAAGCAATGTCAATACCGCGGACACGGCTATTGAATAGATTCACACACACACTCTGCGGGTGTACACTTTACCCACGAGGATCTGATCGTTCACCACCGAGGCGATTGATTGTAACAAAGTCTTTCGAGACTAACACTTAGCGATGATCCTCTCGATGTGCCTTCCTAACACTCCCCTCACTGAGCCAAAGTTTAGAACGAGGCACATACCGTTAGATGGGTACCAAGCCGCATGACAGTGCGCTCCCCGTCTGATTACATTTTTGGTGTATGCTTGTCACCCCGAGTATCAAAGGAAAGATATTAGAAACCTACTTAACTAGGTCCGTCCCATTCGGACAAGTGGTTGTACGGAACTCGGCTCAAAGGCTCGCAAGGTTAAGTCCTTAATTGTCCGGGCAAGACAACCATTTTATACATCTCGGCACACAGCCTTCACAATCTTTTCATACATCCCATTGCCACACAGGCCCACAGCCGCAAGCCTTCTTGCCACTTGCCCGGTTCAAATCATTTTCCACCCACTTTATACTTAAGCAACACATGCCATTTTCCACATCGGTTCGTGAATAGCACCACACGGTCACTATCGGTTCAATTCATGACATCATCGCATTCTCCAAAATCGTTCCATAATGTTTAGTCAATATTCATTTGATATTTGAAAGTCATTCCACGCATACAAGCGGGCTAAGCGACTAATCACGGTCTAGCCTCCGTGTTGGCATCATATTAGCATCCAACATATTTAAGCATCTTAGGGTGAACAAGGTTTGGGGCATATAAACATTTATAATCAAGGTGGCATAACAAGTTTGGCTTTTAACTACCATTTCCCAATTTAATCAATAGTGGTTGTACTTAACATAGCATGCAATATGGAAATCAAAATATACTTTTAAAACTAGGCAACATGGTCAAAGCACGACTTGCCTTGAAGAGGAGTTGGTTACAGTCGAGGTTACTGCGGCGGGTCCTCAAACTCTCCTCGGCGAATTACGGCAACTCGGAGTCTACTCGATACAAGCAAACACACAATAAATATATAATACAGACAGCAAACAATTCACTAAAATTAAATAAAATCACCAATAAATAGTTCACATTTTTACAAATTTTTGTGCACTAGAATCACTCAAATCCGAGTTAAAATCACGAAAGTTATAGCGTTTTCAATTTTGCTGAAATTCATAAATGAATAAACCGAATTATTTCTCTATTTTCCACCGATTTTTGGCTGATTTTCCCTCGGCTTGACACGTGTCGGCACAGGAGCGAAGCCCGTCGCCCACAGTCAGCGGCAGTGGGCGGGATAACGTCATCTTGGCGTCGGCCTGCCGATGACTCACCCAGCGACATGTGGGCCGGTGAACGATGCTAGGACCTACGGTCGACACGGCGGCGAACCATCAAGCCGCATACGATTTACTCTCGACTCGTTGGATTGAATCCGTGGCGCGAGTCTAAGCGGTTTACTATTCACAGACCTACGTGGCGTTACCTTAAGCGTCGGATGAAGATCGAGCGGTGAGGTTACTGTGAGTTGAAGAAAGAGGCGGCGCTTCGTTGCGGAGTTGGAGAAGATGACACGGAGCGGCGTTTAAGGTCTGTTCGTCGGAAAAAGTAACCACACGGATGCGTCTCGGCTTGGTGAACTCGGAGGTGGTCTTGGCGGCGAGGGCAGCGGAACTGGGCGGGGCTGCATGGCAAAAGCGGGGAAGAGTGTGAACTCTGGCGAGCTCAAGAGGCTAGGGTGGGCGAGCTAACGGCGAGAGAAGCAGCGGGGTGAAGTCTGCTTGCGGCCTATTTCACTCGCTTCGGACGACCTCGAGGCGCGAAGAAATCCCGACATGATCTGCGGGCCAATGGCGGCAATGGCGGTGATCGCCTCGTCCAATCGGTCGTCCGGTCATCGGCCGTCGATCGGGAATCAGCAGCGGATTAATGGCGTCGATTAGGGTTTTAGCGCCCGACGGTGTTGGGCGGCCCAACATTGTAGCTAAGATTTTTAGGCTTTTCTAATTAAAATAAATGCGAAATTCAAAGTAATTATTTAGGGCACTAAAAATACTAGAAAAATTCTAGAAAAATTCTAGAAAATATTTGAGAGCATTTTGAGCCTAAATAAAATATTAGTTTTAATTTTTGATAATTATATTTTTGGTATTTAATTACTCAAGGAAAATGATATAAATAAATTCCAATTAAATCCAATAAATCCCGGAAAAATTAGATAAATTCAATTAAATGCAATTAAATGCAATTAAAGGTTGATTAATTCATAAAAATTCAAATAACTCCAAAATTTAAAATCGGGTCAAAATTAGGGCGTTACAAACCTACCCCCATATGAGAATCTAGTCCCGAGATTAGGCTTAACTATAGAATAGGTTTGGGAATTCCTTTTTAGATCTTCCTCTCGTTCCCGGTGGCTTCACTTTACGTGTGGTTGCTCCTTGAACTCTGCGAAACGAGTTGTCATGCTTACGGTTCTTGATCTATTATGTCGAATTTTTATCGGTTTGCTCTTTGTAAGTCAAGTCTTCACGTAGTTCAACTTCTCCTAATGGCGTTTGCTCTTGAGGAATTCGAAGACACTTCTTGAGTTGCGATACATGAAAAACATTGTGCACTCTGCTAGCGGCGTGGTAACTCCAATTGATATCGACTTAGCCTTTCGACTTATGATCTTGAGCGGTCCTACATATCTTGGCGCAAGTTTACCCTTTTGTGAAATCTCTGGACTCCTTTCGGCGTAACTACGAGATACACATAATCTTCGGTTCAAAACTCAAATCTCTCGGCGATTATGCGCATAACTCTTACTGTCTTGGTCAAGCAATCTTTAATCTTTCTCGATCGGTGCTATTTGCTCTTGACTTCTTGAAGTATGTCGGGTCCGAACGCGGCGCTCACCGATCTCATTCAATTTAACGGTGTCCTACAAAGGTCGACCATACAAGGCTTCAAAAGGTGACATCGAAGACTTGCACGATATATTGTTGTAACTAAACTACGCATATGGCAAACATTTGTCCCAAGTCGGCGTATATGCTAACGCACAAGCTCTCAACATATCTTCCAATATCTGGTTGACTCTTTCGATCGCCCATCATCTGCGGGTGATATCTTTGTCTTGAAGTTCAAGCGGGTGCCCATTCTTTGTATGCAATTTATCCCAAAACCTTGAGGTAAATTGGGTACCTCTATCGATACTATTTTCTTGGCACTCCATGCAAACAAGCGATCCTTGCCATGTATAGCTCGGCTAACTTATCTCTGAATAGGTTGTCTTCCTTTGGTATGAAATGTGCGACTTTAGTCAATCGATCCACGATAACCCATATGGAGTCATAACCTCCTTGCGTCCTTGGCAATCCGGTAATGAAATCCATTCGATCTCTTCCCATTTCCATTACGGTATTTTCAATGGTGCGGCGATCCTGCTTGGTCTCGATGCATAGCTTTGACTTCATTGGCATACATCACATAGTGCTACGTGTTCGACAACCTCTCTCTTCATATTTGGCCACGAGAATCTTTCTTTCAAATCTTGATACATTTTTGCGCTCCTGGGTGAATCGAATACTTGGAGTCATGAGCTTCCTCAATATTAGCTGCTTTAATTCCTTTTTGTTGGAGTACATAAATCGCTCTTTCATCCATAATGTGCCTTGTTAAGTCTAGCTTAAAATCTTTTGCTTGGCCTTCCTCCATCTTGGCCTTGATCTCTTGACCTTCTCATCATCCTTGACCTTCTCTAATCGATCTTCCAAGATAGGCTTTACTTCTAATGCGACTCTGAATCCTTGGGAACAACTTCCGAGTTTAACCTCTGAAGGTCCTTACATAGTTCTTCTTGACTTTCTTCCACTTTGGATTAGGACCATGGCTTTTCAGATTCGGGCATCGGCCACTACATTAGCCTTGCTGGGATGATAATGGATTCCCATGTTGTAATCCTTGATCGATTCTAGCCATCTCCTTTGTCTCATGTTGGTCGATTGGGTGAAAATGTATTTAAGGCTTTTGTAGTGCAGTATACACCTCACACCTATTACCAATGAGATAGTGGCGCCATATCTTGGTCATGCACTCTGATTGCTAACTCTAAATCGTCGTCGGGTAATTCCTTCATGTGGCCTTAATTGCCTTGATGCATAGGCTACTACCTTTCCATTTTGCATTAACACACATCCGAGTCCTTGGCGTGATGCATCACAGTAGATATCGAAACTCTGATGCACATCTGGTTGCACTAACACTGGTGCTGATGTCAGTCTTTTCTTCAATTCTTGGAAACTCTTCTCACAATCCGGTGTCCAAACGAACTTCTTTTCCTTCTTTAGCAATTGCGTAATTGGCCTAGCAATTGTCGAAAATCCTTCTATAAATCGGCGGTAATAACTTGACCATTCCAAGAAACTCGAACTTACGGCTGTACTAAGCGACTCCCAATGTAGCTTGTCTCAACCTTGCTTGGGTCCTTTGCAATTCCCTCATGGTCATCACATGCCCTAGAAATCTACCTTACTCTTCCAGAAATCGCATTTACTAAACTTTGCATACAACCGTTGCTCCCTTAGCTTTTCCAACACTAATCTCAAATGTTGGGCGTGCTCTTCATCCGTCCTTGAATAAACCAAAATATCATCTATGAACACGACCACAAATTTATCCGGTATTCCATAAATACTTTATTCATCAAGTTCATGAAGTATCTTGAGCGCATTTGTCAATCAAATGACATAACGGTGAACTCATAATGTCCATATCTTGAGAAAATGCGGTCTTAGGTATGTCTTACATCTTGATTCTCAGCTGGTGATATCGACCTAAGGTCGATCTTGGAGAATACTCTGCTCCTCTTAATTGATCGAAAAGATCATCGATTCGGGGCAATGGGTATTTATTCTTTATCGTCACTTAGTTAAGTCTTGCGATAGTCTATACACATCCGGAAACTTCCGTCTTTCTTCTTAACGAATAGAGCAGGTGCTCCCCATGGTGGCGAGCTCGATGCGATGAATCCTTTTCCAACAACTCCTCAATTTGCTTCTTCATTTCTACCAACTCTTGGTAGACATCCGATATAGCCTCTTTGCTATCGGTCTTTGTTCGAGTACTAAGTCAATTCTGAACTCTATGTCTCTGTCGGTGGCATTCTGGTAATTCCTCGGGAAAAACATCTGGGTATTCACTGACCACTGGTACATCTCTTATACTGACAGTCTCCAAATTGTTCACTAGCATCTGTCCTCCTCGAAGTGCCACTGCTTGAAATTCCACCTTTCTACCTTCGGGGCTCTCAATAGACACAACTCTCCGTCCACAGTCTAATACAGCCTTATGCTTAGTCAACCAATCCATTCCCAGGATAACATCCAGGGTTTGGGTGTCTAGTATAATAAGGTTCGCTAGGAACTCTACTCCTTTTATTAATAACTTAACTCCAGAACATCCGACCTTAGAACGGAGTTCGGATCCAGGGGATTGAACTAGGAGTGTACTTTTAAGATTAACCACATCGGATCATTTGTCATGGCAAAATCTCGAAAGCGAGCGAATCTGAAGCTCTGAATCAAATAATCTTGTAGGCTTGAGTTGACTAAGAACTTACCAAGCACGACGTCCGTAGCGTTCTGGACTTCGTCTGCGGAAATGTGATTGATCCGGCCTCGAGTGAATGCCTGCGGTGTAGCTCCAGCTGGTGCAGGTCCTCGGCTTCCTCCTTGGTTAGGGGTCTTGGTGGGGGGTGCTCCTAGATTGAAGCGTCTTGGTGTCACGCCTCCTTTCTTTGAGCACGCATTGGCGAAATGCCCCATCTCGTTCTTGATTGTGGCGCCTCCACGCCATTCTTGATTTCCACTATTACGATTAACAACCTTGGTAGAGTGCGAGGGGTTTGTCCGTGGTCTTGGCATTGGTGGCGGCGTCGACCTTGTTCCGGCTGGAATCGGTGAATTCTTTGGGGTATCATTCTCATTTTTCGATGACCGGCGTCCTCCTGTTGTGCCATCGCGGCGTTTATGGTTATCGTCGAGTTCTTTGCGCTTGTCTTCGATATGGCGCCTTGTTTACCGACTCTTGGAAATCCGGAAAGTGTGGGTGTCGGTCCACTGTAAACCGGTGTTAAGTCCCTTAAGAAGCACGGGCGCCTTGCCTTGTCTTTGCTCGTCTTACGGGCGTAGCGTGTAACTGAGTGAATTTATTGAGATAATCGGCCTTTGCACGCCTCCTTGCTTGTGTGCGGAATTCCTCCATTTTCAGCTCCATAATACCCTCGGCACATGGTATTGACGAAAGCTAGGGTGAATTCTTCCCAAGTAATTTCTGCGGGTTCTCTGTGGACGTGATAGTTCTCCCACCATTCATTCTTTGTTCCCTCAAGTGGTGAGAGGCATAAAGCACCCTCTCATGTCCTTCACTTTGGGTTATGTGCAATTTCCTTTCGATGGTTCTTAACCAATCATACGCCTCTAGCGGTGGCATTACGAGAAAGTCGTGGTCGTGTCCTCATAAATTCGAGACAATCTTGAGTAGGGGCGGGTCCATTGTTCATAGCCTTTGATTATTAGCGGACGGCTTTGAGTCTTTGTTGTTACCTTTATTGTCATCATTGTTTGCATTAAGCGTATGCGGGCTGCAAGGAATGCTCGAGATTCTGCATATCTCTTGGCGGTCTTTGCTGGGGTGGCGTACCATTCGACTACCTCCGGGCGTGAACCACTTGCCTCGGCTCCATTGTTGCAGTGTTCACCATCATTGATTGCTTCGTGGTTTAGAGATAAGGGGAAAAGAATAGGCAAGTATAGGAACTTATATGGGAAGCAGTGTAACTTAAAACGAAAATAACAAAAGGAACTTAAACATCCTAGCATATATGATAATTAAGTATGGTTTATCACATAGTCTAGGACTATGCAACCATCGACAATCACAAACATCACATCCAATTGTTCATTACAACATCCATACTAATGTTTGAAATAAAAACGCGACTCAAAACAAGCGAGTCTCACGCAAAAAATTTGGACACTACAACTCGACAAATCATCACTCATCGAGCCAACCCATTTGCGGCTCGCCGATCCACGTAAACCGGCGGGTGGTGGCATCGAGAACAAGCGAGTCCCCATGCCCTCCCCTTTGGTGCGGTAGGGGGCACCTCCGGCCGCCTGGCTCCTCCGGCTCCTCGTCGTCGTCGTCGAGCTCCATGACGGCGTCGGCTCTCCGTGGCCGTGAGGGCCTCCTCCAACTCAGCGATCCTCACGGGCAGGCGTGCATGCGGGTCTCCGCAGGCCTCCTCGGTCTCCTCGAGCGGTAGAGCGGCTCAAGCTCCGTGAGTCGTGGCGTCCATCACCTCCTCTGTGCGCGGCGAACCGACCCAGTGCAGTGCTGGCGGCGTCGTCCTCCAGTCCAGCGGGCTGCGAGGTCCACCGCAAGGGTGCACACGGAAGGCGGTATCCACGGCTCAAGCCGTGGTCCTGCTGATCCGCGCAGGCAGAACTTCGGGCACACTCTGTATGCCCGCCTCGTGGCTGCTCGCTTCACGCGAGGCCAGCGGACGACTAACGGCGTGCTCCGGCGTACAAGGTCGAGTCGTCTCCCATCCACGGCGATCCGTTGACTATCCGGTGCGGGACTTGTAGAGTGGTCGGTCGAAGCCTCCCAACACGGAGCATCCTCGAGCTCCATGGCAGAGCCACCGTGGCGCTCTCCAAAGGAGTGAACCATCGCATCTGCCAAAAGCAGCGTCGAACAACAAATTTTAAAGAACACGAAAGTAATAGCAAAAATACAGCAGAGGTATGAAGTAAAGAAGAAGAGATGAGTCAAGATTTCATTGATTATTCTTGTCAGATTTTATTCTTTAGAAATTAATTTGGACTCCATTAAAGCGGCCGATCTAACTAGGGTCAAGTCCTACGATCAATATGGCTCGATGCCATCCTGTCGTGCCCGAATTCCCACAGATTCGGACACTCTGTATTGATACAGACTAGTCGAGGATCACGCTAGTACACAGGATAAGCAGGTTGAAGTACCACAATCATACAATGAAATAAATAATAAGTACTTCAAGCATTTAATAGTAACGAGTTACATGGCCTTATGGCCACCTTACAATACTTCACAGCGGCGATAAATATCATCGATATCAAGTTCATTCGGCGGAAGCAAAATACGATAAGCGGGACCCTTCTTAACCACGAGCTCTTGAGTGCGGCCCAACCCTTAGTCCTCCCGCCTTCAATGAACTCCTCCTCCCAAGTGGTGCGGCTTCATCTTACGAGGTTTTTGTCGATGCAAGGGTGAGTATACAACATACTCAACAAGTCATGCACAATCTGAGACTATTACTATATGCAAGGCTTATTCCAAGGAAAGGCTTAATTGGTTATTTTGCATAAGCGGCATTTCTTTTGATAGGTAGTCCTATTAGATTAAAAGCGATAAGATCAATAATATTTAATAATTAATTTCTCAATTCTTTTCCAAGAGTTTGGCACCTGACCCTAATTTCATTACACGACTTTTTTGGCACCTGACCACCCATTCCACATTTTCATTTTGAAAATCTAACCCTTATTTGTAATCACGAGCAATGTCCAATACATGGACACGGCTATTGAATAGATTCACACACACACTCTGCGGAGGTCAGACACTTTACCCACAGGATACGATCGTTCACCACACAAAGCGATTGATTGTAACAAAGTCTTTGAGAGACTAACACTTAGCGATGATCCTCTCGATGTGCCTTCCTAACACTCCCCTCACAGAGCCAAAGTTTAGAACAGCACATACTGTTAGATGGGTACCAAGCAGCAAAGCAGTGCGCTCCCCGTCGGATTACATTTTTGGTGTGCTTGTCACCCGAGGTATCAAAGGAAAGATATTAGAAACCTACTTAACTAGGTCCGTCCCATTCGGACAAGTGGTTGTACAGGAACTCAGCTCAAAGGCTCGCAAGGTTAAGTCCTTAATTGTCCTGCAAGACAACCATTTTATACATCTCGGCACACAGCCTTCACAATCTTTTCATACATCCTATTGCCACACAGGCCCACAGCGCGAAGCCTTCTTGCCACTTGCCCCTTGTTCAAATCATTTTCCCACCCCACTTTATACTTAAGCAACACATGCCATTTTCCACATCGGTTCGTGAATAGCACCACGTGTCACTATCCGGTTCAATTCATGACATCATCGCATTCTCCAAAATCGTTCCATAATTGTTTAGTCAATATTCATTTGATATTTGAAAGTCATTCCACGCATACAAGCGAAGCTAAGCGACTAATCACGGTCTAGCCTCCGTGTTGGCATCATATTAGCATCCAACATATTTAAGCATCTTAGGGTGAACAAGGTTTGGGGCATATAAACATTTATAATCAAGGTGGCATAACAAGTTTGGCTTTTAACTACCATTTCCCAATTTAATCAATAGTGGTTGTACTTAACATAGCATGCAATATGGAAATCAAAATATACTTTTAAAACTAGGCTAACATGGTCAAAGCACGACTTGCCTTGAAGAGGAGTTGGTTACAGTCGAGGTTCTGCGACGGGTCCTCAAACTCTCCCTCGACGAATTCTGGCAACTCGGAGTCTACTCGATACAAGCAAACACACAATAAATATATAATACAGACAGCAAACAATTCACTAAAATTAAATAAAAATCACCAATAAATAGTTCACATTTTTACAAATTTTTGTGCACTAGAATCACTCAAATCCGAGTTAAAATGCGAAAGTTATAGCGTTTTCAATTTTGCTGAAATTCATAAATGAATAAACCGAATTATTTCTCTATTTTCCACCGATTTTTGGCTGATTTTCCCTCGGCTTGACACGTGTCGGCACAGAGCGAGCCCGTCGCCCACGGTCAGCGGCATGTGGGCGGGATGACGTCATCTTGACGTCGGCCTGGCCGATGACTCACCCATCGACATGTGGGCGGTGAACGATGCTAGGACCTACAGAGGTCGACACACGCGGCGAACCATCAAGCCCGCATACGATTTACTCTCGGCCGTTGGATTCGAATCCGACGCAAATGCGCGAGTCTAACAGCGGTTTACTATTTACAGACCTCACGTGGCGTTACCTTAGGCGTCGGATGAAGATCGGGCGGTGAGGTTGCACTGAGAGTTGAAGAAGAGACGGCGCTTCGTTCGGAGTTGGAGAAGATGACACGGGCGGCGGCGTTTAAGGTCTGTTCGCCGGAAAAAGTAACCACACGGATGCGTCTCGGCTTGGTGAACTCGGAGGTGGTCTTGGCGGCGCGGGAACGGCGAACTGCAGCGGGCACAACGAAAGGCGGGGAAGAGTGTGAACTACTGGCGAGCTCAGAGAGGGCTAGGGTGGACGAGAGCTAACGGCGAGAGGAGAAGCAAGCGGGGTGAAGTGCTGCACGCAAGCCTATTTCACTTTCGCTCGGACGACCTCGAGACGCGCGAAGAAATCCCCGACATGATCTGCGGCGGCCAATGGCGACGGCGGCGTGACAGTCGCCTCGTCCCGAGGTCGTCCGGTCACATCGACCGTCTGATCGGGAATCAACGGCGCGGATTGACGCGTCGATTAGGGTTTCGGCGCCAGCACAGTGTTGGGCCGGCCCAACACTGTAGCTAAGGATTTTTCCGGCTTTTCTAATTAAAATAAATGCCGAAATTCAAAGTAATTATTTAGGGCACTAAAAATACCCGAAAAATTCTAGAAAAATTCTAGAAAATATTTCAGAGCATTTTGAGCCTAAATAAAATATTAGTTTTAATTTTTGATAATTATATTTTCTGGTATTTAATTACTCAAGGGAAAATGATATAAATAAATTCCAATTAAATCCAATAAATCCCAGAAAAATTAGATAAATTCAATTAAATGCAATTAAATGCAATTAAAGGTTGATTAATTCATAAAAAATTCAAATAACTCCAAAATTTAAAATCGGGTCAAAATTCGGGACGTTACACTCTAGCTCTATGCATACACACAAACACCAAATCGTGCTTGAACTCTCTCCTTTTGCAACACATGCAAAACTTAGCTCCATGCAACCACACGGTTTTTGAAAGATTGTTTTGTACCAACCCACGAAGCTTCAACATTTGCAACACATGCAAAAGTGAACTTCACGCAAAAGCCAAACGCATTAGCTTATCCTATTTGCAACACATGCAAATCAAAGCATTATGCGAAAACCAAATACATATGCTCTTCCTCTTTGCAACACATGCAAATCAGAGCATAAACCAACAACAACCAAGCATAAGCTTTACCCATTCGCAACACATGCCAAATGGTTAACCCTTATGCAAAAACCAAAACAACCACAAGTCTACCATTTGGATTTGGTTTGAGCTTGAGTGAACGCGGAATGAGATCACCAACACATGATGAAACTCAAACTAGGAGACAACCCCTCTTAATAGCACGGCGATAAAAACCTTAGACTCAAAGACTACAAAGTCCTTAGCCTATCTAATTATACCTTCGCCGCCGCGCGCAAGCAATCCCCTTTGGGGTCTTTATGATCATCACTTTGATACTCCCCCGGGATCATCACTCGACTCCTCTTTTAACTTCGGGATCCACTCTTGACGCCCATCACCTCATGATGCCGTCCTTGTCCTGTTCTCATCATCTCATTCATCTTTGGACCTAACTCAATCACAACTCATAAAATAGTTAGTCCAAGATGCACGGTTGTCTCAATTATCTCTTGCACTCCATTAATACATAGTGGATGCCTTTAGATCAATTGAGCACAACCTAAATCAATTTGAATGATTAAATGTGTCTTAAGTACAATAATGCAACACATGCTTCATTATACTTAAGAACTATTCATTTGTCCTCAATTAATCACGGAGCATCATCAACACATGATGAAGTGTTCTTTAATGATTAATAAGACAAATGAACTCAATTTAAATTATCATTTAAATCGATGTGAGTATATATCAACTACACAAGTTTTCATATACTCATGTTGATGAAAAGTAATGATCCATTATGTGTAAACTATATGGAAATGATCATTACTCTAAATCATCAACTATAGAATAAACCCCACATGTATATGTGCATAAATATAATTGACTTGGACATAATATGCACATATTCAATTTGATCATATTGGAGTATATCCTATATTACCATGAGTATACTTATAACTAGGCAATTCAAATATATACTCAAAGATTTAGTTTCTTTGTCTTGATCCTTATATGTATCAATAAAGAATCGATCAATACAAAGAGACTTTCAAGTTAAACTACAAACTCCCCCTAAGTGTGTGCATCCATGTAATATATGGATTGGGAAACATGATGCACATTTTGTGGTTAATACAATGGGAATATTCATACTTTAACTTGAATCCAAAGTATGCAACTAATACTAGAATGAATACGCAGACATACCTTGGGTTTTCCATTTTTCAATGCGATGAGACTAATTAAAGATATTCTAAATAAACAAGTTAGTCTCGATATAAGATTTGTCATTAATACCAAAACCACATTAATGGATAATCACAATATTAGATTTGTCATTGACACCAAAACCATAACTAATGAAGGTTGAACTTACAAGTCCCTTCTAGCTGGTGCGAAGCATACAACACCTTCTCGTTGCCCTCACACTGCGTAATATGCAATTTCCTCTCAATGGTCCTCAACCAATCATCGGCCTCCAAAGGATTAGCATTGCCTGAGAATGTTGGGGGACGGGTTCTCATGAAATCTAACAGTTTAGAATGAGAACGCGGCCCATTGTGGCCTTGTTGTATGTTAGTGTTGCCTACGGCTTGACTGGCCATGTTCTGCATTTGTTGCATCATGGTTTGCATAAGTTGAGTTTTGTGCTATAAAAGCTCCCAAATTCGCACATCTATGGTGGTGATGGCTGCGTATGGCGTTCCATCATTGAACTCATTATTAAGTGAAAGCCACTTCTCAAGCTCCATTGTTACATGAGTGTTCACCATCTGCTTGATTTGTTTTTAGGTTAGGAAAGATAGAATTATTATAGATAAGATGTAAGAATTCCTAATGCGGGGAAAATAGGTTAAACCCAAAACTTTATATCTTTATTAATTAACTTGGTATGGTTGCTTACAAAAGCCTAAAAGCTTTGCAACACATACTGCACACTCAGCAAGCATTAAAATCCAAACTAAAACTCAACCTTAACGTATATTACATTTGGGTAAGACTATTCTATTTGACGCGACTCAATACTTGAGTCCCAACTTATGCTAAGACTCTCACTCCTCGAGCCATCCTCCATGGGAACTTCCTGGTGGGTATACTGGCGGGTGAGCTGGTGTCGGCGCTGAATCGATCTCGGTGTCCAGAATCGGTGACGCTTAGGCTCCTCGAACTCGAGACTTCATCTCCTCTGATGATGATGGTGTAGCGCGACCTCTCTCTTGTAATGCCTCCTTGAGCTCCATGATTCTCTCCTCATAGGCTACTCGGGTCTCGAGCAGTTCCTTCTCCGCAACTCTGAGTGCTTCGTAGGCCGTCCTTAATTCTGTGTTTGTGTCGTTGACATGAGCCTCTTGAACAGCTGTAAATCGTGCTAAGTGCACTGCGGCAGCATCCTCCTTCCGGGTGACATATGAACGCCAAGAATCTCGAACCATAGGGTGGAGTCTGAACACCGTGTCTTCCAGCTCATGGTAGTAGTCGCAGCAGATCCTCCGTAGAGCGAGTCGTGATGCCTCCTGGATACCGATCTCCCACGTGGCTCTTCTCACCGTGATGCTGATAGGTTGGCTTGCTCTCTCACCGTCTCTAGCGTAGATCAGAAGCTTGCACACCATTCCTCTCGTGGCTCCGTTGACGATCCAACTTCGACCTTGATACGTTGGTTTGGCAAAACCTCCCAAAACTTGGAGCACCCTCCAAAGCTCTGTCGCATAGCCACCCTCCCACTCTACGTATGACTGTGTCCTCCTCATCTATTTAAAAGAAAAATAGATAAGTCTTCCATCTTCAAATGGCCACTCCGAAAAATTTAAGGTAGATTTTAGCAAAGGTAAGGAACAGAGAATGAGATAAGTTAAGAGTGTTATTTTAATCCAGTTTAGGTTTTTCCTTTAGAAATTAATTTTTGGACACTCTACCAACTAGGATACCACCTCTGTAAGGACCCGAATTCACCAATTCGAATCCACTGTGTTTTACCGCACTAGTCCTAGGATCAATAGCTAGTGCACACAGCTTAACATCGGTAAGCATCATATCATACACAATGATAAGAATAATAAGACTTCATTTATTTAATATAACTACTGTATGATCTTATGACCACTTACATTATTCAGCCTCACAAGGCAATAGTAAGGTCAATGAGACAAATGCAGCGAAAAGTAGTAGAAAACGTAGATGTCCCATCAGTACACCACAGGCGACCGACAAGGATTGGCCTAGTGACTCGTGTCCACCTGAATGTCCTTCTCCAATACCGACGATGATTCCTCCACTGTTGTTGGTTGTTAAGCAAGGGTGAGTACACCAACACGTACTCAACAAGTTGTGCACATAATGCAATTCTATCATAACTATATGCAGGCTTATTGCAAAGGAAAGGCCAAGGGTTCATTTGCAATAAAGTAGCATTTAAGAACACATACATTACATAGATTGAAAAGACAGTAAAACAAATAATAACAAGTAAATAGATTCAGTGATTCTCAAATAAACCCAAGTTTTGCATCCTAAATCAAGTTTCCTTTATCCACATGGCATCCTGCCATCCCTTCTAGTTGTCCAATTTAATTAACTGCCCCTTGATTGTAATTCCCGAGCTTTGCTCAATACCGTGAGCACGGCTATCCGAATAGTTTATACACTCTACAGAGGTTATGCACTTTACCCACATGATACAACCATGCACCACACAGGTGAACGATTATAACAAAGCCTTTACAATGCATCCTCTTAACCCGGTGCTACCCGAGGTTTCAACATCAAGGGTTACACCACCACAACAGGGCCCCCTCTTGCGCCATGTGAGTTTCTCTGTACACCCGGACTCACACCACCACGATAGCACTCAAGTTAATCATTTGCAAATTAGTCAGCTAGGCTGCCCCATAACAGACATGTGGTTACATGATTGACTCAGGTCAAAGACTCGCAAGGTTAAGTCCTTAGGATTGATTAAAGCAAGACTTACACATACCCTCAGCTCCACTGAGCCCACCCTGGCACACTTGCCCCTTCCACTTGCTTCAATCTTAAAATGATTAAACCCCGGTTGGTTACCAAGCACCACGTGCTACTCACAAATCAACATTGTTGTGTGACCTCCCCGCCACGACAACTCAATCTCTTTGTGTGACCACACATGACACACAAATTATCATTATGGTTCCATATTCCTTTAGTCAAAATTAATAATCCACATTTCATGTACATGTGATGACGTGGCATGGCTAAGCAGTTCTATTCCGGTCTAACCATCCATATTGATTTCAGTATTAACCAACTATAGTGAACCAACCTAAGGTGACAAGTGGGTTATGGCATACAAATAGCAAGGTAGGGTGTAATTCAAAGGGTACATTAACTAATCCCAAAGTTAAGTTGAAATCATTTGTACACATAAAATATCATGCAATAGAGTAAATCAAAATAGCAATTTTGCAAACATGGGTGCAACATGATCAAAGCACAACTTGCCTTGCTTAAGCTCCTGGTCTTGGTCTAAATATTGTTCTTGAGTTGCAAATTCCTCCTCCGAAGCCTCGCACAATTCAACGTCTACGCGAATCGAGAAGAAATAGCAAATAAACACCAAAACCAAAGAACACTTGAACTCAAAAATTCAAATAAAAATCACCATTGGATAGATCTCAATTTTACAAATTTTTAAGAATTTGAATCACCTCAATCGGAGTTCATATGCAAAAGATATAGCATTTAG
The DNA here is from genome assembly GCA_036346375.1 of Guadua angustifolia. NCBI lineage: Eukaryota > Viridiplantae > Streptophyta > Magnoliopsida > Poales > Poaceae > Guadua > Guadua angustifolia. The sequence continues at coordinate 37,034,749 of CM070502.1, forward strand.
AAGTTTGAAAATAAATTAAATTGAATTTCTAGACTTAACCGAATTATTTTTATAAAGGAAAATACAAATTTCCTGCCCCAGCTGTACGGATGACACGTGGCGAAATCTGGGCCATTGAATACTAATCTAACGGCTATCGGTAAATTGGTGACATGGCTAAACCATCACCATCCGATCCAAATCCGACGGCCAATACTTAACCGTGCCGTTTACTGTGCACTTAAATGACGCGGCACGATCTAGACCCTCCATCTAAGATCGGATGGATCTTACTTACCCGAGTGGTTCGCTATTCACCGAGGCGACGTGGACGATCCCTGGCGCTCCGATGAAGATCCGGCGGTCGACGCTTCTCCCGAGCGGCTTGATTTCACCGGAGTTGAGGACGACGAATGGTAGCGCAGACGCGGCGCAACTCGGCGAACTCGAATCCGTAACTCAATCGGTGGAACAGTCACCGTTGATGACGAAAACCCAGCGCAACTCCTCGGTGAAACTTTGCGAATTCCTGCGAGCTTTCGCGCGTACAACGAAGCTCCTCGTGTGACGACACAATAGGGAAGATGTGCGGCGAGATGTGGAGATTCTCGGGAGAGGTTCCCCGGCCTTAAATACCAAGCGCCGCGCGGCTTCTGAAAGTTCTCTCGGACACGGCGGCGGCGGCGCGGATGAACAGGACTCCGAGTCCGAGTTGGAGACGACAACCCCCGACCGCACGATCTTAATCCAACGGCTCTGATAGATCGTAGGTATCTGAATCGGTAGCGATTACTGTTGGCTGCACGATGAAGATCTAACGGCTGTGAGACGTTAGGGTTTCATTAATTGACGTGGACCAAGGTGGACCGTTGGATTTCAATCCGATGGCGCGCAAAGATTGGCGAGAAGTGCGCCTGATCTTGGGCTCGACCGAAGATCGTTTCTAAGGGTTTTTCCGGATTTTTCCAATAAAAATAATCCGAGATATTCATTTGATTTATTTGAGGCAATAAAGATACTCTAAAAATTCCAAGAAAAATCTCAAAAATATTTTGAGACATTCTGGACTTAAATAAAATATTTTTGGTAAAACTTTATTTTAAACTTTTCTTTTTATATTTAATCTTCAACAAAAAGGCAATTTATTTTAATTCAAAATAATTCAAATAAATCTCAGAAAATCCAAATAAATTCAGAAAATTCACAAAAATCATGAATTGCAATAAAATAATATTAAATAATTAAAATGTCAAAAATTGGGATGTTACAAAGATGAGGGAGAAGTCCCAGCCAAGAAGCAAGTCAAGACAAGCATGAAGCCCGACGAAAGGACCAAAAGTGTAATCCTCAACCCATCCAACTCGGCTCAGACGGCTCTGATTGGGACAGGGCTCGATCGCAAATAGAAAGACGCGCTTGTCACCTTTCTTCGGGCAAACCGGGATATTTTTGCGTGGAAACCTTCCGACATGCCCGGTGTCCCTAGGGAGGTGATCGAGCACTCTCTCAATGTTGACGAGAAGGCAAAGCCTATCAAGCAACGGCTCCAACGATTCGCTCAAGACCGCTGAGAGGCCATCAGGGAAGAAATCACTAAGCTTTTAGCCGCATGCTTCATAAAAGAAGTGTATCATCCCGACTGGTTAGCGAACCCAGTTCTTGTTCACAAAAAGAATAAAAGCTGACGCATGTGTATTGATTATGCCGATCTTAACAAAGCATGCCCAAAAGATCTGTTTGGGTTGCCTCGCATCGACTAGGTGGTAGATTCAACTGCAGGTTGTGAGCTCTTAAGTTTTTTGGATGCCTACTCGAGGTATCACTAGATTAGGCTGAAAGAAGAAGACTGTATCAAGACTTCGTTCATCACTCTGTTTGGAGCATTTTGCTACGTCACAATGCCGTTCGGTTTGAAAAACGGTGACGCAACTTATCAGTGTGCTATATAGCGGTGTTTTCACACTCAAATCGAATGCAACGTGGAAGTATATGTAAATGATGTCATCGTCAAATCTCGCGCAAAGGAGGACCTCATATCCGATTTGGCCGAGACATTCGAAAGCCTAAGGGTCTACAAATTGAAGCTCAACCCCGAGAAGTTGTCGGGCCCGAATCTGCAAATCCGGACCCTCTGTGTATTCTGCACTAGTCCAGGATCACGCTAGTGCACACAGGTTAAACAGGGTTTAAAGTACCAAAATCATACTGTAACATCCCAAAATTTGAGTTTTGGAATGTTTAAAATAAAAATGAAACATTTGCAATTTCTTGGAATTAACCGAAGCTTAATTTGAATTTTCTAATAATTAAAAGATTTAATTAGATTAATCTAAGTATCAAATTAAAGGTTTTTATTGGGTTCCTTGTGCTTCAAGGAATTTTTCTGTATTTTTGGGGATTTTTATGAATTTATTTGGTATTTATTTGAATTTATTTGGAGTTATTTGAATTTATGGAATTTATTAAATTGGAAGAACGTTTTTAATTTCCAAAATCCTTTCGGGCCGAATCCTTCGCCGACCCATCTCTGTTCATCTCGGCCCAAACCCCCGCGTCCGTCCGCCAATGCCCACAGGCTTCCATGCCTTCCGGTCTGCGACACGTCCGGCTACCGATCCTCCACGCCTCATTGCGTCGACCATGAAACCCTAGCCGCCGTCGTCCGATCGCCGCATTGCCGCCGCGATTTCAGCATTATCGCGCCAGATATCGAGCCGGTCTCCTCGTCGTCCGTGCCTACTTAATGCCGCCGCCCCGCTCCTCTCCTCCGTTTCCCAAGAATCGTCGCCTAGAGCTGTCGCCTCGAGTTTTCTTTGCGCCGTGTCCGAGTTCTTCCCCGCCGTGTTTCTCCGCCGTCAGTGCATCTCCGCTGTCGCCGACAGACGCTCGAGTCGGCCGCGTCATCCTCTCCCCGATCCACCAGGTCTTGCACCCGATCCGCTGTTCCTCCGCCGTATGCCGTTGTGTCTTCCTGCGCCTCGTGAAATATCACCGCTCCTCGCCGTCGTCCTCCGCCACAAGCTCTCGGCCGTCCGATCTTCGGTGGATGTCTCGGATCGAGCCGCACCGTCTTTGGTCCCTCAGCCATCCGATCGCCAAGAACGTCCGGATTCGCTGCGTGGCCATGCGCTTGATCAACATCTGAGTCATCTTGCGTCACCGGCCCGTGGCGAGCCACGTCGACCCTAGCAAGCGTACCGCCACCTCGTCGATCTGCGCGTCACCCGATTGCCCTCTCGGTGCACTGGGTTCACCGTGGACCGAGTCTATGACTCATGGGTCCCATCTGTCAGCCAAAGTATTTTTCCTTTTTCTGATTTTCCCGAATTTCCGAAATTCCAGCCAATCCCGTGCTGACACGTGTCACTCCATGGGATTTTCTCTGAATTAAATTTTCCGAAGGCCCGTTCTCCCTCGTCCGAACTCCGATTGGAGTGATTCGAATTTCTAAATTTTTGTAAAATCAAGCTCTACATTCCAGAGCCATTTATTTTTAATTTTGAGCTAGTTTGCTTCTCTGTTTTGTATTTATTTGGCTTTGTTGCTTTATTTTCCAGTAGACGCAAACTCTGAAGGAGCGAACGGAGACTTCGAAGACCAAGAATCAGCATTTGAACAGCAAGGCAAGTCGTAGACCTTTGATCATATTGAACCCATGTTTACAAAAGTACTTTGTTTTATACAATTGCATGCTATTTGTGTAACAATGCTAGTTTATGGGAGTAGCTATTTACCTGTTTGAGTATGCCCCTTTGATTATCGGAATGCCATGGATCCTTTGTTAACCATAGGTTGGGACATTATTAGTTGGACATAATCATAGTACCAACATTGGGTTATCGTAGCTATGCTTAGCCATGCTTAGTTGTCCGAGGGGATTCATATCACCTATGAGCTAATGCTAATCTTGACTTAATGAGATATTGAATTGTGGTCATTGACCCTTTGTTGTAAAACTTGTTGAACCATGGCAGGGGATGCCATTGGTTTTGGGTTGAACAAAATGTTTTCCTCGGGCAATTGATCGTGCAGTAAAGGGGGTGCTGTTTGGCACATTGGGATGTGGCTGTCTTGCCTGAGACAATTTAAGGACTTAATCTTGTGCGCCATTGAACTGGGCCTAACCGTGCAACCACAAGTTCGGTATGGGACGGACCTAGCTGATTAATTTGCAATGTCCAGACTTGAGTATTGCCAGTTGTTGGTGTGGGGTCCAAGATGGATGGGTAGACCCATATGGCTCAAGAGGGGGCCCCGAGGGGCGAAACCTTAGAGGGCAGTACCGGGTTTAGACATGCATTGTAAAGGCTTTGTAGTGATCTCTCTGCCGACACACCAAAGGAAGTGTGTTCTTAGCGCTTGGCATTAAGGGATGATCATGTCTTGTGGGTAAAGCTGTACAACCTCTGCGAGTGTAAACTATTGAATAGCCGTGTCGCGGTCATGGACAAGCCGGGCATTTCACACGGGGTATAGAGTATTTTCTTGAAATGTGGAATGGTTGGGTTGTGAGCGGGAGTTCTTTGTTGTTTTGTTGTCTCAAGCTATCTTGTTGAATTGTGTGGTTGATACTTGTTTGAGTGATGTAGGGTGATGCCTCATCATTACATTCATGTTGTCTACCATTGATTTACCGATTATTTATTATTGTTTTTATCAATCGCCTTCAATCTATTTATTGTATTTAAATTCAAGTTATTGCTTTTACGCAAATGAACCATATAACTATCTTTTGTCAAGCCGTGCATGAATATATTGCATCATTTCCCTACGGCTTGTTGAGTCGTTTTGTACTCACGGCTTTATGCCCCGTTGTTCGATTCTTGAGGAAGGACCATGTAATGAGTATCAAGAGGAGGAGTACTATGAAGACTAACGCCGACTAGGAAGGCGTTCCCAGACGATTACTGTGGCATGTCGAATAGCCCAAGTTATTTTATTTCATTGCAATGGTTTTATTTGTTTCCTTAAGCCAAGAGGCATTGGTGTATGAACCTTGACCATAAGGTCGTTTGCTTTACTCAATAATAATTTGTTTCTTCTTAGTTATTTCGATGTATGGAATGATATGTCATCTATGTTTCCCTTGTGTGCACTAAGCGTGATCTGGACTAGTGCGGTATACCAGAGGGTTTGGATTTGCATATCGGGTCCCGACACATACACAAATGAATAATAATAAAGTACTTCAAACATGTATATAAGCGAGTTTATGCGACATTATGGTCCTCCTTATAATAGTTTGCCACGCAGGGCTTACATTAATCAGAGTAATAAGAATTCAACAGCGGAAAAAAAAACTTCGTGATGGTCCATCTCCTGCCACAGGCACCTTGACGAGGCTTGCTCCCTAGTTTTCTGGCTCATCGACAATCTCCTCCTCCCATACAGGTGTAGGCTCCTCTTCTGGCAAATTGTTGTCCGCAAGGGTGAGTACACACCGTACTCAACAAGTCATGCACAGAATGCAGTTCTATTACTATATGCATGGCTTTTTACAAAGGAATGGCTCAATTGGCTATTTTGCATTTGCTTCAATATTTTAATTTACTATTTAGGTAAATGTAAAGCAGCAAAACTATAATAATATAATAAATTTCTTAATTGTTTTCCACATAACTTTGGACACACAGTCCTTAATCAATTTCACCATTATCCCTGGCACACAGCCTTTCATCCAATTTTATTTTCAAAAGTCTACCCCTTGACTGTAATCCCCAAGCTTTGTCCAATTCCGTGGACTTGGCTATTCGAACAGTTTTGACACTCTGCAGAGGTTGTACACTTTACCCACAAGATACAGTCGCTCACCACACAGATGATTGACCATAACAAAGCTTTTCAGAGACTTCTAGCTCAACTTAGGAACCTCTCCGGGTTGCCTTCACTATCACTTCCCTCACACAGAGCCGAAGTATAGAGATGAGCGAACACGATTGGCCGGGTACCAAGGCAGCAGCACAGCACGCTCCCCATCTGATTACCCCGTGTAACTGCCACCCCGAGGTATCAAGGGTGAGATATCAGAATTCTACTAAACTAGGTTTTCCCATTCAGACATATGGTTGTACTAGTAACTTAGGTCAAAGGCTTGCAAGGTGAAGTCCTTAACTGACCAAGGCAAGACATCCTTCTCTCAAAATTGGCACACAGCCCTCACAACACTCAACCCTCCCAAATGCCACGAAGGCCCACCTGGCACAAAGCCTTGGTCCACTTGCCTTAGTCTAAATCATTTCCCACCCCAAGTTGTTTTACGGTGCAACACATGCCAGTAAATCAACCATCATGTAGAACCACACAGGTCTCCACATTTCAACTTCATTACCAACAACATTTCACCATTTACTAAAATACATTCACTATTCCTTTAGTCAATGTTGCTTTTGTATTTTAAAAGATTATTCACGATATAAGCAAGGCTAAGCAACTATTCACAGTCTAGCCTCCCATGTTGGCATATCATTACATCCAACTAATATTATCAACTTAGGGCAACAAATGATTCATGGCATACAAATATTAGTGACAAGGTGACATTAACAAAAAGGTTGTTTAACTAATTCACCCAAATTAATTAAATCCATTTTTAGTTAAATTAGCATGCATAGTTTGAATCAAAATATATTTCAAAACTTGGGAGCAAAGTGATCAACGCATAACTTGCCTTCAAATAGTGGCTGGTCCTGATCTGGAGCTTGGTCGTGTGCTGGAAATTCTCCCTCGTAGCTCTCCAGCAAATCAACGTCTACTCGAAATAAATATACACACAATAAATATAATTTATAGAGAACAAAATCAACTCTAAAAATTCCATAAAATTCAACAATAAATAGATCTTGATTTTACAAATTTTGAAAAATTAGAATCACTCAAATCGGAGTTAAAACGCAAAAGTTATAGTCATTTGAAGTTTGAAAATCAATTAAAAAGAATAAACCGAATTTCTTTATTTATTTTTATATGGGAAATTCGGAAATATGACGTCAGCTTGACGTCATCACCGAATTGAATTTCCACCGAATTATTTTTCTAAAGGAAAATCGAATTATTGCACAAGCATGACGTCAGCCGGTCCATAGACCTAGTCTAGCATTCAAGTTTGGTCCACCGTGAACTCGGTCTACGAAACAGTACACTCACTGACACGTGGCCCCACGGATGACGTCACTGATGACGTCAGCATCCACAGTACCACGTCTGACATGTGGGTCCCACTGATGATGTCAGCTGCTGACGTCAGCATGACACGTGGCACAATCTTGTTGCGACACGCGGCGCAAAATTATCAACCGAGACTAGATTCAATCTCGTCCGTCCGATTCGAAACGAACGGTTGAGATCTATGCGACGTTTCGATTCTAACCTACCCCAGAGTCAACACGTGGCTTCTTAGTGGCCATTGGATCTCGATCGGACGGCTACAATTAATCGGGCGACGTCGACAAAGACGCGGCGGCGGCGATTCTCGATTTCCTTGCGACCGCAGCGTCAAGACTGAATAAAACGCAAGACGCGCGCAAACTGCAACGCACATCCGATCCAGCGGTGGCGGTTTCTTGAGCACTTCCTTTGTTAACCTAACAAGCGTGGCTCAATCGAGTCGCAAATCAAAGATCTAACGGCTAAAATTACTATAATACAGATTTATGCGATGTAATCTTGACCGTTGATTGGAATCCAACGGCTGCACGTGATGGCACTTGGTGCAATATAACGTAGTCAACATGAATCTTACGGCTAAGATTAATTGGCTACGCGGCATAATCTAAACCATGCGATCAAGATCTAATGGCTGAAAAGTGAGAATGAGGTTTACTGTGGTCGTGATGACGTGGACGAATCTAGGACGTTGAACAAGGATCCGACGGCAGGCAAAGCTCAAAGAAGTGATGATGGCTCAACGGCGCGGTCCTTGCCGGAGATGAGGAAGATGGCACGGGTTACGGTGATGCGGGGCTTCTCCGACGACAAGGAGTGGACGAGTCGACACGGCTTGGTTTGAGGAACTCGGCGACGACCTCCAACGTGGCGAAGAGAAACCGGCGGTAGCGCAAACACGGCGAAAAAGCTTCGGAACTATGGCGAGCAACTGTGGGCGCTGCGGTGTGTCTCGGGAGGTATGAAAGGATGCAAATGAAGCGGAAGAGGGTGCTCTGCACGATGCGCTAGATAATGAAGGCGAGGAGTGGTCACGGCGGCGTTAATGGCGAGCATTACCACGGCGGTAATGGCACGATGGCGGATTCTTCGGAAACGGCCGGCGGCATTTCGGCATTCCATCTTAGCCACACACGTGTCACAGCATCAACGGCCCACATTCGCGCACACATGCGGCTTTCCCTGAGCCGTCCGATCCAAATTGGACGGTGGATACGCGATGTCGTTTAGGGTTCCGACGGGCTGGGCTGACAACACACAGTAACAGGCTCGGCCCAACACTATTCATTGGTTTTTCTTTGGATTTTTGAATAAAAATAATTCCAGTAATCCAATTAAATCTTTTGAAGCAGTTAAAATATCAGAAAAATTCTAGAAAAATTCCAGAAAATATTTTAGAACATTTTGGACTCAAATAAAATATTTTCATTTATATTTTGTAGAAACTTATTCATTATTTAATTAATTTCCAAAGAAGGTTAAATTCCAAAAATTCCAATTAAATCCAAATAAATTCCAAAAATTCTCAAAAATTTAAAATAAGTTATGAAATTCAAAATGGCCAAATTTTGGGATATTACAGAAGTGCGTCTTTGGAGTCCCCTCAGGAAAACTACTTGGATTCATAGTGTCACAGCGGGGCATCGAAGCAAACCCGGAGAAAATCAATGCCATCCTGAAGATGAAGCCACCGACTTGCCAGAAAGACGTCTAGAAGCTCGCAGGTTGCATGGTTGCACTCGGCAGGTTCATTTCTCACCTGAGATCGCGGGGGATGCCTTTTTTCAAACTTCTGAAGAAGAAGGGCAACTTTCAATGGACTTCCGTGGCGCAGCAAGCTTTCGAGAATCTCAAGGCATTCTTATCCTCGTCATTGGTACTGGTCTCACCAATGCCCGAAGAACCCCTTTTTCTTTACATTGCTGCAATGACTCATGTAGTTAGCACCGCAATCGTTGTAGAGCGGGAGGAAGCAGGGCACCTCTAGAAGGTTCAGCGCCCAGTTTACTTCATCAGCGAAGTACTAGGCGAATCCAAAACACGGTATCCTCAGGTACAGAAACTATTGTATGCCGTATTACTTACCTCTCGCAAACTCAAACATTACTTTCAAGAGCACTCAATTTCGGTGGTCACCACTTTTCCGATTGGGGATATACTCCACAACCAGGAGGCCACCAGGAGAATTGCAGAGTGGGTGGTCGAGCACGGAGCCTTTGAAATCTCCTTCAAACCGCGAACAGCCGTAAAATCTCAAGTACTCGTCGACTTCACTGCTGAGTGGGTGGAGCTGCAGACTCCCATGGCTTCTGAAGAACTCGAGTATTGGACAATGTATTTTGATGGTTCCCTCATGCTCAGCGGCACAGAGGCTGGCGTGGTGCTCATCTCTCCGACGGGGGATCACCTGAAGTACGTCCTTTAGCTCCATTTTTCGGCATCAAACAACGCTGCCGAGTACGAGGCACTCATCCACGGACTCCGTATAGCAATATCCCTCGGTGTTCGACGAAAGACAATCCGCGGAGACTCCATGTTAGTAATCAACCAAGTGCAGAAAGACTGGTCGTGCGTTGGTGACAGCATGGCTGCATATTACCAGGAAGTGTGGAAGCTCGAAGACAAGTTTGATGGGTCGGAGCTCATCCATGTACTTCGCCGTGACAATGAAGAAGCAGACGAGCTCGCAAGGTTAGGCTCCAATCGGGCAACAGTACCGGCTGGAGTATTTGTCGAAGAGCTCCACAAACCTTCAATAAGTCGATAGCAGGAGTCAGACAAATCAGAGGAAAGACTGGCCGAAGAGGAAGTTTTAGTCATCAACCCTGACTGGACAACTCCATTCTTAAACTACCTGCTAAAGGATAAGCTTCCCGAAGACCGCGTGCAGGCAGAACATGTCACACGCCGATGCAAAAGTTACGTAGTAGTAAGGGAAGAACTCTTCCGAAAGAGTGCCTCCGGAATCCTGAGACACTGCATATCAAAGCAAGAAGGGAAGAACCTTCTCAGAGAAATCCACTCGGGAATTTGCGGGCATCATGCAGCATCAAGTACCCTGGTGGTCAAAGTTTATTGTCAAGGCTTCTTCTGGCCGACTGCTGTATCGGACGCGGAGGATATTGTTCGCACCTACGAAGGTTGTCAGTTCTTCACACGTCAAATACATGTGCCAGCGCAGGAGTTGCAAACTATTCCAATCACCTGGCCATTTGCAGTCTGGGGGCTCGACATGGTCGGACCCTTGAAGAAGGCTCAAGGTGGTTTCACTCATCTCTTCGTCGCCATTGATAAATTTACGAAGTGGATTGAGGCTAAGCTCGTCGCTATGATCATGGCGGCCAAAATTCTTCCAAGAAATCATGGTGAGGTTCCGCGTACCAAACAGGATCATCACAGATAATGGTACTCAATTCCGCGATGAAGAATTTCAAGACTGGTGCAACGAGCTCGACATCAAGATTTGTTTCGCTTCCATGGCTCATCCAAAGGCACCGAGGGCAAGAATTTTTAATCATCTCAAGCCTTATGCTACGCGATGGGTAAAAGAATTGCCCTCGGTGCTCTGGGGGCTGAGAACCACTCCTAGCAGGGCCACCGGGCAGTCACATTTTTTCCTGGTATACGGCTCAGAGGCGATCTTGCCTACCGAATTGATGTTCGGATCCCCACGGGTTCGGAGCTACAAGGAAGCCGAATCGGAGGAGAACCAGATAGAAGACCTCAATCGACTGTAGGAAGCCAGGGAGATTGCAGCAATCCAGTCAGCCAAATACCTCCAGGGCTTGCGTCGCTACCACGATCGGAATGTTCGGGGTCGTGCCTTCTCCAAAGGAGATTTGGTCCTAAGAAGGAATCAAAAAAGCGAGCATAAACTCTCCCCAAGTTGGGAAGGCCCTTACATCGTCGATGAGGTGACATGCCCGGGGGCTTACAGACTCAAGCGTGAAGACGGCGTGGTTATCGGCAACACATCAAACATAGAACAGCTACGTCGATTTTAATCTTAAATCTTGTACATTAGTTATGGTATTCATGAATAAATTTTTTTGACTTGCTACTCAATTGTTGCTCAATTAAGCGATGAAGTCGGGGCTACCTAATAGTGTTAGCATGCAACCCTTCTTATGAGTCATTTTTTACTTCTTCTCCCTAATGATTGTGACTGGGCTTGAGTGCATTAAAATCCAAATCATGAAACTCTAACCCCACGAACGGCGAACTCTACTTTTCCAAAGCGCGTGCTTGGGAAAAATGGCCATGTGCCGACTCCCGACACTCGGGGGCTAGAATAGTCGGGCAGAGTGCTTAAACGGAAAAGGATAAAAACCACTCAGGCAAGCTCTAAAATCAATAGGGAAGAATGATTAAACAACACTAACATTCCATTAAAAATATTCAAGTCCGGATACATCATTGCATTACATGAGAATTTTGCAAGAACTTAAAACCTAAGCGCGGCGCGCACGTTCGATCACCTCGATAAGAGCATCCCTCGCCCCGACAAGCTTCGGGACGGCTTCGAGTAGCACATCGGTGGCGACGTCACGGGCAACAACCCCTTCCTCCACAAGCTTAGCCAGCGTGAGCTCGTAATCAGCCCAAAGTTCGGCGAGGAAGGCCTCCTCCTCATCAGGCGCCAGCAGAGCCTCATCTTCAAAATCAAAGAGTGGGTCCTCCGCCGGGGGAGGAGATGGTGGAGCCTCATCGTCGGACGAAGAAGATTGGGATGAAGAAGCCATTAAAAGTCTAAAGAAGAACGTCAAGGCTGGCAGAGAAGGACTTAGAGACGGGTGATCGCTCAAGTAGCGGTGACACCATTATATACCCAAAGCGTAGAAACCGAATGGTTGTGAGTAAATGCTAGCGCGAGAAGCCGAAGCGGCCCTGATGACGTTCTAACACAAGAACTCAAAGCGGCCGAGAAGATGTATGGCCGCAGGACACCAAACCAGGCGCAACGCATGCAAGCGTTAGGTCAAAAAAGAAGCCTCTCAAGACACAATGAAGCAATTAAAAAACCAAACATGGCTCAGTCGCCAAGCTTTTCTACCAAGGCATAAGAGAACAAACACATACCAAGTCTCAAGCAAATGGACGTTTACACGGGACCCAAGTCCAGGTTCTTTGCTAGGGTGGCGGAAGTGTCCCTAACATTCTCAAGCAGGGTAGCAGCTTGCTCGTCATTGACGGGCAGGCAAAGCCCTACTTGATAGCCTCGAGCTGCACCCGTGGATATAAGGACTTCACGATGGCCAGAGCTTGACTGGCGCTCATAATCACCGTCTCCTTCAGGTGTGCTACCAGCTTCTTGGGCCCTTCCGCCAGCCGCTGTATTGTGGCGTCCGCATCGCTGGGCCTAGCTTCGCTAGGACTCAAGATTTGCAGCATTGCCTCGGAGCCCTCCCAGAGCTTGTCGACTCGCGCTTCAGTAGACTTGATCTTCTCATCAAGGACGCGATACTGAGCTTGCGACTTAACCCGGTATTCTGCAAGACCAGTCGGATTAGCCCAAAGACGTTAAAAAGCACAACAGGAACAAAGGACGAGTCGGGAGCAAACCTTCCAGCTCTCGTCCCAGCTTGTTTGACTTGGTCTGGGCCTCCTCCTCAGATTTCTCAAGTTCCTTGACCCGCTTCTTGGTGGTTTCAGGCTTTCCCTGAAGACCTGCAACGACGATGGCCGAAACCAAGACAGGAAGAATGAGTTAAGGGGCGGAAGACTAAAAAGGCATTCTAAGGCAGTTGGATAAGGTAATTACAGCAAAGGGAGCTCGTCAAGTTCAACTTCTCCATCTTGGAAGCCTGAACTTGGGCCCGGAGCCTTTCCAGTTCTGCTCGGCTTTCGTTCCGGACCCTGTCCAGCTCCCCCTGGAACTCGACACGGATCCGCTTGATCTCGTCCTCATAATCCCGCCTCATCTTGGTCTTTGGGAGTATCTCCTGGAGAATGGCGTCCCTTTTCTCAGCGCGCCTTCCCAAACTCTGAAGACAACAAAATGAATGGTAAAGCTATGCTACGTACCAAAGACAAAAAAGAAGAGAGCTTCCAACCAACTCGGCACAAGAAACACACGCGAGCCAACCGGGCACAATCGAAGGCGTGGTCATAGAGCGCTTTCCATTCCTCCTCCTCAACCTTGTCGTTAAAAGCCGTCACTCGTCGTCCTCACCAAAGAATGCGACCCACAGTGGAGACTTTGGGCGAGGAGGCCGAGGAATTTCCTCCGCGGAGGCGAGGTCGGCAGACTTAAGAGGCACCATTTCGCCCCGGCATCGGAGGAGAATCGTGGCGAGTCTTTGCTCGGTTTGGGATCGACCCGTCGCATACTGGCATGAAGCGATCGAGGTCGGCGCAACTTGCTCTAGGACCGCTTCGGGGGAGGCGGGCGCGGCATCAATCGGCACTTCAGCTCTTAGCTGGCTTGTGACACCTTCGGCGGTGGCCTCCCGGGCTCCTAGGGCAGCACGTCCATGGGAACTTCATCAACAGGCTTCCTGGAAAAAGAAAAAGTAGTTAGGACATGATCCGGAAGAACAAAAAGAAGAGCTGACAAAGGAATCAACCTATTGGATCTTATTATTCTTATCCCTGAGCCCTTCTAAGTAGAGGGTCCGCCTACAGAAGAACCCAAGCTGCGCCTTAGGGCATGCGGGCGAGGTCTCAATCCGGCATAGGCGGGCGCACCATCGGCGAGTGTCGGTTTGGGGATCGAGAGCCTTGGGCTCTTGGGTAGCTTGATGATGAGGAGGTCACCGGTGAGGCACGTACGGCTGCTCGGCCATGAGCCTTTGGTCCTCCAGTCGGGCACGCGTTAGCCGCCGACTGCCTCCTTTTCTCCTTGGGCACATAGACGGCCGGGCGTTTCCCTTTTCCCGTGGGGTCTTCAGCTCCTGCCGACTTGTCCTTCTTCGCGCTCGGCTCAGGGGCGGCGCCCAATAGCGTTTCCATTTGGCACTCTTGTGTTGAGAAATTGAATGTGGCGCGCCAAGATCGAGAAGAAGGCGTCACGACCCTACAAGTACATGCAACAAACATATGCTTGATTGCGGTTACTCAAGAACCAGAAAAACCAACCTTGGGAGATAAGAAAGCATCTTACTAGATGCGGGGGACACATTCTGTTGAAGGGCTTCGGGCACCCGTTGTTGACGATTCGGGTGCCGGGGGCGAAAAAATCACCCAGACGTCCAAGGAGTAAGCTCTTGGGAATTGGCTCAAGAGCTTCCCGGGTAGGATCCCATTCCCCTTCATACTCATACCCCAGATTGATTCACTCCTTGAGAGGTTGCATTCAGCAAAAGCCAAAATTGAGGATGATCGCAACTCCGGTTAGTCCATCCTCCTTCAATTTGGCGATCATTCCCATGAGCTCCTCCACCTGATCCATCCCACCATCTGAGGGGAGCGAGGTCCAACTTAACGAAGGCTTGGGTGGGGCTCCGGAAAATGAAGGGAGAGAAGGCTTGGGGTTGGCACAGTAAAACTACTTCTGGTGCCAACCTTTGTTCGAGGTTTTGAAAGAAATGGCAAAATAGGACTTCTTCAGGCCATCCCTTAGTTGGAATCCGGCGCCCCCAACTGCTTTGGGGGAATTCTTGTTCGGGAAGGGCTTGAGAAGGAAAAGATGGCGAAAGAGGTTGAAATACGGGCGAATACCGAGGAAGGCCTCGTAGAGATGAACGAAGACAGCAATTTGAAGAATGGAATTGGGATTGAGATGAGTCAATTCAATTTCATAAAAGTGAAGAAGACCACAAAGAAAAGCGCAGGCGGGAAGGCCAAACCCACGCTGAAAGAAGGATTCAAAAATGACCACCTCCTCGGTTCGGGGTGTGGGGCAAGACTCATCCGCTGTAGGATGGGCAGAGAGCAGCACCAATGGCAGAAAGACGTCGCCAGTGACCAATTACTCCAATCGCCTTTCCATTGTCACCGAAGTGGCCCAATCCTTGGCCGAGGCTGACGCAGGAACGTCTTTGGAGAAAGGAGAAGACGTTTTTTGGCAAAAGAACTAGCAACTGCGTCAGATTGGGATTGCAAGAGAGGCTAACCGTAGCGACGGAGTTCACAGTAGAAGCGTCGAAAGTAAGAAGATGAAGAGGCAGGTGAAGAACAGTGCGCAGAAAACCGCTTTGTTCGCACTGAGTCTCATATTTATAGGGAGCGATGCTAACTTCTACCTTGAGCATGAAGACGTACATCGACGGAACGGGGGAGCCTCGCCTCGGAGTCTTCTCCCCCGACACCCTGTGTTAGAACCATTGATTACGCGTGGCTTTGCTGATGGCACGATAGCTTATCCCTCTGTTGTCCTACACCTAACCCGTCCTATACAAATTGCTTCCCGAGCAGACCGGGCGGAGTTGGATGATGGTGCAAAGAATAAGGCCAGAGGATGGTGCTACAGCGACTGATGTAATAAATGAAGTGTAATCATTGTGATGTCATCCTTCTCACATGCCCGAGCCATCACGGCCTATATAAGGGGGGTTTGGTGCATGGGAGTAGGGAGAGGAAGACAACCAGAAAAGGGAGAGGAAGACAACCAGAAAAGAGGAGAAGAACACAGAGTGTAGGTGGAGCGCTTGTAATCCCCTCAAAACACATTAAAAAGAGCAGAAGCAGGACGTAGGGCTATTACCCACATTGGGGACCCGAACCTGGGTATATCGACGTGCCCTTGAATCCTTGTTTGTGTGGATCCTTCGAGAGAGCTCATAGGTGTCCGTCCGTGAGGATCCCCTCTATCGAACCTCGGACTCCTTCGGGGCATAATAGCTGGCCGCGAAAATCGCCAACACATCTTTTATTTGAGTAATTTTGAGAATAGGTTGATTCAAGGTGCAATGGACATAAGAGCATCGACTCAATGAATAGAAGATCAACACAACAAGGCAAGATGCGCAAGATATAAAAGTTAAGGACCTTTTCATAGCTTTTACCAATCTCGGTGTTCGGAAAGAAAAAGATCGGATTGCTAGAATAGGTGTTGTACTACTAAGAGGGGTCATTGTCGTGAGTTTGATGTCAAGAAAAGTGTCAAGGCTCAACATATTCAAATTAGACACCTATAAAATAAAAATTCACAAAAGCATAATCAAAAGGAGATAAAATTTGCATTTTGAGTAGTGGGGCCGGTATGACCAGACCTCCCCTGGTCATACCGGGCAGAGGTATGATCGGGCCTTCAGGCGGCATGTTTTTCACACAACAGATGTTTTTGCGCTAAGTAGGGGTGGTATGACCAGACCCCCCTCCGGTCATACCGGCCGCTGGAGCTACCGCCCCCCTCCCGGTGCATTTTTTCCAGAAAAGGTGCATTTGGCACTTAGGAGGCGGTATGACCGGAAAGCCTCCGGTCATACTGACGAGTGGTATGACCGGACCTCCTCCGGTCATACCGGCCATGTGACCAACGGTCACTGACCATGCATTAATTGCTCCACAGTGATCGTTGGGTACTGAGGGCGGGTCATACCAGCCCAGGGGCGGTATGACCGGCCTCTCAGCACGATTTTGGCCAACTTTTGGCCAACTGTTACATTTGGTTGGTAGGGGTTATAAATACCCCTCACCTGCATTTTAGAGCTAACTTTGGTCCTCATTGAATACATTTGTGCTCTAGTTAGTCTCCAAAACTATTGGTGCATTCAATTCATACATTGAGAGAGTTAGGAGCAAAAATTGAGTGGTGCATTTAGTGTTGAGTATTAGACACTCAATTTTGACCTCAAGCTAGCGTTAATACTTGTTACTCTTGGAGGTTGCCGCCTCCTAGACGGTTTGGAGGCGTGGGAAATCGGTGATCTTCACAAAGGAGTTTGTGTGAAGGCTCGATCGTTGTGAAGGTAAGGAGCTCACCTACCCGGAGTGGGGAAGAGCTACCACGAGTAATCGAGGAAGGCTCAAGTGGGTGGAACCAGCTTGAAGAAGTTCAAGTCACCTCAACGTGGAGTAGGGGAGACTGGCAAGTCTCCGAGACCACGGGATAAATCCTTGTGTTCATCTATTGTGGTTTGCATTTCTTATTCTCTTGAGTGAAGTTTCAATTCTTGCTACTTAAACATATTGCTTAGTATAGAATTGTATTTGGAGTACTTGAGTAGTTGGGAAAAGTTAGGATTCATTAGAAGTGCTTGGTATTAAATTGTTAAAATTGCAACTTGTACTTAGTGGTCTTTAAAATTGAAATTAGAGTAGAAAAATTTAGAAACCACCTATTCACCCCCCTCTAGTCGGTTATCCTTGATCCTACATCGGGGGCTACAGATAACTCGATACATAGGTAACCTGATACCCGGTTTAATTTTTGCCCATTTTTGCCCTTTGTCAGTTCTCTTTTGATCGATACGGCTATTGAGTAGAGCACACTGTAGGCACAAATGTTTTTAGTTTAAATAAACGCAAACCCCTTTGCATGTATTTACTTGATTTCATGCTTAACCAATCAGCGAACAAAGCCAAAGCGCGGCCATGCCTAGTCCCGACGACGAGCAACTCTACCCTGCACGCAAACGAGCACCAAATTGTCAGACATCTAACGCTCAGCGGTCGGTGGGAGACAAGTCCTCTAGTCAGTTCTACATGCGCTGCCCGATAAAGTTCATGTTTGATACGCAGTTTAAGCCACACGGTCGATAAAGGCTAGCAAAGAATCGCAAAACTCTTAGTGTTGACCACACGACACATATACCATGCATGACTTCTTCAGGCGAAAGCTCGGGGGCTCAAGAATTTGATAAGAATTTTCTCATAAGACCTATGTGCAGGGACAGTCAGAGCATGAGCGTAGGTCTATAAGTGCTACTCGAAGTTGCATCTGCTTGTGTCTCCTTTGTTTCATTGGCAAGGAACCAGATGGCAAGGCATGAATGGACAAGCAAGACTGTTAGCATTTTTATCAAAAATATCGTAACATCGGTACAAGTCCCATTGCAATAAGCTTAAGGGCCTTGCTTGGCCTCGTTATCGAGAGACAGCTCCAATCCATCCATGAACCTCTCGGCCTGACCCCTAAGCGACTCGACAATGTCAGTGATCTCGCCATCCTCGCAAGCAAACCCATCATTCAAGCATGAGAAGTCTAGTGCTGGATAGTGGGTCTTCACCAGGATGAGTAGGGATGACGACGCAAGATGAGCCGAGGAGGTCAAGTGGTAAAGGGTCCTCAACTACGGAGCGGCTAATGCCATGCTGTGTAGCCTTCTCCCCCTCAACCACCTTTAGGTCCACCTCCACCTTGTCCAGGTCAGCTTTGTTCTTGGCACAAGTGGCTTCTAGAGAAGTGTTCCTGGCCCTTAGTGCCTCCGCCTCCACCTTTAGCTTGTGCGCTTCTGCATCAGCCTCAGCTTTGGCCACCCTCAACATCTTCACCTCTGCACTAGCTTTGGTCTGTCGCCTTCAACTTTGCCGATGTCCTTATTCAGAATCCTTCATTCGGAATCCTTCATTTGTTGATGATCCCTCTTTTTGGTGGGAGGAAGATTGAATTTATTCCATTCCGTTGTTGATCAAATTTAAATTTAAATTTAAATTCAAAAATCAAATTCGAATCAAATTCAAATCCACCATCATAATCATTCAATCCGAAATTATATTCTGAATACATTCAACTTCCCAAAGTAATTCAAGCCAAATTACTTCACTAATCAATTTGGGAACTGAAGCGTTGGAATGGCAAGGGTCGAGAGAATCAAATCCATGAATAGCTCGTCCTTTCCTCTCCGAAAGCGGTCACAATCATGCTCAATCCGTGAAGCGTTGCACATCCCATATCTTGGCGTTTCTTCGTCTCCTCGTGTGCCCGAGTACTTCATTTGTTAGTCTCGGCGTCCCGGCCAGATGCTTCTTTCCCTTCTCGATTCATCGTCGTTTCGACCTCCAATTTGGAGCAAGAACTCCGACCAACGTCCGTCGGCGTCGTCGTCGAACCAACTTCAATCCGGTGAGCCAAGCCATGAATTAACCGTGGTATATCATGTCTTTTAGGCCGTAGATCAAAAGCCCTCAAAAATATTTCATCTTCGTTGCAGTTCGGTCCTTAACTTGAAGATTGTTAAGTCGTCGCCCGTTCATCGTTCATAAATCGATTTCTTGCGAATCGGTAACTCTCAATCAATTCCTCGCATCCATATATTCACTTTAACATTTTCTATCAATCGCATCCACTAATTTTACAAAATTTAGCGAATCAAAACTTTCCCCAAAATTTTCGGTCAAGCACTGTTCTGTACATCTCCATTGTTGCGGCAAGAGCTTGTGCCACTTTGTCGTTTAGGGTCTTCCGCCACCTCCGGTGTGCGTATCCTTTAGCGCCCCGCACTTCTCCCTTTTCATGATTTGCCGCCTAAATCGCCGTTCGTTGCGCTTGGCGTGCTCTGTTAAGCCGGCCATAGGCTGCCGTAGTCCGTCGCCTCAGTCGTTCCGTCGCTTGCCGAGCCTCCATCGATCTCCCAGACCTCACGCTCCTCCTGCACCCCTCCGCCGTGCGCCTCTCTGCTTTCCGTTAGCGACGCCGACCAACTCGCCGCCGCCACTTGCAGACCTGCACCGCGCCGCCTC
Source organism: Guadua angustifolia (assembly GCA_036346375.1). Classification (NCBI taxonomy): domain Eukaryota; kingdom Viridiplantae; phylum Streptophyta; class Magnoliopsida; order Poales; family Poaceae; genus Guadua; species Guadua angustifolia. The sequence continues at coordinate 37,054,453 of CM070502.1, forward strand.
CGGCCATTCCGCTCCCTGCCGCGGGTGCCCTCACCTCTCCATCGCGTCGCCGTTCCAATTTGTTGTCCATAGTCGCTCGCTTTGTCTCCAATTGCCAACGCCATGTAAGGATTGAAGCCTCTGTTCTTCAATGAAAAAGTCTGGAGGTTGAAGAAAGGTCATGGGAGGATGACGTGTAGGCCCCACAAACCAGAGAAATCAGAAAACGATTCAGCCAAAAGATTCCCGGAATATTCTATTGTTTTCGATTTTCCAATTTGTGCAAACTTCAAACATTTATATCTTGGTCATCAAACTCGAATCAAGTGATTCAAATTGCTAAATTCGTCTAAAATCATCCTCTATCTGCCAGTATTTTTATTATAATTTTTAGTTTCTTTTAAATTTATTTTATTCTTTTAAGTACTCCGTTTTGCGCGTAGTCGAAGAAGCGGTAAATAAATGCCAACGAGGAGAAGACTTTCAGAGTAGCGCATCGCACCTCGTCGGCGAAGGCAAGTCGTAGACCTTTGATCATATCGAACCCATGTTTGCAAAACTATTTTGTTTCATACAAATGCATGCTAAGTGATACAAGAACTATTTACTGGGAATAGCTATATGCCAAATTTTCATTATGCCACCTTGATTAATTGAGACGTCATGTGTCCATTGTCACCCTAGGTTGGGTTGTTTACTAGTTGGCCATAATCATAATACCAACATTGGGTTATCATAGCTATGTAGCCATGCTTAGTTGTCAGATGGGATTCATATCACATAAAATTAATGTTAATCTTGACTTAATGAGATATGGAATTGTGGCCGTTGGCATTGTTGTAAACTTGTTGTACCATGGCAAGGGATGTTAATGGTCTTGGTTGAACAAAATGTTTTCCCTTGAGCAAGTGATCGTGCGATAAAGGGGTGCTATCGGCACATTGGGATGTGGTTGTCTTGCTTGAGATAATTTAAGGACTTAATCTTGTGCGCCATTGAGCTGGGCCTAACCGTGCAACCATAAGTGCGGTATGGGACAGACCTAGCCGATTAATTTGCAATGTTTAGTCTTGAAGTCTTGCCAAATGTTGGTGTGGGTTCGGGTTATGCGGGTAGATTCACATGGCTCAAGAGGGGCCAGAAGCGAAACCTTAGAAGGCGTACCGAGTTTAAACATGCATTGTAAAGGCTTTGTCATGATTTCTCTGCGGCACACCAAAGGAAGTGTGCTAATGGCGAGCGCAAGGAGAATATCATGTCTTGTGGGTAAAGCTGTACAACCTCTGCGAGTGTAAACTATTGAATAGCCGTGTCATGGTCATGGACAAGCAGGAATTTCACACGGGGTATAGAGTAATTTCTTGAAATGGGGAATTGTTGGAATGTGAGCAGGGAATTCTTTGTTGTTTTGTTGTCTCAAGCTATCTTGTTGAATTGTGTGGTTGATACTTGTTTGAATGATGTAGGGTGATGCCTCGTCATTACTGTTCATGTTGTCTACCATTGATTTACGATTATTTATTATTGTTTTATTAATCTGCCTTCAATCTATTTCTTGTATTTCAATTCAAGTTATTGCTACGCAAATGAACCATATTATGCCTTCCTTTGTTTAAGCCATGCATTTAGTTACTTGCATTAAGTTTAGAGACTTGCGAGTATGTTGCATACTCACCCCGTTTTTTATTGCGATTTGCTTATTCCATAAGCGAGATGAAGACATTTGTGGTGAAGACTTTGATGAGGAGGAATACTATGAAGACTACGTGGACTAGGAAGGCGTTCCCAGACGATTACTGTGGCATGTCGAGATAGCCTAAAGTTTTATATTTCATTTTGCAGATTTCACTTGTTTCTTAAGCCAAGAGGCATTGGTGTATGAACTTTGACCATAAGGTCGTTTGCTTTATTCAATAATAATTTGCTTCTTCTTAGTTATTTGATGTATGGAATGATATGTCATCTATGTTTCCCTTGTGTGCACTAAGCGTGATCTGGACTAGTCACGGTATACCTGAAGGGTTTGGATTGCATATCCGGGTCCCGCAGAGATAGTATCGAGCCATATCATCGTAGGTCGCTTTCTTAGTTAGCATGGTCTTCAAATTTATTTTCTAAATCAAACCAACAAATTGGTATTAAATAGTTTGTCTACTCTCATCTTATTCTTAGGTTCTTATTCCTCTCCTTTGCTGAAATATTGCTTTGAAAATTTAACTTGATCTTATCTCATGAAATTTCTCAAACCCCAAGCATCTGCAAGGAATCAAATCAAGGAGGCGATGATCAAGCTGTCAAAGAGTATGTCCGAAAAGA